>OX381719.1:63603148-64210607 GCA_947462335.1 Harmothoe impar | reverse complement strand
GGTCCCTGAGTTTACCTTTTAGTAGGAGCTTTCTGATATGCACTTGGGCCCAAGGGTTGTTTCTAGGGCTCTATGACTGACATCCCTGCACTAAAGATACTGAGCACTGAGCAATGCCAGAAGAAGGCAGGGCTTGGATATGCTAATGATGTACTGTTCAGGCACTATCAGTATTTAATTTAGGACAACACTATTTGAGGGCACTAGGACGCATATCAGACCCAGAGGCTCCCCGATTCGGGCATGGAGCCTGACACCCAGAGCATCTGTGGTTACCAGGACACTTATAAAGGGAGAGGTACAGGAGCCCAGTGTAGGTTATATAACAGGCTGATGTAAGAGATGGGTAAGATAGACGCCTGCTATGCCTAGGAATGAGGGATTTTAGCATTATCAGTATCAGAGCTAGGCTTCAAACTATTATGTAGTTATTGTTTACAGTGCAGCAGCAAACTTCTATACAGCATTTCAATGTCAGATAAGGCTGAGGTGCACAGATTTGATAAGTTTTAGGAGTACAGCACTTGCCCCACATAAAGCCCTCTGGGCATGTTACTGGGCAGAACATAGCCTAGACAACATCTACCCCACCCTCAGAAAGGGACATGGGAAAGGGGCCTTCCTCAGATCAAATAATAATGGTTGTATAGAGCTTACTTACATTTATGTATCACCAACTGCATGCCATGGTAAAGTGTCATCCTATGTTGCATACTACCACCTTCTAGATGTAGATAGCTAGTGACAAACTACTGGTACATCACTAGCTAGAGGTCCAGTCCCTGACCAATTAATTCAAATAGATCTTCTGTTATTATACTATTGCTTGTTAGTGGTAAACACTTCCTTTTGTACAGCTATCCTGGGGAGAAACAAAATACTCTTACTTTCCCCTCTACATGCATGCAATTTGTCTCTCATTTACTATATATCAGGCTGCGTAATGTATCATTGATTCAAGTACTCAAAAGGTCAATCCAATTGTTGTTGGACTAAAGCAGTAGAAAGATTTCATTAAATGCCTAAATTAAACCAATCCATCAGAAACCTTTGATTATGTGCCTTGATGTTCTAAAAGTTTAAACATCATCCTTTGTGAGAACTAAAGTCTGTTATTGGCAGATCTCCACAAACCTACCTCACCAATCTCAATTACTTCTACTACATTTAAATTGAAAGTTGATTTCTAAAAGCTTATAGATCAACCACTCAATCATGGTCATAAATTTTATTGACAGATTTGGAGAGTAGAAAAATGGGATTCAATAAATGACAGATGGTTAGTTGGCTTCTCCTTTCTGAGACTTTGTCAAGAACAGAATACGGTTTAGTGCAGTTCTTAAACATTGTACAATTGTACTTAAGCATATTACATACTGTAATGTCTTTCATTTATGATTATAATAGATCAATCGAGTGTGTTAGCATTACATTGCTGGTTATATATATTTTCAAGCTGTATTATAAGATCTTTTTGTAGCCAGGATAAATAAACAGGAACGGTGTATTTACATCTTCTCATACTCAAAAAAAAAAAGTCTAATCTGAAAACATGTCGTATGTTTAATCATAAGCTGTTGATGTACTCCTTACTTGTCAACACTTTGTTGAGGCATCGTCAAGAAACCATGCATGAAGGATAAACATCATGTAGTTTATTTTTTATTCAAAATAGTGTTAATCTCAACCTTAGTGTCACAAAATGGACAGTAGCCATCATAGATCAAACACACCAGTTTACGTCAGGTGGAAATCCGAAAACAGGAAATTTGTCTTTGCCATGGTTTTGTCATTAATAACACCTCTGGTTGCTAAAAACTACCCTGTAATTTACTCCTCAGTGCAGTGGACACTGAATTGCAGAATTATAATTGTAGAAAAGCAATAATAAGGTTTAAAGGAATCATACAGGCAAATGTGATGAGTGAGAAAATAATGTTAAAAGCATAGCAGCCGTGGAAATGCAGAAAAGCGAGGGAGTGTTGAATGATGGCTTGTGAGACAAGCATGCAGGCATCAAGACATGATGGGACACATACAGAGGCAGAGGGAGAGAGAGGTGAGCAGTCTAAATTGTGGAATTCTGAAATGGCTTCAAGTTTTAAAGTTAGTTATGTAGTGTTGCATTCACCGCCCAGGAGGCAGCTGAGTGCCGTAACCACATTCATGATGTTAGAACTTGAATGCATGTTATGATAAAGCACTAAGAAAGTATATTAACATTCTTCTAAGGGTTCTTTTTCAGTTAACCATGAACATGCCTAACAATATGCATCCCATGTATTCACCATAACAAAGTTCACAGGACAGTCTGGGCACGTCATGAATAGCAGAGTGTGTAATCACCACAGCTATAAACCTGTCTGCCGTCCGGACAACACTAAAACCTGAACGCAAAGTGTTTAGTTCCATGCCATGAATAGCACATTTCACGGAAATGTCTAGACATGCAATAAAAGTTTTTTCCAGGAACTTGTTATCATTACTCAAAGTGCAAGGCACAAGTGACATGTTTTTGCCTGGTGAATATATTTTTTTGTTTCCACTGAAACAGAGCAGATATAACTTAAGAGCAGTGACCTTGGAACATATTTTTCTTTATCCACTGAGGTTAGAGAACCTAGTAACATTACAGACAATGACATCTGAAACACATGGCACTGCGTTATACTAAAAATCAAAGGTGATCAAATCCAGTATTTCAGCTCCATCCATTACTATCAATTATGGAAATGATGTCAGTGGGCAAGTAAATAGCTATAGACACCAACAGGTAGACAATAGCCAAATGCCATTTCAAGCCAAGAGGCTCCCAAAATATACTTGATTCCTCATTTAAATGGGACAAGCATAATAGATAAATCTGACAATGCCAGATTGATGGTCAGTCAACCTCAAGGAGGACTTTAGCCTGGAGTATGTTATTACATTCTCATCCAGTTCTTCTCATCATTGCTCTCAAAAAAAGAGTATTTTCCACAATATAGTTCTGCCGAAATGGTGTGCTACTTGTTTTTCAACTAGATTGGTTTCTATTCCAGCAGATCGAAAAAAATACTACCCCCTAAATCCTCAAAATTGTATTTGGCGTAAAAGCACCTTAGGAAGGTGGGTCCCTGTTTTATAGCTTGGTGTTATACATTAGAAAGCTGACAGGATAACAAAGATTGATGTGTTTTGTCTGGTGAACTAATCTCTATGATAATAAGCAACATCAAAAAGTAATGAAAAACACCACAGAACATCTTATAAGATTATGCAGTTTGAGTGCTGAATTAATGAGATTACACCCAACCACCATTGACCCAGGAACATGAGGACTATAACATCATTAGTAAAAACAGTATGCCATAATCAACATTGTGAATGCCCACCATCTAATAAGCAACAGTAAGCAGAGCTATTTGCTACATTAGAAAAGATGCAATATCTATCGATATCAAGTTTAATATTTTCGTAGTCATCCTGGCACTTGTCATGTTGAATACAGTTATAGTTGAAGTAGGGTGATGGAATACATTTGTGCTACAAAAAGCTAAGATAATTTGAGTTCTTCTAACCAATTCTGATCTGAAAGACAGTTGATGAATTTCAAACAAGTGGTATATTTTCTTGCGAGAATTTTTGTTTTTGTGTTTCTATATTTAGACTACATTAATTCTTCTCACAGAGACAAAAATCAATAAATATGACTATTATTGAAAATTGAAAGAGAGGCACACAAGCTGGATATTGAAATAAATCTAGGGAAAGTGTCAGGGTATTTATATTATGGCTGTTTAGCATCTATGCAAAAACTGTTAGGTCAATTAGTTTCTGAGTTGTCCACTAGTGCTGCACCCTATGTTGCCTCATATTTACCAAGAGCATATGACTATCACCATAGGCATTTGCTTGTAAGATGGCCCTCTTGAAATGAATACCAAAAGTTGTAACCTTGACAGCGATGACTCACATGCACATCATACAATAATGTAATTATGTACATCATATCATCAAGGAGGAATTGACTTAAACAAAGAAATTATGCCTGATGGGAATGAATTTCATGCATTGGGATAAATCTAAATTGACCTAGCCAATGGAAATATTTTCTACAGATGATCAGTTCATACAATTGATGAAGTGATATGCAGAGGACCCATTGATTTTTACCAAAAATGGTACCACAAAAACTAATGGAAAATGCTTGGAATTATTCAGATGTTCTAAAGTTAGCAACAGGATCTCTATCTGTCTAATGACTCAAGCAGGAGCTGCCCACAATGCAGTCCCCAAACGACTTAATAACCAGGTACAGGATGTGACGACAGGATACAGGAGAGTACTGTCCCAAGGGTGTCATTGAGGCAGTGTGCCCATGGTAACATGAGGACCAGCCATGGAGATTGAGGTAATATAGAGAAGGGACTAAAGCAATCTCCATGCAGGTACGATGATACAAGTGCATACCTCGTATTCTCAACTGGTACAGAACAATTTCTCCTAAAAAGGAAATATAGATATAAATAATATTGACATATAAAAATTGTCAATATAATATGTTGAAATATTGGCATAAAAGTGATATGTCAACAGAGCGAATGCCAATGACATCCCTAATATTTTGCACTACTTCTTTCAGATGCCTCAACCCAAAGAAGCTCTATTAGGCAGAAAATGATTACATGAGGGAGGGGGAGTTAGCAAAACAGGTGATAGGTTAAGCTTGAGAATATATCTATATTTCAGGTCTTATCAGGAGATGCTATCGTTGCAGTCTACTTCTTTTTATGTATGAGACCAGTAACTTATCTGGGCTTCTAAGAGAAATCTTGAAAATCTAGAGTCAATAACGACCAACTCCAATTGGGAATCACATTAAAGAGATGTCCCATGATAAACCCTCAACTTTATTACACCTGTTACAATATAGTCTACTGCTGAACATGAAGATAACGATTTATAGTACACCAGTAAATCTCCTAATGTCTTCTATATCAGGCGAAGGCAAAATAAAGTTTGAGAGAATGATCACCATCAAATACCAATTCCCTTTCCCAATTTGGCAAAACATGTTGAATTCTGAAAGCTAATGTATCAAACAATTAAACTTGCATTTTAATCAATCCAATTGACAGACCTGGGTGGTAAAAGTAAAAAAGATTCAATAAATGACAGATCACCTCATCCCAAATTGTCTGATCAATCAGGATTCTGCCCAAACCAGCAGACAATCACTTGTATTCTGTGTAGTCGTCAGAAGAGTATTCTGGCTAGAATTCTTGGGTGTTATATTGAAAGGAGGTTTTGAGTTAGTAAATCTTAATTTGTATGAATAGGTTTGCTCACAAACTCTCATTACCTCGATGTTTCTACTCACAATAGTTTAAATTAGTCTTCCACGCTATAATTATTTTTACATTTCAGGAATTTAAACTGTTTTCTATTTTGATTTCCCCTACTTGGAAATAAAAAGTCAAGCCATATTCACCCGCACCTCAAACAAGAAAGGCACTATATAAAGTTTCATGTTCTTATTAATTTCCCTTAATTTCGCTAAACTACTGATGGTCTTGGGATATTAAAAAATACTGTAAGACATCAAAAGCTTTTTAAGATTCTTTAGGGTATTTTTTTTACAGTTAATTGATTCAAAGGCCATCACTTGATATAAACACCTTTTTAACCTTAATCTGGCAGCGTCAAAATGAATCCATAGCTGTAATTTCTCATCCAATTTAGTTTGAGTCCGGTGGAAACAAGATAAAACTGAAATTTATCCCTGCCAGCTTTTCTCATTTGTACGGAGGCTGTTGAGTAAGAAGGATCCTATTACAGTGTCCCAGTGCCTCAGTGTTATTGACCGGTCTGCAGCAGAGACAAGTGGGGATGTAACAGTAATGTTTTTTTTTTGTTTTTTTTTGGGGGGGGGGGTTGGGGAGAAAAAGGATGGCAGTAGAGCCAGATGTGGTGGGCAGGCAGCTAAGGGACTGGTTATTATCTAATACCAACGGGGGAGGCGAAGGTGGGTTTTTCCGTGAGTGCTATTATACCTGATTCGAATTTGACGTTTGACCTAAATTATTCCTCCCTCCCCGCCAAAAGTCCACCCCCTGGTTATTAACAAATGACCGCATCCGGTAAGTTGTCATAGGAAAGGTTGAAAAGCAAGCAGAGTGTAGAAAGGATGGCCTGGCGGAGAAAAGAAGTGAAAAATGCATGCAAACATATGGAACCAAGTAGAGTGTCAAAAGGAGGGCCACAGGGGAAATGAGGAATGCATGCTGGCATTTAAATGCAGTGGGACACCATGAAAAGTACACCCAGCTCTTTTCCCATTTCACCACAGGATGTTTCATGGAAATATTTCTCTCTCTGGAAATGCCATAAAAGGGGCCTGGTGTACAATAACTCTGTTATCAGTGTCCAAAGTTCAAGGTTCTTTTATTTGGTGAGAGTAAAGCGGGAAACAAGCAGGCAGCAGACAAACAAGGTGATACATTAATTAACCAGGTTCACCAGACAGCCTCTGTAAGATGAGACACAGATTGATGTCGCCTACCTCCCACACACTACTAAAACCCTATACTAAAAAGTGAATTCTGTTTGTCCGCATGACATGTTTTACAGAAATGCTGTCCTCAGTTTTCTTGTGGGGTGTCAAAACTGCTTTGTCTTTTTTTAATCACCAGAATCTTTTGGGCTCGCACCTCTTTCCACCGATGGCATGACATCCAGAGTTTCAATGACATTGGCAATTTCACATATCTGTCCTACTGTCCAGGAAAATATTGGGAGACATAGTAAAAGCAAACACCAAGGCAGAGAGATGCAGAAAAAGCGAGAGGCTGATAGATAAACAACTGTCTGTCCAGAATTCAAATACTGGCTTATATCTAAAAGGTTCTTGAGTGAATATGATCATTAATGTTTTTTTGTGACCCAACGCATTGACACTCTTGTACAATCCCCTAGTAGGAAACCATCAAGCTCCCATATTTCCCTAATTAATGTTGACACCAAAACATGTCCATCCTTTTTGTCCTTTCCAGTACCATGGTAACCAAATACCAAATTTAATCAAGTCTCAAGGGACTGAAATAAAAGAATGGGTAGTTTCTCCCCTAGCCAAAGAGTGCTTTCAGGTTGTTCGATATCAAGAGCAAAATTTCATTAAGTAAATAGCTTTCTGCATTATCTAATTTGATAAGGCACAAATCCATCAACTTTCTTCTTTATATGTTTATGTTTTATAATGGCAGTTCTGAGTCTGATTCCCAAAGCTGCAGTGACACTGCATACATATTGGTTCTTTGGGGACCTCGCACATTGATGCTTTTCTCCAATTCTGCAATAGGAATCCATCCAGCTCTCATATGGACAGACATTTCCCTAATTAATGTTGGCACCCAAATCATTTCCATCCTTTTTTTGTCCTTTGCAGTACCCTGGAAACTGAACACAAAATCTAATTAACAAGTCTTCCTTAGTTTACAGGGAGTGACATAAAATATACCGAGTGGTTTCCCCCCTACCCAATAGTGCAAGGGTGCTTTTAGGTTCAAAGTCAGCTTTCAGCTGATTATAGCAGAAATGTTCATTCCCTAAATTAATAGCAGATCTAAATAGGTCACATCATGGCCTAAAAGGGTTTTGAAAACTAAAGTGTATTCTATAGGCTTAGCCTCCCCAAATCAACAAAGGTAATAGTCTACCAGGTGTAATCTATGACAAGGTGCATTTTAAGACCAGAAAACGGCTTATTTAGGGAAAAATTAAAATAAGATTAATGATATAACATATAACTTTTCCAGCCATTTCTGTGTGCATCTGTCCTAAATGAGCTGTTTTCTTTCATGCTGGTCACAAATTGCCTCCCATCATAGACTATCAATTTGGATTGATCTGCTGAGACTAAGCCTATACTTTTCTACACCATCATTATGCAGAGACATTATAAGGCATCTAAACACATCCCTGATGTTTCTTCCTCATACATTTATAATGTCAAATAGTGAGACAGTTCTGAGTCTGATGCCTAAAGCTGCAGTGACACTGCATACATATTGGTTCCCTGAGAAAGCTGAGCAGATAACTGAGACAGGATAAGTCTGAGGGGCTGAGACGGTCAGATTAAGACTCCCTAGTAACCATCCCATAATAACACTGAGGGGCTGAGACTGTCAGATTAAGGCTCCCTAGTAACCATCCCATAATAACACTAAGGGGCTGAGACGGTAAGATTAAGGCTCCCAAGTAGCCATCCCATAATAACACTGAGGGTTCAGACTGTCAGATTAAGGCCCCCTAGTAACCATCCTATAATAACACTGAGGGGCTGAGACTGTCAGATTAAGGCTCCCTAGTAACCATCCCATAATAACACTGAGGGGCTGAGACTGTCAGATTAAGGCTCCCAAGTAGCCATCCCATAATAACACTGAGGGTTCAGACTGTCAGATTAAGGCCCCCTAGTAACCATCCCATAATAACACTGAGGGGCTGAGACTGTCAGATTAAGGCTCCCTGGTAACCATCCCATAATATCACTGAGGGGCTGAGACTGTCATATTAAGGCTCAGCGGTTTCTGCTCCTTATTCCATATTAATAGTTTACTTAGGGGCTGCTGTATAAATACATCCACAATCTGACCAAAGAGTAAGGGTATTGTAGGGAAGATGCATTCAAAGTAAGTATGAACATAAGCCAGGTGGAAACGAACCAGGAGGTAAGTCCTACCCAAAAGTCACGATAACAATTATATGAAACCAAATTTCCCCCTGACAATGACCAGTTTAGGGCCAGTCAGGGAAGAATAGAAAATAATCCAACCCAGATTTTCAGACCACGTAACAGACCATATTTTTGTCCTTGCTCTTCCTGTGTCACAGTGGCTATAAAAATGCCCACCACCCAAGCGATACTAAAACTGAACCGAAAAGTGCCCGGTTCCATATTGTTGATAGCAGCACAATGTGTTTCATGATCATTTTTTTTCAGTTATTATCATTTTTATTCCAAGAAAAAGTACAAGTGCATAAATTTAAGACTTCCAGCCTGAGTTCCACATTGAAACCATCATAGCAGGATCATAAATATGAGCTTATATTGCTCAAATGGTCACCAAGCAGCTGTGTATAATTCCTACACCATTTGGGAATTTTGGAGAGAGAGGGTGTGAACTTTGGAGATAGTCTAGATAGTTGTTCACATGTACATGTATGTTTTCTGTAGAAGTCTGTGTTCAGTTTGTAGACTTCTGTTGCCCTTATTGGTGCCAGACCTTAGATGTATACATACCAGTAACCATTTAAACAAGGCCGCTGAGCCCCAATAAGCAGGACACATTGTCATGTGACATTCAGGAATTGGCATTTCCTGCCTTATCTGCACAAAACATGAACTGGGTCTGACTACCTTATTTACACGTATAACTAAGCAGGAGGTACGGGTGGAGGCAGGGCTACATGGTGAAGAACCTAATAACAAGAGAATATTGAGGCTGACTCCAATAATCTGTGTGAAAGCTACACCTGTGAGTCTGGTACACAAGGTAGGTATATACATGGTGCTACAAGAGGTAGGAGGTCTGTGGGCAGGAACTGTGACAGAGTGGTAGCGAGAAGGGACAATATGTATAGCAGGGGAGTAAGGTATAGAAGGTAGGTAGGAGGAAAGAGCAGGTACAAACAGCAACATATTGTGAATGTTTAGGTGAATCCCCATAATCATACTATTAGTGTATTGGAAGGAGAAGACACAGTCTCTTTATAAAGCACAGAAAGCACCCCCATGGGTGAGTCTATGCATACTGTCTTCACTGATTTCTGGGATACAAGAAAGCCCCTGCACCCATACACATACATAACACCCACTGTGCCACTTACTCATCCAGCCATAGTCATGTATACACAGAACCATACTGTGTTCTCATTCACAATAAAAATGGCTGATTCTGCTCAGAGAGTGTGTTGTTCTTGGTTATGCTTTACTGCCCCCCTGTGACCAGTATGGAGAGGCAAATGGGTAAATTGTATAGACAGAGTGTGTGACAATGGTATAGAGGTAACCCTTTAATAACTTGACCCTACTATCAGGGAAGGTTAACCGAAGTCGACCCTGGTCTTTTGTGTATCACAAGTTGGAAAAGGTCAGTAATGTGTGCCTTTTCACTTATTTTGCAGAAACATGGACGTCCCATAAGAAAAAGCCAGATAAGCTATTCATCATAGGTAATTGAGCCTTATAAAGATGACACATGTATAAGGTATTGGTGGTAATATTACATAAATAGACCACTTGAAGCTTTACTGAACATTTTACCATGGCTCGTCAAGTATCAGGCTGGGCGCTGTGGAACAGAAAGAACAAGCAGGAGCAGGGGCTGCTTATCTCCCACCCCAGGTACTCTGACATCCTCAACAACAAGCGGCCAAGTCTGGTATCTACACTCCAACCTGCAAGTCTATGGCCACATCTACACAAGTATAAGGTGGTTGGAGAAAGCATCCAGGATGAAATAGCTGTGAGTTTATAGTTATGTAAAAAACAGAGTTAGTTGCATGCAAAAAAACCAATGTATGAATAGACTGATACCATAATCTTAGATAAACTATGAAAGTATAAATCAAATTGATACTAATAATCAAAAACTATGAATACCAATGAAATTTGGTCCCACTTTTATTTTTAGTTGAAGACAACAACGTCAGAAACCATAGAGCAGCTCCTTGACCACGTGGAGTGGGGACCCACGTGGCAGCTGCACTCATTACTGAGGGCCTGCAACAGGACACACCAGGACCATGTTATCAGGGAACTCGGCCTTGACCCTGAGATGTACGATGGCCCCTCTCCTCCTGACTCTGACTCTGAGGAAGACCTGCACCACACTCCTGTTGAACACTTACCAGGTAACAACTTTTCCATGGTTGATATTGTGGGCATTGCATACAGGTGAAAAAGGGGTTTCATGGGATCAGTATGGATGGAAGCAGTGATTACCCGAGCTCTTAAGGTGTCTATAAGCAAGAGGGGAAGCTAAAATACCCTATGGAGAGGCCCATACTTACTCAATATTCTCAGGAATAGTTCATATTAAAACTGATATTCAAGATGCAATTGCAACAACTGTCCCCCTTTAATGCTGTGACCTCACAGTGTGGTCAAGGTGTTCCCAGTTTTCAGAAACATTGTAGCTGTATCAAAACCTTGCACATTGTTTTGGTTGGGGAAAGCAATCGAGCTATAACAGTGGGTCAAGTGCTTTAGTTTTTCCTCGCGTCGATGCTCAGCCATTTTAGCGAAAACGAAATGATGATTAGAGCATAAGCAGTAAGTAAATACTTCAAAACCAGGGTTAACTAGCATTTATGCAGGTGTGCATGTCTTTAGGAGAAATTAATTATGTTGAAATGAATCTATTTCAGTGAATTACAAAGTAGAGCAAATAGAACAGGAACATCACAAGCAAACAATACAGTCAGCCTCAGGAGGAAAGTAAGTATCTGTGTTGAGTGCTAGTGATTTTCATGACGATAAGATACATATCTAAAATAAGTAACTAGTTATGTATAAATGCTCCTGATAAAGAACAGTGTAACAAGTCAAACGCTGATCACTGATGGACATTCTGAAAATATATCACTGTACTTAGCAGCATAATTGTCAGGAATGCGCAACTATCATTGGATAAACCAGGCTAGTACTATACATCATAATTCAGCAGCCTTTTTCTGATATCGAATTGATAATTAAACTAAAAGTTTTTTTCAATCATTGTCATACAAACAAATATGTTAAGGAGAACAGTCAATAAAATAGTACTTCATATGTTTAGATGGTTTGAATATTTGACTGTCCTGAGTGGTTTTCTATCAATTACAGGAGGCGAAACGAGCCACTCCCGGATGAGCTGAAGGCTGTACTAGACACAAACCGTGTGTACCTTGTAGACCAGATCATCCCAGACGCTGTGTACGACCATCTTATACAGGACAACTCGCGCACTGCAGAGGAGGTGGAAGACATTAAGGTTAGGCTTTATTCATCATTACACTACAGAGACAATTAAATTATCACCCAATAAAAAACATAAAGGAGGTTGTACATGATATTGTATTGACTCATAAACCTAATTGTTATTCATGAGTTTGAGTTTTAATAGCATTTGTTTTCTTTTTTACTTTAATGAAGTACTTACACACACAGATTTCAATATATATGAAAAATTATGCAGGCTAATGCACCCTTTTTACAGCCACAACCTTGTACCAATATAAAAATACTTTTAATGCTGTTTGCATAGACGAATATTGGTACACTAATTGGAAAAGAAGACATCTGAAGGAGGAGAAATGTATATAAAGAGGACAATTGTATATAAAGAAAGACAAATTATAATGATTTTGATAGTTAATATGTTATTGTAGAGTTCGTCTATACGTAATTCGATTAAATAAAGACTCTAACTGCAGTTTTCATGTAGAGATGCAAGAAAACAGGGTTTATTTATCGTTCTCCTGTACAATAATGCTAATCCTTGAAGTATATGAGGTTCGATCCAATGTATATGCAGCTTTCGATATCTTTCAATATAGAACACAGTCAGAGACCTGAGAAGGTCTGCCAGAGCAAGGGGGTGAGGACAGCTTATATACTGTCCGCCTCCGATAGGGGTGCCCCCTGGCTCTGGCCGCCCGAACTACTTTGTAGGCGTTCGGCTATCGTAATAATATTAGTGTCCCTACACCACCCCCCCCAGACAATACATACGCTTATTCTTTTAAATATATATACAATTTAATATAAACTCATACAACTGAGTTTATTTTAGTAAAGCGTTATGTTACGTCGTGAACACAGTAGGGTCTATAAAAATATACAAAACTAATATTATGTACACAGGTGGTAATACATCCGAACGGCTAGACACATTTAGAATTATTAGGGACACATGTATAGTATACATACAAACATATACAGAATAGCGACTAGAACAACTTGACATCTCTCATGATTAAAAAAACAGGAAACAAAAAATTGAAGATCCGGGCAGCCATCCTAACCTTTTTGGACATTGGTTAGGCACGAAGTTCCATCCTTTCGGAGGAACTCGGGTGTGTGGTGCTCTCCTCTTCAACAGCCGTCCTGTCCCAAACTGGACAGGCACGTTCATTCAAACGGGTTAGTGGTGCTCTCCTCTTCATTTTTCGTACTGCTGTCTCTGTTCTGACTGAACAGACACGTTCTTCCGAACGGGTGATTGGTGCTCTCCTCTTCATATGTCTGGTCACCCGATTTCATCCTGCGTACTCCTGTTACTGCTGTTCGATTGCTCAGTAGACATTCATACCCCACCAACTCATTCTCTTTCGAATATCAATTCACTCATATGCTATCACTCCTGGGTTGTGGTGCTCACCCTTCATCACTCTGGTTCTTTAGTAGTTCCAGAGCAGATTCGCGGGTGCCGTCCCACTCGTCCATAAATACCCCAAACACCTGCTGGAACTTGACGTTCATAGCCTCGTTCCGGTCATTGGACTCCTGCAGTCGTTTCTGAGCTAATGCAGTTTTTGCTGCGGCTAGCTTGGCCTCGTTCCGGACTTTAGCAGTTTCGGCTGCCAATAGCACCTCATTCTCCTTCTCCAGAGCCGTTCGGTAAGTGGCTTCCTGTTCAACCAGAGTGCGGGCGAATAGATTCGCCACCCCCTGATTATATCGGACAGCCAATTCCCTCTGAGCCTCCTGGAAAGTGTCCACCGCCGCCTGGGCTTGGGCACAAACCACTTTGTCACTCGGATCGAAGTAAAGATCCACCGGTCGTGTGCTCAGTCGGGGCCTATTGTCCGGAACCTGAATCATTTCAGGTTCGACACGCTGAGGAACCTTCTGTCCGCCTACTTCCGGGTAATCACTCGATCCCTGCGTAGGGGCCGGATCTTTCCGGTCGAACCAAGCAGGTGGCTGATCACTCTGTGAAGTTGATGATGCTGCTGATGACGCTGCCGAGGAAGGACTTGAGCCCGACCCCCCACTCATGGGTGACTGATACTCAGTCGAATCTTTCCTCTTCTGCTGAGTTGACCTGGAGTCCCGAGCCACGGCCAGTGGTTTCTTGAACTCCGAGTTCTCAGGCGAATCAGATCGATGTTTCTTTCCCCTACCACTCGCCGGGCTACGGCTAGCCCGCCTCTTTTCATCTATCTTTGCTTTGGGTGGATCACCCCGCCATTCACACACTCTCGAGTAGAGTTCGTTCGACATCTGGAACTTTCCTCGAGCTCGTACTAGTGCAATCCTCGCACACAGTTTGCCTTTCGTGGATTCGTGCACATTACAGAATGATTCGGTCTTCACTGTTATTTGTTTGAAGTCCGAAGGGATCATTTTGTTATATTCCATCATAACCTTACCGTGCAGGGTCATTACTTTCTCCCGTGCTGCACTCAATCCGGGGCTGTGACAGTACTTTAGATGGCGAATCATCACGCCCCTTCTCGGAGTAACGCAACCATTACAGGTTGCGCTATCCCTCTGTCCTTTGCAATTGGCACATTCGTAGACCACGGTGTGGTGAAAGTGCCGTTCGCAGAGATGCCGCAGGAACCGCATTGCTGTCGGGTACGTCCTGCCCCTTCCCTTCTCTTCTATACAAATGGTGAACGGGCAATACCGCTCACCGTCTTTCAAATACCAACATAGATATGCCCAGCGTAGCTTTGACTTCTGGTCTCTTATGTAATAACTTTCCGGATATTTTAATATCTGTTTGAACCATTCGTCATAGAATTCGGATGGCAAAGAATCCTCTTCGGTTTCCCGAAGCCAATCTTCGTCATCACTCTCGTCGTTCATGTTTCGGGGTTCGGGGCAACCATATGCTTTCTTGCCCTTCGCGCACTCTTCAAACGAACCTGGAATGAAGTGTGCAAACTTTGCCTCACTATTCTTCCAGATTCGCTGTAATCTTTCATCGTCCCCCTCATCTTTCTCCTCCTCTTTCTTCTCCTCCTTCTCCTCCTCCTCCTCTGGCACTTCCTCATTCGGCACCTCCATCTCCTCCTCCGGATCCTGTGTAGTTGGATCCGGATCAGTTTCTGGAGGTTCGCCATCCGAGTCTGGTCCAGACTCATCGTCCGGACTGTCCTCGGATTCGGTCACTTTGATGGCTTTCTTGGCAGTCACTTTACCAATAATACTGCCTACTTTAGCCGTGGCAGCAGCCTGTATGGCAGCCATTCGTCCTTTCAGTGGATTATCACTCGAAGGATCTTTCTTGCCTACTGCCTCAGTGACTTTAGCAATCACCTTCTTCGGCACAGTCATTTTCGTGTCTTTCTTTGATTCCTTTAACTTCTTTTTTTCTTTCACTGACAGGACCGGTTGGAAGGCACCCTGGTCACTGTCAGATTCGGTGTCGGTTAGAGTCTTTTTCCTTCCTCTTCCCTTCACACTTTTCACTTTCGTCTTCTTGGTGCTATCTTCTCCGTCGGTTTCTCTCTCCGTCAACAGGCTGCCCTTTTTCTTGGCTGCCTTCAGGATCGCTTTCCCCTTTCTGATGGATGCTAACCGTTCTTTATGTTGGGCCGAATTCATTTCTTCCTCCAACCCGGGTACGTACGCCCTAGTGGCGTAGGTTCCCTCTCGAATCATTGTAGAGATGATTTCGTTCAGTTTCTCCTCCGGCTCCGGACACTCATTCAGACGACGAAGTAATTCGTCCCCATCCAGAGTGTAGAGCCTCGGGACTTTCGGATGCTCTGCTCGTTCTACCCAGTCCTCCGCACTCCTGGGTTCTTTCTCGGTGTCCGGTTCCCGGTATAGTACATCTCCTGCGATGTCCATTCCGGTAACTCCCATCCCCGTATGATCAGTCAATACATACGGGACGTTCGGAAGGCGATGTTGCAGATGCGCGATTTCGCAATCGAACATCGCCCTTCTGAACGACTGACTCACTTGCAGTCCAGCCTCAGTCTTATTATAAAACAGCAGCCATTCGGATGGCAGGGCTGCATACTCTGTCGGTGATAGGAAGTGTCGAACACAGTCTCTGGTGGCTGCGTTCCAACACTTTCGTTCTCCCTTTAAGATTCGGTCATGAATATGAACTTCCCGGCCGTCATACCGAGACTTGAATCCGTCCAGATTCGGTTCGAGCAGCGGCTCGTCCGATCGTTCCAAGATTTCTTCAATCTCCATTCCCATGTTGCTTTCTTCTGCTTCGGAATTATCCTCATTCAGTACACTTTCTTCGGTCTTTGTAACTGGCGACATCGCCTCGGTCTCTATAAACATTTCGGACACCTCGGTGAGGGCCGATCTTTCCGAATGAGAGCCAGACGCCGAAGCCATCGTGACCCTCACGTTCTTTCAAAAATATCGATAAATATAGGTTGACAGGTACCAGGACCCTCTCTACGGGCTCCTGGCTACTTCACCCACCTGCTATACACCGATATCACTTGAAACAGTCTTTATACCCTCGCTTTTTGTGCTTTGATACGCTTCCCCTTGCTCTGTCCAGCAAAACCGTAAACAAATATGGCGGATCGTTGACCCGCGTCGACCTTTGCGCACGCGCGTCGGTCTCGCGAGATACCGCGCATTCGGCGAGACTTCGTTGTTTTCCCGCGCTTGCAAAACATAAACAATCATTCACTTCTCCCGCGCGTCACGCATTACGATCAGGTAATTATAGCACTGATATCCTCACCGCCCTATCAAATTCATCTCGAGTCATTATGGATTTAAATACGGATAGCAACTACTAATCCGCCGGATTACCCGTCCATTACCCACTGGCACATTCACAGGTGAGTTTGTTGGATTTCTGGCTTTTGTCGTGATCATTCCTACATATAAGACAAATTACCAGGTTACCCCGATAATTATGACAACATTTAACTGAGTACATCGTTGTGTTTCAGGTTAGGTAACAGCACCCCTCACCCTCAACCTAGGGCTGCGACAAACCCCTACTGGATTCTCTTTATACCTGACATTCGGAGAGGTTCTCGTCTGTTCCCTCTTAGCCACAGAGGGGACAGTCCTTCTCTTCCTGTCTACACCTGCCGAGACATTCTTTGCTTTCTCCGATCTTTTTGGAGATGTTTTAATTTGCACCGCTTCCTTCTTCACCTTCCTGGGCCTACCCGGACCCCTCTTCTCGATTACTCTATCTAATTCTCTTTTCATTTCTTCTTTCTCCTCTTGTCCCATTTTGAACATTTCCGTGGAGTACTCTCTCCCCTTCTATGGTTTCAACCAGGCCACATTCGATTTCTGATTCCTCCCGAAGGTATCTCTCATCAGGACTGTATCATCACTTATTCTCTGGGTAATCCTCCACGGACCGTCCCAATTGTCCCTTAGCTTGATGCCAACCAGAGGTTTGTGGTATCTCGCTACTAAGTCCCCTACCGCAAATCGCCGAACCTTTAGATTGGTATCATAGCCCACTTTCTGCCATTTAGCTGTCTTTCCCAACTCTTTTCTTACTAATTCATATGCCTTCCTGAATTGTTCTTTCAACGCTTCCACAAACATGATCTGACATGGGACATCTGGGTTCATCCCAACTACCCCGAACACTAGGTCCGCTGGCATAATTAGGTCTTCTCCGAATACAAACAGATTCGGAGAGCAGTTCGTACTCGCGTGTACCGTGCTATTATAAGCATGGAAAACAAAGTCACACTGCTCATCCCAATCATCCATTTCCTGATTTATCAAACTCTTCAGGACCTGTATTAGGGTACGATTGAATCTTTCCACCTGACCATCACTCTGTGGTCGATACGGATTGGTTCTGGTCTTGCAAATGGCCAATTGATGACACATTTCCTGCCATAGATTCGATTCGAACTCTCTCCTTTGGTGGCTATGCAACATCAGAGGCACTCCCAAGTACAGTATCCATCCTTTCACCAACATTCTCGCACAAGTTGCTGCTTTGTGATCCTTCATTGGAAATACCTTTGTATACTTCGTAAAGTAATCCGCTACTACCATCATACATGTATTTCCTTCCGGAGTTGTCACAAATCCTGGAATTATATCCACTGCCACTCTTGCGAACCTTACTCCAAACAATTCCTGGGTTAAGGGCATTTTACCCAGCCCAGGTCCTGGCTTGCTCGTACAACATTTCGGACAAGTGTCTATCCATCTCAACAGATCCGTACTCATACCTGGCCAGTAATACATTCTAGCCAGCCTTTCCAGAGACCGTTTTCTACCAAAATGGCCACTGGTCCGATGCCCATGGCAAAAGAACATTATATCCCTTCGCATGGCAGTAGGAATAAAGATCTGTCTCGACTTATTTCCCAAAGCATTCGTCTTCCACCTATAGATCAGTCCATTTACCACCCCTAACTCTGTCCATTGAGCTATCAGTCGCCTCATCTCCCTGTTCTCCAACGATATTGCTGGCCGAGTTGGGACCCTTCCTTCTTGAAGTAACATCTTCAGACGGATACTATTCGCATCTTTCTCCTGGAAGCTCTTGATGGAGTTCTCGTCCCATTCCAGTATCACTGGTTCGAGATCTCTAAAAGGCTTTCGGATTCCTGCCAACACGGCATTATGCTTCCCACAATCATCACATCCGTCTTTCTGACACTTCTTCACTGGGATTCACGACAACGCATCAGCGTTCACATGCTTAGCCCCCTTTCTATGCTGAATTTGGCTATGGTCCAATCCGAACTCAGATAGGTGTGCCAACCACCGTCCTATCATACCTTCTGCATCTTTAAAGTTCAATAACCACCGCAGGGAGGAATGATCCGTACGTAACGTAAAATCAGATCCCCACAAGAAGTGTTTATATTTCTTTGTATACACTACCACTGCCAACAATTCCCTCTTTGTCGTACAATAATTTCTTTGTGCTTTACTCATGGTATTGCTTGCAAATGCTATCCTTCCCATCCTTCCCATCTTGGACTTGAGACAAAGCTGCCCCTATACTCTCATTGCTCGCATCAGTGTCTAATATAAAATGACCATCTGCAGTGGGGTATTTCAAAACCGGTGTTTCCACGAACAACCGTTTAATCATTTCGAATGATTCCCCTTGTTCCTTCCCCCATGGGAATTTCTCCTAACGTCTCCCTGGGGTCCAGTGCGACAGACATTGTATTGGATAACTTATCCGGGAATATCCTGGTAAGAAATCTCTATAATAAGAACAAAATCCTAAGAAGGATCTTACTTCTTTCGGTCCCTTAGGAATGCTCCAATCCTTTACCGTCTTAACCTTCTCCGGATCAGCCTTCACCCCTTCTGTAGAGATGATCCGTCCTAGATAGTTAATACTTTTCTGAAACATATTACACTTTTTAGGCTTCAGCTTTAATCCATTCGAGATTATCCGCTGTAACACCAACTTCAGGTTCCCCAGGCATTCATCAAACGTCTTTCCGAATATTATCACATCGTCCAGATACACCAGACATTTCTTCCACAATAAGTCACTCAGTAAGGTCTCCATCATTGCTTCAAATGTGGCCGGAGCATTACAGAGTCCGAATGGCATCACATTATACTGGTACAACCCTACATGGCTCGAAAACGCCGTTTTCTCCTTGTCTTCCTCCTTCATTCCCACCTGCCAATAACCAGACTGCAAATCAATCGTGCAAAACCATTCATTTCCTCCAAGGGAATCAATGGTCTCATCTATCCGGGGGAGCGGATACGAATTCTTCTTAGTCAAGCCATTTAGTTTCCGGTAGTCTATACAGAATCAGATACTCCCATCCTTCTTTGTTACCATACATACTGGACTACTCCAGGGACTGGTGCTGGGGGTTATTACCCCCTCTGCCAACATTTTCGTAATCTCTTCCTCCGCCACCACTTTCTTTGCCAGCGGAAGACGTCTATATGGTATCTTTACTGGATTCGCCCCTTCTGTGTTAATTGAGTGTAGGACTCGATCCGTTCGTCCTAACGGCTCTCCGGGCCGCGCAAAGGCTGAACTACACTCAGTCAACATTTCCCTCAGGGCACTCCTCTGTCCATCTGTCTCTACTCCGGACTCCTCTATTAACTTTGCCAATCCTTCTTCAAGTCTTTCACTGTTCGGGACTAATTCATTTCCGTTCTCAAAGCTACTGGTGACCGCTTCTGTGGATATCACTTCTCCCACTACAGTGCCTTTTACTAGGTAGATGGTTTTCGAACCCCGGGTTCGTTATGGGGGCTACTCCCCACGCCATATTTCCTATCAGGGTGTCGGCCGATTCCAAACCCTTCTTTCCCAACACTGTCACATTAGGTTCGAAAACCCCCGGAACGCCCCTCTTCATCCTACTGGAGGCTATTAAGACATCACATGCCATTCCGGGAGGTATTTTTACCGTCTGTACTACACTCGCTACACCACTAACTTCACGTGCCAGGCATTGTATCCTGTCTTTGTAGGGATGATTTAATTTCAACATTCCAGTGACGGGGTCCAATTTTACCCCATATAAGGAAGCGAAATCCATCCCAATGATACCATCGTCCTCAATCCCAGCGACAGTAGGGGAAATGATATATTCCCTACCGCCCACCAAGATGATCATACAAGTCCTACCAAACGTTCGTATCTTGCTCCCGTCAGCCGCACATGCATTTACCCTCGTTGTGAGGTCATCATCCATGCTCGACACCAGATCGAAGAATCTCTTTGACATAGCGGAGTGGCTAGCTCCGGTATCCAACAAAAATTCTCCCATTCTGCCATTTACAGATACGGACACATACCATCTCTTTCCTCCCATCATCGAGGGATTACTTGCGAACCGTTTGACGTCGTCTGTCATGTCAAAATTGAATCCGAATCCTTTCAAATACTCCAGACACGGATGACCTAGGGGAAGGCGGATCCCCCCGATCCTGGATAGTTCCTCTACCCAACCTTCCTCTCTATTGGTGATCGGTTTCCCTTCTTTGCTCTCCCTGGCAATTGTCTCACCAATACCCCCAGCCCCACATGTTTTCGGCTCATTAGCATTTCCCATGCTGCTGGGCGGATACATTACAGACTCCTCAATTGCGTTCGTATGGATTGTACCCTGGCATACTTTATTCGGGGCCGTCAGTTTGCCTTCACGGACAACCCCCTCTAATTTCCCGTCTCCTCTCTCTTCCTTTCTCTCCAAACTGGTTTCTCTGCCGTACATTCGGCTGCGAAATGTCCGGTCTCTTGACATCTGAAACACTTCACCGTTGCCCTATCTAGCTTCGGTCGTTTCTGATAGTCCAATAATCCTTTCATTTCTTCCATCATGGCCATCAACCTTTTTTCGTTCTCGGATAACTCTACCACCAGGGGGGTAGGGGCTGCTTTAGAGCTTGCCTCCACTGGCTTCTCTTTCTCCGGTGGCTTACTAACGTTTTTCTTCCACCGATTCTTTCTATCCCACTTGTCGCCCCCGATGGCCGCAATTCTTTCTTCATCCGAACCCTCATCCGAATCACTCTCTTCGGGAGTGGCCGTATGTGCGGACGCCACTCTTTGGTTGGGTACGAACCCGGCAAGTAATCGTTTCTTCTTTTCATGCTGATCTATAGCCAAAAAGAAGTCTACCATTGAAGAACCTCGTCCCCATTCCTTCTGGACGAGTTCAGCATGGGACGGATCCCTCAGTCCTTTTATAAAGTGTGTGAATAGTTCGTCTAAGAAATATTCATCATCACGCCTCCAATAAGGTCGGGCCTTTTGCAACAACCTTTGGAGTTCTAGACCGAACACTTTCGGAGACTACTTTGGTTTTTGCGTCCGTACTTGGAACTCCGACCAAGGATCATTCGCTGACAACACACCAAAGATATGTGTGGCTGCTGCCACCAATTGGTCATAATTTCCGGATTCCCCATACGTCTCTCGCCAATCATCTACCGCTATTCGTCCCGGACCTTCACTCAACCATTTAATGAGGGGACCCAAGGAAGCCTCCTTGTCCCACCCATGGTAACGGTTATCGTCACAAAAGTCTTGGTAGCTTTCCTTCCAATTCTCCCCATTGAACCGCCGGGGAGTACGAACAGGCTTCCGAGCACTGTTATGACTCCATACCAGCCGATCCGACTGCCTCCGGCCCCATTCCATAATTTCTGACTCATCCTCTCGGGTCCGACTGCAACAGTCTATCCCCATTCCTTGTATACAAGGATCGGATTCCACTATTGCAGCAACCCTCGGGCCCATAGACGATCGTTTTGTCAACCTTCTCGGGGCAGGGACTGGTTTTGGTGTCCCTCCTCTTGGATTGGGCTGGGTTTGATCAGGGCTGGGGGGGTAACCTCCATATGAACCGGGGTCCGGCACAGTCCCAGTTCCTCCTCCAGGGCTAGTTCCTGGGTTCGGAGCATCACCCGATCCCCTGCTCGGAATCGATCCACCCCCTTCATTACAGGACTGATGTCCTTCGTTCGGTCCGGCTCCGGGTAATGGTGCCCGGTACTGGTAGGTTATATTATATATCGGTGGTGGTGGTACCGTATAGTTGTGTCCTGCCAGGGTGTCATCCGCAAAGGGATGCAGAGAGCCATAGCTATGATTCATTAGTTTGGGTGGGGCCTCGCTCGTAATATCATGGGTACTAGAGATCTCTTTCTCCTCAGTTCCCCCATAGGTTACTTTACGGTCAGCCTCATTCGGGGCAGTTCTCCCTTGGGTTCGTGCATACTTTCCGTCCGAAACGATCTCCCGCGTTTCGATTGGATCCACGGTAGTCAATATCGGACTAGGAGTGGATGCGACGTGCTTAGGTCGCTTGCCTCCCTCATTCGTCGGTTCCCGGCTTCTAGCCTCTTCTTCTTTGTGGATTTCATCCATCTGACTCTGATAGGCCAGATAGGTATCATTGATTCCGTCTTTCTTTTTCTGAATAATTTCGAGGTCAGCCTTCATCTCAATTCGGGCTTGCTTCAACGCCTCTCGTTCTTGCTCGAACTGTTCCCTCAGGGCTTGGCCGGACTTTTCTTCCTTCGAATAATCCGCCTTGATTTTCTTTACCCTCTTGGATTGTCGCTCGATCTCGCTTTCATAGGTATCCCGAAGATCACGACTTTGGCGAGCCTCTTCCTTATCTTTCTGGAGTTGTGCTTGCTCCTCTGTCAGACTGTGTTGGACATTCTTAACCTTCTGTTGAACCTTGGCTTACTGGGAGGTTTCGAGTGCCAACTGTTCACTGACATATTTTCTATCCGCTTGTATTCTGGATTTCACTTCTTTCAATTCCTCTGCTTCCTTCTGGTTCTGGGCGATTACCCTCACCTTTTCGTCGGCCAGTCGGATTAAATCCTCATTCATGGCTGTATACCGATCCCTCATTTCCTCCTCCTCTGCTTTCAATTTTTCGCAGTTGGCGTCGTAGTCAGGGATCTGTCGACCTCTTCTAGACAGGTCTCGTTCCATATGTCCGAGGTTCGGTTCGGAGGGAAGCATGTCTGCCCATGGGTTCCCTCTGAACGGATTGGTGTTCAGAACTGTTTTTATAGGAGGAAATTCTCCCGGAGTTCGAAAAACCAAACTCCTCTTTCGAGATTTTTTATTCTCTGGGGTGTGCATTCGAGAGGCCACATCCCAAATTTCATTTATTTGGGCTACTGTGAGATCCAGTTCCCCATCCTCCAGTTCGGTTCCGGATCCTTCATCCCCCCCTTTCCTTGACTGAGCCTCTGCCAGGGTCAGTCCGCTATCTCCTACATAAAAATCCTGGTCACAGCACCAGTGTAGAGTTCGTCTATACGTAATTCGATTAAATAAAGACTCGAACTGCATGTAGAGATGCAAGAAAACAGGGTTTATTTATCGTTCTCCTGTACAATAATGCTAATCCTTGAAGTATATGAGGTTCGATCCAATGTATATGCAGCTTTCGATATCTTTCAATATAGAACACAGTCAGAGACCTGAGAAGGTCTGCCAGAGCAAGGGGGTGAGGACAGCTTATATACTGTCCGCCTCCGATAGGGGTGCCCCCTGGCTCTGGCCGCCCGAACTACCTTGTAGGCGTTCGGCTATCGTAATAATATTAGTGTCCCTACATTATCTTAAATTTTCAGTAAAGCTGATTGATTTTAAAGTTTAGAAAAACTTGTATAAAAAGTGGTTCTACTAAGAGGGATAGCAATGAAATGTCTTAAAATTAGCAACAGCCTTAGAAAAGGGACTTGATTCCTTTGTTCAGTTTCATAAAACTGCAATATAGGGTTTTATATTTTTTACAGTTCAACAAACCAAGACGCCAGCAAGTAAGAAAACTGTTGGATCTTTTAAGTGGGAAATCAGACCAGGACTATGAAAATTTCAAGAAAGCTCTCATTGAGACTGATCAGGAACATGTACAGGAACAACTCAAAAAGTCAGAGCAGGAGGCTGTACAACATGTCTGCGCCACGGGTGACCAATATCAGCCAATAGGTATGCCTAGTTACACTAATCATTATCCCTTGAAGGATGGCATCTTGTCATACAACCCTAGGAGGGGGTTATATTTAAGAACTCTTTTTCTCTTGAGAGCCCGTGTATTTAGCTGGATCCATACCCAGAACCTCAGAACATTGAGTCCAACAGCTAACCAACTGCTCTACCTAGACTCATGCAATGATACTTATCACAAAATAGTATATGTACTGCTTCTGCCTTTTCAGCCAAATGAGTAACACAATTTAAAAAAATGTTGAGGGGTTTGAACCCCATTTAATCCGATCCCAATGAGAAGTACCTTGCACCCTAGCAGCAGGACCACACAGCCATTTGTGTTAGAGCCTGTTAACTAGGGCCTTTTTGGTGAGGCATTGTCCCATTAGACAAAGTTCTTGAGATATCAGAAAAGCCAACTAGCTAACTAGGGACTATGTTAGTGAGGCATTGTCCCATAAGACAAAGTTAAAGAGTGTTGTTTAGCTGGTGCTGCTGTTGTATTATTCGGGGGGTTGCCCCCCCCCCCCCACTCCTGTTTTCCTTCTTTTTTCTTTTCTATTTTTTCTTGAAATATCAGAATAGTCTAAGAAATAAAAAGAATTGTATCAAGCATATCAAAACTTCTCCTCTACATGGGATCTGTACCCGGGGTCTGAAAGTCTAAACCAGAAGTGCCATGTACTCAAGGACCTTGACCACCTAGCCAGCTGTGAGTGTTGGTTCATAGCTAGTTTATATATTGCTATGTTGTATCAGAATGAGGCTACACTCTTTGCTATGATCACTGTATTTCTATCAGAACATACATAGAATATTTTTGATGATCATATAACCTCCTAGGAGGGTTATACAGGATATCCTCTTAGGCCACATGTGTGGAAAAAAGAGCTGTAATCAGGCTTTTTTATATAATCAATCTATGAAAGCTGGCTGTATGTCGGATATACTCCTTGTGTCTCGAGTCCAAACCCCCTGGACATCTGGTTGTTTTTTGGACCTGGTATATTTCGAATATGAGATGAATTCTGCATGATGTGCTCATTTCTTCCTGATTCAGATAAGGCCTCAAACCCAGCTATGGATGTGGCTGGTCAGGATCCCTCCACATCAGTACATGTTAGCTCTGATGGCACAGTATCAGAAAAACAGCCTTCTGGAACACCCACTGATCCACTGTTAGGTATATGCTATATTTTACACGTTTTTTAATTTGGAGAAATGTTTGTAACTTATACCTGATGGATAATGTTAGCTGAACTGATGGAACTGATGATAGCTGCCTTGTATAAGCAGGGATGAAATTAGATGATAATAAATCTGTATTCCGAAATAATTATAAATAACATTTGGATACAAATACAATATCAATATTATGTTTCATAGTTTTACAATACCAGAGATCTTTGATAACAGTGCCATTTATTTACAGCACAACATAGCCAAACAACTACCTTATCAGAACGACAGCAGCAGCAAGAAAAAATCTTCATGAAGATATTTACAGCAGGCAAGTATTTGAAAAATAAAGAATTTAAAGATATATAGCTACTAAGCTAGTGTTCCTGACATATGTCTAGATAACAATGCTACTGCTTTTTATACACTAGATGTGCAAACATAAGTTCTTGTTCTATGAACTGAGAGAAACAGTTACAACATCTGTGTAGTGTGAAGTCATACCAACTGCAGAACATCAGCAATCTATGAAGCTAAGTTCCAGCTGCATATTGTACATTTCAGCTGTACAGTCCCACCGTGATGTCTACCACAGAACTCTGATGCAGGGCCGGTTATTTGACATTCCTTCACTGGATCTACCCTATGACATGGAGTGGTGTTACATGCAGGTTCTAGCTACCTCAGACGAGCTGCTGCAGTAAGTATAGGCCCATTGTGAAATGAAGGCAATGTACAGTCCATTCCCATTTTACTAAATGAATTGGAATGGCTATTAGCAGCTCATATTCTGGGCTGATATAGTCTTAAATAAAATTTTAGAATTTTATGGAAGGGTTTTCATGATCAATAGATTATGTTTATGAATTTTGCAAATGTTAAAAAGTGCACTTGATTAAGCCTTTACTTATATTTTTACAGAAATCCTGTGGATATCCCACCTGAAGACATCCTGAAAGCTAAACCCGGCAAGCCTAAACTAAAAACAGTTCTGCTCTCAGGAGACCCCGGTATAGGGAAGTCCTCCTTTGTCAGGTTTTACGGGCACAGGTGGAGTCAGATGAAGGCTGGAGAACCAGAGTGGGACCTCATTGTGATACTTGATGTCTCTACCCTTAAGCTAACAAAAGGGCTGACACCAAGGGAACACATACGGGAAGCCATAAAGCAAAGTCTGGAGGGAAGAGGAGACAAGGAGGCCATCATGAACAGATTGGATGATGACAGCCTTAATATTCTCATCATACCTGATGGGTTGGATGAGTGTCGTAGTAGCACAATACTCGACATGCTGAGAGAGCTCATATTTAGTTGCTACAAAGGGGAATTAGGTTACACCATCCTAGCTACATGTAGAACTGGGCTCTCTCCAATAAAGGAAAGCTTTTTCGACAGAAGACTGAGAATTAATGGCTTCAAAACACATGAGGCAGTCCAATATGTGCAGAGGTTCTTTGAACACATTCAGAAGCCAGATGATGACTCCATCTATGATTACATAGCCAACAACCAAGAGGATCTTGATCACATACTCACAAACCCGTTATGCACACATATTCTAAGTGTTGTCACTGCTGATGGTACCCTGAAGCTAACCAGGGGACAGAGGTTGAGGCTAAAGGACCTTTTTCTTGCTATGGAAAAGTCAATGAGACGAAGACAGCTAGAAAAGCGGATGCAGGAGAGTCCAGAAAACATGCCAAATAATGAGCAACTTCAAAATGAAATCAGGTGTTTCTACAACATGAGCCTTTGGGCCCTTCTGCAAGACGTGAGAACCTTTGATGAAGACATTATGGCCACGTTTGGCATCAGTGCTCTGCACCCTTACCTGACCTTCATGACAAAAACAAAGAAATACAATGCTGATCTGCAAGATGTATCCTACTGGACGTTCAACCATGAAATGTTCGCAGAATACTTCGCGGCATCGGCACTAGAATCTCTCCCTGAGGAGATGTCATCAGCTCTTCTCCTGACCATTTCCTCCAAAAGCAAATTCCGGAACACCCAAAGGATTCTCTTTAGTGCTCTTGGTGATGACTATACCCAGCTTGATAGGCTAACAGACATGATCCGTGTGAATCTCATGACTCATGAAAGATGGCATGTATCAGATCCTAAAACAAAAGCCATCATTGATGATGTCAAGGAGAAATGTAAGACAACCATTGACCTACTTGAGATATTGGATTCCCTCAAGCCTGGGGAGAAGGATGAAATTGATGTCAGCTATGCCCAGACAGCGTGGCAAATTGTTAGACATTTCTGTGAAGATCAGTGTTTGCCAACGAACTTCTTTGATGAGCTTTTCCCGAGCCCATTGCCCCACATATACCAGTGTTTACATGAACTGCATGAGGAAAATCAGCAGCGTGTGTTTGCAGCAAGCCTTGGTCAAACCATGCCATGCGTTACGTTAGTAGTATATTATTTATAAAGTATTAAGTCAATTTACAGTTTTAACCAGATAGATATTAAAAAAACTTAAGATATGTAATCATCAATATTTAAAAAGAAAAACTGCACCTATTTCAATTGTCCTTCAGATCTATTGGAAGTGACTGAGAAAACAGTGGTCTACACCTTATGACAGAGGTGAAAAGGTTAACATCAAAATGCAATTTTCTTTACAGAGTGGCCAGTGATGGGAGACATATCATCTATAACACAGGAGGCAGGCGATGGGCGGAGGTTAAAGAGACTGGAAACGGTGTTACAGTACGCAGTAAGTACTCCGTGACAGATGCAGCTGAAGCTGTGCGGCTGTACGGGCAGCAGCACCTGGAGGCATGGATAGGGGACAAACACAACAGACAAGTTGGAAAAATGTTGCTTCTTATAGGAGACAAATATGATGACATATACACACATTGGAGTTCAAGGGCAGTTTGGGGCCATCCACCACCGGTCCTATCTGCAGCACTGTGGTCAGATCTGCTGTCAGACATGGCTGACTGGTCAGTCACTGCCAACACACTCCACCTAAGATTTGGCGAAAACAACCTACAAGATGAAGTCCCAGGTTTCCTGCAGTGTCTACAGTTGGAGCGTACTCAGGATGCACTGACGAGAATGCTGGTGCAGGACAAAGAAGGCCATCTGAGGATTACGGTAGAGCGAGGACACATAGACATTGACAGTCTGTTAGCGTGGACAGACTGGTATATTCAACAGGACCTCCTCCAGCTGTGTTTGGTGTCTGTCACATGTTTGCAGACAGCAACAGACTCAACTTCTAAAAGAAGAAGGGTAGGGAAGCTTGCACTTCTGGAACACAATGGTTGCAGGCTGTTTGAGAGGCTCATCAGGTTAGTGCATTAATATGCATACCTCAAAATGTTCCAAACATTTTTAATCAATTATTGTTAATTTACTATCAACCTGAGAAATATGCAAAATAATACTTTACTGAGCCTGATGAATTATGACGCATTAGAATATAAAATAGTAAGTTAGGGGGATAACATCAGCTGTTGATTTTTAGATTGATTGAGGTTGAGTTTGAGTTTAAATAGCCTTTATTTCTCACATATCAATATAATTGATACAGGGTCTATTTGTTTAATGCCCAAGCGTACATAGTTCCATATCATACTTCCTCATTAGGTCCTTTCCTTTTTCTAGCTCTATTAACGAGTACAAACATGCTATACAATATGTATCAATACACTTCATGTTTATTCCAGTTTTGGAGATGTAGGATCAGGGTCTGGGTCGTGCTGCAGCTGCTCCTTGATGTAGCCGGTGTACGGGATGCTACTTCATCTAACTGATGTAGCCGGTGTACGGGATGCTATTTCATCTAACTGATGTAGCCGGTGTACGGGATGCTATTTCATCTAACTGATGTAGCCGGTGTACGGGATGCTATTTCATCTAACTGCTCCCGGCGAGAAGTGCTGAGCTGTTTCTTCCTGCACAGGGGGCCGGCCTATCTGTTGGCCAAAGAGGAGGAAATAGCTCGACTGATTTGCCAGACAAGAAGTTCCATTCCCTCTTAAGATTATAAGCGTGGTAACTTCTTTTAATGCAGACGTCTGTCTTTACTATCATATAAATATTGAATCTATTGTTGATACAAATGATGTTATATTTGATTCAAAAGTTTGTAATCCTGACCCTGCTGAGGTCAAAGGTGAGGGAGGGGGGAGCTTAATGTGATTGCTATCACTCCAAGGATATTGGATGATAACACCAACCTGACAACCTAGTTCAAGTCCTGAACACGTGATATTACAACATCACTCACAGTGGCTTTGTGTTAGGCACGATATGTCGTATACACTACAAGAATGACATGTTTTGCCACAAATATCACTATACATACAGTTTCTTATTTCGTCCCTTAGCAGCAATTGTAATGCATGTATAGAATGATTCTACTTTTAATGAGCATTCATTTTATAAAACCCAGATATTATATGCTGGAGTTGTTTGTGCACAGACATCTGTAACTATGTCAGAACCTATGTTGCACTGATTTGGTGAGAGTGAGCCATAATAGTTCCTAAATTTACCAAACAATTGGCATCATTTTAACAGAACTTTCAAAACTTTATCTATATTACCAATTACAATTTGTTACCGACAGAGGGCTCCATAATACCCCTACAAATCAATATCTTCTCTACATTTTAAATGCAAAATGATTTCTGAAAGCCAATAAAACACTTGTAACACTGGCCTTTTACCATTGAATATTTAAAAAGGATTTTAACAAGAGCATTGCAGTTGTTTTACTACTAGTCATTTAAAGAACATCATTTTATAAATGTGAACACCTTGTTAACCTTAATCAGGCAGCCACAAAATAGATCTGTAGCTGCCACTTCTCAACCGATTTGGTTCAAGTCAGGTTGAAACAGGATAACACTGAAATTTGTCCCTGTCAGCTTTGTCTCATTTCTAACTACTCTGGTGGATAAAACCCCACCCTGTTATTTTGTCTGTGACACCCAGTGTTATTGACCAGTCTGCGGCAGAGACAAATGGGGGCGTAACAGTAAAGTGTAGTAAAAGACAAGGCAGGGAAAGACAGCAGAGATGTGGTAAGAAGAAAACTAAGAGAGCGGTCATTTTTTACAATAGTAGGGGAGACTTTACAGGACCCCCCACAGTTCTCATGTACCCCAAGGTCGGGTGAATGTGATCAGTCCTTTTTAATTGTAATTGTCAGAGACAGGTGTGGTTGGAAGAGAACTCAAAGAGTGGTAGATTTTTTACAACGGCAGGGAAGCTAGTATGTGGGTTTTTTTCTGACTGCTCGAAAACTTTACAGGACCTATTAGTAATAATGTGCCACAGACTTTTCTCTCCAAAGGATTTTTTTCTCTTAAAAATGGTCTGAATTACTTCAGTAGAAAAGCTAGAACAGTGTGGAAAGTACAGCTCAGGCAAAAAGTAGGATTCATGTAGGCATTGAAATACAATGGGACAGTAATAAAAACATGGATACAAACATGATGTAGGGAAGAGGACAGACTCACTCTGCCTCAGATTTCGATTTCGATTTCACCGCAGCTATAAGATATAATGTCTTCAACATGAGACTATGTCCAAGTTGCAGCAAAAGGATGTTTCATTAAAATCTTTTTCTCAGTCTACAACTGCAATACAAGGAGCCTGGTTTACAAGGACCCTGTTATCAGTGCCCAAAGTTCAAGGTAAAAAGTTCTTTTGTTTGACAAGAGTGATGAGGCATACAAGCAGGCAGCAGACAAACAAGGTGATACATTAATTAACCAGATTCACCAGACAGCCTCTGTACGGTGAGTCACAGATTGATGCCCTCTACCTCCCACACACTACTAAAACCCGAAACTACTGTGGCAGTTCTGAGTCTGATGCCCAAAGTCACAGTGACACTGCATACATGTATATTGGTTCCTTGAGGAAGCTGAGCAGAGAACTGAGACAGGATAAGTCTGAGGGGCTGAGACTGTCAGATTAAGGCTCAGCCTGTCACACCGCAGAACCCCTCCACATCAATTGTATATTGCATGATTAAGTAACATTACATAACATTATGTCATAATTATGAATTAGTGATAATAATAATTCATAAATCACTATTACTTTATTATTTATAAATATATGCGCGTTATGAAGGCAATATTAGTTTAATAAGGAACACATGTATCTATCCCAGGTACCTCACACTAAGCCAAGCTGAGTCAAGCCCCTAGACATAATTAATCCCCCTCATTATACAGGTGACCCTTCCAGACAGGACGACAGTTAATTATTAATCTATCTATTATGTAATCCACCAGGTGGTAAAGCACCTGCGCCATCTTTAGTAAACATAATGGTACTTGGGGTCTGCACCCCTGGAGGCGGTTAGGTACCCCCCCGCCAGGTGGCGCATGCGCCAACTGACCGCCACTGACCAATTATACACCAGGTAACGTGTTAGTATTAAGTTAATTATCCAATCACGATCAATGTACCATATATCACCCCTGTGATGTCACTGTCCCCCTCCCCACTGCTCCAGCTATGTAAGGGGGCAGCTGGGAGAGGAGGGTAACAGAGGACGGGCAGGAAGGTCACTATTCATGTACTAGAAACTGAATAAAACCAAGACCATATCAAGACTATATCGGTGTCTCATTGATAACTCATCCAATAAGGGTATTTCTATGCCCACAAGCGGTTTCTGCTCCTTATTTCATATTAATAGTTCACTAAGGCACTGCTGTATAAACACTTCCACAATCTGACTGAGGGGACGTTTGGGTGTCAGTTGGTAGTCATCCCATGAGAACAACCTCCCTAAGCAAGCATCCAATAATAACACTTTCTGATGTATCCCATCAATCATTGTACCACATCTGAGCCTCACTTGCAAATCATGCCTCCTATAGATGACCCATAATGCACCCTGTTGTGGTTCTGCTCTGTAGTAGGAGATGATATGGTCAGAGCCCCAGGATGAGGGGAACTAAATGCCAGACAGCAGAGGCGGGTTACTGCAGGTCGGACATAAGAACAAGCACAGACAACAGATGCAGGATAGTGTAGGGGAGATGCATTCTTAGTAAGTATAAGCACCATGCAATTATCCCTTGATGAAAATGAGCTTTGTTTTAGACATTTTTCCCTTTTTCCAGATCAATGCAATCCTGTTATACTTTTTATTTTACGCAGGATGTAACTCTTCAACCCTTTAAGGATGGATGTCGCTAAAAGATTACATTTGTTGTCATGATGCACCAATCATGGTGAGCCCTGGCGAGTAATTCGCCAGTGCTGCATTGGTGCATCATGCCGAACCTACGGGAGTGTCTCAACCTCATAGGGTTGTCATGACGCTTGAATGCAGCACTGGTGAGTTACTCGTCAGAGCTGCGTTCATGCCTCATGACGACCAAGGGCATGATGCATTTAGGTATCATGCCGCCCTTAAAGGGTTCGGGGCTGCACAGTACTCTGATACACAACGCCCTTTACCGTCCTGATGAATGAATGATACAGGCCTGGTGAGTATACAACGTATAAATAACACCCAATAACAAAGTTTGCCAGACAGGCTATAAGCATGGTGAGTCATAGATATGGCCACAATTAAAAGGCTGGTTTAAATCACTGGTCTGGCCCTAGCAAATTATATTGCTACATGAAAGGTCGACAATTTATTGGTCGCCCTTTGTCTAGGATTCTAGAATGTAAAACTGTAATGACACTTTTTTTCAAAATGGCCCACCAGAATACCTTTTTTACATTGTATGCTGTTGGGGTGTTGCCATGACAGCAAACTATCCCATTCATATTGAAAGTCAAAATTGCACCATTACATTAAACCAAATGGCTCACTTATGAGGGCTAGTTTAGGACAGTCAGGGGAGAATGAAAAATTATTGAACCTGCTGGACCTAGCTTTTCAGACCATGTTACTTGAAACCAACTGTTTTTTGGCCTTGCTCTGTGTCACAGTGGCTATAAAAATGCCTGCGACCCAAGTGGTGCTAAAACTGAACTAAAAAGTTCCTAGTTCCATGTCATTGATAGCAGCACATACATGTTTCATGTTTATGTTATTCAGTCTAGACGTGGCATTAGTGAACTTAGCCTTCCAGGAAGTAGCCACGGCTGCATACAGTTTAACACTTCTTCCTGAATGCCACATTCAAACCCTTATTGCAGGATCATAAATACATAATGCACAAATGGTTACCAAGCAGCTGTTTTAAATGTCCTCACCATTTGGGAATTTAGTCTAATCAGCTAATCTGCTAGTTGTACTCTGCTTCTCCTCGAGTTCAAAAGTTGGTCTTCTACACAACCCAATTTTCCCAAACATTACTCTATTCAATTCCCATTATATCAAGGCTTTCCCAACCACTGAAACCGGTTTCAGGGAACAGATTCAACAGAATTGTGAGTGCTTTGTCTATTGGAATACCTCCTTAAGGGTGTGGGTATTACTGCAGCTTTCCATAAGGGAGTGGTCATTTAATGATAATAGGGGAGTGGTGACCCCTTACGAGGGGCAGGGGGGGATTGGGGTTTTAAGCAAACATGAAAGATAGAAGGTAGGACCAGCTATTGTCTCACATTCTCTAGAGGAGGGCTTACTCCTTAAGGTCCTCAGTGCAAACTTCACCAAGGGCCGGGGGAGCTGTAAATAGTAAAGGACTGCTCCCTACAGAATGACAATAGTTACTGGCTGATTCATGATTTCTGTTTGGTGGTACATGTGTTATAGTCTGGTGTCATACATAAAGAAGCTGACTGACACGGAAAATCTGCTGCACTAATCTCTATGTTAATGAGAAAGACCAGGATACAGTACAAGGAGGAGATGTATAAAAATGACAAAGTTTCTTACAGCATTACACAGTTGGGGATTGTCTTCTTGAGTGGTGCTGAATTAATGAGATCACATTCTCACACTGATAAGTAAAAGAACGCTAAGAATAACAATCACAATAAAATTAGTAGAAAGAGTGTAATGCAATATCTGAACTGTGTACTCTCCGGGCATTGTGTAAAGCATGTAGAGAGTAGGCATGCAAGGGTAGGAGAATAACTTGACAGGAAGCACAACTGTATGAACATTTTCAATTATGATATATTGTATGTGAACCGGTGGGACTAGAAAGCTGAAGATTTAGTGATTTTTACCCAATAAATTATGCCAATTAATCCATGCAAACGTCCTAAAGTTATTTAGATTCCTAAATTAAGCAACAGGATCTTGTCAATCTGTGGTCAATAAGAGCCCCCCACACTGAGACTCCAGCTGCAGACTACTTGATGACCAGGTGTGGGAGGGGATCTGTCCCAGGGGTGTAATTGAGGCAGATAGTGTAATCATGGTAACAACAAGACCCGGATGGAGATGGCAGCCATTTTGGGAAACATAGAGAGGAGTTTGAAGTGGTGTCTAAGCTGCATCATTGAGCTATCTGGTACCTATCTGCAATACACTTAAATCAGCAAGGACATCTAGACAGGGCAATCTATATTGAGTATTCATATTGAGGATATGGCTATTAAATATATCACAATTAAAAGATAAAGGAGACACGAAAAATAAATCAAATCATAAATTAAAAGAAGCCATATGCAGACATGGGCAAAGTAAATTTTATCGAGTTTGCCTTTCAATCCTTCATCCAGGTCGTCTGAATAAAAGGGCCAAAGGACTCAATGAGATATGCCAGAGTGTGGCTTATTGAGGAAAATTAAGCCCAGTGTTAAAATAACAATGGAGAATTGTGATGCAGTAAAGAAAGTAGATTGGTTCTGAGGTAGGCGCTAAGGCAGGCTATACCTCTTGAATCTCCATGATTCACAGTACACTGCCATGTGACCATTGTGTAATGTGTTGGCAGACAGTTCACTCTGTGCAGCACAGGTAGACACCCAGAAATTATGCCTCAAATTTAAAAAAAGCAATTGGATTAGTGAGAAATAAGGGAAGTCCTGACATAGTAATAGCTTTCAGTTTCAAAGTAGTACTCAGCAGTGATGCAGCCCAGTGAATAGTATAAGGGCTGAGGTAGAGTGGAGTGGCTACTTACAACCTGTAAATATGTACCTGGCATTGGGTGAGTGTAAGTTGATTTACATGATGATAGGGGGAGGAGGTGGTCAAAGGATATATATATACATATATATATATATATATACATAGTTTGCATGCACAGTGAAGCACTTACCTCAATCATCCAGAAGTACATCCTTTGCACTGACAACCAATCTCAAGGTTTACTTCCAGCTCTCTTCGCTATTCTATGAGACATACCCTGTCTTCAATGCAGCCCACCATGCTCCTAAAACTAAGTTAATTGGACAACATCATAACAGACTACATCCCCTTTACCAATATCAAAGCTTACAAAAGGACCATTAAGTCTCTAAAATTCTGAGCCGAAAGGCATCCCTGAAAACTTTCAACAAGTTATGGATCTACTCATGGCATGTTCTCTTTCTGATATACCTCTTCACCAAAGCACTGTTCAACAACAACTTTCTGAACTTTTTACTCTCTATAAGATTACCCACTCTCTCTAAGTTTATAATACATCCCCTTGATCTTTATAGGAAATATGTGCCATTACCTCCCTGCCACCTATTAGTAGAGATACATACACTCCCTAACGATGGTAAATGTCAAGATTTCATATATAGCATACCTTACCACTTGGTGTCTAATGGTTCCTTCTGCCTCCTTTCTATGATCTGCCCATATTAGGACCGTTAGACATCAACCAAGGGTTTAAAGGCTCAGGTTATAGCAGGTGAATTCAGGACATCCTGACACATATATGGAGCCTAAAGGTGCACAAAATCGGCCAAAAAAATATAAAACGTGTGTTTTAGGTTACATAGTCTAAATTTCTAGGTAGGGTGGGTCAAAAAAAAAATATACTTTTTTTAAATTTTATATATTTTCTTAGTATCCAAAAATTGACTCACAAATTTCAGCACTGACTCACTGACAGGGGCGTCAACTCGTGGACTGTCAAATTGACTCTGAAATAGGCCCAAAATTTCTTTAAATATAAATATTTTCTCAAAAATGGATAACCACACGTTACCGTCCTACTAATAATAATATGATGAAGGAAAACAAACATAGGATATGTGTGATTGTGACAATTGGTGCTATTAACACCCTTATTTATTCTAAATATGGCTGTTCCTTTGTCTCCCAGTGTTTGAAGGCTAACTTGGTCACAGGGGTGGATTGAGGGAAGTGCCAACCAGGTGACCCCAAGGAGGGAGACCCGGATCCGAGACTGCAGCATCTGAGGAGCAGACCACGGCAGGAGTAAGTAATAGTACATCAGTATTTGCCATTAAAAATGTATGAAGAAGAAACATCAAGAATGTGTCTAGACTTGTTTAAATGACTCTGCATAATGATAGTGAAGAAGAGTATTCATCACTTTTCAATTACTCTCTCTAGCTGTTAAAGGCACCTCAGGCCATGTGTGATACATTTGTGCCATAAGGCAGATAAAAGCCTATTTACTTACCATCTCTTTAAAAGTTCTGTTAACATAAAATAATGCCAATTGTTTGGGATATCTAGGAACTCTTAAATTGTTGCAGCATTATGACAACAGCTTCTTTCATGCATATAGGAATGCCACAATATACCAGTCCATAGTTAAGGCTGAAAGCATGGAGAGCAGTCATCCTGTATTGCATGGATGGAATACCACTAAGTGATGCAGTGATACAAATTATTCAAATACAAGCACACATATCCCATAGAGGCACAATGCAGACAGAATACATGAATCAGGATTGAACACAGCATGGCGACCAAATGTCTGATCTGATTAATTGTTTCGCCAGTTTCCATGATTTGCTCTAAATAGAATGTGTGTTCGCATTGTAGTTAAATAAACCTAATAACAGGTCAAACCCACATGGCATCTCAACACTGGCTGAACTAACTAAAGATAATTCGCTGATTGTCCAAGTAAGTGGCTAGTCATTCCATACATGTAGAAAGTAACCATCACATTCTACAAGAAAATGTACAAAGTGTGTTTATACCCTAATACCAGTATGTTCATTTAGATGTCTAGTACCTACTCCCCCTTTCAGCCTCTTCTTTCGCTATTTTATATTAATTTTCCCAATTTTATGGGCGGCAATTTCTCAAAAAGTGATTTATTTTTTCTGTGTGTCAACCACACAAATTCTTGCTGTCAACTGTCAACATTAGCTGAGCAGGGTCACCAAAAAGAAGAGGAAAAAACTTTTTTTCTTCAAAATTCTATATCTTTTATTGAATTTCTCTAAAATACTCTTTTTTTTAGCTTTTAACATCAAAAAATTGCGGGTGACCCTTATAAATAGGCAGCTTTGTGCAGAGCTATGATGAACATGTCAAAGATGGAGCTTGGAAAATGCTCAAACCTTAGTCTTTATGTGCCCAAAATGGCTCCATGCAGGTTGTTAGGTGTGTCTCAATTACTCCCCTGGGACAGATTCTCTCCCACAACCTGCGTCAACAAGTCAGCTAGGGATTACATCCTGTTTCAGTTTGTCTGAATAATTCCATGATGTTTGCATTTATTGATAGGTATAATTTCTTGGTTAGTACTGAGCTTTCCAGTCTCATCATTTGTTAGAAAAGAGTACTCGCTGGGTATATATTTTTCACAATTTTCAGGGGGAAATGGAAAATTAGCTAAATCTTTATATGCTTAAGTATGGAATAAATGCCCGCACATTTTCTGATTAACTGGTTTACCTATGCAATCTGTACTTGATGGGCTGAAATAAAAGAGAGTTATCTATGTAGAGCTATGTAGCTGCATATCTATATATATATATCATATTATATGGTTATTTGTATATTACATTTTGAGTGTGTCTGATTTTACACTTGCTTCTTAGTGTGAATTGTTCAAACATTGGCTTGTTAGTTCTAGTATGATTGTTGAGTAAGAAGACAGCTCAAATATGATTATTCTAAATCACCTTATTTAACTGCAATTTAATATTAATGCATTGCACTCTTTGCACTGGTTTTATTGTGATTGCTTTTCTTAATGGCCTTTTGCATATCTCTGTTTCTGGGGGCTGGTGGTTGGGTGTGATGTCATTTATTCATTCAGCACCACTCATTCAAAAGACATTCCAAATTAAAATTCTGTAAGACATTTGTATTTTATTTTATTATAAATATCCTCCTATTTTTTAAAATTGTCCCTTGGTGTTTCTCATTACCAAAGATATGATTGCATCAACAGGACTCATTTGTCCTTTTCAGTCTGCTTCTCTTATCTATGGAAGCCAACTATAAGATTTGATGGCCCCGGCACGAACGGTGGTGAAATCTTTTGCACCCCCATCTTGACTATAACTACACACTGCATGTTTTTCAAAATAGCAGCAAAATTTCCGATGCCTCCCTCCAGGATGGGTAGATGTCCAAAACTCCATGTCGCCATCAACAAGTCTCCTCTTCCTATCATTATCTGATAACTTCTAACATGTTCATGTTAAAGTGTATATATGTCAGTTACAGCACCGTAGCCTGTATCAAGAGGTCATTTGTCAGTGGATATATATATATATATATATATATATATATATATATATATATATATATATATATCATATATATGTAGAGGACTCGAATCATAGTCGTCAAATGCTATTCATATAGTTCTTTCTAGTATAAATATCATGTGATATGTTGGCCCCTCTAAGATATTGTGAACAATGTACAGGAAGTTGAAAATATCATTGTAAACTGTAGTAACTCTTTGATTGGAGAAAACTAAATGATATGTATTCTATATCATGCTTTAAAGGTTTTCTGTTCATGGGGAAAGAGACAGCAAAAATTCTATAAAATGATCATCTTGAATATCATAGTTGTGCTCATGCCTAAAACTAAGTATTCATGGTAAAAATTCTATAAAATTATCATCTTGAATATCACAGTTGAGCTCATGCCTAAAACTAAATATTTATGATTATATAATGGACATTGTTTATGAGGTGCACATGTAGTTCAGGATGGGAAGTACAAAGTTGTATGTCCTGTCCACAGCAATCATGTACCCAGACAGTACCAAGTAGGTCCATCCGGCCCTGATGGTAAAAGCACTTTTTGCCTCTAACCATTTACTTTGGTTCAGTTCAGGCTATTTACAATACACAGTGATATATGTGCTAGCACCAACCATACAGGTAGGTATGGTTTGTTTTACACTGGTCCCTCACTCTTATTAGTGCAGAGGCTATATATATTACAAACACTATAGATATGTATTAGTTATAGTATAGATATACCTGAGCATCGATAGACAAAGTAGCCTCATGTTTCTTATGAACACTTTTATCCCTCCCACTACCAGCTAAAGGGTATGTATGCTACCCCATTTTTTAAGGCCGAAAGGCCCCGGAGGGGCCCTGGTGGTGAGCTTGCGAACTACCAGGTTGAGGCATTATATTGTTTTCATTTGACAGGAAGTCAGTACGGGTGCCGCCATTTTGTTTTAAGGGGTGCCGCCATTTTGTTTTAAGGTGTCACAACACAAATTTATACATATATTGATAAAATTAATATTAATGAACCTTCGATCCTGAGGTTGATCATAATCATAACTATACCCCCTAACATGGACCCAAGGAATTCAATGGTTCTATTGGTTTGTTGCTAAGACAGCTGATTGCCTAGCAACAGCTATTCTAATTGTTTATCTGCCTAGCAACACCCATTTTCATGCTCCTGAGGTTGATTATAATTGTACCTACCCCCCCTAACATGGACCCAAGGAATTCAATGGTTCTATTAGTTTGTTGCTAAGACAGCTGGTTGCCTAGCAACAGCTATTCTAATTGTTTATCTGCCTAGCAACACCCATTTACATGCTCCTGAGGTTGATTATAATCGTACCTACCCCCCCTAACATGGACCCAAGAAATTCAATGGTTCTATTATTTTGTTGCTAAGACGTCTGGTTGCCTAGCAACAGCTATTCTAATTGTTTATCTGCCTAGCAACGCACATTTCGATGCTCCTGAGGTTGATTATAATTGTACTTACCCCCCCTAACATGGACCCAAGGAATTCAATGGTTCTATTATTTTGTTGCTAAGACAGCTGGTTGCCTAGCAACAGCTATTCTAATTGTTTATCTGCCTAGCAACACCCATTTCCATGCTCCTGAGGTTGATTGTAATCCTACCTACACCCCCTAACATGGACCCGAGGAATTCAATGGTTCTATTGGTTTGTTGCTAAGACGGCCGGTTGCCTAGCAACAGCTATTCTAATTGTTTATCTGCCTAGCAACGCACATTTCCATGCTCCTGAGGTTGATTATAATTGTACCTACCCCCCCTAACATGGACCCGAGGAACTGAATGGTTCTATTTGTTTGTTGCTTAGACAGCTGGTTGCCTAGCAACAGCTATTCTAATTGTTTATCTGCCTAGTAACACACATTTCCATGCTCCTGAGGTTGATTATAATCCTACCTACCCCCCTTAACATGGACCCGAGGAATTCAATGGTTCTATTGGTTTGTTGCTAAGACAGCTGGTTGCCTAGCAACAGCTATTCTAATTGTTTATCTGCCTAGCAACACCCATTTCCATGCTCCTGAGGTTGATTATAATCCTACCTACACCCCCTAACATGGACAAAGGAATTCAATGGTTCTATTAGTGCTGCTGCACTGGTGGCCACCTAGTGGCTGTATATTACACTAAATCCCTGTAATGGCATGTTTTCCCCTGTTGTGTCACATCCGTCAGTTATATCATCCTCCCGCCCTGTTTATATGGTGTCTTTAATGGGTCCCCTACAAATATACCAACCATGTAGACATTATGTTCCTTCAAATGCAAGAATTGCGGTTGTTGCCGCTTATAAAAATGCCTGAGGCATTTTTTTACGCGGCAACAACCGCAATTCTTGTTAACATCTATTTAGCTGATCATGGCTAGACATGTGTCTAGTTTCAAGTTGTAGGGTACCTATACATATATGGAAACAAGTGTGTATCAAGGTTACCAGTCTATTCCTGTGTGTATTATTGACTGGTTCCTAAAATGCATTAACTTTAGTCCTTCATAGTCTATGACCTGTGGCCCTTTTCTGTTATACCCGGTACCTGCCGTTTTGGTAGAATTGGTGGTCAACCTGTTGTTGCAGCATGTTGCAGTACCTGCGGGGGGTATATGATGCTGTAGGTATTCAGCTTGACATGTGTCTGGTTTGTTGTGGGTCACACTACAGCAATGAACAGCTGCTGCAACATGACTGGTCACCACCATCCTTCAGCGGACCACCCTGCAACTCCTGCCCCTCATACTTGATAGAGAAGCGGTTTAACTCTGTAATTTCAGGGTTTTCATACTCCTGTTCTTCCCCTTCATACTCAGTCCAATCAGATCCCACTTCTTCATAGTCAGTGATTCCATCTGAGTCCACGCTGGCTGAATCCCGGTATGATGCCATAATTTCAAATCTGCAAGAAATATAAGTGATCTTTTTGTGACATTAATTTTGGAGTTTCACAGGTGTTGATAAAGACCAAATTCTGAAAGTGCAGCAAATTGATATAGGAGTATGTCTCATGTACATTTTCAGAAAGTTGTTAAAATTCTTTGGGTCACCTACATGTGCCTTTATTCTCGTTCATAGGGTATGCGTGAAGGAATCTAATTATTTCTATTGGGCACATTTCAATGTACTCACCTGTTGACCCGTTCAAACAGCATGCACCCATTGTGTTCCAAAAGGGTAATGTTCTCTGCTCTTTTCCTTTCATCCATTATGGACATGAGATCTGTTCCTTCTACCTGACTCGTCAGGTACAACAGCCGCACCTGGAGGAGGTACTGTTTGAGGTACCAGTCTGTCCATACTACCATGCTCTCAATATCTATGTGTCCTAGCCACACCTCAATCCTCAGTCGGCCTTCATCATCCGGAACTAGCATCCTCCTAAGTACCTTCTGGGTCCGCTCCATCTGTAGGCACTGCAGGAAGCCTAGACCTCGCTGAGTAGTGGTTGCTAACCCATTCTGGGCAAACTCCAAGCAAAGTCTGTTGGCATTAACTGGCCAGTCAGAGATGTCAGACAGCAAATCTGACCACAGTGCTGTGGATAGGAACTCTTCACATGGGGGATAGCCCCAAGCTGCCATAGAACTCCACAATGTGTAAATGTCTTCATCCTTGTCTCCAATGTATAGTCCTATTCTGTTGATGTGTCTTGTGCCTTTGTACTCCAACCAAGTGTTGAGATGCTGCTTGCCGTACTGCCGTGCAGCCTCAGCAGCATCTGTCAGGAAATATCGGCCATGTATTGTCACATCACTTCCATTCTCTGTGACCTCTGCCCATCGTCTACCTCCTGTGTTATATATGATATCTCTCCCATCACTGGTCATCCTGTAAAGTATAATAGTGCTCATTGAGCTTTGACCATCATAAATTACTTTCACAATAATAGTAAGTAACCAATACAGAAGGATATTCAGAAACATAGCAGGGTGGGATTTATGGCTAGAACCAATTACAAATTGTGGTCGATAACTTAAATATGCTACCTAGGAAATGAAATTCATAATCTATTTTCAAGTACTCACTTCATTGATGGCATGGCACGGCCCAGGCTCTCTGCAAACACAAGCTGCTGATGTTCCTCAGGCAGCTCTCGCAGACACTCATATATATGTGGCAACGGACTACGGATGTGTTCATTGAAAAGGTCATTTGGCAAGCCCACTAACTGGTCTTCATACAGATGCCTAACAGTCTGCCACACTCCCTGGACACAGCTACAGTCCATCTCAGTCTTCTTCCCTGGCATCAAGGTTTCCAAAATGTCTCTCATATCAAGACAGGTTTTGCATTTCTCTTTGATGTCATCAGTTAATCCTTTTGTTTGACCATCTGACCCATCCCATTCAACATGGGTGATAAGATTCACTCGGATCATGTCTGTTAGCTTAGCTTGTTGAGCAATGTCTTGACCTAGAGCACTGAACAAGAGTTTTTGGGTCGTTGTGAATTGCTTGTCAGAGGATATGGTGAGGAGAAGAGCCAACCCCATATCATCTGGGAGTGCTTCAACGGCAGATGCCGCGAAATGTTCATGAAACATTTCATGGTTGAACCGCCAGTATGATACATCTTGTAAGTCAGAGTTGTATTTCTTTGTTTTTGTCATGAAGGTGAGGTATGGGTGCTCAGCACTGATGCCAAACTTGTCCATAATGTCCTCTTCAAAGGTCCTCACATCTTGCAGAAGGGCCCAAAGGCTCATGTTGTAGAAACATCTGATTTCATCTTCAAGCTGTTTCCTATTTGATATGATTTCTGAGTCTTGTGTTAGCTTCTCAAGCTGTCTTCTTCTCATTGACTTCTCCATGGCCAGGAAAAGATCCTTCAATCTCAACCTTCGTCCATCGGAAAGCTTCAAGGTACCATCAGCAGTGACAACACTTAGTATGTGTGTGCACAAGGGGTTTGTCAGTATATGAGCAAGATCATCCTGATTGTCAGATATATAATCCAAGATACAGTCATCTTCAGGCCTTTGTATGTGCTTGTAAAACCTCTGCACATATTGCACTCCTTCGTGTGTTTTGAAGCCATCAATTCTCAGTCGTCTGTCAAAAACACTTTCTTTCAGTGGACACAGTCCAGATCTACATGTAGCTAGAACTGTGAAACCAAACTCCCCTCTGTAACAACTAGAGATGAGCTCCTGCAGCATATCAAGTTTCATAAAGCTCCTGCATTCATCAATCCCATCGGGTATGATGAGGGTATTAAGACTGGTGTCATCCAGCCTCTTCATGATGGCCTCCTTGTCTCCTCCTCCCTGCAGACTTTGCCTTATGGCCTCATTTATGTGTTCCCTAGGTGACAACCCTTCTGTGAGTTTTAGAGTAGAGACGTTGAGGATCACAATGAGGTCCCACTCAGATTCTCCAGCCTTCATTTGACTCCACCAATGCCCGTAGAACCTAATGAAGGATGACTTCCCGGTGCCCGGGTCTCCTGACAAAAGAACTGTTTTCAGTCTAGGCTTGCCTGGTTCCGCTCGGAGGATATCTGCAGGAAGACTGGCTACAGGGTTCCTGTAGAAGACAATCAAGTGTGTAATTTCAATTGTCCCAATAAGCTTCTGGATATACTAGATTCGAAACCAATATATTACTGCAATATATTGATGCAGTAGTCAATCAGTTCAATACAACTATCATAATAATACAAGTAATAAAGTATTACTCACATAGAAAATAGACAACAACAATAATGACACCTTAATGAGGCTTTATAAATGGTTATAGCCGTCATGTCATTTCCAGTCTAAGAAAAATACCAAGAACGCCTGAATGATGTAGATGCATAGAAAAAAGTTTATGAGAACCATTAGTTAGTAACTGTTGAGGTTTTGCCTTGTGAGGTAAACATCAGTAAATAGTTCCAGTGCCCCATTAAATTTCATTTTGTGTAACTTTATTGCCTGTTGAATTTTAGTCAAATAATGTATGTATATAAGCAGGCAGAAAAGTCAGAGGGTCATTTTTATTCTTGTCTAGACCAATCAAATAAGCGTTTACACTATAATGCATGGTAGGACACTTCTCTGAAGTCACAGGTAGCGTACCAATGTGTGTAATAAAAAGGGCCCTCCAAAAACCAGGATTTTGCGATTGCATTGGAAACAATACGCTATGGCAGGGCTCCTGCAGAAAGTACTGGCATTCCTAAGGATATATAGGGAGATATGAAATACATTCTATCTATAGTTGAATACAGAACTTACTGCAGTAACTCATCTGAGGTAGCTACAAGTTGCATGTAACACCACCCCATGTCATAGGGTAGATCAAGTGCTGGAATGTCAAATAAACGTCCACCTGTCAGAGTTCTGTTGTAGACATCACGGTGGGACTGTACGGCTAAAAATGTAGAATGAGAGTCAGTCAGTAAGCTTCCTAGATTTCTGATGTTCTGCAGTTGGAATAAGTTCACAATGCAGATATGTTGTAACAGTTGCAATTATTTTGCACCAGCTTTAATACCTCAGCCATAATCTAATGCAAACTTACCTCAAGAACTAATGGGATCTATGTTCTTAGTTTACAGAGGGCAAACTTATGCATGTGCATTTAGTTTATAAAGTACAGTTGGCGTTGAAGCATTGTTACCCAGTTTGTCATGTATCTTCACATGTTCATGTATATAGAGTGACGTACGTGCCTGCTGTAAGTATCCTCATGAAGACGTCTACTTCCTGCTGTAGATGTAGCTGCTGCTGTTGTTGCTGTTTTTCAGAAGAAGTTGATACTTGCCCACGTTCTTCTATAAAAAAAAAGGCTACTCTTGTCAATGGTGTTTATTGTTGTAAACATATATAGCAGGAGATTGATATTGCATTTACATTAATCAATTCTGAATATGATTTGAGTTCGGATCAGTTTCAATAGCAATTTATCATGTTCCCCCATGTACAAACCAATATCTGCCCTTGTACATTAACCATTTGCTAGATTTTACATATACCTAACAGTGGATCACTGGGTGTTGCAGAAGGCTGTTTTTCTGATACTGTGCCATCAGAGCTAACATGTACTGATGTGGAGGGTTCCTGACCAGCCGCATCAACAGCTGGGTGTGAGGCCTTCTCTGAATTAGAAAATGATGGGAACATCATGCAGAATTGATCTCACATATCAAATAAATGTCTGGGGACTAGAATGACAGTCACTATAATGTATTGTTTTCTTTCTCTTTTGTGTAAAGCTGGGGTAGGGTTTCCATCGTGGGTTTTTTGTGATCCCATGTACAGGGGTTACATAGGGGATGTAGTTCACATCTGCTTAGGTAATGCAGAGTTACCACACTCAGTAAACAACAGATGTCCAGGGTTTCAGATTCAAACCATTTATTTTTGCATGTATTGATGTAGGATTACAACGAATGTTACCTTTAGACGACATGCCATCCTTTAAGGGATAATGAGAAGTGTAGCTAGGCATACCTATTGGCTTATATTGGTCAGACTCCTGCTCTGCGTTGTTAAGTTGTTCTTGTACATGTTCCTGATCAGTCGCAATGAGAGCTTTCTTGAAATTTTCATAGACTTGGTGAGATTTTCGGTGTAGAAGATCCAACAGCAGTCGTACTTGCTGGCGTCTTGGTTTATTGAACTGAAAATTCAAAGTGAAATATATGTAGACATATATTGTAGGCATATATTCCAATTCAATCGAACCAAACAACTAAATTGTGTCCTCCCCCATGGTTGTCTATGCCTTGTTATAATACTTTTTTTTTCTAAAAGTGTTCAGCTAATAAGTGGAACATGCTTTATAATGCAAAATACTGCAAAAGAAATTATTAGCTATCAATCCTCATGATTACATCAGTCATCCTGAATATAAACTCAATCAGGTTTTTGTGTCAATACAATATTATGTGTAACCTCATTTGTGATTTGATTAGTTATCTATGTTGTATTGGTACTTAGTAGAAAGGGTACAAAATTCATACGGTTTTACGTAACTATGTTACTTACTTTGATGTCCTCCACCTCCTCCACCGTGAGTGCGTAGTCCTGTATAAGATGGTCATACACAGCGTCTGGAATGATCTGGTCGACGAGGTACACACGATTCTTAACTAACACAGCCTTAAGATTGTCAGGCAGTGGCTCATTTCTCCTCCTGTAATTGAGAGAAAACCACTCGAGGAAGGTCACCATCCCACAATATAGAGTACATAGATACAAAAGATGATGAAAATGATATGGTAAATTTGTATTTTGATTAGTAATTTCATATTGATTAGAAGGGGTTTGCTGATTATATGATATATTGTATTTTACCTTGGTGTATATCATATACAATAATTGAATCATAGCTGACCACTCTAAGTAAGCTAATGAAAAGATTGTCAGAGTGTCTGTCAATATTACATTTTTTGACATTTTTTCAAAAAAAGGATTATGGATTTATTTCCTCATTATCAAGATGACTGACATCTGTCAAATCAGATACTTACTTTCTTTCTAAGGCTGTCTGTTTGGCTTGCTTGTTATCTTCCTGTTCCAGTAGCTCCACCTTGTAATCCACTGAAATCCATGCATTTTGAATTAATTTATCTTTGCCAAAGAAAACATTAAAGATATTTTACTTTAGGTCTGTTTTCTCTAGTATGTAGAGGGTCACATCCTAGCAGCCCAACCCCTTTGCATGAATGCTAATAACCTCTTTGATTTTGCAGGTTTTCTTTTGGGTTTTGCTGGTTGCGTTTTGTGATTTCCCTTTTTTATGAAATATATCTTTAATGAATGTACCAAATAACATAAGTTGTTGGTCACATCATATGAAACATTGTAGGAATTAGTACTTAAGTAAATGATGATTTGGTAGCTTATCATATTTGTCCTGACAGATCAATAATGCCCATATATCCCAAAACAAGAAAGCTCCACGGCAAACAGTAGCTACATCCTCACTCACTGCTCACCGCAATAGCTTAGAGAAATCCCCAGCCACCCTGTAAAGTCACAGAAAGAATATGTGGTGGTTGTTTCAATCATATTGGAGTATGATCCTCAGACTATCCAGTAAGCATTGGCTAAAACTGAATTTGTTTCCTTATTTATTACTAAAATAGTCAAGCAGAAAACCCTCCAAAAGTCAAAGTGCCCAACTTGGTATATGGGCTCAGTGGGCGTTCCCATTGTTGAAGACTTTTAACTATTCCTTGTTGCTTAGCTACGATTTAATGCACTATTAAATGCTTTCACATCCAAAAATCCTTAGTATACAGTATTTTCACCTTTCCCTATCCTCTTATATAAGCTTCAGAGCATACAGTAAGTATATGCTTAGCACTAATTGATAATTTCATAAGTTCACACCTTACCTACCCCCATAAGAGATCTGAACAAGAATAGTAGAGAGTTTTTACCTGATGGGTGTTCCACAGTTGACGGAGTGTGGTGCAGGTCATCCTCAGAGTCAGACTCAGGAGGAGAGGGGCCGTCATACATCTCAGGGTCAAGGCCGAGTTCCCTGATAACGGGGTCCTGGTGCGTCCTGTTGCAGGCCCTCAGTAACGAGTGCAGCTGCCACATGGGTCCCTGCTCCACGTGGTCAAGGAGCTTCTCCACGGTTTCATAACTGGTTGAGTTTAACTACAAGTAGATATAGGACTACAATAAATATCTAATCTGCATACATAGTACTGTATTTATAATACTATGCTGACTGCTGAAACATGCATAATAATCAAAGAAAATTTTAATAAAAGATCACCAGGTCAAGTCACATATAATGGTAGTAGTGTTGTTTGCTGAGACACTGGGAGTTACAGGCCTGTCCCTTTATTATTCTTGTTGACTGTGTAGTAAGCTGGTAATAGTGTACCCAAGTGGGAAGCAGGGGCCTCCCCCTAGTGGACTAGCTGTAAAAGCGCACACCTTACTTTAATCAATTGCACATATTCAGATTCATCTTAAGTCATATCAGTCCTTTAATTAGCCCTATGTTAAACGATTATTGTGTTGGCAGAAACTTACAGTAAATTGTGAATTTTCACCAACCACCTTGTATTTCCGCAGATGTGGCCATAGACTTGCAGGTTGGAGTGTAGATACCAGACTTGGCCGCTTGTTGTTGAGGATGTCAGAGTACCTGGGGTGGGAGATAAGCAGGCCCTGCTCCTGCTGGTTCTTTCTGTTCCACAGTGCCCGGCCGGACACTTGACGAGCCATGGTGTAATGTTCAATAAAGTGTGGTCTATTTATGTAATATTTCCACCAATACCTTGTACATGTGCCATTTTTTACAAGACTCAACTACCTTTGGTGGTAAATACCTATTATGAAAAACTCATCCTGCTTTCTGATATGGGGCATCCATGTTTCTGCAAAAAAAGTGTAAAATTACAAATTACACATTCTCCAACTTATGATAAGCAACAAATCGGTTCAACTTCAGTTACTCTGAGGTAGGGTCAAGTTGTAAAAAGGGCCACCCATATACCATTGTAATGTCCTTACTTCCCTGTTAAACTGCACATACCAATTCCCTCTCCCTATTCTCCCCAGCCTCCCCACCCCCACCATATATATAATAGTGTTCCAATTTAAAATTAAATATAGCCTATTTTAGTGAATATATGTGCCATTAAAAATTACATTTAGGTCAGAATGCACAGAATAGACCTGAACTCTTGGTACCAACTTTTTTTCGGCATGAAAAATTGGACAAAACCACTTTTCACCCAAAAAAACGATGATTATATTGTTTGACATTTTTCTTGATTTTTGTCTTAAATATTGCTCAAATCATATTGAAAATGAGTCAAATAAGTTGAGATGCCTAGCATTTCTAGAATGTTGGATGAATGTACAAATGGATGGGGATACGCAGAGACAATATTGCATAGACCACTGATTGAAAAAAAGGGGATTCTACCAAATTTTGGGCAAACCACAGGGGGTCAAAAATCTGCCAAAATCTGCCAAAAACTGGTGAGTAACTCTTAAATAAATGCTTGTACGGTCCTGTACTGTAAGCTCGCAATAATCGGTGTACGGTGAAGGAAGGGCTAATTCTGTCTAATTTTGAATGAGTAGATTGAGGTGCTGACTTTGATTGACAGGTTTATATATAGATAATGTTCCAAACATTTTCAACCTTATTTTGTATATTTCTTAGTACTTTGCACCATCAAACACCGTTTTTTGAGTAGATTTGGTCAGTTTTAGGGGATCAAGACCACAAAATATGGATTCAGCAGGATCTTTTAGTCTAGAAAACCCCTTCTTTACAGTTGGTATCGCACTAATAAAGACTCAAATGAACCACATGAAACCCACTGTTCTCCATAGTTTTCAAAAATGAGCACACAAGGTCACCCACGTTTATGGGGGGTAGATGCGGGTTGCCCCACCAACCCCCCTGATGTCAGAATATGACTTCTCCCCAAGGAGGGGTCAACATTTTTTTAACACCCCCTCCCAAACCCACCAAAGACCCTGTAATTAATAAAAATACCATTCTCTTTCATATTTAGGGAGTAGTTATCTGTTGCCAATAGGGGGAGGCTGGTGAATAGTCTTGACCCCTCCCGAGGCAGGATGGGACATTACTAAGGGTGAGGTGAGTGGTACTTGGAGTATTATCCAATATCCTATAAATGATCTATCTATTGCACATATTAAACCAAAGGGACACTTTTGAGGGATATGGCTTTTGAGGGATAGGGACATACCAAAAATATTTGTGACTTAGGGACTTCATTTAGGCCCTATGTCTCAAACTGTTTAGAACATAGGGACTTCACCTGGTCCCTATATCTCAAACAGGCCAATTTTGAGGGATAGTGGCCTTTTTATGGATAGGGGCCTCAAAGGGGTGGCTTGTCACACTATATCCATAGGCCCAGCTCTAAGTCAGACCTCCTGACCTAAACACTTCTTGCTCCCACTCTGTATGCCCCCCTCCCTTAGCATCCTGTCTGCCTGCCCCAATGCCTCCCTCCTTCAGTCCCTTCGTCAGTCCCTTATCACCATTTCACTCACCAACTAACCAATGTCAGTTACATCCTTCCACCTTTTATGTTTGCACATCTCTCACCCTCCTGTCCTATCATAATCCTCCATTCATAGCTGCCTTGTCTTCCACACGGGCACGCCTCCTACCCACACCTCCCTTTCCCATGTAGTACACAGTGTTTACCTGCCCAGACCCTATGTAACTACCTTAAACGATTCATTGTACCTACTTACCTTCTGTACAGGAGTCTCAGGTATAGCCTTGATGGTGTACAATGGAGTCAGCCTCTTCCTTCTGCTGGTGTGATGGCCTTCACTACACCCATACAGCTATATTCTAACCTCCTGTAATTAGTGTGAGTTAACAAGTTAACCAGATTTCCGGTCCATACAGTGTACAGGTGTGGTAGGAAATCTCCACCCCTGAGTGTCACCTGACCTGCTTATTGGGGCACAGCGGCCTTGTTTATATGGTTACTGGTGAATATACATCTAAGGTCTGACACCAATAAGGGCAACACATGTCTAGAAAGTGTAAATACTTGAATATGTTCGCATCCACTCTCTCATCTCCTTTTATTTCTAGTAATTGGTCCTCGGACCTCTGGTATACTCAACGGTGAGTGAGTTAAACACTACACTATAATGGGTGAATCCACTGAGGCAAATCTGTCGGGTCGGATGGACGTTTACAATGGTAAAAATGGATGAATCTTGTATCCGACGGATTTGCCTCAGTGGATTCAGCCCTATAAGTCGTCTTACATGCATAGCGACCTGCTTCAATGTGGTAGTTACGGGCAAATGGTGTATGAAGTCTCATCCTTCTCGTGGTGGCAATTTTATGTGATTTAAAAAGTTGTAAATGTTTTTATACTGTGTGCTGGAATGGGAGAAATCTCAAGCCCTGAGTATTATAATTTGAAATATCCTCCCACGCATGCAAAATCTTTCTGTGATTTCCCATTTTTGACTGTCCGTCTTTATCTCTTCAACCTATCCATAGCATGCAGTCATCTCATGTAAAACTCCGACAAATTTTTATTTAAGTGATTTTCAAATAATAATTATTGCCTTTTTGTTTTACAAAGATGGTAGGTGTGGGATATATAAGGCTGAGAGTGACAATATCTTTGTGCAGATTGTAGTTGTGTAGGATGCATATTCAATGATGAGAGTCAATCCTCTGGACACTTTCTATGCATAAGATTTTAAAAAGAAATGTAGCTCTTTCAACAAATGATTAAATAACGTCATTCAGTATGGTGGGCCTGTCAGAATTCATATTGCAACATGCTATTTTTATCACCACCATAGCACAAGGAAGGTAAAAAAAAGGTTGGTTACAGAAGGTTTATGATGTGTTGCATGTTAAGTTCTATAATTCACAAACCATTATTGGTATCTGCATCTGTGGGAATTCTCAGTTTCAAATAACAGTAACAAGGAGAAGATTACACCAACACCAAGGTCAGAGGCGACTGTGGCCCCAACATTAAAACACGTCTGCCACTGTGATAGATGCTAAGTATCATGCTGTCCAAGGGAGTCTAAAGGAAGCCTAACGACATTAAAACCAGAGTGTGATTGGCCTCACAGCTACATTGTTACATGGAGTAATTTGGAGTCCCAGAACCAAGTACAGAGCATCCAGTCAGGAAAGCCGCACTGTGCACGAACCCTGATAAAAGAAGTTCACATTTTTTAAATGGATGTATTCAGATACGGTTTAGTGATAAATCCTTTTGTATGGGTGCTTTCACTATCCCTCTCACTTGTTATACCATTACCATCCCAATGTACTAAATAGATAGACGAAAGCATCACACACAATATCCTCCACTTCGAAGTAAAAGGCTCCTGAAGCGCACACTAGACACTCACTAATCCGGCTGCTCTGATTGGTTGTTGAATGATCGATGAGAGCCATTAAACACTGTTATAGCGACCAGGTCAAAGGCAGTAAGTATCATGATTGCATTATGACGAATGCTTTACTTCATGTCAGTTTAACACTTTGCTGCATGCAGGAGTATTGAATACCCAGCTACCTAGCTCTAGTTTCCCTCTAACCATTATTGGCATCTTTGTATCCGGCAACCTCAAGGTCACTTGACAGCTACCAGGCAATGATTTCACAAAACCCAAAGGTACAGGTCACAACAACCCCAAGTTAAGGTCAAGATGAGGTCAGGTTAAAGTCACAGACAGTGTCCTTAGTAGTTAAACATTGGATCCACCCTGGGTTGAGCCAATTATGGATCTTCTGGATGGGGAAGGATAATTCAAAATTGTGAGATGAAACTGAAACATGTATATCTGGTAAAACTATGTATGAAATAACCCCCTGTTCAAATAGCAAAACTATCACCGAATTGGAATAACAGTTTAATGTCTAATGTTCAATGGTTACATTATTTGGTTTGTAAAGAGTATATTGTCAAGCAAAAGTCAGGCTCTTATCCGATCTTCAAAGGAAAAATATTTCTCCCCCAGTGGGCACAACATTTAGTTCAATGTTGAACCAATATTGAATCAGCATTGAAGCCCAGTGTGCAGGATCACTCCATGCTCAGTTTGACTACTGTTAATCCCAGCTCCCCTGACAGCTGGCAACAACTTCTGCATCTTTACTCACTGAGTATGTGTAGTTAGGTTCCCCTGGCCAAAGAGCATTGCCTGTAGATAATTTAATGTAATGAGGGTTTGGATGTACTTTCAGCGATTTGTTTTTATCAAGACATTTTTCATGTGGTCAATTATAACTTAAGTCAGTGTCTTTTGGGGGCTGGAATCCAATATGGAGGGGAACTTTACTTTTATTCCTGGAATCTAGGGATCAGTGCTCAGTGAAAGCCCTACCTTGGAGATTGTAAACTGTTCAAGTACTTTGTTGAGGGGGTAAAGTGCTGTAGCTACTGCTTGTACATTCAGCATACAGAGAACAGGTACCCCTTCAAGTATGATGTAATGTTCATTTCATTGCATGTCTAGACTGAATAACATGACCATGAAACATATTGCACTACAACATTGAACTAGGAACTTTTTGGTTCCGTTTTAGTGCCACTTGGGTGCCGGGCATTTTTATGGCCACTGTGACACAGGAAGAGCAAGTCCAAAAAACGGTTGGTCTCAAGTAACATGGTCTAAAAAGCTTGGTCCGGAGGTTGGATATTTTTCCTTCTCCCTTGGCTGGCCATGAACTAGCCCTCATCAGAGGGCTATTTGGTTTCATTTATATTGCAATTCTGATTTTAATCGGATAGTTTGATCTAATGGCAATCTGATGTCTAAAAGGTCTTCCAGTGGGGTACTATGGAAATTCTTTTTTTTTTTTTTACAGTTTTCAGTCCTTAACCCTAACAAAGGAAGATCAATAAACTGTTCAAACTTTTATGTAGCAATAAAAAATGTAAAAAGAAATCGGAATCCAGCCCTGCTTTGCTAAGTGCAGTCCAGTGACCAAAAGCCAACCCTTTTCTTTTTGGCCTAATCTGTGACTCACCACACTGAGAGCCTGTCTGGCAAACTTTGTTATTGCATTATTTATACGTTGTATAGTCACCAGGCCTGCATCATTCATTTATCATGAGGGTGTGGTGTATCAAAGCACTGTGCAACCCTTAAAGGGTTAAGTCATCCTCAGCCTAAACATAGTAGTAAAAAAGGATTGCATTGATATGGGAAAAGGAAAATTGTCTGAAAATGTGTCACGGGGTAATTGCATATTCTGCTTAGCGCTCTTGGTACTATTTGTATGGCTTTAACATGACTTTAAGTAAGAATTTGGTGCCATAGATAAATCAAAGCACACAAATAAGTGTAAATTTCCCCCCTTTCTTCTATTTTTGTATGTCACATTCACATCAAACCCTCCTCCGTCCCCACAAGCTGACCTGAGGCATGTTCTCATGGGACTTCAACATTGCATGTTGCAGACCCTTACACTCTGTTCGCTACATCTTGTCTCATATCTGATATCTGATAAAGTGCCACAGAAAGGATTTGTACCACCATCAAAATGGCAGTACTACTGTCTGGACACTTATTATGTAAAAGTAATTCAAAGCAGAACTTGGTTCGTTCCACCTTGTTTGTGCTCATACTTACTAAGAATGCACCCCAAGAATACCCTAACTCTTTTGTCTGTCCTTGATCTTGTTTGGCTCAATATAAAAATCTGTATACATAGATTTAGATAAGGGAAAGTTGTTGATACCTGTACTCCAAAACACAACGTGTACTTTGAAAGATTGTAAATGATATTAGTAAATGCACTGTAAAACATGAAACAATAAGTATAAATACAATACACTTAGAAATGTATGATAAATAAATTGGAAATATATTATTACTTTTTTTGGATACCCGATTAATACAAATTGAAGGACTATTTGTAACTGTTAATTCAAAAAATGCCAAATAAAGTTAAATTGTTCTCAAAAAGAAATTGTATGTCTGACTTGCAGTATCCATTCTCTCATGTCTGGCATAGCCTACAGTTCCCCTCATCCACAGGCTCTGACCATTCCTTTATTATCTCCTACTACAGAAGCAGAACTGCAACAGGGTGCATTCTGGGTCAATTTGGAAACGAGGCTCAGAGGTGGCACAATGATTGATGGGATACATCAGAAGTTGTTATTATGGTATGCTTGCTAGGGGAGGTTGTTATTATGGGATGGCTAGCAGGCCAGGCTCCCTGACACTCAAATGTCCCCTCAGTCAAATTGTGGATGTATCTATACAGCAGCCCCTTAGTAAACTATTAATATGTAATAAGGAGTAGAAACTGTTGAGCCTTTATATGACAGTCTCAGCCCTTCAGTGTTATTATGGGATGGTTACTAGCGAGCCTAATCTGACAGTCTCAGCACCACATACTTATCCTATCTCAGTTCTCTGCTCAGCTTCCTCAAGGAACCAATATGTATGCAGTGTCACTTAAGGCATCAGACTCAGAGCTACCACAGTATTTACCTTTATAAATGTATGAAGAAAAAACATTAGGGATCTGTTTAGATGCCTTATAATGACTCTGAGTAATGACTGTGTAGAAAATATAGGCTACTCTCTAATTGTCAAAAAGCCTTTAAGGGCATAGTGTGACGTATTTAGATCCACTATTAATTAGGTAAATGAAGATTCATGCTATAATCAGTTGAAAGCTGACTTTGACTTTGACAAAGAAGTACCTAAAAGTACTCTTATATTTTATGTCACTTCCTGTAAACTAAGGAAGACTTGTTACTTAGATTTGGTGTTTAGTTACCAGGGTACTACAAAGGACAAAAAGGGTGGAGATGTTTTGGATGTCAATAATAAGTAGGGAAATGTCCATATGGGAGGCAGAATTGGAGAAAAGCGTCAATGTGTAAAGATACCAAAGAACCAATGTGTGTGCAATGTCACAGCAGCTTTTCTGAGTCAGACTTGGAACTGTCACAGTATTATAAAATATAAACATTTGAACAAGAAAAAAAGTTCAAGGCCTTATTAAATCGGATAAATGTTAGCTATTTATCAAATGAAATTCTGATCTTGATATAGAACAACTTGAAAGCACGTTTTGGGTAGGAGAGAAATTATTCCCTCTATTTTATTTCAGTCCTTGTTAGACTCGTTAATTAAATTTGGTATTTGGTTATCAAGGTACTGGAAAGGACAAAAAGGATTCAAATGTTTCGGTGTCAACATTGATTAGGGAAATATGGGAGTTGGATGGTTTCCTACTGCTGGATTGGACAAATGGTTCAATGTGCTGCATCACCAAAAGCCATGAGTCATCATATTTACTCAAAAACTTTTGAGACCCAAGCCAGTATTCAAATTCCGGACAGATTCAGTAGCTTCTCTATTAGCCTCTCGCTTTCCCTGCCTTGGTGTCTGTCTAAACTATGTATCTCAATTCTCCCCTGGACAATTGGACAGATGAACGACATTGCCAATGTCAGTTAAATGTGATATGGGGTTGAGCTTCAAAGATTCTGGTTACTCAAAAAAAATGCCATAGAATTATTTCCTCTCAAGAAAATTTTGCCTCCGTGCTGTTATAAAACAGCTCCCTAGTTGAGCATAATGCGGTCAGGTCCTTTCCCCATGAGGTGCCATTGTACACTGCACTGTGACTGTTCATGACTCCAATCTATACCATGCAAGGATGTTTCTGTGGCGAAGAGAAAAAACAACAACTTTATGCTCTGATAACACTGTAGAACAGGATCCCTTTTATTGCATGTCCGGACTGAGAACAGCATTTCTTTGAAATATTTTGTGCTGATATCAGCAACACTGAACCTTTTTTTAACGGATAAGGTGTTAGTACTGTGTGGGAGGTTGGGGACATCAATCTGTGACTCACCGTACAGAGGCTGTCTGGTGAACCTGGTTAATTAATGTATCACCTTGTTTGTCTGCTGCCTGCTTGTTTCCCTCATCACTCTTGTCAAATAAAATAACCCTTTATCTTGAACTTTGGGCACTGATAACAATGTCCTTGTAAACCAGGCCCCTTTTATTGCTTTTCTAGACTAAAATCAAGAGATTCCAAGAACCATCCTTAGCTGCTATCAGCAACTTGGAACTAGTTGCACATCAATCCAAGACATCATATACAATATTGTTGTAGCTGCGGTGAAATAAGAAAACTAAATCTGTGTGACTCTGTCTGCAGACCCATCAATGACACTGAATGCCACAAACACAATAACAGCATGAGCTTTTATCCACAGAAGTTGTTAGAGATGAGAGAAAAGCTGACAGGGACAAATCTCAGTGTTATCGTGTTTCAACCTGACTTAAACCAAATTGGTTAATAAGTGACAGCTACTGATCCATTTTGTGGTTGCCAGATTAAAGTTAAAATGTTGTTCTTTGAAATAATTGATTGTAAAATAACTGCCATGAAAAATGTTAGAGGTCAGAAGTTGTCTTACCATATATCTAATTTATGTAGTACTAGTTAAGAACTTGTTCAGAAAAGGAAAAACTGCACATTCCAAAAACGTAGAACGTTGAAATCCAGTATGGGGAGTCCTTACAAACTGTTTCAACTAGAGAACAACTATATGGCACACCAGATTTTTAGCCATAATGCACTTCTGATATCTGCACAGAATAAAAGTCATTCCCTGCTTGTCCGTTTAACTTTTACTTCCCATGTCTTTTGAATGAGTATCCAAAGAATTGAACTGCATACATATGGCTGTGTCTCACCAAATCTGTACGATTGGAAAGTGCATGACTGGATGCAATCTGTGACCAGGTGCAATCTATGACCAGGTGCAATCTATGACTAGGTGCAATCTATGACTAGGTGCAATCTATGACTAGGTGCAATCTATGACCAGGTGCAATCTATGATCCAATAAAATAATTCATGTAGGGCAGACGGATAAAAGAATTGAACTAAACTTAGTAATATGATGTCTTAAAACATTTATTAACTTCCGCCTCCCCTATTTCTCTCTACAAATATCTGCCCTAAATAAAACGTTTTCCTTCAAGCCGGTCATTTGTGATTTAGATTCTCTTTTGCTCAAAGAAATCAACATTTGTGTTTTAAGCCAGCTCAATGCAGAAAACTGTCTATAGAATCAAAGTTTGACAAGGAAGAATAAGAAAGCACCGTTACAATGTTCAGGTAGCAGGGAAACTACTCATGTTACCTCATGGAAACTGAAGAAAAATCTTAATTAGATTTGCTATTTAGTAGGCATGGTACTGGAAATCACAAAAAGGGTGAACATGTTTTAGTGTCAACATTAATTAGAGGAAATTTTTGTCCATATGGGAGCTGTATGCTTCTTTACTACAGATTTGGGGAAGAGGGTCAATGTGCTGGGACACCAAAAACCGGGCTGATCATATTTACTTGGGCCTGAGCCAGAACTCTAATTCCAGATGGAAATGTTCGTCTGTGACCTTGATTTGTCTTACTCCAAGTGAAAAGGTTACCCAGGGTCATTGAAGGTCATCCAAGGCTAGTGTTCATGACTGCAATCTATACCGGGTGTATTAATTCACCATACGAAGAAAAGCATCAATCTTTAACTTTGTGCACTGATAATGAATTCCTGTTAAATTGAACCCCTTATATTGCAGCCAGACTGGACAGTATTTATTCAAAATATCTCTTTGATACTACTCTCGGTGCTTTTGGTATTGGTTTCAGTACCACATGAGAGGAGGGTACTGAAGAAAGCAGCAGAAACTGCCAAAGACAGGAAAGAATGGAGAAGATAGTTTGGAAATCAAGTGTGTCATGTGTAAGAGACACCTAATGCTTTACCAGGGAAGAAGATGCATTTTTTTTGTTTTTTTCCCATATTCCCATCCTATCCCCAACTCCATTTGACTTTGGCTTGATTGGTCAATGACACTACCTTACCCAAACAGGATAACACAGAGGATGTTATTATAAATGAGACAAAGCTCACAATTTTTTTTTGTGTTTCAACCTGACTTGAGCCAGATTGGTTTAGAAGTGACAGTTATGGATCCATTTTGTGGTCTTTGGGTCTTAAAGTGTATTCACATCCCAAGATAAATCCTAGCTTAAATACGTCTACTGCACAGCTCCTTGTGCACATGTATATATGCAGTTCTTGTAGAACACACAAGAGGGTGTCTTTGACCATGTCTCTCCAGGCTATATTTTCATTTGTGGTCAATACATTTCTTCAGGAACTGACCGGGATGGAACTCAGGATCTCCTGCTTGTGAGGCTAATGCTTTACCCTACTCTACTGAGGATCTGGTAGTGGGCCTACTGAAAGCTATACCTGTACCACATCAAGACTGTGTTGTCTATTCGCTTCTTATTAGATTTCAAACACATTTGAAATATGCATGGGACCATATGTTTCAAATATTCTATCTGGATGTAGAATATTAGGCACTTTATTCTGAGAGAACTTTAATTACTTTTAGATAGTATTTCCTGCATATACATGTGTGGCTAAATACTCTATGATTCTATTGCAGATTCTCTAAACTCAAGGTTAGATATCTCAGAAAGTAGTCCAGGACCCTCCTATTTTCTTCACATTATTTGAGAGTACTTGTATTTTGGGGCTCATTGCCAACATCTTGACAAAATTCAATTACTTTTAGACTATGCGGTATACCCACCTTAAGAAGATTAAAGAGTACTGTAAACTGACTTGGGATACTGCCTTTGTAATACAAGTCGAGAGTGAATGGGCCATTTATTTAAGGGGAGTTACATTTTCAAGTTCAATTTTATAGATAAGAGTAGACCCTTGGAGTCCCATAGGCAGGGAGTTTTATACCATTTAGTAAGATACATCAAAAATCCTGATTGATCAGACAATTTGAGATGAGGTGATCTGTCATTTATTGAATCCCTTTTTACTTTTATCACCCACTTCTGTCAATTGGATTGATTAAAATGGCAGTGTAAGTGTTTAATACATTAGCTTTCAGAAATCGATACGTTTTTCAAAGTGGGAAATGGAACTGGATGGAGGTTATTCCCAGACACTTTAAGTTGCCTCTACCTGACATAGAAGACCCTGGTAAGATTTACTGGTGTACTATAAATAGTTATCTTCATGTTCCACACTAGACTATATTGTAGCAGTTGTAATAAAATTGAGGGGTTATCATCTCTTTGATGTGCTTTTGAGGTTGAAGTCACATGGTCATCATTGACTATAAATTGCCAAGATATGCGTCAGAAGCCGAGATGAGTTATTGGTCTCACTGACCTGAGGGTTAAGCGCTCTCACACTGGTGCAGCCCTTCAGGGCCTAATCGTACATAAAAATGGTGCAGACTGTCAGGATAACATTTCCTGATGGCACCTGAACTATAAAGATATTCCCAAGGCCACCCTTATACCAGCTAATCCCTCCATGACATTATTCTCTGCCTAAAAAATGTTTTCTGGTCTGAGGCATCTTAATGAAGTCATGCAAGATATGTATTTATTGTATAATTATCTTAACCCAGCTCTCCCTGGCCATTAATCCAGCCTCATCTTAATCAGCCCTCTCTGACTACTAGAACCTTAATCTAGGACTCTTAGTATACATAAATAACTTTTTAGCGTGAATGTCTGTAGATAGAACGGGAACCCTAGAGATTCCCCATACGGTACCCCGTCCATAATGGTCGGCCTGTTTTATCACTCCTGTTTCCCTTGGGAGGATGTGGAATGGTTAGTGTAGAGATTTAGCACTTCACCCTTCAGATCCTTTTTTATAATTGATGTAGAATTAATCTTTCATTGAAGGGAAGCTTTCCATAACACTGAGTGAATAGAACTGTGTTAAAACACCAGCTTGTAGACCCTTAATGAGACATTAAGACATTGAACCTTGAGACAGAATTAAAGGTACTTTACATGACCCTCACATGGCTCCCTTGATAAAACACATGTACATGCGCTACAATCTGCCTGTCCTCATGTCATGTCTCATATATAATGTAACATGTGTCAGTTGGTGTCAGAAGTAGGTGGAGTCACACAGATGGATCACAGTACTATCAGTGTTATTGTGAGGGGATTGGTGCTTGGTGATACAATAACTGTAGGAGTCAAAGCAGGGTAATGTATCTTGAGTCACACCTTAAGTAGCTTCATTTAGTGTCAGGCTATATGCCTTGTAATACACCGTGTGCTGTGCGGTTGTTCAGTTAGTCCCCTAAATAGAAGTAAGCCTTTGTAAGGACAGCATTGGGATTACTCTGTTCATGACAGAAAGAGAAATTGGTTAGAGAATTAGTGAGTGCTGTACATGCATTGCTTTATATTACATGCATTGCAACCTAAACCAGCAGGGAAATTTATTAATGAAGACTGTAATTAATACAGTGATGCCATAGTGTCAACTTTGGATCAAATGTGGATGACAGTTCAAATTATTAAAGTGGAGATGGGATGGGGAAGGTATATGTTTGACAAAATGACAAGAGAATTTTAAACTTAATTTTGAAAGTTTGAAAGACAGCTTGTGTGCAGACTTTCCTGATTTCTTAAAAGCTTTACCGGTTCAAAGCCTAATTGGTGCCACTGTGGAGGAAGCAGAAAGCAGCAGGAACCATTAGTGGTTAGCTGTGTCATACAGCTACACCATGACCATGACATTTAACATCAGAGAGATGGAGTGTTGTCCTACCTTAATGCCAGCGTCATCATCAAAACCCAAGTATGTCTATTAATGTAAAGACCCTCATAACTCTGTAGCTAGGGCAATCATTCCCTAATGGCTGTCACCAAACAGAGTTTTTCGTCAAGGCTGCATACATGTATATATGTCCTTGCTGTCCTAAAAGGGTTACGGTACAGTGAAGATATAACTACAGACTCAGAAAGCTTTATCAAAGGTTGGTGATACTTCAAGAAATATAAATTCAGGAAGGTTGTCATTAAATGTTTCCTTGGCAAGGAGGTATTTTACAAAGACGACACGCCATTACTAGATATCTGCTTTGTAAGATGCTTTTCAGATCACATGAAAGTATATGTCGTGCTCCCTTTGTATATTTAAGGGCATGTTTTTTTCAAAGTAATGTAGAGTTCGTCTTTATGTAATTCGATTAAATAAGGACTCGAACCGCAGTTTTCATGTAGAGATGCAAGAACACAGGGTTTATAAGTCGTTCACCTGTACAACAATGCTAATCCTTGAAGTATATGAGGTTCGATCAATGTATGTTTGGCTTTCAAATAACTTTCTATATATCACACAGTCAGAGACCTGAGAAGGTCTGCCAGAGCAAGGGGGTGAGGACAGCTTATATACTGTCCGCCTCCGATAGGGGTGCCCCCTGGCTCCGGCCGCCCGAACTTCCTTGTAGGCGTTCGATTACAATACTAATATTAGTGTCCCTACACCACCCCCCCCAGACATTACATACGCTTACGCTTTTAAATATATGTACATTATAATATAAACTCATACAACTGAGTTTATTCTAGTAAAGCGTTATGTTACGTCGTGAACACAGTAGGGTATATAAAAATATACAAAACTAATATTATTTACATAGGTGGTAATATATCCGAACGGCTCGACACATTTCGAATGATTAAGGACACTTGTATAGTATACATACAAACATATATAGATTAGCGACTAGAACAATTTGACATCTCTCATGACAAAAAAACACAGGAACAAAAACTGAAGATCCGGGCAGCCATCCTAACCTTTTTCAACATTGGTTAGGCACGAAGTACCATCCTTTCGGAAGGACTCGGGTGTGTGGTGCTCTCCTCTTCAACAGCCGTCCTGTCCCAAACTGGACAGGCACGTTCATTCGAACGGGTTAGTGGTGCTCTCCTCTTCATTCTCGTACTGCTGCTTCTGTTCTAACTGAACAGACACGTTCTTCCGAACGGGTGAATGGTGCTCTCCTCTTCAGATGTCTGGTCACCATATTCATCTTGCGTACTTCGGTTACTGCTGTTTGATGGTTCAGTAGACGTTCATACTACACTAACTCGTTCTCTTTCGAATATCAAATCACTCATATTTTCTTACTCTCGAATCGTGGGCTCACCCTTCCTCACTCTGGCTCTTTAGCAGTTCCAGAGCGGATTCGCGGGTGCCATCCCACTCGTCCAAGAACACTCCAAATACCTGCTGGAACTTGACGTTCATAGCCTCGTTCCGGTCATTTGACTCCTGCAGGCGTTTCTGAGCCAAAGCAGTCCGTGAAGCGGCTAGCTTGGCTTCGTTCAAAATTTTATTCGTTTCGGCGGCCAGAAGCGCCTCATTGTCTTTTTCCAGGTTCGTTCTGGTTTTGGCCTCCTGTTCAACCAGAGAGCGGGCAAATAAGTTCGCCACCCCCTGGTTGTATCGGACAGCCAATTCCCTCTGAGTCTCCTGGAAGTCGTCCACTGCCTGCTGGGCTTGGGCGCACACCACTCTGTCACTCGGATCAAAATACAGATCCACCGGTCTCGTGCTCAGTCGGGGCCTATTGTCCGGAATCTGAGTCAATACAGGTTCGACACGTGCCGGAACCTTCTGTGCGCTCAATTCTGGGAAATCACCCGTCTCCGGCTCACGGGTCGGTTCTTTCCGGTCGAACCAAGCAGGTGGATTATCACTCTGCGAAGCTGACGCTGATGCCGAACTTGCTGACGAGGACGGACGTGACTCCGACCCCCCACTCATTGGTGACTGATAGTCAGTAGAATCTTTCCGTTTCTGCTGCTTCGATCTGGAGTCACGAGCCACAGCCAGGGGCTTCTTAAACTCCGAGCTTTCGGGAGAATCGGACCGAGATTTCTCTCCTTTGACACTTGCTGGGCTGCGGCTAGCCCGCCTCTTCTCGTCAATCTTTGCCTTGGGTGGATCACCCCTCCATTCACACACTCTAGAGAATAGTTCGTTCGTCATTTGAAATTTCCCTCGAGCTCTCACTAGGGCAATTCTCGCACATATATATATCTTGCCCTTCTTGGACTCATGCACATTACAGAATGAATCCGTCTTCACGCCGATGTGCTTGAAGTCCGAAGGGATCATTCTGTTGTATTCTGTCATCACTTTGTCGTGCAGACTCATTACTTTCTCGCGCGCTGCACTCAGTCCGGGGCTGTGACAAAACTTCAGATGGCGAAGCATCACACCCCTTCGGGGAGTAACGCAACCATTGCAGGTTGCGCTATCCCTCTGTCCTTTCTGATTGGCACATTCGTAGACCACTGTGTGGTGGAAGTGCCGTTCGCATAGATGCCTCAGGAACCGCATTGCTGTCGGATATGTCCTGTCCTTTCCTTTCTCTTCTATGCAAATGGTGAACGGGCAATGTCGCTCACCGTCTTTCTGATACCAACATAAGTAGGCCCAGCGCAACTTTGACTTCTGGTCTCTTATGTAGTAACTATCGGGGTATTTCGTTAGTTGTTTAAACCACTCCACATAGAAATCTGATGGCAAGGGATCGTCCTCGGTTTCCCGAATCCAATCTTCGTCATCACTTTCGCCATTCATATTTCGGGGTTCGGGGCAACCGTACGCTTTCTTGCCCTTCGCACATTCCTCAAACGAACCCGGAATGAAGTGTGCGAACTTCGCCTCACTATTCTTCCAGATTCGTTGATCTCTTTCCCGTTCTTCCTCATCTTTCGACCCCTCTTTATCCTCTCCCTCTTCTTCCTCCTCTGGTTCCTCCTCATTTGGAACCTCCATCTTCTCCTCCGGATCCTGTGTAGTTGGATCCGGATCGGTTTCCGGAGGTTCGCCACCCGAGTCCGGTCCAGACTCGTCGTCCGGACTATCTTCGGGTTCACTCACTTTGACGGCCTTCTTAGTGGCTCCTTTAATAATACTGCCGACCTTGGCGGCGGCAGCAGCCTGAACGGCAGCCATCCTCCCTTCCAGTGGATTATCACTTGAAGGATCTTTCCTGCCCACTACCTCTGTGACTTTAGCAATCACTTTCGGAGGCACAGTCATTTTTGTGTCTTTCTTAGATTCCTTCAACTTCTTTTTTTCTTTCGCTGACAGAACCGGTGTGAAGGCACCCTGGTCACTATCAGATTCGGTGTCGGTCAGAGACTTTTTCTTCGTCTTTCCCTTCACGCCTTTACCTTTCGCTTTCTTTGGGGTTTCCTCTCCTTCGGTTTCGCTCCCTGTTGACACACCACCTTTTTGTTTGGCGGCCTTCAGGATTGCTTTGCCCTTTCGGATGGATGCCAGTCGTTCTTTATGCTCAGCAGAGGTCAGTTCTTCCTCTGCCCCGGGAACATATGCCCTAGTGGCGTAGGTCCCCTCTCGAATCATCGTGCTGATGATTCCGTTCAATTTCTCCTCTGGCTCCGAACACTCCTCCAGTCGACGAAGTAATTCGTCTCCATTCAGAGTGTAGAGCCTCGGGGCGTCCGGATGCTCCGCTCGTTCTACCCAGTCTTCTGCAGTCCTGGGTTCTTTCTCCATGTCGGGTTCCCGGTACAGTACCTCTCCTGCAATATCCATTCCGGTCACCCCCATTCCAGTATGGTCAGTCAATACATGGGGTAGGTTCGGAAGGCGATTCTGTCGATATGCGATTTCGCAATCGAACATCGCCCTTCGGAACGGCTGACTCACTTGCAGTCCAGCCTCAGTTCGGTTGTAAAACAGGAGCCATTCAGATGGCAGTGCTGAGTACTCTGTCGGGGATAGGAAGTGTCGAACGCAGTCCCTAGTGGTTGCGTCCCAACACTTTCGGTCTCCTTCTAAGATCCGGTCGTGAATATGGACTTCCCGACCGTCGTACCTTGATTTAAATCCATCCAGATTCGGTTCGAGCAGCGGCTCGTCCGATCGTTCCAGGATTTCTTCAATCTCCATTCCCTCCATTCCCATGCTACTCTCCTCTGCTTCGGATTCATTCAATGCACTTTCTTCGTTCTTGGTAACTGGCGACATCGCCTCGGTCTCCATAAATGCTTCGGACACCTCGTCGAGGGCCGATCGTTCGGAATGAGAGCCAGACGCCGAAGCCATCGTGACACTCAAAAAGTTCTTTCACTCGATAATAAATGAATGACAGGTACCAGGACCCTTTCTGCGGGATCCTGGCGACTTCACCCACCTGCTATACACCGAGTTCACTTTCAAACAGTCTTTATCTCCTCGCTTTTGTGCTCTGATACGCTTCCCCTTGCTCTGTCCGGCGAACCGTAAACAAATATGGCGGATTGCTGACCCGCGTCGACCTTTGCGCACGCGCGTCGGTCTCGCGAGATACCGCGCATTCGGCGAGACTTCAGTTTTCCCGCGCTTGCAAAATATAAACAATCATTCATCCTTCCCGCGCGTCACGCATTACGATCAGGTAATTATAGCACTGATACCCTCACCGCCCTGTCTAATTCATCTCGAGTCATTATGGATCTAAATACGGATAGCAACTACTAATCCGCCGGATTACCCGTCCATTACCCACTGGCACATTCACAGGTAAGTTTGTTGGATTTCTGACTTTTATCGTGATCATTCCTACATAGAAGACGAATTACCCGGTTACCCCGGTAATTATGACAATATTTAACTGATTACATCGTTGTGTTTCAGGTTAGGTAACAGCACCCCTCACCCTCAACCTAGGGCTGCGACGAACCCCTACTGGATTCTCTTTACACCTGACATTCGGAGAGGTTTTCGCCCGTTCCCTCGTAGCCACAGAGGGGACAGTCCTTCTCTTCCTGCCTACACCTGCCGAGACATTCTTTGTTTTCTCCGATCTCTTTGGAGATGATTTAATTTGCACCGCTTCCTTCTTCACCTTCCTGGGTCTACCCGGACCCCTCTTCTTGATTACTTTATCTAACTCCCTTTTCATTTCCTCCTTCTCCTCTTGTCCCATCTTGAACATTTCCGTGGAGTACTCTCTCCCCTTCCATGGTTTCAACCGGGCCACATTCGATTTCTGATTCCTCCCGAAGGTATCTCTCATCAGGACTGTATCATCACTTACTCTCTGGGTAATCCTCCACGGACCATCCCAATTATCTCTCAGCTTGATGCCAACCAGAGGTTCGTGGTATCTCGCTACTAAGTCCCCTACCGCAAACCGCCGAACCTTTAGATTAGTATCATAGCCCACTTTCTGCCATTTAGCTGTCTTTCCTAATTCCTTTCTTACTAATTCGTACGCCTTCCGGAATTGTTCCTTCAACGCCTCCACAAACATGATCTGACACGGGACATCTGGATTCATACCAACTACTCCGAACACTAGGTCCGCTGGCATAATCAGATCCTCCCCGAATACTAACAGATTCGGAGAGCAGTTCGTACTCGCATGTACCGTGCTATTATAAGCATGGCAAACGAAGTCGCACTGGTCATCCCAATCATCCATCTCTTGATTTACTAAACTCTTCAGGACCTGTATTAGGGTACGATTGAATCTTTCCACCTGACCATCACTCTGTGGTCGATACGGATTGGTTCGGGTCTTGCAAATGGCCAATTGATGACACATTTCCTGCCATAGATTCGATTCGAACTCTCTCCCTTGGTCGCTATGCAACATCAGAGGCACTCCCAAGTACAGTATCCATCCCTTCACTAACATTCTAGCACAAGTTGCTGCTTTGTGATCCTTCATTGGGAATACCTTCGTATACTTCGTATAGTAATCCGTTACTACCATCATACATGTATTTCCTTCCGGAGTTGTCACAAATCCTGTGATTATATCCACTGCCACTCTTGCGAACCTTACTCCAAACAGTTCCTGGGTTAAGGGCATTTTACCCAACCCAGGCCCGGGCTTGCTCGTACAACATTTCGGACAAGTGTCTATCCATCTCAACAGATCCGTACTCATACCTGGCCAGTAATACATTCTAGCCAGCCTTTCCAGAGACCGTTTTCTCCCAAAATGGCCACTGGTCCGATGCCCATGGCAAAAGAACATTATATCCCTTCGCATGGCAGTAGGAATAAAGATCTGTCTCGACTTATTTCCCAACGCATTCGTCTTCCACCTATAGATCAGTCCATTTACCACCTCTAACTCTGTCCATTGAGCTATTAGTCGCCTCATCTCCCTGTTCTCCAACGATATTGCTGGCCGAGTCGGGACCCTTCCTTCTACAAGTAACATCTTCAGACGGATACTATTCGCATCTCTCTCCTGGAGGCTCTTAATGGAGTTCTCGTCCCATTCTAGTATCATGGGTTCGAGATCTCTAAAAGGCTTTCGGACTCCTGCCAACACGGCATTATGCTTCTCACAATCATCACATCCGTCATTCTGACACTTCCTCACCGGGATTCGCGACAACGCATCAGCGTTTACATGCTTAGCCCCCTTTCTATGCTGAATTTGGCTATGGTCCAATCCGAACTCAGATAGGTGTGCCAACCACCGTCCTATCATACCTTCCGCGTCCTTAAAGTTTAATAACCACCGCAGGGAGGAATGATCCGTACGTAAAGTAAAATCAGATCCCCACAAAAAGTGCTTATATTTCTTTGTATATACTACCACTGCCAATAATTCCCTCTTTGTCGTACAATAATTTCTCTGTGCCTTACTCATTGTATTGCTTGCAAATGCGATTGGAACCTCTTTCCCATCTTGGACTTGAGACAAAGCTGCTCCTATACTTTCATTGCTCGCATCAGTGTCTAATATGAAATGACCATCCGCAGTGGGGTATTTCAAAACCGGTGTTTCCACGAACAACCGTTTAATCAGTTCGAATGATTCCCCTTGCTCTTTCCCCCATGGGAACTTTTCCTTACGTCTCCCTGGGGTCAAGTGCGACAGACATTGTATTGGATAACTTATCCGGGAGTATCCTGGTAAGAAATCTCTATAATAAGAACAAAATCCTAGGAAGGATCTTACTTCTTTCGGTCCTTTAGGAATGCTCCAGTCTGTTACAGTCTTAACCTTCTCCGGATCAGCCTTCACCCCATCTGTTGAGATGATCCGTCCTAGATAGTTAATACTCTTCTGAAACATATTACACTTTTTAGCTTTCAGCTTTAACCCATTCGAGATTATTCGCTGCAACACCAACTTCAGGTTCTCCAGGCATTCCTCGAATGTCTTTCCGAATATGATCACATCGTCCAGATATACCAGACATTTCTTCCACAATAAGTCATTCAGTTAAGTCTCCATCATTGCTTCAAACGTGGCCGGAGCATTGCAGAGTCCGAATGGCATCACGTTATACTGGAACAACCCTACATGGCTCGAAAACGCAGTTTTCTCCTTGTCTTCTTCTTTCATTCCCACCTGCCAATAACCAGACTGCAAATCAATCGTACAAAACCATTTATTTCCTCCGAGGGAATCAATGGTCTCATCTATCCGCGGGAGCGGATACGAATTCTTTTTAGTCAAGCCATTCAGTTTTCGGTAGTCTATACAGAACCGGATACTCCCATCCTTCTTTGTTACCATACATACTGGACTACTCCAAGGACTGGTGCTCGGAGTTATCACTCTTTCCGCCAACATCTTCGTAATCTCTTCTTCCGCCACCACCTTCTTTGCTAGCGGAAGACGTCTATATGGTATCTTTACTGGATTCGCCCCTTCTGTGTTAATTGAGTGCAGGACTCGATCCGTTCGTCCCAACGGCTCTCCGGGCCGCGCAAAGGCTGAACTACACTCAGTTAACATCTCCCTCAGGGCTTTCCTCTGTTCCTCCGTCTCTACTCCGGATCCCTCTATTAACTTTTCCAATCCTTCTTCCATTACTTTATTGTTCGGGACTAGTCCATTTCCATTCTCAAAGCTACTGGTGACCGCTTCCGCGGATATCACTTCTCCCACTACAGTGCCTTTCTCTAGGTAGATGGTTTTCGAACCCGGGTTCGTTATAGGGGCCACCCCCCATGCTATGTTGCCTATCAGGGTGTCGGCTGACTCCAAACCCTTCTTTCCCAACACTGTCACATTAGGTTCGAAAACCCCCGGAACGCCCCTCTTCATCCTACTGGAGGCTATTAACACATCACATGCCATTCCGGGAGGTATTTTTACCGTCTGTACCACACTCGCTACCCCACTAACTTCCCGTGCCAGGCATTGTATCCTGTCTTTGTAGGGACGATTTACTTTCAACATTCCAGTGACGGGGTCCAATTTTACCCCATATAAGGAAGCGAAATCCATCCCAATGATACCATCATCCTCTATCCCAGCGACAGTAGGGGAAATGATATATTCCCTACCACCCACCAAGATGATCATACAAGTTCTACCAAACGTTCGTATCTTGCTCCCATCAGCCGCACATGCATTTACCCTCGTTGTGAGGTCATCATCCATGTTCGACACCAGATCGTAGAATCTTTTCGACATAGCGGAGTGGCTAGCTCCGGTATCCAACAAAAATTCTCCTATTCTGCCGTTTACAGATACGGACACATACCATCTCTTTCCTCCCATCATAGAGGGATTACTTGCGAACCTTTTGATGTCGTCTGCCATGTCAAAATCGAATCCGAATCCTTTCAAATACTCCAGACACGGATGACCTTGGGGAAGGCGGATCCCCCCGATCCTGGATAGTTCCTCTACCCAACCTTCCTCTGTATTGGTGATCGGTTTCCCTTCTTTGCTCTCCCTGGCAACTGTCTCACCAATACCCCCAGCCCCACATGTTTTCGGCTCATCAGCGTTTCCCATGCTGCTGGGCGGATACATTACAGACTCCTCAATCGCGTTCGTATGGATTGTATCCTGGCATACTTTATTCGGGGTCGTCAGCTTGCCTTCACGGACAACCCCCTCTAATTTCCCGTCTCCTCTCTCTTTCTTTCTCTCCAAACTGGTTTCTCGGCCGTACATTCGGCTGCGAAATGTCCGGTCTCCTGGCACCTGAAACACTTCACCGTTGCTCGATCTAGCTTCGGTCGTTTCTGATAGTCCAACAATCCTTTCATTTCTTCCATCATGGCCATTAACCGTTTCTCATTCTCTGATGACGCTCCTAACTGGGGGGTAGGGATGGGCTTAGAGCTTGCCTCTACTGGCTTCTCTTTCTCGGGTGGTTTACTACCATTTTTCTTCCACCGATTCTTTCGATCCCACTTATCTCCCCCTATTGCTGCAATTCTTTCCTCATCCGAACCAGCGTCCGAATCGCTTTCCTCTGGAGCAGCCGTATGTGCAGACGCCACTCTTTGGTTGGGTACGAACCCAGAAAGTAGTCGTTTCTTCTTTTCATGCTGATCGATAGCCAAAAAGAAGTCTACCATTGAGGATCCTCGCCCCCATTCCTTCTGGACGAGTTCAGCATGGGACGGATCCCTCAGTCCTTTTATAAAGTGTGTGAAGAGTTCATCTAAGAAATATTCATCATCCCGTCTCCAATAAGGTCGAGCCTTTTGCAACAATCTTTGAAGCTCTAGTCCGAATACTTTCGGAGACTCTTTTGGTTTCTGTGTTCGTACCTGGAATTCCGACCAAGGATCATTCGCGGACAGCACCCCGAAAATGTGTGTGGCGGCTGCCACCAATTGGTCATAGTTTCCATCTTCCCCATACGTCTCTCGCCAATCATCTACAGCTATTCGTCCCGGACCCTCACTCAACCATTTAATGAGAGGACCCAAGGAAGCCTCCTTGTCCCACCCATGATAACGGTTATCGTCGCAAAAGTCTTGGTAGCTTTCCTTCCAATTCTCTCCATTGAACCGTCGGGGAGTCCGAACGGGCTTCCGGGCACTGTTCTGACTCCATACCAGTCTATCAGACTGCCTCCGGCTCCATTCCATTATTTCTGACTCATCTTCCCGGGTCCGACTGCAACAGTCTATCCCCATTCCTTGTATACAAGGATCGGATTCCACTATGGCAGCAACCCTCGGGCCCATAGATGATCGTTTTGTCAACCTCCTCGGGGCAGGGACCGGTCTTGGTGCCCCTCCTCTTGGATTTGGCTGAGGTCGTTCAGGACTGGGGGGGTAACCTCCGTACGAACCAGGGTTCGGCACAGTTCCGGCTCCTCCTCCCGGATTCGTTCCGGGGTTCGGAGCACCACCTGTCCCCCTGCTCGGAATCGATCCACCCCCTTCATTATAGGACTGATGTCCTTCGTTCGATCCGGCTCCGGGTAATGGTGCCCGATACTGGTAGGTTATATTATATATCGGTGGTGGTGGTACTGTATAATTATGTCCTGCCAGCGTGTCGTCCGCAAAGGGATGCAGAGAGCCGTAACTATGGTTCATTCGTTTGGGTGGGGCCTCGCTCGTCATATCATGGGTGCTAGAGATCTCTTTCTCCTCGGTTCCCCCATACGTGACTTTACGATAAGTCTCATTCGGGACAGTCCCTCCCTGGGTTCGTTCATACTTCCCCTCCGAAACAACCCCACGTGTTTCGATGGGCTCTACCGTACTCAATATCGGACTAGGTGTGGATGCAACGTGTTTAGGTAGCTTGGCTCCCTCATTCATTGTTTCCCGCCTCCTAGTCTCTTCTTCTTTGCGGATCTCCTCTATCTGACTCTGATAAGCCAGGTAGGTATCATTGATTTCATCTTTCTTTTTCTGAATATTTTCGAGGTCAGCCTTCATGTCGATTCGAGCTTGCTTCAACGCCTCTCATTCTTGCTCGAACTGTTCCCGCAGGGCCTCGCCGGCTTTCTCTTCCTTCGAATAATCAGCCTTGATTTTCTTGACCCTTTTGAATTGTCGCTCGATCTCGCTTTCATAGGTATCCCGAAGATCACGACTTCGGCGAGCCTCTTCCTTCTCTTTCTGGAGTTGTGCTTGCTCCTCGGTCAGACTGTGTTGAGCAATCTTAACCTTCTGTTGGACCTTGGCCAACTGAGAAGTTTCGAGAGCCAACTGTTCACTTATATATTTCCTATCCGCTTGGATTCTGGATTTTACTTCACTCAATTCCGCTGCTTCCTTCTGGTTCTGTGCGATTACCCTTGCCTTTTCGTTGGCCAATCGGATCAAATCCTCATTCATGGCTGTATGCCGATCCCTCATTGACTCCTCTTCTGCTTTCAATTTCTTGCAGTAGGCGTCATAATCAGGGACCTGTCGACCTCTTCTAGACAAGTCTCGTTCCATATGTCCGAGGTTCGGTTCGGAGGGAAGCATGTCCGCCCATGGGTTCCCTCTGAACGGATTGGTGTTCGGCACTGTTCTGGTAGGAGGAAATTCTCCCGGAGTTCGAAAAATCAGACTCCTCTTTCGAGATTTTTTATTCTCTGGGGTATGCATTCGAGAGGCAATATCCCAGATTTCATTTATTTGGGCGACTGTGTAGTCCAGTTCCCCATCTTCCAGCTCGGTTCCCGATCCTTCATCCCCCCCGTTCCTTGACTGAGCCTCTGCCAGGGTCAGTCCGCTATCTTCTACATAAAAATCCTGGTCACGGCACCAGTGTAGAGTTCGTCTTTATGTAATTCGATTAAATAAGGACTCGAACCGCAGTTTTCATGTAGAGATGCAAGAACACAGGGTTTATTAGTCGTTCACCTGTACAACAATGCTAATCCTTGAAGTATATGAGGTTCGATCAATGTATGTTTGGCTTTCAAATAACTTTCTATATATCACACAGTCAGAGACCTGAGAAGGTCTGCCAGAGCAAGGGGGTGAGGACAGCTTATATACTGTCCGCCTCCGATAGGGGTGCCCCCTGGCTCCGGCCGCCCGAACTACCTTGTAGGCGTTCGATTACAATACTAATATTAGTGTCCCTACAGTAACATGGATATTGTCAGTCAGGTAGAAGTTACCCACAGCTACTGTCACCTCTCACTCATACCTTCAGCATGATTAAATTCACACAACACCTACTCCATGTACAATCTACATCTGTGTTGGAGCCCCTATACTTGCAGGTATAGATTCAGGTTGGTGCAGAGGTGTAGTACACAGGTCACAGCTGCTACATGGAGATTCTTTTAGTCCCCTCTTTACCTCCAATGGCCGCCTTCTCCATGGCTGGTCCTCTTGTTACCATGGGCACGCTGCCTGCCTCAATGACACCCTTGGGACAGTACTCTCCCACATCCTGTCGTCACATCCTGTACCCGGTTATTAAGTAGTCTGGGGACTCCTGCTTTAGTCATTAGACAGATTGAGATCCTGTTGCTAAATTTAGGATATCTGAATAATTCCAAGCGGTTTTCATTGATATTTTGGTAAAAATCACTGGCTCCTCCAGCTCTCACTCCCATCAATTGTATTAACTGAAAACCGGTAGAAAGCATCTTAGAATGTATGTTCTTTGGCTAGCTCCATTTAAATTCATCCCTGTGCATTAAATCCATCCCCATCAGGCATCAATATATTTTTTGTTCTAGTCCATTCATTCTTGATAAAATGATGCACATTTACATAATTGTATGACCTATATGTGCTGACTTATCGCTGTCAGGTGTCCATTTATTCTCCCCCTCCAGTGCCTTCTGCAATATGCAATTTTATATGAGTGGATGTGTGCTATGCTAGTATATCAGTATAGTACAATGTGTAAGAACCAGGAGGACCATATTACATGTAAATGCAAATGCTATAAGCCCTATTCACAAACATAATGCCATTTGCTCTTAGAAGGAAATATGAGGCAGTCATGTGTAAATATCCTGGTACCTGTTTGAAATTCCTCAATGAACTGTCTTTCAAAACATAGACATTTCACCCAGTAAACAAAAAACATTATACAACATCATATAACGTTTCTCTATGGCCCCTTAAAATGTCACATTTATATATAACATAAAAATCATTATTTTGATGTAAAAAAACGTATTTTTGTTTTTACTAATGTTATTTTCCTCCATGTTGCTGGGTCCATGGTGGTTGGGTGTAATCCCATCAATTCAGTACAATCTCAAACTGCATAATCCTGCAAGATGTTTTGTGGTGTTTTTCATCACTTTTTGATGTGGCTGATTATCATAGAGATTAGTTCACCGGACAGATAACATCAGTCCTTCTCATCCCGTAAGCTGTTTTATGTCTGACACTAAGCTATAAAACAAGTTTGCACATTCCTAAGCTGCTAAAACTGGTACCCATCTTCTTAAGCTGCTCTAACACCAAACAAAGTTTCGAGGATTAAGGGGGTTGTATTTTACTTAATCCACTGGAGTAAGAATCCACGTAGTAAACTTTGTTATTCGAAAAAAGTGCACTATTTTGACAAAATTACATTCCAAAAAGATGTCCACTTTTGAAAGAATAACCGGACTATCAGTCTGGTCTTTCAGATTTATCCATTATGTCTGACCAATTTAATGAGGAATCAAGTAGACTTGGGAGTGTCTTGTCTGCATAGGGCATTGGGCATTTGTCTAACTGACTGTGTCTATAGCCAACTATAGTCAACTGACAACACTTCCATGATGGATGCAGACGGATCAAGCCGGTATTGCCAAGTGAAATATTGGATATGATCAGCTTTGTCTTTTCGGTATAATCCAGATGTGTCTATCTGTCATTGTCTGTAATCTAACCGGGTTCTCCAACCTCAGATTCCATCAGATACTCAAAGGTCATCCAAGAGCATCGGAGTTCATTTGAGGACATCCAATATAACTGCTCATTAGTTATATCTGCACAGTGTCAGTGGAAACAAAAAAATATAATCACCAGACAAAAACAAAAGTTACTTGTGCCTTGAACTTTAAGCACTGATCTTCCTGCAACAATGTTTATTGCATATCCAGACATTTCCAGGAAACATGCTATTCATGGCATGGAACTAAATGCTTTGCGTTATGGTTTTAGTGTTGTCCAGACCACAGACAAGTTTATAGCTGTGGTGATTACACACTCTGCTATTCATGACGTGCCCAGACTGTTATGTGGAATACATGACACACATATCATTAGGCTTGTTTATGGTTAACTGAAAAAGAACCCTTGGAGGAGTGTCAATTTTTGTACTTATTATAATTTCTTGCATAACATGCATACAAGTTCTAACATCTGGTTATGTCACTCAGCTGCCTCCTGTGCGGTGAATGCAACACTACATAACTAACTTTAAAACTTGAAGCCATTTCAGAATTCCACAATCTTGACTGCCCACCTCTCTCTCCCTCTGTATGTGTCCATCATGTCTTGATGCCTGCATGCTTATCCCTCAAGCCATCATGCAACACTCCCTCGCTTTTCTGCACTTCCACAGCTGCTATGCTTTCAACGTTATTTTCCCTCTCACCACATTTGCCTGTATGATTACTTCAAAGCTTATTATTGCTTTTCTACAATTATAATTCTGCAATTCAGTGTCCACTGCACTGAGGAGTAGATTACAGGGTAGTTTTTTATCAACCAGAGGTGTTATTAATGACACAACCATTGCAAAGACAAATTTCCTGTTATCGTATTTCCACCTGACTTAAATTGGTGTGTTTGATTTATGATGGCCAACGTCCATTTTGTGAAACTAAGGTTGAGATAGACACTATTTTGAATAAAAAATAAACTACATGATCTTTAATCCTTCATGCATGGCATCTTCACGATGCCTCAACAACGTGTTAACAACTGAGGAGTATATCAACAGCTTTTGGTCATTATGATACATGAACGCAGCACTGGCTATACATTTCATGAGGGCTGCATTCATGTATCATGGCAATGAATGACACGGCAGATTAAACACAAGACAAGTTTTCAGATTAGGCTTTTCGGAACTGCACTAAACCGTATTCTGTTCTTGACAAAGTCTAAGAAAGGAGAAGCCAACTAACCATCTGTCATTTATTGAATCCCATTTTTCTACTCTCTAAATCTGTCAATAAAATGTATGACCATGCTTGAGTGCTTGATCTATAAGCTTTATGAAATCAACTTTCAATTCAAATGTAGTAGAAGTAATTGAGATTGGTGAGGTTGGTTTGTGGAGATCTGCCAATAACAGACTTTAGTTCTCACAAAGGATGATGTTTAAACTGATAGAACATCAAGGCACATAATCAAAGGTGTCTAATGGTTTGGTTAAATTGGGGCAGCTAATGAAATCTTTCTACTGCTTTAATCCATAAACAATTGAATTGAAAAGACCTTTTAAGTACTTGAATCAATGATTCATTACGCCGGCTGATGTATAGTAAATGAGAGACAAATTGCATGTATGTAGAGGGGAAAGTAAGAGTATTTTGTTTCTCCCTAGGATGGCTGTACAAAAGGAAGTAACAAGCAGTAGTATAATAACAGAAGATCCATTTTAATTAATTGGTCAAGCCCTGGGCCTCCAGCTAGGGACATACCAGTAGTGTGTCACTAGCTATCTACATCTAGAAGTTGGCAGTATACAACAGGGAATAACACTTATCTGATTATGGAAAAGTTCAATATGGCATGCAGAGGATACTAAAATATAAGTAAGTTCTTCAAATCATTATTATCTGATTCTGGGGGAGGCTCACCCTTGCCCTGGTCCCTTTCTGAGGGTGGGGTAGATGTTGTCTAGGCTCTGTTATGCACAGTAACATGCCAAGGTGGCTATACAAGTGGGCAAGTGCTGTACACCCAAAAATAGGCACCTCACCTTTATCTTATATTGAAAGTCTGTATTGAGACCTGCTGCTGCACTGTGAACAATAACTACCTAATAGTTTGAAGCCTAGCTCTGATAGGGGTCCCCATGCCTTAACCCTAAAACCACTCACAGAGTGTTGTCCAATTGGGACCTCAGTATGTATACATGAAAATTACTGTCAGTGCAAAAGTAAGATGTGCAGATAGGACTCAACCCTAAAAATATAGTCCCTAGAGGACCCCATCCTTAGCACGGTCTAGGTTTGATGCCCTGTGGTTAATGCACTAATCCCTGTGACTGATCTGTATAGGCTCTTACATCTCTGCTGTACCATGTGGTCTGACCTATACATAAAATATCTTCTTACTGTTAGGTATAGACTTATCGATAGTGCCTGAACAGTAAATCATTACCATATCTAAGCCCTGCCTGCTTCTCACATTTCTCAGAGCACAGTTTCTTTACTGCAGGGTTGTACAGTCTTAGAGCCTTAGAAACAGCCTTTGGGGCTTGGTGCACATACGGGAGCTTCTACGAAAAGGTAAACTCTCCTCCTGGGACCCGGACCCTGACAGTGAACCCCCGGCTGCCCCATGATTGGTCAGCCATTCACTGTCATGTCCTGCTCTCTAGGTATGACTCAGAGGTATCAGAGAGAGATTCTACATGTTTTAACCTCAAGTTTGACTCTGAAGGGAGATTAGTATTTCTTTCTACACAAATAAGCTAGCTATCTATGAGGAATGATTACTTTAATTTTACTTGAATGTGAACAGGCATACTCTATAGGTGATAGGTAGTTTGCCCCTAAAATGGCCTCATAAATTCACAGTTAGGAAGCAGCCCTTCAGCCTCTATACTGTAAACAGTTGGCTGCTATTTTGTAGGTGTACTGCTGAATCTACTGAAGGTGTACAAATTTGAAACAGTAGAATCTACTGTAAAGTTACAGCAGTTGCTGTAAAACTAGGTCATTGTGGAACCGTCCAGTAATTAAAATCAGATCACTTTTCTAGCCTCCATGGTATTAGCTTAACCTCTGAGCTCTGACCTCTGAATACACTTCAAGTGATAAGACAAATTCTACCACTATAACATGATGCATGTGTCATCATCAGAGATTAGATTTCACTGTGCAGCCGCTCAGGAGGACAGACACCGGTGAACAGGATTACTACTGAGCTCAATGGTGATCCTACACTAAGGAAATCTGGTCCAACAACATACAGTAAAGACATGCATGACACATTGACCTAAGGCCTGAAATAAAGTATGAACTTAACTTCTTAAAGAGTTTTATAGAGTTAGATAAGCAAAATGTTAAATAACATACACCATCGCATGACTCCACCATGCTGCCATGAAACCCATACTTTTCGATTGGTTATTTTTGTAGCTATATAATGTTATGTAGTAATAGTGTGTAATGGCATCATAAAAACATATCACTATCTGGTTTACACCCAATATAATAATCACAATTAATTCCCCAGATTTACATGTCATATTAATGACTGGTGGAAACTAGATTTGACCAATTGAAGGCCACATAGGGCTTTCATCTCTCTTAGCCTTTGTCCAAATAGTTACTAGAGGAGCATTCATCCACCATGAAGACTATTCGGGACTGTATTAAACATTTGTGGCTGGTATGATGCATGAATGCAGCCTTGCCTTGCAGTCTTCAGTTCTTCTTGTGTTTTAAATTTGTGCTGGCCCTGGGGGTCAAAGTATACATAAAATGGCTTTTTAGTATTTGGGTAAGATCTCCTGATAGTATCCCAACTGCCCCAATACCCCAGAGACTCCCTCATCCATGACCTGGCTTCTGCTTTCATTCTCAGAGCCCAGCAGCATTTTCTAGAAGAGTGCAATCTTAATGCCTCAGAAATGTCCGTTGGGGGTTGGTCTCCATAAAAGAGGTCTAACTAAAGGGTTAAATCTGCTCCCGGGACTTGAACCCTGGCTACCCAGCAACCTGCTGTCATGACCCAGCGCTAGCGGAGATAGCCCGATGATGGACTAGGGTTTTAACCTTGAGGTAACAAACCTGGGGCCTGATGGCAGATGAAGATTTGTCCCAACAAAGATTATTTTTCTATAATACTGTCAGGATGATCCACGTTCTGGGACACAATGGGAGACATTTACCATCACAGAGTAAATTCTGCCATAATGCTTTGTGCCATGAACATTACCATGGGGTATGATATATGGCAGTTATTGTCAGAGTAGGTGAAGGCCCAACGACTAATGGAAGCATTGATATTACATTTGCCAGATTAGGAAATTGGGGTCATCAGGTGCAAAACCATATTGTGACAATCCACATAATGTTATCGCAGATAAATATAACATTGAGATTTAAGTTTGAAGCCCTGATAGTTCCCAGAACAAAACAATTTTCCAAGGGTACCCATTTGATTATATAGCTATGCATCCCATCCCCCACCTTTGCCCTTAGTTAATACTTTGAAGAAGAGTCAGGGGTCCTTTAACTCTCGGTCTTATGCTTCCTTCGAAACAGCTTTAGTGTCAGTCTTCTTTAAGATTAAAGTTAGTACATCCGATGCTGGGGACAAAAAATAGATTTCCCTAAAAATAAGTCAGAATATTCACAAATAGTATGTAAGACTTTCTATCTACTCTTTTTGCCAATATGCCCCACCATTTTGCTCAAATTTGATTTTGTTGACCAATATATTGTCAATTTGGATTAAAATCGTGCATGATTTTATTCTCCCCATTGAAAACAAACTGTAGAACACAATGGTTGGACCCCATTTTAGCAACCTTCTGAGCTGTTACTAACCATGGATAGCACTTGAATGCCCTCCAACCCATGAATAATATACTTTTACAGTATTATAAATGTATTTAAGTAGGTTTTTAGAATTTGAGAAAATTCGGTTATATACCCACTTTAAGTTAACTTGAAATGACAGTTTACTACTAACCACTATTGTAGTCTGTAGGGCATAAGATTACCATTGTAAGTGTCAGATCTGCAGCTCAGAATGTAACCCTCAACATGTCCTCTAAGCTTACTAGCGACTAGATTGGTTTCATCTGTAGTTTTCTGTATTTAACATGTCCTAGTATCATACATTTCCTTACAGAGTTGTTAATCAATGCAGCCTCAGCCAGCATCTATCCTACCAGTTGGATAGCATGGGAGCTGGCTGTCATCTGATCCCAATACACATAGTTTAGTTACTTCTTTCAAGTATAGGTGTTAATTACACAGTAGCCCCCAGCTACTTTTATTACCCCCTTGATCTTTCCAATACAGCGCTGCCCCCGCTCCATGCCATGGCATAGGGGGGGCAGTGCCTCACTATCTGGGAGACTGAGGGGCTCCAGGGCCGCAGTGATGGACATTCTGTACTTATCCTCCTCCTTCTCTGCCTGAAGCACTAATGCCAATGATCCTTACACACCAGTTTAAACCCAAAAATATATAAATTATTGGAAACAAAAATAATTTTGATTTTTTTCATGCAAAAATACAACACTGCTCCTATTCTTGAGATACAACCACTGCTTTGGTATAAAATGACAAATGAGCCAGAGGTGTGCAGATACGTGTCTTTCATATTACAGGAAATTCCCACAGGACAAATCGGGCCTATCTCAGATATTGAGGACATTTTAAGAGGAGTTAAAGATAAATTCCATGGATAGTTAAAAGGATCGTATCAGGCCTCATCTATTTGCAAAGAAACATACATTGAAAATAAAAACAGATTCTGACCAGGCTGCGCTTAGTTTTCAGTATCAGTTTAATTGAAACTCAACAGTACTTCACAAGAACTATGGACATGATAAATATGAGGAACAATTATATCATAGGGTAAATTATCTCTTTTATGTAGCAACATGATCTGTGCTTAAAATTGTGATGATAAAGATTTCATAGGATAACAACATCCTATTGCCGTGTTGGGTATGAAATGATAAAAGATTCTCAAAAATTACCTCATTTTGTAGTTTCTTACTGGCTCAGCTTATAGAGGTATCTATACTGAACAATTCAACTATCATGATAATGACTACATAAGTCTCTGTGTCAATAATATAATGAATAATGTCAAGTACCACAAAAAGTAATCTATGAAAAAAAAAAGATATGAATACTCAAACTCTTACAGTCTCATATTTCAGTCTCTACTGTAACCAATTTCACTCGTTCCTCTTTTCAGTCTGATAGTTCCCAAGTGATAAAATACGCTCTAAGAGGAACACATTACTCCTCTATAATCCCTCAGGTAATAGAAATATAGAATAAGATTGATTTGTTTTCTACAACAAAAACACGTTAAGTCTTAACCTAAATCACTATAAGCAGGGCTGCTGATGTTTCCCGGAGAATTACAAGGGCATTCCAATCCAACCTCATATTCTGACACTAGGATAACATCCCAGCTAACAAAAATATGCTATTTTACATCAAAGTAATGTTTCTAACGTTATATAACGTTTTGCCATGATAAGGGGCCATAAAGAAACATTATATAACGTTGTATTAAGTTTTATTTTCAATGCGTATAAGTATTACAGTGTTATAGTTTTTCCCATAGCAGTCTCTGTTGTGCCTTTACATGCATATCAACTTAGATAAACACTGTAGATGGAGGTAGTTAGAGAGTACCATAAAGTAATTTACATGAACACAACTTCAGGATCTTCAAGTGATAAACCGTCCATGATTGTGTAGTGAGTTCCTGTAGATTTATGCTCAGTGAGACCCCTATCTATGATGTGTTGTCTGACATCCTGTACAAACAGCTCCCCCGAACCCTGCAGCAGCAGCTTCTCCCTGCTCTGTGTGTCAGCAGGCAGCTGCAGGGCTGTCCAGTACAGACTGATCTCCCTCCTGTCTGTCACACCCGACTCCTGGCACCACTGCTGTAGGGCTAACAGGCTGATGGTACCACGCCATATCAGGATACCCTCATGCGGGTAGTGGGTCGTGTCCAGGTGTGTGAGGCTGTACAGCAGCCCCTGTAGTGGGGTGCTGTATGTATCAGGAAGGTAGATCTGTAGTAGATCAGTGATGTTGTACTGTTCTACCAGAGCCTGCAGTGCAGAGTCCCAGGCTGCACGTGTCCAGCAGTCAGCAGGTGGACAGCCCCACTGTGAAGCAGTAGTCATGAATCTGAGATCCATATAGTTTGCAGTTATCCTATCTACAACGTCCTTCCTGTGTTGACTCAGACCAGAAACTAGATCGTGAGGGCTCCAACATGCCGTGATGGAACTGGTTATCATCATCCATCGTTTGTTGCCACATGGGTAAACCCTGTACAGGTGAAAGTAATGAACAATGTGTAGATATGCAGTATAAGGGTAAAGTGCCAGTTGTCCCTACATGCAAACTGAGAGATCTTGTGTAAGTGCAGGGAGAATCAATTTCAAGCTTAACTTCATATATATTTATGGAGGATACAGTTGTTATATTATGAATAACAATAAAAGTGAAATACAATATTAGTCTTGATACGTAAGTCTTAGGTAATCTCAGCTGGCCTTTGAATACACATATTAAAATGACCATGCACCAGGCATTGTGAAACACATTTTCTTGATCAGAGAATATCATCGTACATTTATTTAACTGGGGTATCAAACATTTGAAGGGTGATTTTATTGCAGTCACTAACTTCTGTATCTTTATTTAAGAGCATAAATAAATAAAACCTTACCAACAACTAGGTAGCATCATGTTGTATGTGCAGCTCCCTATTGAGGCAAGTACCTCTGGTGAGCATCCATCAAGGAGGTACATGATGACCTCCAAGACAAAACCAGCACCTCTTCCATTCTTTATGTCAATGTATTTATCAATCCAGTATTCTGTGTCATGTGGAGACTGCTTACGTGTTGTTATCTCAGTAAACAGCTGGAAGGTGCTGTCAACCATTTCCCATATCTCTCCAGCATCTTGGCTATCAGACATATCCTTCCTGTCCAGGTGCAGGGATAGCACTCCAAGTGCAGCTATATCACCATCAATTCTCTGAAGAAGACCTTTGAGATTTGACACAAATGTTATCCATTCTCTGCTGTCTGTGCTTTTGTTCTGTGGTTTTGTTTTGAGAACCTGCTGTAGTAGGAGTAAACGAGTCATACCCACCAGCAGAGGTATGGCCTCCTCCCCACAGTACAGAAACAACAGCCGATATATTGGTTTCTGCAGATACCGGAAACTGTCCTTTGCACAGATATGTAACAGTATTTCCTTCCTCTTCCAGTCTGGTAAGGTTGTTAGAGCCTTGACTATGAAGATGTCCTGCATACTCCTGTCTCCAAAGGAGTAGAATGTTACATTATTTTTCTGTGTATCCTTTTTAATCAGTTTCTTGAAGAAAGATAATTATGCTGATCCAAGTAAATTGAATTTCTTCAAATGTTCCTTGGTGAATTCCTTCACACTACCTAGAAGTCCATGCAGGCACAACTGGTAGAATCTGTTGCTTTCTGCAGTTGCTACCCCCTTTCCTTCTGTTTTGCTGTTAATAAAGAATCTCTCCACTGCTGTGAGTACATCTAGGGACTGTAGATCTTTGGGATCGATGAGCTCCATTATCTGTGTGTGGAAAGTAGAATGTTCTTTCAATCTTTGAAGAATGGTTTCCAGCTGTTCCTTGTTCTCATCGGCATTGGTTCGCTTCGCAGAATGTTGAATGATGGAGTCAGATGATCTGTCCACATTTACTGCAGCTCCCTCTTCTTTAACATCTTTTGGTGGTGAAAAATCAATTTGTGATTCTAAGGGACAAGATACAGTGGCTATTGAGGCGTCTGCACCTTCAGGTGGATCCTTTCCTTGGGGAAAAAGGATCTGACTACTGCGTTGGTGGTGGTTGCTGATGGAATAATGACAGGTTATTGGCAGATGCATATAAGGATCTGCCTCCCTGTGTTCCAGGTCCCTCAATGTCAATATGCTGTACTGGAGTCAACATTTCATGTCTGACCAAGGCAAAGGATGTGATTGAATGCTGCATATGGATAGCTGTTGTTTGCTGCAGGCTGCCATCTTGTAGACAAGGTGACAAAGTGCTATGTTGCTGAGCAGCAGAAGCTAGGGAGGAGCTTGTTGTGTCAGATGTTTCCTGAATGTCAGTTCCTGTTTGCTGCAAATTGACATCAGAAGATGAAACTGTACAAGGCTGTTGTAACATAGGGGATGACATCATAGAAGCAGACGCTGCCTGAACGTCAGCGGTTGGAGAAAGGTCCTTACTTTGCTGACGTTGTGTTGATGGGGAAGCCATTGTGGTAGCAGCGGTCACCTGCACGGCAGCTGTTGGGTGCTGAAGACATATATCTGGAAGTGAAGGGGTCTTGTATGTATAGTAGTGAAAGGGTCTTGTATGTTGGGTAGTGAAGGGGTCTTGTATGTCTAGTAGTGAAGGGGTCTTGTATGTCTAGTAGTGAAGGGAACTTGTATGTCTGGTACTGAAGGAGTCTTGTAGGTCCAGTAGTGAAGGGATCTTGTAGGTCCAGTAGTGAAGGGGTCTTGTATGTCTGGTAGTAAAGGGGTCTTGTATGTTTAGTAGTGAAGGGGTCTTGTATGTCTAGTAGTGAAAGGGTCTTGTATGTCTAGTAGTGAAGGGGTCTTGTATGTCTGGTAGTGAAGGGGTCTTGTATGTCTAGTAGTGAAGGGGTCTTGTATGTCTGGTAGTGAAGGGGTCTTGTATGTCTGGTAGTGAAGGGGTCTTGTATGTCTAGTAGTGAAGGGGTCTTGTATGTTGGGTAGTGAAGGGGTCTTGTATGTCCAGTAGTGAAGGGGTCTTGTATGTCTGGTAGTGAAAGGGTCTTGTATGTCCAGTAGTGAAGGGGTCTTGTATGTTGGGTAGTGAAGGGGTCTTGTATGTCTAGTAGTGAAGGGGTCTTGTATGTTGGGTAGTGAAGGGGTCTTGTATGTCCGGTAGTAGAGGGACTTGTTTGTCTGGTAGTGAAGGGGTCTTGTATGTTAGGTAGTGAAGGAAACTTGTATAACTGCTAGTGTAGGGAACTTGTATGTCCTGTAGTGAAGACTGTGCGATAGTGAAGGAGACTTGTATTTCCGGTAGTGAAGAATTGGGGCCTTTGTCTGGTAGTAAAAGATACTTGTAAGCATACATCTGGTACCGAAGAGGACTTGTTGGTAGTGCAATGCTAAAATGCAAAGTGGGAAGTGTGACTATCCTTATGTATAAGTTGTAGTGCCTGTTATTGCTTTGACGGGTCCTGATTGATGTATTAAACAGTACCTGACTGTTTGTTTATGCTAGTATCCCTGATTTGTATCCTCTGTAGGTATGAGTGTAATGGAGGTGGTATCGACATCAAATTTCAAGGATTAGTATACATCCATGTCCATATAGCGGAGGAGACGGGCCTGCAGCTCCTTATCTGTAGGTGGTGGTGGTGGATTGTGTGTCCACTTGTCCGTGTGGTGCTGGTTGTCCAGTGACCGAGCAGCCCCACTTGGTGCTTTTTAAGGTTACTATAGAATTTGCCTGCATACAATGTGTCGCAGAGTAGCAAGCCTACGTAATCCTGCACGTATAAGTCATTATATATAGGACATCACTGATAGTCAGCAGGTACAGTACAGGTATAGTTATCTACAGCCTTCAGTGACAGTCTATACCTCCATACTACAACATATGTCCATTCTAAATATTGCCCGCTGATATGTGTAGTCTACTATGTGCTAAGATTTAGGTGCTCGGTCAACAGCGACAAAAATTCTACTTCAATCCCGCGTGTAATCTTTGGCCCAGATAATCCACAATAGGCCTGTAGGGGGAGCTACTGTCCTGGTGTAATGTCTGATCACTACAGGTGTGATCCTGTGACGTAGCCCAGGTATACAACACACCTACAATCTAGTCTTTGGTTCTTTGAATACATGATATAAATCTGCAGTCTATTACACAATCCTTAGTCAACAATAAGTGACTGATGTGGCACCAACTGCTGGGGTTTACTGGGACAGTTGCTAGGTAGAAACTGTGAGACTTATCTGCATGTTGGGTAATGGGAGGCCCTCTGTGTGTGTAGGTTAGCACGTAGGACGTACATCACATAGTGAAGAGGTTGGCCAGGTCCTTCAAACTGGGATATAGATGAATCTAATCGAAAGATCTTTAGGGAAGAGTTCTCACAGGAGTCTTAGGTACATCCTGCCTGTAGCACTAATGGTGCTTTCATGGCAGATGTCGAGAAAAGCCACTAAAGGCCTCATATATGTACATGCCTCCCTGTGTTGTGTGCTTGGTCATCAAGGTGGGGTCAAAGTGCCCGGAGACAATGACGCAGGGAGGCGTCTTATCTAGGATCTCTATATATGCCTAACACACGGGGCGGCTCTGACTCTGTGTATTATTGATATCGACTGTCTGGCTGCACCTGTGGGTGTGTGTGTGAATGGCATGCATCTTATCGATCCCATGTTACTATTCAAAGCTCAAAAACCGTTGATGTTGAAGAAATTATGTTCATATTGCTACTGAGGGGATGCCCACAGTAATAGACCCATGTCTAATTGTACATCGTTATAGCACTTCTTAGTGTACAGTCAAACCTTGATTAACCGGTCTTCAAAAACTCAGCACTCTCAATATTTAGGCAGCTTTTGTCAGTGACAGTCCTATACATAGGCATATAAATTTTCATTCAGCGATCTGGTAGATTCAACATATAGCCTGAAACTTGGGCAGTCGGACTGTATACATACAGATTGTGTTACTAAGTTGCTATTCATTATTCCCCTTGATAAGATTTTCTAAATCAATAAGCACTGCTCCCAGATGTTCCAGGTCTATGTCGGGGTCAACTGTATGCCTTTCAAATGAGCTTAACTATTGCCTAGCTCTCTTGATATATAGAGAAAGGGAGTCAGTTGGAAAAGTAGCAGTTTGTGTGTCATATGGTTTATAGCACATTACCTACACTGTAGAGGTATAAATCATTCCCTGGAAACCAACTCCAAATATAGACTCCTAACTTTCAGCAACTCAGTACTAGATTTACATCTACGTCTACATATTATAGGGGCTATTTCGGATGTATCGTGATAACAGACCACCACTGTAGCCAACATCCTGAGAATGATCAACAACACATAAATACCTAAATCATGCTGCATACTACATATGGCTACTATGCAGTATGATTTAGGTACTCATACAGAGGACGTAGTCACTTCACTGCGGATCCCTATCTCAGATCTGATAGCGTCTTTAACCCTTTAAGGGTCACACAATATTTTAATGCACCTGAGCCAGTTGTGGGTATGTTATTTAGGAGAAGCAGAGGGCTGCAATCTAGCATCTTTGTAATTTTACTGGGTCAGACGGCCAATGTAAAACTGACATTGGTGCATCACCAGATAAGAGTGCTCATGACAATGAATGATGTTGAGTCTTTAGGCATCATCCAGTTATTGTAGGGTTAACATAGCCAGGTCCGGGAAATGGAGGAAAACCCTCCCCAGAGCCGTTATTTACACCAGTGTTAATTTTCACAACGCAGGTAGGCGTGAAAACACTGCAGGGCTCACTGCCTACTGGGTAAAATGGAGGAGCACAGAGGGAAAGTCTATAGAAAAAGCTTATTTATATGTGATTTCATGGCAACCACCTGTATGATTCACTATTCACCATGTATGATTCAAGAGCATACACTAATCTATCTTATGGGATATATACATTTGACAGCAAATTGATAGAAAATTCAGCAAATGGGTAATTAGAAAACCGTTTCTAATTTTAGCCCAGCAGTGTTTATGCTAGAAGCAAAACCTTTGCTAATTCTAGCCCTGCAGTGTTTTCACGCCTACCTGCGTTGTGAAAATTAACACTGGTGTAAATAAGGGCTCTGGGGAGGGTTTTCCTCCATTTACGGGACTATCAACTTAATTGGTGTGTATTCTGGTTCCTTTGTAGATATCCATTGGTGGGTGTGCTTTATTGTAATGATGTATAGTCAATAATAATGCAGGTATAAATGCAGGTTTGTAGAGTTTAGTTTGTCTGCCCTTTGTTAAGGATTAAATACTTCTTTCCTTTTTAAATTCTAAATATTACATAGATAAGGGCTCTTACAGTATAATATCTACGGAATGGGGGCAATCAAGTGGTATCTATGATTAGTAAGAGCTCAGAAAGGGGGGTCGGTAATAATCTGTTATATTGTAATTTCAATGGGGAGAATAAAATCATGCAACATTTTATTCCATCCATATTGACCATTTAATCTTCAGAAAAGAAACCTTATTTGAGCAAAATAACATGAAATGATAAGTTTTTTTGTTTTTTTTTGTTTGAAACGAATTTATTCATTTTCATGATATTCGATAAATTCGAGTCTACATTAGATCCTGGATTCTCTTTAGGCGATACTTGAATTACATCAATATATAAATAGTGTATAATATAAGTGTATATCAATTATAGAAATAAGGAGATTAGGACATTTGTCCTTAAATTTTGAATAGACTTTGTAATAATGTTCATTTGTAGGAAGTCCTACTCTTATTGGGCAGTCCAATACGCCATGTGGCTACCCAAGTTTTGACTAATGCAATTGCATATAGTGGTATGTGAAGGTGAAGATGATGAATGTGAGTGATCAGTGCTAGAAGGAGAGGTAGGGCTTAGCCCTAGGGAATTATGCGGACCTCAGGGAATTTTCAGTGTGGATAGTTATCTACTGTGAATGAGAATGGGGCAATTAGAATGGTTATCCATTCTAAACTAGATAACGACGGATATGACTACATTATCATTCCGTTGTTACATTTACCATACAGTCAGGCCTGACAAAGGTTGAATCAGACATGAATGCATTTTGCCTTTTGCCTGTCAGTGCCCTTATTTTTCCTACCACTTTAGTGTATTCTGACGGGATCAAGTGGTGTCGAATTGTATAGCCTCTTGAAAGCTGCCAGGGTCGGGGCTTTTTGTACCTCGGGCTTTAACCTATTCCAGAGTTTTATACCTCTGGAATGTGGCCCCTTCTTGTACTTTTGCAAGATCGCTCGTCTGGTTGGAAATCTTATTTTCAGGTCATTTCTGGTTCTTGGATTCTGAACTGGTCTAAGCTCCAGACGGGTGGCTTCCTTGTACATTAGGATAGCTAGTTGGAACTGCCTTCTTTTCTCTAGGAATTCTACTCCACATGTGGTATGTAGTTGTTCTGTACGGAACTCTATGTCATACCTGCGGGTACAAACTCTTAGTGCTCTATTTTGTAGAGTTTGTAGTTTTTTAACACTACATTTCTTGCCCCCCTCCACTAGAAAACTGCAGTAATCAAAATGGGGAAAGATGGTCTGTTTGTACACCAGTACTGCCGTATCCTGGTCCATCAACTCCCTGAGGAATTTCAGCTTGAAAATCTTTTGCCTGGACATAGCAGCAGTGCCTGTTAGGTGACTCTCTAGCTTTAATTCACTGTCCAGTGTCACACCCAGGTATTTATATTCTGATGGGCATTCTAGTGGGGCCCCACCTATATTGATGGGTACTACCTTAGCTTCCTCTACTCTGTCCTTATTTCCATACCAGACTACTTGGGTCTTTTTAGCATTAATGCTCAGACCATTAGACGTACACCAGCTGACTAGACTATCAAGGTCTTGCTGGAGTAGCCTTCTTGCAGTGTTAATGTCCCGGTGGCTCATTGTTAAAACAATGTCGTCTGCATACAGCAGCATCTCAGTATTCTTTGTAGTATTTGTAACCTCGTTAAGATAAAGTATAAACAAGAGGGGTCCCAGTATGGACCCCTGTGGTACGCCGAATAGCACATTCTTGTTTATAGTTTTAATGTTGTTTAGGAGAACTGCCTGTTTCCTATTTTGTAAGTAACTGGCAATCCAGGTCAACAGCATACCATTTAAGCCAATTTTGCCCAACTTTTCTATCAACAGTGAGTGGTGAATGGAATCAAAGGCTTTGCTGAAGTCCACATAGCAGGCGCATGTGACTTCAGACTTATCCCTGCTCTCGTATAGCCGACTAACTAATTCCTTCACTGCTTCAGCTGTGCCCTTACCCTTAACAAACCCATGCTGTTTGGGGGAGATTAAACCTAGCGTTTTTGCCTTCTCAGTTATGAAACCATGAACTATTTTTTCTATCATTTTGCCTGGTGTGGGCAGCAAGCTCACTGGCCTCCAGTTAGCCACTTGGGTCAATGCCCCGGACTTAGGAATTGGGACTACTGTGGCTTTTGCCCAAGATTCTGGGAAAATGCCTTGCTCTATGCTCTTGTTGAACATATCACAGAGATGTGGTACCAGGAACAGGAATGCGTCCTTTAGGACTTTTGCTGAGATCCCATCAAGGCCTGAAGATTTGTCTGGGTTGATATTATTAACTAGGCCTAGCATGTCCTCATATTCTACCTCTGGGATCTCTTTAGATACAACATCCAGAGCTTGGGTTCTAACTAGACTACTCAGATGGTCTTCCGGGCGCAGACCTGCGGCCGGGAGGGTTTGGTCTTTTTCTTGCAATTTGTTGTACAGCTTTTCACCAATACCTGCAAAGTACTCATTGCAATATTCACTGGCCTTTTCACCCTCCAGTTTTACCCCATCAATATTGAATGTAGTAACACTCACTTTGCACTTGGGAGCAATTAGCTTATTCAATTGCCTCCAGAAGGCTTTAGGGTCACCCCTAGCCTCTTCTAGTGTATCTTTAACATAAACCCCTCTTGCTCTGTGACAGGCCCTGTTTACCTCACATCTCCTGTTTTTAGCATCAAGAAAGATGCCATGGACACCTGTGTTCCTGAACTCAGTAACTGTGGCCTTCCTATCCGACATAAGTTCCCTTAAATCATTATTCATCCATTCATTTGGATTTTGCCTGTGTTTTATGTCCTTAAGGGGACAGACCCTGTCTAGATACTCAACAATCCTACTCCCAATGATTTCCCATTGGATCGCAGGGTCCTTCTCCTCAAAGAAAGCCTCCCAGGAGTCCTCAGACAATTCTTCCCTCATTTGTGTGGCAGAGTATTTTTTATATGATCTGCCCTTAAAGCTGCCCATTGGGTATTTGATTTTTAGCCTTTTCCTGAGTGCCGCTACTGGGTAGTGGTCACTTATCAGGTCAGATATCACCCCCGCCTTTTGCACTATAGGACAGTTCGTCATGATGTGATCTAGACAACTGTTACCTTCAGGGTAGGTGACTTCGTGAATTAGTCTCTGGAGGCCCTTATCTACTAAAAAGGTGTCCAGCAGATCACCCCCTTTATCCCAGTCCCTCTCTATATCTATGTTCAAATCTCCCAGTATCCAAATCTCAATATTTCCATCATCTATAGTCTTGAAAACGGCCTTCAGATGGTCAATGAAACCTTCAGGAGAGCCATCAGGCGGCCGGTATACATTCAAGATAGCTAATCTTTTATGCTTTTCCTGTACTATTTTTACTGTGAGACACTGTATGTCTTTGTCTTGAAAAGAGGCTGCTTCTACCTGTTCAGTGTATGGGAATATGTGCTCGTCTATGAAGGTGACTATTCCCCCTCCTTTTTCTTTTGTTTCAGATATTCTGTCCTGTCTATAGAATAGCTTGCCTGGCCACATTATCATGTCGTCGGAGTGTAGCTCATGGAGCCATGTCTCACCCAGACAGCATATATTCAATGACGATAGTAATGGATGAATATCTACCTGTTTTTTCATCATACTTCTGCAATTCATGTGGCCTAATTTCAAACCTCTCAGTTTTTCTAGGTCATCACTAGTGATTGTTAACTTAGCGCTCCTGGTTGTAATGGTGGGTCCCTCTCAAGACCCAGTAGTAACTCCACACCTACCTCATTATGAAGCCCAACTTCCCAGGGGATCCAGCCCCTCCCCGTCTCCCTCATCTTGCACAAGAGTTGATGGATCTGATGATGATGATGGTGATGATGATGATGATAGGTGACGCTAGGCTGGTTTAGCCAAGCTGGTTGAGTCTCTGGGCATCCTGCAGTGAATGCTGGATGCATCCAGGGCCGTTTCAGTGTCCAGGTCAGTCCATGTATTTGGTTTGCGTATGAAATTGTAAATTGCATAGATCAGGTTTGAATTAGTTGGGCGATATTCGAATAACTGAGCATTGGGAATCTAACTACATTCTATCTCTAACTGACTAACTATGTATCTTACTATCACTATAAACTATGTATGTTTGATTGACTATCTATACAATTATCTATAATCTAAGTTCCTAGTAATATTAATAATATTAATACTGCCTACAGTATCAATCTATATCATTATATCATTATATCATTACATCATTATATCATCATATCCTTACTATATCATTATGACATTATGACATTACAGTATATATACAGGATTTGTTCAAGTTTTGTATTTCCCCGCCAGATTGACACCGAAAGGCCCTTTATAAAGGGTTAACCAAATACGCGGCCTTGAGATGTCAATCTGGAAGTGAGGTTTTGAGCAAATACAGAGGTTTGAGCAAATACGGGCCATCGTTATTGGCTTTTGAGCAAATATGGCCCTCAGTGTCTAGGCCTACCCGACTTCATATTCAGCATTTCCATTTAAAAATAATGAATGAAATATGTAGAAATAGTCATGGCCAAAATCCTGAATACATTTCAGGCTGGTTTGATGTCCCTGCCTGTCCAGAGTGCATGGAATATTTTGTCTGCCCCCTGTCTCGCCTAAATACACCCCCCCCCCCTTTGAACTTTAGAACTGTGTGGCTCTTTTGCTAAAGAGGTCCTTAATTGTTTATGCCCCCCTCCTCCCTCTTAAACATTTACAGAACATTTTGTCCCCCCTCCCGCCTCACCTAAATTTCGCCCCTTTCCACTTTGAACTGAGGTAGTGTACAGAATCTTTTGCTTAAATAGGGTCATGATTTCCCCAACCAAGGGTGGTCAGAGTACTATACACAATCCCTACGTTCAATAATAGAAGAACACGATACAGGGTGCACCGCTAGAGGCAAAAATTCGGTTAATTACAGTTATCTAGTTTCTGCTACAGATGCTACAATTAGGGCTATGTGGCACCACTTTCTCACCTTTTATACAAAACGTTTCAAATAGCATTGGTCCAGAATGTATTCTACAAACTGGAATTGAATGGACACCGTCTAGCATAGATGGCTAGTAGGTTGTTTATCACTATCACATTCCCGCCAGTAAATAGCAAAAAAGCTGGTTTAAAAGGTTTATAGAATGTTGCATCTTGAGTGATCAGAAGCCCTAGTTTTCACAGACCATTTTTGGCATATGCCTCAGCTTCAAGCCTCAGTGTCAGCTGGCAGCTACAAGGTCAGAGGAGACTGCAGCTCAAGGTTAGGTCTACCAAGGTCACGGTCATGGTCATGGTATGAGAAAAGATTGCTATTGATAGATGCCAAGTATCACATGCTTACCAAGTGAGTCAAAAGGGAGCATAACTGCTGTGGTCAAATTCAGAAGTTGGGGTGAAAATAAGATGAGTCTGTTTTCAAAGATAAAATAATGTATGTTATAAAATTAAAAAATACTTTATCATGATGGCCAGCAATATAGCGGGTGGCTGATGGGAGTGAAGATTAGTCAGGATTACCACTTTGGTTTCAGCTAATGGGATTACTGTAGTTGATTAGCACCTGGGATTTTAGATGGAGGTGGCAGAAGCCTAGAGGAGATCAAAGTGTAGAGATGAAAAGGCTTTGATATTTGCCACTGACAGGTTGCACATTGTTGAAATTCTCCAACAAATTTCTGGCGTTGTATGTGGGTGATTAGCACCAGTGAAGATAGATAGAGGATGTGAAAGGGATCATTCCCAATGTGGAGGTGCTGTGACTTGGGATTACTGTCTGAGCTTGAGACCATACCTTGACACTCAGGGGGGGGGGGGGTTGATCAGGGTTCTACCATAGCAATTTTATGGTTATTTCTACCATGATGATTTGAAAAAAAGATGAGATTGACACAAAGTTCTGCCCCACTGAAACAAAAGGAACCACTGGGAAGTGATCCACTAGATTCAAGGCATCCATGGTATCACCCTGCCCAGCTGCCGACAGCTATCATGGAACTGCTAGTCACACATGATGCAGCTCATATAGCTATCCATGACCTTTATACCCAGACTGGTCATCATACTCAAGGCGGTAATCATGTATTTATCCTTGACCTTTACCCAGTATATGTCATACCTGCCACATTCACCATTACACTAAGAGCAGTAATCACGCTAATCTACTCCAGTCATACATCCTCGTTTATCACACGGGCCATATTTAGCAGAGAGTGAACAATTTATGTGTGCTAAGCTGTTAACAGGACTGTCTGTCAGCATTTGCCTTCTTCAGGCAGAGAGGACCATGTTCCTGGTAACATGGGTGATGTGAAGGCCAGGATTCAGTGCTGGACATTACCCTCAGTCTCTGAGTAACTGTCCTACACCTGATTACTATAGACCGGCTAATGCTACACTCCCTCCCCCATAAAGCAGGATGTGTATCATTCATTGACCTTTACCAGCTATACGTCATACCTACCACATTGACCATCACACTCAGAGCAGTAATCACACTGATCTACTCCAGCCATACAGTGTCATTTGTCACACTGAGCGTGTCATCTAATAGCTGAGTGCACAGTCTGTGTGTGTCCAGCTGTTAACATGCTGTCTGTCAGGATATGAGTAGTATAGTATGTATCGGAACGGGACTATGCTTAAGTACTGTTTATTACTCAATCGACCTGCAGCCAATCAGAAGCCTCCATTTGACCGGAAGTGACGTCACATGCCCATATAAGGGCATACCGGAAGTGACGTCACGTGACCTTGACCTAGTTAGAGGTCAAGGTCATGACGCAGCCAATCAGTGGCTTCCATTTGACCGGAAGTGACGTCACATGCCCATATAAGGGCATACCGGAAGTGACGTCACGTGACCTTGACATGTCCATATAAGGGCATACCGGAAGTGACGTCACGTGACCTTGACCTAGTTAGGGGCCTCTGATTGGCTGGTACACCGGAAGTGACCCATTATGCAAATGAGGGGGTCACTTCCGGTCAAATGGAGGCCTCTGATTGGTTGGGTCATGAAGAAGTGTGTCTCTTAATTTTTTTGTTTAGGAAGTGATGGACTTTAGGATCACGTGACCAGAAGTGACCTGATGAGTCACGTGACTAGAAGTGACAACGTCACATGCCTTAATTAGGAGATCAGCAGCGACCGGAGGAAGTGACACTTTAAGAGGACACGCTAGTTAATTGTTATAATTTTTTTTACTTACTAATAAAAGAAGACGTATGAAAATAAAACACAACAATAATTTTATTTATTTTTTTATTTTCTTTTTTTTCAATTCTAATAAACACTCTATTTTTGAAAAGATGCGCTCAATCAATCAATAACACACTTTTTTTTTTTCAAATTTTTAAAGGACTCGTTGTCACACCGTTAGAATGCACGCGACGCTTATAATACAAGTAGCGCACGTCATCTTTCTCTATGGTGTAAGTGTCCATTTTTGTTTCGTACCACTTTGAAATTTCTATTTACCGCAAGGAGAGTTTTTCGTTTGCAAAGAACATCCAAGAAGACGTCTGGTTCTTTAGGGTTTTGTTACTTCTGTACACATTTTGCACTCCATCTTTTTTTTTGGATTTTCTTTCACCGGTGCCGCTGACTCGATCGTAGCAAATGTAAGTCTTAGGGTTGAGACTTAGGATCCCGTCACCTTCCCACTCCGCTTTCATAAGCCCCGAAGTTCTCAGATCGTGAAGGTAACGTCTCTCACAACATCCGCCGGGCAGCGGACACCATTTTCGCACTTTTTCCGTTTTTATCTTCACGAAAAGCTCTAAGTGATCGTCACACACCGCTGTCGGAATCCACTTTCGTTTCTCTCTGAAGTACGTCTCTCTCAGGTGAGGTTTGACTACACAGAGGCAAATATCACAGTCACCCAATGGCGCCAATACTACTCTCAGACAAGGGACAGGCACTGCTGGACTATAATAGATGGGTCAAGGGCTATTCTAGTGAGGGTCAGGCTACGCCGGACATTCAATAACAAGCTGGACTTTGGCAAACTTGCTTGAAAGTCTGGCCATGCTGGATCCTCATGCCATAGTCTGGCAATGCTGAACTCTTGGGAGAGTATGCTGGACTCTTGCTGGCCAGACTTTCAAGCAAATTTGCCAAAGTCTAGCTTGTTATTGAATGTCCGCCCTAGCCTGACCCTCAGTAGAATGGCCCTTGACCCATCTATTATAGTCTAGCAGCGCCTGACCCTTGTATGAGAGTAGTATGGGCGACATTGGCTGACTCTGATATTTACTTGTGTGTACGGGGGTAGGAGAGGGTTCACAGCTACAGCTCTCTTAAGGCAAAGCTTGCGCTTATAGAGCACTACTAGTGGAGGTCTGGATGAGGAGTCTATGGCGTTTGTCTTAAAAAAAAAATAGCCATGGCACATGTCGATGTCGCTTAATTATGCTCATATCTCATGTCTATTTTAAGAATTGCTCATGTCACCTGTCACTATGTTTTTCAAGCTTCATGTCAAATGTCACTAGGCCTCATGTCGAATGTCGATTCTAAGAAACAGACATGACGCCGTCTCGAATTTAGCGGTCTACACCGCCGCTGCTGCTGCTGCTGCTGCTGATTTGCTGTTGCTGCTGCTGCTTGTGCTGCTCGTGCAGCTGCTGCAGCTGCTGCTGCTTGTGCTGCTCGTGCAGCTGCTGTAGTTGCTGACGATGTCACGGATGCTGTTGACAGATGCTGCTGCTTGTGCTGCTCGTGCAGCTGCTGTTGCTGCTGACGATGTCACGGATTCCGCTGACAGATGCTGCTACTTGTGCTGCTCGTGCAGCTGCTGCAGCAGCTGCTGCTGCTGCTGACGATGTCACGGATGCTGCTGACAGATGCTGCTGCTTGTGCTGCACGTGACTGAGTAGCTGCTATTACTAATGCTACTAATACTAGTATGAGAAAATACATTTAGTCAGTTGATTAAATCAAGGAGGTTTTCTGACTTCAGTGGATCGTTTAGCCATAGGCCACGGGCAAAACTTGAAACCATTTTATACATGGGACAATTGGCAGAGTTGAAACGTGTTGGTACGATAGGGTCGATCATGTTCATCATCAGTTCAGGCAAAGGAAGTGTGTCCACAGCACGCGAAAACTTCATGTCTGGATGTTTCAACACAAGACCTTTTATCACACTCACACAGCTGCTTTGAAGAGTGAATCCTTGACCAAACTTGAGCTTTTCCAACACAGCTTTGGCTTCTTTCTGTGCAATAAGGGATCTCTCTTTCGGGTTCATCTCAGTGCTGTCTAGCATGTCCTCAAAGTCTTTAACATAATGTTCCAACGGGCTACAAATGATGCACTCCAGATCATCGTCCGTATATGTCGTCTCCTCGCACCATATTGTGTCTTCTCCTGTTTCGAATTCCGTCATTTTCTGAACAATCTCTTCCTGAGTGCCTTGCATATATCGAAGCTCCTTCAAGGACTTGATAACTTGTATGGCGAAGACTGACAAACTTGAAGGAATTTCACCACAGTCAGGCCAAGTATACGGAGCTAAGAAAAATAGCTCTAACAAAATCTTCTCCCTCTGTCCAAATGAAACTACTTCCGTTCCGATGAAGTTGAAGCATGCTTCTATCCATTGCTCCTTGGTGACGTCCTTCCAATGTTTCTTTACCTCACATGCATCATAGGGCACTGTTTCTCTTCCTGCTTCAAGTGGGAGTTGCTTTTTCTTTCTTGGACTCATTTGGAGAGTGTTTCGATGCTCTGTAGCGTCAACACTTTGATAAGTAAAGAAAATAGCAGAACTAACCATCATAACGTGCTGAGCGAGCGTAGAGTGGACGATGCTACGATGATGAAGGGCGGGTCGAGAAAGTGTGATGGGTGAGAGCGGCGTTTCACTCCTTATGTACCCTGTCCTAGATAATCCTCTTAAACGGCTGAAAAGACTCTCTCAGTACAGAGCCTCTACTCAATTAAGAGATCTGTTAAGTAAGTTTTCACATGCTACCTGACTACTGCAGGTGGGTTTAGACTTAAGCAGCTTAGTGCACACTCGTGTCTGTTAGAAAAGCTACTTGCACACCCGCCTTCCTTTTTCACTAGTATTCACCCCCTGCCGACTTATAAGGCACTTATACACTCCTTCTCGTGAAATCTATGGAAGATGATGGAAGGACCACCGACTAGATTTTCTTTGATCAGACCGTGGAGGACGGCGTCGAACGGAGGGAACGTTGCGAACGCAGCTTCTAGGTTTTGGAAGAGGAACTGTAAAGTCAAACTGGCCAGAGAGATCTCGTCTTTCAACATGTCAATGCTGCGATCTTGGAAAAATTTAGCGTGATTTTTCAGAGCTTCTATGAAAGGTTTGACGTCTTTGTTGTTGTAGTGGATCAAGTAATCTCTCATAGTTTGCATCTTCTTGTCGGACTAAACTTTCTGACATGTGGTGTAGTCGGATTCGGCCATTTTGACGCCCGTCAGTTCGCTGTCAAAAGCCGATCTCGGTGGCAGGGTTCTGTTTACCAGTTTCTTGGTATACGTCATCCATTCGTAAGGAAAGTGACCTTTCTCTTCGTTTCTGGTGAAAGCTCGCAAATAATTCGCGTAGTTGTAACCAGGTGCCAAATAGTTGACTGCGTCCAAGAAAACCGTGTGCTGTGTGTAAACCGTCAAGTATTGATTGCTTCTCTTTATGACGCTGAATTGTTGGTTTCTTCGGTCTCCGGAGGCAAAGAACGAGTGAAGGCGTATTTTGATCAGGTTCAAGTCGTAACGCCCCGAGTTGAAGCCCACGACTGGAGCTTGACGGATGTATCTTAGAAGCCGCTTCTTCAGTTGAACTAACGGGTGTCTGGTGTGAGCCGCAGCGAAGCCGTCTGGAGAAGGGGTGAATACCGCCTCCTCCAGCAGGAGAGCTTCACCTATCGCCACATCTAACTTCGCTAACGTCGGTCGGTAAAGTTCTAGCACAGCTTCCCCGATGACTTTGGCATTCTCGTTTATGTGATTTTAAACAAGGTGTCGGAATCTGCGTCGGATTCTCTGACGTACACCGTCCCCTCCCACCCTGGAAAGTCGGATGTGACGCTAGCCGACAAAGGGACGTGATCCCACAGCAGGGACACGTGTTCGGTCGACGGTTCTCTGCACGGTCTGAAGAAAGACTCGAAAGCAAAGGTGATGTTGTAAGGGTAGATTCTGGAATCTCCGTCGGGAGGAAAAATGGAGAAGGCTGCTAGCGTTTTGAAAATCGTTCTCGAATTTTAGTAGATGCAACCTATGTAGCGCAACTTGACTTGTCGGCAAGAGGAAAGCTGGTTCCTGTGTCTCTTCAGCAAGAACTCGGTGGTGAACGCCGCCTTACACTTGCAACATTCGTATACACCCGCGTACGCGTTGAAGTCCGTGACCAGAGAGACGCGCAAACCGTCTTTCGCCGTCAGGTGTAGGTTGACTTTACCTTGGGCGGCTAGAGTTCTGGAAGGCAGTCTGATCAGAGTTACGCGTGTTCTCAACCTTCGCCCCGGCACCTGACGCGTCGCGGTGTAAACCGCTATTTGTATGTCAAACAAGTTCTCTAACGCGGGTAAGTCACGGATGTTCAAAACCCGGAAAGGATTCACGTGTGGCAGCGGGACAGAACTGACGTAACAAATCTGAAGCGCACTTGCTGGTGTTGTATAAGTGAAAGGAAATGCAGCGGAAAACGCAGAGGTTGTCCTTGTTGGGAAAATCTAACACACCGCTTCTCTTTCCAACTCGACTAGCCTGACCGTTCCTACCGCCTATGGGAAATTCCCCCGGTCCCATGTAAACGCAAATGTTCAAAATTGGTAGGAAAAAGAACGCGCCACTTGGTGTCAGCGTCGCAAAGTTTCCGTACTTCCTCGCAAGCGACGGTGTTTTCCATGTTTGAGAGGAGCTCTTCCAAAGTTTCTGAATTAGTTATAGTAGGGAGCGGTTGTAATGAGAGTTGCGTTGTTCTGGGAGACGTGAAAGTAGCGCAGTTTGCTCTTGTCTTCTCTGTGTTGTAAGAGTAAGCCTACCGAAAAACCAGCTTTGTATCTGAATCTTTGTGTGAAGTGAATGCGACGCATAGTATCTACAGCGTCACTCAACTCGCCGGTTGGTAGTCTGACGTTTGTTACACTCACGCGAGTCCCATGCATCCTGACACTCGTTCGTATTGCAGACCAATTCGCCGTGAACGTTTCCTCACCGTTCGGTACAGCACATATACGCGGAGGGATAGTCACCTCGTCCAGAGATTTGCGTCGTCAGGTGATCTTTCAGCATTCGACTTCGCCGCATAGAGGGCGAAACTTAGGTATTATTCTACATTTTTCTACGTGTCTGTCGTGATTGTACGGTCTTTTAAAAATTTTGAAACACTTTTCGCAGACGTACTGCGTCATGTTTTTTTTTCTTTTTTGTTTTTTCACTTAGTTACCAATTATTAAAAAAAAAAAACGTTATTTATCACTTCGAATACTAGACGACTCTTACCACACGATGCTATTAGCATAGTGAAAGGCGACTGTAGTCTAGGATCGAATTCAACAGATGTCCATCTTACTGCAGGGATCAGACGAGAGTGGTCAACACTGGAGTGACACAGCTCACTTTTATGTCTTTGGGTACAGCTGCATACAACCCTTGAACATACATTGCGACGTCGCTGCGACCCATGTCGTCTTGCAACACTTTCATCAGAGCCATAGGCTCAGACGTCTCGTTGTACTTCCAAGCTCTCAGCACTTCATAGACAGGGTTCTTCACAGTCCTGTCAGAAGGCACAGGTTGAGAGATGAAAGCTACTTCATGAGAAGTCAACCCTAAGTAGATCCCTATGGTCTTCCAGTCTCTAGGGCAGAGCTCAGCTAAAAGAGAGAAATATTTCTGCACTTTCCACTCCATGTCTCCACTCTCTAAGCCATCCCACATGTCATGCTTGTCCATGTACTCACGTGAGAATTGGATGAGGTCCATACGGTAAGATTCTTCCAAGGCGGCTGCTAGTTCCTTCCACCTAGTAGTACAACTTTTCTGGTACCAAGTAGTGAACATTTCTCTAGCTTGAGTTATGACACTTCTTTCACAACTGAGATATCCCATATCCTTCAAGTTCACTTTAAGGTATGAACCTAACCGTATGTAATCTGATGTTGGCAACTTACTACTTATTTTCAGTAGCATAGCGTCTGGCAAGTATCCTAACGGCTCTCCTTTGAAGTATGATGATACAGGTACTACTGCAGCAGAACCAATAACAGGAGCAGCGTCTGCGCTGGTATCAGACGACTCGTTGTCGGAACAGGGCAACCACACGACCTCGTAAGGTGGTGGTGAGGGCAGTCGCCCTTCGGGTTCGTCGTACGCCTCGTCGTCAGCGTCGTTCTCTGTCTCACCCTGTTGCTTCTCCTCTTCTTCTTCTTGCTTTAGGGCATATATGTCTACTACTCGCTGCTGGGGCTGAGTGTCCGAATAGCTGTAAGTCTCAGCGCGAGCGGCGTTGATGGCGTCGGTTGATGTAGTAGTGGAGAGGCGCTGTGCAACGTGCTGCGTGTCAGTAGTAGTAGCGGCAGTCGCAGCAAGAGGTGTAGCAGCAGCCGCAACAGCAGGCGCAGCAGTAGCAGGCACAGTAATAGCAGGCGCAGCAGTAGCAGGTGCAGCAGTAGCAGGCACAGCAGCAGCAGGCGCAGCAGCTTCAGCAGGCGCAGCAGTAGCAGGCACAGCAGTAGCAAGCGCAGCAGCAGCAGGCGCAGCAGTAGCAAGCACAGCAGTAGCAGGCACAGCAGCAGCAGGCGCAGCAGCTTCAGCAGGCGCAGCAGTAGCAAGCACAGCAGCAGCAGGCACAGCAGCAGCAGTAGCAGCAGCACCAGCAGCACGAGGATCACCAGCACCAGCAGCAGCAGCAGCAGCCGCAGCAACATCCGTCGCGAGTGTAACAACGTCGCTACCACGACGACTACTACCAGTAGTACTGCTACTACTACTACTACTACTACTACTACCACTATTACTGCTGCGAGCGCTCGCTACAGCGGGAGGGTGATAAGACCAAGCAGTTGCGGCGGTAGTCTCATTTTCAGTAGCAAGAGGAGACGCTGACGCTAAACGATCACCGTTCTGCGTACTCTTCTTGTTCTTGAACTTGCTTAGATCCTTGGACGGCACTAGTTGTTGTCTTTTGCTCATGGTGGTGACTGTAGAGAGCAGCAAAAGACTGAGTGAGTGAATGGGTGTTTCCAGCCCCCTTATATACACCTTCTCGCTTCTAGAGCTAAGCTGCTTACGCCTCTGTTCAGCTGCCGCCGGCTCACCGGCGGTCATTCACAAAGAGAAACAAAAGACATAAAGCATGACGTTTTCAGCTGGAACCCTTTCCCCCCCTTTGAGAGATCGACTGACATTAGCTAAGCTACTTACTGCTTTGTTCAGCAATTCAACGCGCGTTAGCTGTATAAAGGATTAAGCGGTTGCTGCCGCCGGCTGACCGGCGGACATTCACAAAGAGAAACAAAAGTCATAATGCATGACGTTTTCAGCTGGATCCCTTTCCCCCCTTTTGAGAGATCGACTGACATGAGCGGGCGGTGTACCGACTGTGCTAATTCAATGCGCATTAGCTGTATAAAGGATTAAGCAGGCATGAGCTTAGAGTGTGTATACAAAAAAACTACAGGAGGCGTGTGGTGTGAAGCAGGACCCCCTAAGACGGGTGTGTCTGTCTGTGAGTAGAGTCGTGTGCATGTGGTGAGCGACTTAAGTGTAAAACCAAAAAAATCACCGCCTCCTGCCGTGGTGAGTAGACTGGCCGGCGGCGGCCGGCTAGTTCAATAGGGGTGACAGCTGACTAAGGCTGTGCATGAAAATCCGATTTTCACCTGACCTCTGACGTTTGTTACAATGAATGCCAAAGGGGGAGATATTGTCGTCCTCAGGTAGGGGGTAGGAGGTAAAGCTATGGATAAAGAAAAAACGACATTTTCAGCTGGCCTCCACAGATCGCGATGACATGCTCCTCGTCATCTAAGCTCTAAAGAAGCTCTTAAGGAGCGGAGCAGCTGCTAGACAGCTGGGTGCTGTTGGAAATAGGATTAAACTCTTTCTGTATAAAAGCTCTGATTTCTGTTAGAAAAAAAACCATATCACCTCTGACCACAGTAACGTCTACTACCACCACCACCAGCACCACCGCCGCTGCCACCGCCGCCGCCGCCGGTCGCGGCTGATCGCTTCATTAGAGCATGTGACGTCGTCACTTCTAGTCACGTGCCTCATCAAGTCACTTCCGGTCACGTGATCCTAAAGACCATCACTTCCTAAACAAAAAAAATTAAGAGACACACTTCTTCCTCTCGAGAGGAAGAAGTGTGTCTCTCGATTAAATTCTTTTCTTTCTTTTTTTTCTTAAAAGAGACAAACGCCCCTTAGAGTGCCCCCCCCACCCCCCTAAAGTGCCCCCCTCCCCCCTCCCCCGCTCCCCTCCCCTCCCCTCCCCCCCACCCGCCCCATGCATCCTAAAAGCGCCCCCCTCCCCATGCATCTTAAAGGGGCCCCCTTCCCCCCTCCCCCCCTCCCCTCCCCTCCCCTCCCCCCTTATACACTCTAAAGAACGCTTCTACCTAGTTCAATAAGTCACTTCCAGTCGCTCATAAAAAAATAAAATGAAAAAACAAACTTATATCGTTGTGTTTTTTATTGGTTTACCAAAAAAATAAGAGACTCGCCTCCTCCTCCTCCTCCCAAAAAAATATATATCACATTTTAAAGCGCGTGACCCCTTAAAGACGCTCATCTCTTCATCAAGTCGCGTGATGTCACTTCTTCTTCTTCCGGTCACGTGATCAATCAGGTCACTTCCGGTCACGTGATCCTCAATGAGGTCACTTCTGGTTGGCCATTAGGTCATGTGACGTCACTTCCGGTCACGTGACTCTTCAGGTCACTTCCGGTCAAGTGATCCTAAAGTAGGTCATATGACGTCACTTCCGGTCCCCTAAGTAGGTCATATGACGTCACTTCCGGTCCATAAGTAGGTCATATGACGTCACTTCCGGTCACGTGACCAAATTGGGGCCTCTGATTGGCTAACTAGGTCACGTGACGTCACCACTAATCCCCTAAGTAGGTCACTTCCGGTCACGTGACCAAATGGAGGCCTCTGATTGGCTGCATGTCGATTGAGTAATAAACAGTACTTAAGCATAGTCCCGTTCCGATACATATTATACTACTGATATGCCTTGTTATTCAGAGAGGACTGTAAGTAGGGAGATAACAGAGGTAGTGTTATGCCCACCGACTATGACTGGAATCCCATTAAGCATGTTTAACTATTACCTCACATATACCTGCACTAACTGAATGGAGATGTTTCAATCTCTTTACAAAAAAGTATTGTAGAAATAATCTAATGCAGACTACGTACATAAAGTTGTGTACATGATTTCACCATTCCACTAATATATAAGACATGAATCCATCTATCAACCTTTAAAGGTCCTGATAGGGCCTGGTAGGGCGTTGTCAGAAGAGCATGTTTCATTAATGCAGACACTAATATGTGTTACTTTTCAGGTAAAATAGTGCTCCACAGGCGAATATTTAATATCCACCAAGGGCCGGTAGATCCTGGGTGGATCATGTAAATACCAACAACTGGTGGGTGTTTAATTTCCCCTAAAAATTGAAAAGATCCGAGTGAAATCCACAGATTAGAGGTTAACAAAAAGATTGATCTCATGTTTATTGAAAATGAAATAAATGCTGAGGTGACGGGAATTCTGAAACTCAAGAAGGTCCGTTCACCGTACATTTATTTCAACCCCAAGATCCACAAAGGGGTAAAACCACCCCCAGGCAGACCCATTGTTAGTGCAAATGGCTGCGCCACAGAAAAAATATCTGCTTTTGTAGATATTTTTTTGAAACCCTTGACCAAAAAGATAAAGTCTTTTGTCAGAGACACAACTGACTTTATCAACAAGGTTGACAAAATCAAACATCTTGATGACAATGCCATAATCGGCACCTTAGATGTTGGGTCATTATACACCAATATACCCAACAACGAAGGCCTAACTTGCATCAAGAGAGTTCTCGATGAAAATCGACACCCCCTCCAGAACCAAAAAAATGGGAGTCTGACTGACCTTTTGGAAATGGTCCTAAAAAAGAACAATTTCCAGTTCAATAACATAAATTACCTCCAAATTGGAGGTACAGCCATGGGTACTAGACTAGCACCCTCATACGCCTGCTTATTTATGTCAGATTTAGAGGAAGACGTTCTAAACAAACATCCTCTAAAACCGACCATCTGGCTCCGATACATAGATGACATATTCTTTGTATGGGAGCATGGAGAGGAAAAACTCCAGGAATGGCTGGGTCATTTGAACAATGCCCACCCCTCCATCAAATTCACCTCTGACCACTCAAAGCAGTTGGTCAGTTTCCTTGACACCTGGGTGATCAAAGATCACAATGGCAAACTGTACACAGACCTGTACTGTAAGCCAACAGACTCCCACAGCTATCTGCGGTTCAACTCTGCACACCCAAAAAGGTGCAAGTCAAGCCTGCCATATAGCCAATTCCTCCGCTTGATGCGTATATGCAACAGGGAGGAGGATTTCCAGAAACACTCTCTGGAAAAAATTACTGAATTCACCAAAAGAGGTTACCCCACTAACCTCCTGAAACAAGCTCTGGAAAAATGTAAAGAATTATCCAGACTAGACACTGACCCCCAAAGTCAAAAGTGTGATCTTGCCCAATGAGAAACCCTCCTACCTGGTAACCACCTATAGGCAGGGTGAGGACACACTGGTTAAAACAGTGAAAGAGAACTGGCCTACGCTAGCCCGTTCAAAATCGACTAAGACTATGTTCAGAAACGGTAGTAGTCAATAGTTACAAGAGACCTAAAAATCTCCGAGACTATTTAGTCAGAGCCAGGACTGACTACAATCCTTTTGTAGCAGACACCAACCCAACCCAAAAGGCTTGGTGCAGAACAAAAAACTGCGCCCACTGCCCCATGATAGACAAAACCGGCAGAATAGAAAAAACCGGCACTAAACTGAGCTTTAATACCAAGACCAACGTGACTTGCAAAAGCTCAAATCTGATCTACTGCCTCGAATGTAGGAAATGTGGCATCAGATATGTGGGTCAAACCAAAAGACCTGTCATGAAAAGACTCTACAGGCACAAATATGATACCTTGAATGGTATCATGTCTACTGATGTACAATACCACTTCAGTAGAGAAGGGCATGACGTCACCAAAGACATGAAGGTGTACATCCTAGATTTTGTCTACGAACATCCTCTAAGCAAAAAGGCGCTTAAATTGCGCCTGGCGATTGAATTCAACTGGATTCATCGCCTGGGAACAACTGCACCCCGCGGTTTAAACACAATGGATAGTGTTAACGGGTGAAGTGCAACCCAATGCCTCGTTATAAATTTTTCAGGGAAAATTAAACACCCACCAGTTGTGGGTATTTACATGATCCACCCAGGATCTACCGGCCCTTGGTGGATATTAAATATTCGCCTGTGGAGCACTATTTTACCTGAAAAGTAACACATATGAATGTGTCAACAGCACTTCCCCCGTGGACCGACAAGTTATACCTGTCACCTTTCAAGGACCCCTTAAATGGGAGTCCCCAGACCACCTGAGTTGTCCCCAACCACAGTGACACACACTATGAATGGGGAATCTTCTAAATTTTGAAGACCAGGAGCAAGTCTACACACTGTGTTCCTATATAAATTAAGATTTTTGGTTTCATACCAAAAACACCTTCCCACAAGGCTACTGATGAGACTAATGTCGAAACCATTCTGTTGGGACACATTGGGTTGCTACACAGCCCAGGCTAGGACCTGTTTTAAGGTTTTTAGACTCCTCTGTAAATAAAATTTACAACAAAGAGTCTGGTATTAGTCCAACACCAGGACAGACTCACAGTCTGGCCAGGTGAGCGGTCTCCACACTCTCCCAGGAGAGCAGGGGTCCATACTAATCCAATAGCTGTGTGCCCCCACTAGTCACACCCCCACCAAACCTCTGGTGGAGAGTGATTCACAACTCAGTTGGAAATCTGGCAGGTGAAGTAGGCAGGTTGTGGTATAAAAGACCGACCTTCCTCCATACTTGTCACAGATGGTCTAGCAGTGGAACCCCCCTGAGCCTCATTAACTAGTCTTATGACTAGTCACCGTTAATGCAGACACTAAAGGCCTGTGTATGACCTTACTGCTCTCATGTTAATAAACCTGTGTTACATCAAGGTGAAGTCCTGATCCCGGACCTTATTAACTACAAGAGTAAAAGGTTCTAGAAATAACTCTACTACAAGAGTCATAAACCCACCCACCCCTGTATAAGGTGTTATTGTTGATGAAGGAGATTTAGGATATAGGGGTCACTGGTACTCAGGCTACTGGTGGCGGGTAGGTCCTTCAGCCAATGTCAACCCAGCACATTGGTTGTATTAATGCCTCGCCTGTGCTCAGCAGTGGAGACAGTATGCCCCCTGTGGGGCCCTTACGCCACAAATTTGCCACTAACCATCAAAAAGATGACCATTTGAGGCATAAGGGCAAACCACGGGCCACTATACCACAAAAATGGCATTAAAGCACAAATGCCCTTATGCCACAAACGCCCTTACACCACAAATGCCCTTATGCCACAAACGCCCTTACACCACAAATGCCCTTAGGCCACAAACGCTAGTACATTAGCAGGCTATATAGGTTTTGAGGCATAAGGGCAAGATGTTATTCAAGGCCTATTTGGTATATTGGCACACTATATAGTGTTTGAGGCATAATGGCAGGTGGATATTTTTGGGTAGTTTAGGATATTAGCTGGCTATATAGGTTTTGAGGCATAATGGCAAGTTGTTATTTAGGGCCTATTTGGTATATTGACACACTATATAGTGTTTGAGGCATAAGGGCAAGTTGATATTTTAGGGCAGTTTGCTATGATTTCAACCTATATAGTGTTTGAGGCATAAGGGCAGGCGGATATTTTAGGCTTGTTTAGTACATTAGCTGACTATATAGGTTTTGAGGCATAAGGGCAAGTTGTTATTTCAGGCCTATTTGGTATATTGGCACACTATATAGTGTTTGAGGCATAAGGGCAAGTTGATATTTTAGGGCAGTTTGAGTAGTATAGTATGTATCCGAACGGGACTATGCTTAACTACTGTTTATTACTCAATCGACCTGCAGCCAATCAGAAGCCTCCATTTGACCGGAAGTGACGTCACATGCCCATATAAGGGCATACCGTAGTGACGTCACGTGACCTTGACCTAGTTAGAGGTCAAGGTCATGACGCAGCCAATCAGAGGCTTCCATTTGACCGGAAGTGACGTCACACGCCCATATAAGGGCATACCGGAAGTGACGTCATGTGACCTTCACATGTCCATATAAGGGCATACCGGAAGTGACGTCACGTGACCTTGACTTAGTTAGAGGCTTCTGATTGGCTGGTACACCGGAAGTGACCCATTATGCAAATGAGGGGACTACCTCCGGTCAAATGGAGACCCCTGATTGGTTGGGTCATGAAGAAATGTGTCTCTTAATTTTTTTTGTTTAGGAAGTGATCGACTTTAGGATCACGTGACCGGAAGTGACCTGATGAGTCACGTGACTAGAAGTGACGACGACACATGCCTCAATTAGGCGATCAGCAGCGACCGGAGGAAGTGTCACTTTAAGAGGACACGCTAGTTAATTGTTATAATTTTTTTTTAACTTACTAATAAAAGAAGACGTATGAAAATAAAACACAACAATAATTTTATTTATTTTTTTATTTTCTTTTTTTCAATTCTAATAAACACGCTATTTTTGAAAAGATGCGCTCAATCAATCAATAACACACTTTTTTTTCATATTTTTAAAGGACTCCTTGTCACATCGTAGGAATGCACGCGACGCTTATAATACAAGTAGCGCACGTCATCTTTCTCTATGGTGTAAGTGTCCATTTTTGGTTCGTACCACTTTGAAATTTCTATTTACCGCAAGGAGAGTTTTTCGTTTGCGAAAACATCTAAGAAGACGACTGGTTCTTTAGGGTTTTGTTACTTCTGTACACTTTTTGCACGCCATCTTTTGTTTTTGGATTTTCTTTCACCGGTGCCGCTGACTCGATCGTAGCAAATGTAAGTCTTGGGGTTGAGACTTAGGATCCTGTCACCTTCCCACGCCGCTTTCATAAGCCCCGAAGTTCTCAGATCGTGAAGGTAACGTCTCTCACAACATCCGCCGGGCGGCGGACACCATTTTCGCACTTTTTTCCGTTTTTATCTTCACGAAAAGCTCTAAGTGATCGTCACACACCGATGTCGGAATCCGCTTTCGTTTCTTTCTGAAGTATGTCTCTCTCAGGCGAGGTTTGACTACACAGAGGCAAATATCAGAGGCATCCAATAGCGCTAATTCTACTCTCAGACAAGGGTCAGGCACTGCTGGACTATAATAGATGGGTCAAGGGCTATTCTAGTGAGGGTCAGGCTACGCCGGACATTCAATAACAAGCTGGACTTTGGCAAACTTGCTTGAAAGTCTGACCATGCGGGATCCTCATGCCATAGTCTGGAAATGCTGATATTTACCCGTGTGTACGGTGGGAGGAGGGGGTTCACAGCCACAGCTTGCGCTTATAGAGCGCTACTAGCGGAGGTCTGGATGAGGAGACTACGGCGTTTAGCCATGGCACATGTCGATGTCGCTTAATTATGCTCATATCTCATGGCGATTTTAAGAATTGCTCATGTCACCTGTCACTATGTTTTTCAAGCTTCATGTCAAATGTCACTAGGTCGAATGTCGATGCTAAGAAACAGACATGACGTCATCTCGAATTTAGCGGTCTACACTACCGCTGTTGACAGATGCTGCTGCTTGTGCCGCTCGTGCAGCTGCTGCAGCTGCTGTAGTTGCTGACGGATTCCGCTGACAGATGCTACTGCTTGTGCTGCTTGCGCTGCTCGTGTAGCTGCTGCAGCTGCTGACGATGTCACGGATACTGTTGACAGATGTGGCTGCTTGTGCTGCTTGTGCAGCTGCTGCTGACGATGTCACGGATGCTGCTGACAGATGCTGCTGCTTGTGCTGCACGAGACTGAGTAGCCGCTATTACTAATGCTACTAATACTAGTATGAGAAAATACATTTAGTCAGTTGATTAAATCAAGGAGGTTTTCTGACTTCAGTGGATCGTTTAGCCATCGGCCACGGGCAAAACTTGAAACCATTTTATACATGGGACAATTGGCAGAGTCGAAACGTGTTGGTACGATGGGGTCGATCATGTTCATCATCAGTTCAGGCAAAGGAAGTGTGTCGACAGCACGCGAAAACTTCATGTCTGAATGTTTCAACACAAGACTTTTTATCACACTCACACAGCTGCTTTGAAGAGTGAATCCTTGACCAAACTTGTGCTTTTCCAACACAGCTTTGGCCTCTTTCTGTGCAGTAAGGGATCTCTCTTTTGGGTTCATCTCAGTGCTGTCTAGCATGTCCTCAAAGTCTTTAACATAATGTTCCAACGGGCTACAAATGATGGACTCCAGATCATCGTCCGCATATGTCGTCTCCTCGCACCATATTGTGTCTTCGCCTGTTTCGAATTCCGTCATTTTCTTGACAATCTCCTCCTGAGTGCCTTGCATATATCGAAGCTCCTTCAAGGAGTTGATAACTTGTATGGTGAAGACTGAAAAACTTGAAGGAATTTCACCACAGTCAGGCCAAGTATACGGAGCTAAGAAAAATAGCTCTAACAAAATCTTCTCCCTCTGTCCAAATGAAACTACTGTTCCGATGAAGTTGAAGCATGCTTCTATCCATTGCTCCTTGGTGACGTCCTTCCAATGTTTCTTTACCTCACATGCATCATAGGGCACTGTTTCTCTTCTTGCTTCAAGTGGGAGTTGCTTTTTCTTTCTTGGACTCATTTCGAGAGGGTTTCGATGCTCTGTAGCGTCAACACTTTCATAAGTAAAGAAAATAGCAGAACTACTCATCGTAACATGCTGAGCGAGCGTAGAGTGGACGATGCTACGAAGATGAAGGGCGGGTGGAGAAAGTGTGACGGGTGAGAGTGGCGTTTCACTCCTTATGTACCCTGTCCTAGATAAGCCTCTTAAACGGCTGAAAAGACTCTCTCAGTACAGAGCTTCTACCGCAGGTGGGTTTAGACTTAAGCAGCTTAGTTCACACACGTGTCTGTTAGAAAAGCTACTTGCACACCTGCCTTCCCTTTTCACTAGTATTCACCCTCTGCCGACTTATAAGACACCTATACACTCCTTCTCGTGAAATCTATGGAAGATGATGGAAGGACCACCGACTAGATTTTCTTTGATCAGAGCGTGGAGGACGGCGTCGAACGGAGGGAACGTTGTGAACACAGCTTATAGGTTTTGGAAGAGGACCTGTAAAGTCAAACTGGCGAGAGAGATCTTGTCTTTCAACATGACAATGCTGCGATCTTGGAAAAAATTAGCGTGATTTTTTCAAAAGCTTCTATGAAAGGTTTGACGTCTTCGTTGTTGTAGTGGATCAAGTAATCTCTCATAGTTTGCATCTTCTTGTCGTACTAAACTTTCTGACATGTGGCGAAGTCGGATTTCGGCCATTTTGACGCCCGTCAGTTCGCTGTCAAAAGCCGATCTCGGTGGCAGGGTTCTGTTTACCAGTTTCTTGGTATACGTCATCCATTCGTAAGGAAAGCGACCTTTCTCTTCGTTTCTGGTGAAAGCTCGCAAATAATTCGCATAGCTGTAACCAAGTGCCAAATAGTTGACTACTATGTCCAAGAAAACTGTGTGTAAACCGTCAAGTATTGATTGCTTCTCTTTATGACGCTGAATTGTTGGTTTCTTCGGTCTCCGGAGGCAAAGAACGAGTGAAGGCGTATTTTTGATCAGGTTCAAGTCGTAACGCTCCGTGTTGAAGCCCACGACTGGAGCTTGATGGATGTATCTCAGAAGCCGCTTCTTCAGTTGAACTAACGGTTGTCTGGTGTGAGCTGCAGCGAAGCTGCCTGGAGAAGGGGTGAATGTCGCTTCCTCCAGCAGGAGAGCTTCACCTATCGCCACATGTAACTTCGCTAACGTTGGTCGGTAAAGTTCTAGCACAGCTTTCTCGATGACTTTGGCGTTCTCGTTTATGTGATTTTAAACTCGGTCTAACAAGGGGTCGGAATCTGCGTCGGATTCTCTGACGGACACCGTCCCCTCCTACCCCGGAAAGTCGGATGCGACGCTAGCCGACAAAGGGACGTGATCCCACAGCAGGGACACGTGTTCGGTCGACGGTTCTCTGCACGGTCTGAAGAAAGCCTCGAAATCGAAGGTAATGTTGTAAGGGTAGATTCTGGAATGTCCGTCGGGAGGAAAAGTTTCACATGTGGCAGCGGGACAGAACTGACGTAACAAATTTGAAGCGCGCTTGCTGGTGTTGTATTAGTGAAAGGAAATGTGGTGGAAGACGCAGAGGTTGTCCTTGTTGGGAAAATCTAACACACGGCTTCTCTTTCCAACTCGACCGTCCTGACTGTTCCTACCGCCTATGGGAAAACCCCCCGGTCCCATGTAAACGCAAATGTTCAAAATTAGTAGGAAAAAGAGCGCACCGCTTGGTGTCAGCGTCGCAAAGTTTCCGTACTTCCTCGCAAGAGACGGTGTTTTCCATCTTTGAGAGGAGCTCTTCCAAAGTTTCTGAATTAGTTATAGTAGGGAGCGGTTGTAATGAGAGTTGCGTTGTTCTGGGAGACGTGAAAGTAGCGCAGTATGCTCTTGTCTTCTCTGTGTTGTAAGAGTAAGCCTACCGAGAAACCCACTTTTTATCATTGTGTGAAGCGGATTGCGACGCATAGTATCTACAGCGTCACTCAACTCGCCGGTTGGTAGTTTGACGTTTGTTACACTCACGCGAGTCCCGTGCATCCTGACACTCGTTCGTATTGCAGGCCAATTCGCCTGGAATGTTTCCTCACCGTTCGGTACAGCGCATGTACGTGGAGGGATAGTCACCTCGTCGAGAGATTCGCGTCGACAGGTGATCTTTTCAGCAATCGACATCGCCACATAGAGGGCAAAACTTAGGTATTGTTCTTCATTTTTCTACGGGTCACTCGTGATTGTACGGTCTTTTAAAAATTTTGAAACACTTTTCGCAAACGTCCTGCGTCATGTTTTTCTTTTTTTGTTTTTTCACTTATTTACCAATTATTAAAAAAAAATAAACGTTATTTATCACTTCGAATACTAGACGCCTCTTACCACACGATACTATTAGCATAGTGAAAGGCGACTGTAGTCTAGGATCGAATTCAACAGATGTCCATCTTACTGCAGGGATCAGACAAGAGTGGTCAACACTGGAGTGTCACAGCTCACTTTTATGTCTTTGGGTACAGCTGCATACAACCCTTGAACATACATTGCGACGTCGCTGCGACCCATGTCGTCTTGCAACACTTTCATCAGAGCCATAGGCTCAGACGTCTCGTTGTACTTCCAAGCTCTCAGCACTTCATAGACAGGGTTCTTCACAGTCCTGTCAGAAGGCACAGGTTGAGAGATGAAAGCTACTTCATGAGAAGTCAACCCTAAGTAGATCCCTATGGTCTTCCAGTCTCTAGGGCAGAGCTCAGCTAAAAGAGAGAAATATTTCTGCACTTTCCACTCCATGTCTCCACTCTCTAAGCCATCCCACATGTCATGCTTGTCCATGTACTCACGTGAGAATTTGATGAAGTCCATACGGTAAGATTCTTCCAAGGCGGCGGCTAGGTCCTTCCACCTAGTAGTACAACTTTTCTGGTACCAAGTAGTGAACATTTCTCTAGCTTGAGTTATGACACTTGTCTCACAACTGAGATATCCCATATCCTTCAAGTTCACTTCAAGGTATGAACCTAACCGTATGTAATCTGATGTCGGCAACTTACTACTTATTTTCAGTAGCATAGCGTCTGACAAGTATCCTAAAGGCTCTGCTTTGAAGTATGATGATACAGGTACTACTGCAGCAGAACCAATAACAGGAGCAGCGTCTGCGCTGGTATCCGACGACTCGTTGTCGGAACAGGGCAACCACACGACTTCGTAAGGTGGTGGTGAGGGCAGTCGCCACGGACCGGACGCGCTACCAGTGGAAATGAGGTTGAAAAACGGACTGTGCGCCCGTAACCCTTCGGGTTCCTCGTACGCCTCGTCGTCAGCGTCGTTCTCTGTCTCACCCTGTTGCTTTAGGGCATGTATGTCTACTACGCGCTGCTGGGGCTGAGTGTCCGAATAGCTGTAAGTCTCAGCGCGAGCGGCGTTGATGGCGTCGGTTGATGTAGCGGTGGAGAGGTTCTGTGCAACGTGCTGCGTGTCAGTACTAGTAGCGGCAGTCGCAGCAAGAGGTGTAGCAGCAGCAGCAGCAGCAGCAGGCGCAGCGCTAGCAGGTGCAGCAGTAGCAGGCGCAGCAGTAGCAGGCACAGCAGCAGCAGGCGCAGCAGCCTCAGCAGGCGCAGCAGTAGCAGGCGCAGCAGTAGCAGGCGCAGCAGCAGCAGCAGCAGCAGCACTAGCAGCACAAGGATCACCAGCAGCCGCAGCAGGCGCAGCAGTAGCAGCAGCAGCGTGCTTAGCAGCAACAACCGTCGCGAGTGTAACAACGTCGCTACCACGACGACTACTACTACCACTACTACTGCTGCGTGCGCTCGCTACAGCGGGAGGGTGATAAGACCAAGCGGTTGCGGCGGTAGTCTCAATTTCAGTAGCAAGAGGAGACGCTGACGCTAAACGATCACCGTTCTGCGTACTCTTCTTGTTCTTGAACTCGATTAGATCCTTGGACGACACTAGTTGTTGTGTTTTGCTCATGGTGGTGACTGTAGAGAGCAGCAAAAGACTGAGTGAGTGAATGGGTGTCAACTTGCCCTTATGCCTCAAAACCTATATAGTCTGCTAATGTACTAAACAAGCCTAAAATATCCGCCTGCCCTTTTGCCTCAAACACTATATAGTTAGTTAAAGTACTTAACTACTTCAAGATGTCCACTTGCCCTTATGCCTCAAATGCTATATAGTGTGTCAATACTATGGCCTTATGGTGTTTGTGGCCTAAGGGCATTTGTGGCCTAGTGGCGTTTGTGTCCTAAGGGCATTTGTGGTGTAAGGGCGTTTGTGGCATAAGGGCATTTGTGCTTTAATGCCATTTTTGTGGTATAGTGGCCCGTGGTTTGCCCTTATGCCTCAAACGGTCATCTTTTTGAGGGTTAGTGGCAAATTTGTGGCGTAAGGTCCCCACACCCCCTTTATTTATTACAGGCCAGTCATGCCTCTGATGTATAGAAGCAGCAAGTATGATTGACTTGAGATACGCTGGCTCAGAAAGTGCATTCTTTAACAGTACAGGTATATATGTATGTATGTACGTATGTATGTATGTATGTATGTATGTATGTATGTATGTATATTTGCATGCATGTATGTATGTATGTTTGTATGCATGCATGCATGCATGTATTTTTTATGTGTGTATGCATGTATGCATGCATGTATGTATGTATGTATGTATGTTTGTATGCATGCATGTATGTATGTTTGTATGTATGTATTTAAGCAACAATTTAAGGGTGAAAACTTAATTTATAGATGACAAAGTGGAGCTGAATATCTAAATATTCTTTTGGAGATATATTTAGTTTGCAGACTTATGGACACTGACCTCTTAGTTATTCAGAGAGTGAAGACTTCTGTTTATGCCCCATTTAAACTTATTCAATATGCAAAAAGGATGAAGTGAGTTTTAAAATGAAACAAGCATGTTGCACATACACTTGAGCTTTAATGGAACACATTGAGTTCCAATTAGTTTGTGCTGCCCTTACGGTATTACAGCAAAAACAGTTTCCTTTAGACCCTAACAAGACCTCAACAATCTAGCACTGCTGCTTGATGTAAGCATTGGTCTCTAAACTTATGTCTGGACAACCTTTCCTCACTTTTTGTTTGATTCCGTACAAGAAATATGAGTATTAGTAAGGCAGAATTATGAAGAACATTCTTTATTTTACTCCCTCTGTGGGTGATATTTATGTAAGAGACATCTGCAGACAATTCCCCTAAATTATGTCATTATAATTAATAGAACACTTACAAATCATGCTATCACAGTTGGCTCTATTGCAATTTCAAAGGTTACCTTGTTTGGACAGACCATAACATCTACACTGGGACAACAGGCAATATGGCCTATCTACAGCTTTTCATAATCTCTGACCAAACCTCATCCAAGGTAATCAAACCTCCGTATGCGTTGTTGTTGTTGTTGATTCATTTATTTTTATCCTGAGGAGATACATAACTTTGATAGATAGTATTTTTTGTATTCCACAGCTTTTTAGCATAATATATTCCATTAAGAGTTAACAACAAATTGGGGGTGGTTATAGGATGGGGGGTTGACCAAGATGTAATTAGTCAGCCCTCTACCAATTTGTTAGTTTTACAAAATTTGTTATTAAACTTTTGAAAAAGAAGATAAGGAGCGTTAAGCCCAGATGAGGCAATGTTTAAAGGTTTTGGTGTCATGGTGTCTTTATTCACAAATTTCCATTCAAAGTAGGGGTGATATCACTCATGTTTGATTTTAGTATACAGTTGCCGAGGAGTTTTTATATGTGAGGCAGCACATTCAAGTAAGGCAGAATCTACATTGAATCTACAGTTAATCCCTGGCTAATCCCCTCAGGGCAGCAGGGTGTATAACTTATTGGATTTACGTTCTCCACAGGCATTCAGTCTGGGTACTGATGCAGCCAGACCTCAGTGTCAATATGAACTCTGACTGCAGCTCTCCAATACTGCTGTAAAAGATGTGGTGACACCAACACTAGACTCTTCTGGAGGTATGTTATTTTTTAAATACGGTTTTGTAGACAGCCTTTTAGGAAAGTGTTCTTGTTGCAGTGAATGGATAGGAGCCTTATGTCTAAACTCAGATTTTAACTTCATGGTAGAATCCAATCAATTAAAGGAATTACTATGATGAGACTATAATAGGATTTCTGAAAACTGAAAACTGCTGGTCCCCCGTCCCCATATAATATAACTGCTTTGGTTTCCCCTCAATTTAATCCAAGATGACCTTGGGATATTTTTCTTGGCATTGGCACACTTATTGACCTGTTCTGGGTAAAAAAAGGCAACAAATGTTATCTCCTCTGGCCAGACATTGACAAGCTACCAAAGAGAGATGGCATGTTATACTGTGTGGATGAGGTTTTAGCCTCTTTACTGGCTCTTACCCTAGTTCACACTTTCACTGCTCAGGGTGCTACACTGGCCATGAAATGCTGCATAAATGCAATATTTGTTGTGTGCACTGTTGTTATTTACATATAATCTGCCTATTAGATAATAGCGGTCCATGAGTTATTCACCTCTTTATCCCTAATACCAGTTTGTCCGTGACACAGGGTATCTAAGACTTTTTATACTTATCCCTAGTTTGGTTACAACATGGTATAGGTATATTAGTTAGTCTGTCTCATCAGGCAGTGTTAGAGTTAGTGGTATTTGTAGTAAAAGTATTTATAGAAGAGATCTAAATAACAACCAAAGTAGAAATACAACTGCAGTAGGTGTATTCTACAGTAGCAAAAGGTGTATGTAGATCCACTGAATCACCACAATAAAATTTGCCTGGCCTGACAGCATAATTCTCATTCAGAACCCATGCACTAACCCTTATTCGATCACCTTCTATTGTGAGGACACACCAAAGTTGATTCTTGCAGCAAAGGTAGGTGGTCAAATGTGTTGCCCACAATGGTGAAGGGCCTAACCTTGTCTGATCTGCAGTCACACAATTCACACCAAACAAATCAATATTCAAACCCAGACACCAGAAACCAAGATAATGGAGCTCTGGTATTCTGCACAGAATGGACAATTTACATATTGTGAATTCAGGTTCTGGGCAGAATTCAACAGGAAGGCTCAACAGTGCAATGGTATAATTCATGAAACTAGATTCATCCAATTATCTATGTAAAGTAATCCAGTTGAGACAAAATAATTTATAACATTACCACAGAGGCAGGATTGCAGCTGTGTCCTAAATAATCTGATTGTACATACTGTGTGTCAGTCCAGTCAACACTAATTAAATTCCATACCATTTTCTGTCAGGATAAAGAGGCTGTAGCTTCTGTCATTGATGCTATCTAACTATATGATAATCTTGGGATATTTTTTCCCATTCAACCCTATGCTGTAAGCAGGACGGCTGCATCCCCTGACTTCATTGATGATGTTTTTAACATGTTTATATAATCAGGTGATACACCAGATGGCATATAATCTGATCCTTTAAGGATGGGTAAAGGTTTTTACACATTCTATCAAATCATGCAGCACCAACCATACTTTTTCAGTAGCCATCAGAATCTGCCCAGTAGGGAAATGTAAGGGAATTCTCTGCAAATAAGTATAAGGCAGGTTTTACCTCAAGACCAGTTCTGTAGTTTGGAGACTATCTAGTGTACAAGATGTTTTACAGAATGGTCCGTGGGAGTGTCAATATATATTCTGTTATGGCTTTCATAATCCCTTCAATGCATGTAATATCTGCAAAGTCATAACAATTATCCACCTGTCCACAGAAGTGGATATTCATATCGTTATATAAAACAATGTACTTCGTACAAAAGGACAAGATAACAGCATGCTGCAATTAGTGTTTTAAATCAAGGTCCAACAAACATAAAGTCCATGTAACAATCAGGAATTATATGGAATATCAACTTCACCTCATCAGCTTTTGTCATTGTACAAACGGAATCTTAAATCCACACTGTTAATCAGTATAGATACCCTGTGCTGCAAAGCTCATCAAACATTAAGTCTACCTGAATCTTAAATCCAAGCTGTTGTTCAGTAATATCGCCCTGTGCTGAAGACCTCATCAAACATTAAGTCTACCTTTAAGGCAGCCCCTGCTGATGCTGTACACCCTCCACATTAAGTCTACCTTTAAGGCAGCCCCTGCTGATGCTGTACACCCTCCACATTAAGTCTACCTTTAAGGCAGCACCTGCTGATGCCGTACATCCTCTACATTAAGTCTACCTTTAAGGCAGCCCCTGCTGATGCCGTAAATCCTTTACATTAAGTCTACCTTTAAGGCAGCCCCTGCTGATGCCGTACATCCTCTACATTAAGTCTCCCTTTAAGGCAGCACCTGCTGATGCCGTACATCCTCTACATTAAGTCTACCTTTAAGGCAGCCCCTGCTGATGCCGTACATCCTCTACATTAAGTCTACATTTACACCTGGACAGCTGCTGATGCCGTACATCCTCTCCTGTCAGACTGGCCCCCAACACAGGAAGTTGGCCAATGCTGGCAGCTGGAGTGCATTCTAAGACTGTGTGCTCAGTGACCTGTGGTTGTTTTGTAGTCTTAGTGACGTTAGCAGTATAGTGTGACTCACTATATTCCATTATGTCATTCTCAAAATTTCAAGGTGGGTTTCTCTATATCTCATGGTGTGTTATACTATATCTCATGGGGTGTTTCACTATATCTCAAGGTGTGAATAGTTGAAACTAGACATTCAATATGTCATAATTTCTTCATTTTCTTGTGCTGCACATTGAAGCTTTTTTCCCCACTATATTTTACTGATTTGAATCGATCATTGCTAGGATGTCTCTTCTAAGGACATATTCTGCTTGTTTAATCAGCCTTCATTTACTTGATTGGATGAGATTAATCCCTAATTTAAACATTGTGAACCAGGGTTGGTGGAATAGACCCTGTGGTAATCATGTGTAGACCAAGAGAATATACAGGCATAAGAATATGGAGGCACTGTATCACAAACAATACCATACATAACAAAACTATATAACAAAGTCACAAAAGGTAAGGCACAATGACCAATTTTCATTTAGATGTAATCTTGATTAATGAAGCATAAACAACACAACCTAATACATTATACAACAACTGCTATGCCATGAATATGTCTCCAAAATAATTGATATTCTATTCCATTAAAACAAATGTACCTACTTAAGACCAACCATTCCTTGGGTAGCTGTCATTTGATGCCAATCAATTCCTCCCATAAGGGGGCCATCGATTTTTACAGTATAAATTTAGTGGAATGGAAAGGCTTAAAACGTAGCTGCCTTATTAAATTACCAGTTCCCATCAAGAGGCATGATTCAGTAATAAGTAGTTTTACAAAGGCTGAGTGGGAAGTCCCCTTTTAATATATTCTATATCAGAGAAGTGCAAAAGGAAATGCATTGAGATTAAACAGGGGTTTAACTTGAATCCAACATAATCCCTTTTTATGATGGTCATGCATCAAATATCCACCTGCATAGACAATAAGTATGCATCCTCATGCACTTACAGTGCTGTGTTGTCACAAGTGTTCTGCTGATAATGTAATGTGTTGTAACACATACAGCATTGTGATATCATTAACAGTGTTGTGTTGTCACCCATAGAGCTCTGTTGTCATCCACAGTGCTGTGTCATTACCTACAGTGATATCAGGTACTGTGTTGTATTCTGAGTGAAGCATCAAACCTGATCAAAATCTCTAGCCAATTTAGTTGCCACCAGATAATGCATGTCAGTCATTACTGAAACTAGTTTGTGTATTCACCCCTCTGCTGTGTGGAAGCTATATCATCCACCCTAACCAAACATATCTTCCTACTTGGACCCATTCCTCACCAAGCAATTTCCACCAATCCAAGTGTATATTGCTCTCATTGTGGGAGGTTGGTCAGACAGACACAGACCACCTGCACCCACTCAGTCTGCCATCCTTCTCACTCTGTCTTACAGCAGAGTTTGTCCTGCCTTGGCCTGATCCCTCCCAGCTTTTTCCTATTGATTCAAATTGTAACTGCCCAGTTATATCTATTCCAGGCAAACGCCAGCCCACACTTTATTGAATCTGATATTCTATCCAACATCCCTTTTTATTCGTAGCTCCTCTGCCTAAAAGGGTCACATAACCTCAGCCTACTGTGAGTCAATAATTGTATCAAATATCATTGAAGTGAAGATATTTCCCATTTGTTTCCCATCTGTATATTCTATTTGATCTACACATAACCCTATAACTATACTGAGAACTGGTGAAGGATGTTGGTAGAATGCTCTCAAATCAGGGCTTTTCTCATAATGTAATGAAACATTGATTTTGCCTGCTGTCTTAATTTCTCATACATTTAAAAGTCTCCCGTAAATAAAGGCCTAGTTTCTGCACTAGTTTGCACACTTCACTGTGTCAGGGTAGTCAAAGTTATCTTTTGGTTTGTAAATTATCAGAGGGCTGCTGAAGTCTTTCATTGCTGTGTCCAACAATGTAGGATTAAGACAAGGGTGAAGAGGAAGCAGCAGTTGTAGAAGGAAAGCTTTAGTCATGGAACACTCCTGCCAGAGTAGAAGCACCTCAAGAAGGCATGGAGAAGGGTGCTTTGTGGTCAATGGATAGTGCCATAATAAAAATAATTTTTGATTGAGAACCTTATTTTTTCCATTTCATAAATTTTCTCCCAACTTGGCCTTTTTCATATGAGGTGTGACACCTCTTCTTTTTCTAAACTTAAGGTTATGATTCCTGGAGATGATTAAACATTGAATTCAGAATCCAAGTCCTGACTTTTGGAGTTGTCAAGCAGCTATATTGCATAACATCCACACCTCCATAACCTATCTTCTGACATTCTTCTATCATATTTCATGATTTCCATGTATGGTATATGTGAACTCATATCAGCACCTTCTGTGTTGAATTCAGCCATCATACCCTAATAAGACAGCTCTCATAATCAGCATTAATTAAGCAATTCACTGCCGTCAAGCTGATTGAGAAATTACAGCCATAATGATGAGGATGTGTAATGTAGTGGGCTATATTCATGCTGCATTGCCTGCACATTTCATGTTTAATACATAAATCATGCTACTCATATGATGATATCTACTTCTTAGAAATTAGGTAACTTTGGACATTAGTCCAATGTTTAGATCGAAACGTATTTTGTTTCATTGTTACTATGCTGGCATCAGCCTGTTAGATGATTTGCTGCAAGTTGAAGCCTGAATCAGTAATATGGCAAAGTGGTCTATTAAAGTTTGATAATTCTTATACGGTCAGACAATGTGTCCTGATTGTCTAGTCCCAAGTATCTCCTTTTCATCATTGGAAGCTGACAGATGTTTTCCGAGCATTCCATGCCTTTCCTCTAAATCTTCTCAGGTCCAAAATCACTTAGCCCGACAATGTGCAAAAAAGTTTCTGAGAGGTTGCATGCTCTGTCTTGTTAAAGAGTGGAAGATTTAAGGATGGAATAGGATAAGCACAAGCATTGACCCTTTAGTGGTGGGATCCTACACTGTAAAAAAATGTGTGTTGCGGGAACATGGATAAAGAGAAACACACATTTATATTTAACACACTTGTGCGTGAACACACTTTTCTCAAAACACTTACACACTTTTTTTTTATCGAATGTGTGTAGGTATTAAAAGTGTGTACAATATACACACATTTTTATTGACACCAGATGGCACCACAAGCATTGTTTTAAAAATTTCAGTCACACTTCAAGATTGTAATTGCGCTTTTGATCATGTTTTCAATGATTTGATACCAAATTTTAAACAAACAATGAAGTGTAACTTTAATGGATGCATGAACCTAAGAAGTTAGAATCCCTTTGAGGACTGAATATCCTGTCCTAGGGAGGTCTAAAGAATGCGGAAGGAATAGGACACCTTTCCTGTGTGTTCAGCTATAATATAAGTCAATGTGTAATTGAAACCAGCTTAAGGTCATTCTGTACAGGGCTTTGCTATGTAGGATGGCTGCCACAATTAGCCACTATTGCATTGGTGACTTTACATGCTGTGTTTGGTGAAATCTTGCCTTTTGGTGCACTAGGGGTACTCCGCTAGCAGCCGGTGCCAGGCAATGTTGAATAACACGCTTAATAAATTTAAACACTTTGTAAAGCAACACACATATATATCACTTACACACTCTCTGCTACACTTTACATTTTACACACTTTTTATCACAACACACTTTTAAGATCAACACACTTTTGACAAAAAAAAAACATGTTACAAAAGTGTGTTAAGTTAACACACATTTTTTGTGTGAATTGATTCTGTTCTGTCTCCGTCTCTCATTCAAATTAGGTTCTAAATGTTAAAGTACACATGCTTTTTGTCTTTTTCCCTCTGGTCCTCTATTTCCCTCTGCTGCTTCCATTATCAATCCCCACTGGTAAAGGTTCTGGGCATTAGGGCATCTTATTAAATGCCATTCTTACACTATAATATCTCTCTATACATAGTTTACAGTTTACAGTGGTAAGAAGAGAGAAGTGGGAGACTGGGAGGAGAGTGAAAGGAGGAGGGTAGGATGGGTATTGTTGAGCTTTACATAGTCAAGGAAGGAAGAAGGCTGATGGGATGGTTGGAGGAAAAGAGTAGAATGGAGATGGTGCTTGGTCATGCTAACAGCCTCTAGATGCACCAAATATGGTGACCTATGGTCATCGAAAGCTGCTGCAGGGAATTCTGATATCATGCAGCAGTCCTATTATAGGCTGCAGTAGGTATTGGGTGTGTGTGCCTATAGATGCTGAGATTAAGTAGTAATAGGCCAAGTTCAATTGGATCTGCTGCAAGGAATTCTGATATCAGCAGCCCTATCATAGGCTACAAGAAGTATACATGTATTGATCTCACTGTGGGAGCTTAGATGTTTGTGTGTAGGTAAAAAGAGGAGAGCTCATTTTAGAGAGATTTAGCATCTAGAGCTACCACTGTATCACATGCTGGTATCAGGCTGACATGGCATCATATCCAGCAACATCAATATCATATTACCCTAAGACATCATGGACAGTTTGCTTAAATGATATTTCATTTATTATCTTGAAGGGGGCAAGCCACAGGCTTGCGAAAATACATCGTTATTCGCACACCCAATGGCATGTGAATAGCGGTTCTTATTCCCACACTCAGTAGGGTCTGAATAACAGTTCTTATTACCACTCCCATGGTGTGTGAATAATGATCCTTATTCCCAACCCCGTTGGGTGCAGGAAAGACTAGATGTGAAAAATAAGCGTCACCAACAGGAGCCCCAGTGAGGCAGTAAGTAGCATGTTTGCTTCTTGCATGGGCGGCCTGGGTTCGATTCCTGGACGAAGCTCTTTTTTCCCTTTTTTTCAGGAGGAAGGGGGCAGGTAGAGTGTCTTAAGACTAATCAGACTAACATGATACTTTTATCAAATTGAGGCAGGACTATGAAAAGGGCCACTAACATTTAACAATTGTAGGCGTCATGCTAAATTACTAATGCAATATATACACACACAGCCGAAAATTATTTTCTTATTTCAAGAAAGTAAGATGAATAAACTCGCTTGGCAGACAAATGACTAGTTTTAAAAAGAATCTTTTTTTTTTAAACTAGTCATTTGTCCACCAGGCACATTTATTTATCTCTTTTTCTTGAAATGAGAATATAATTTTTGGCTGTTTACTCTTCCTTACTGAGTTATCTCCTGCCCTTTTACTGAAATATCCATTGGCATAATAATTTTTGTCAACTATTCCAACTTCTTATGGGCTACATCCACCAATGCAACGTGACGAATCCGTCACGTACCCCATTCTCTGTCCAAGTGTTTACCTACTTATGAATCAGATTTGAGCCAGATTTGAGAATTTACCAAGGAGAGCCATAGCGTGGATTATGTTTTTGCCTGTTGACTGGCACTTTTTTCTTTATGTCCATAGAATACTGTGTAATAAAAACAAAGCATATATTACATGTATACGCTGTTGTTGGAGAACACAGCTCAGAGGGCTTGAATAAAACCTTGTGAGATACTCACATTGACTGATTCTCTCAAAATGGTCTTTTTTAGACACTCAGACATTAGATATGTTTAAAGATCTTGTAGTGGGGTCAACAAACACTTTATATTCACCTCAGGGCAAACTGTGGATATAGACATATAGTGTGGTCAATGTAGGTGGCTGTAGTTAAAACGTGTATGGACCATGTACAAAACTGTCCCCTCATATAGCCTTCTTTCACAACTAAGTAATGGACACAAGTCACATATTGTGTTGTTCAAGTAATCAAGTGTTTGAGTATGATAAAGCTGACTTTTAGAAGTGGCAGACAGCACTTTCTAAACCTGCTTATACTGACACCTGGTGTCAGCTTCATTAACAACTTCATGATGACTCAGCAAATGTCCCAACAATCAGTCCGTGGTGAGCAGGTATCATGTACGGCAACCATTGCCTTGTAGAATGGTAGTATTTAGTCAGGTCCAAGTTGACATTAAAGTGAGTGAGTCACAACATGAAGTGCACAGAGCGTTTCATCATAGGAAGGAGGCATTATAATGTCAATGGGGGTGATAAGTGCATAGATTATATAATTATGGTCCCTAAGATATTCACTCTCCTCATCAGTCTCACCAGTCTAAGATACACACCTTCCTTATCCCTAACATTGATAACTCTCTGAGATATACATCTTCCCTTATTTAATATAATTTAATAGAAGATATCTAAATACAAATCAAAGTAGAAAGGCAAATGTTACAGTGGAAGATGTATTCTACAAAAGAAAAATTAGTTTGTAAATCCACTTAATCCATACAAGCAGATTTGTTTAACCTGACAATATAATTCTCCTACAGAACCCATCCACTTACCCAATTTCATCACCTTCTATTGTAAAGACTAGCAGCAGTCTTGCAGCAAAGGGAGATGGTTAAATGTTTTGTCTAGTAACAATGGTGAAGGCCCAAACCTTGTCTGCTCTGTAGTCCACACACCCCACACCCAAGAAAGCTCGATTAAGACGCACACAGCAAGGAACCCAGAGAATGCAGTTCTGGATTTCTGCACAGAATGGACAGTTTGCATAATTGTGAATTAGGTTCTGGGCAGAATTTGAGAGTGATGACTGACAGTGCAAAGGTGTAGTTCATGAAACTAGACCGAGTAGATAAACATTTCAGTGTATTTTCTCCACATAACTCTTCGGATCCTTCTCCACCTCTATGTAAAGTGATCCGCTAGAGATAAAAAGGTTTATAACATTACCACAGAGGCAGGATTGCAGCTGTGTCCAAACTAATCTGATTGTACAGATCGTGTGTCAGTCTAGTCAACACTAATTGAGTTCCCAGCCATTGTCTGTCAGGATACAGAGGCTATATTTTCTGTCATTGCTGCTATCTAAGTAAAGTAATATGATAGAGTTAGGATGCTTTTCCCATTCAATCCTATTCTTTAGGCAGGATGACTGATTCCACTGACTTAACTGGTGAAGCTTGCAGCTAACATGTTTTAAAACACGTTTACATAATCAGGTTATAGACATAATCCTTTAAGGGTGGGCAAAAATTTTAGACACTCTGTCAAATAACACAGCATCAACCACAGTCATCAGAAACTGCCTAGAATCGACATGTAAGATAATTCCAAAAATATCTTTTGATATATCCTTTAGGACACACATAGAATAAATGATTTCAGATATGCACTCTTTGAGTGAGACAACAACACAAAGAGGAACTAGCCATTTACAGGAGCATTTCAATTACTCGTAGCTCCAGGTAGTATGTGCACACACCTGCTCCTTTCTGACAAAGTGTTACAGAAAATTGTCTTACATGAAGCACTGCATAGTAGAACCATTTTCAGATGGACAAAAGCATTTCCACCGCCTATTCAGGTAGACACCCAGTGTCTACACTTGAAAACTGACCTAACGTTTACTTTTTGCCAAAGTTGAGATAAATTCCCTGCCAACACATGTGTACCCGGTGAGTCTAAAGGGTGGCAGTTGTGTCACTTAGCTCTGACTAAACAGGCTTACAGTGTGGCGCTCTTAGGTGCCAGAGGTATGATTTTGGGATGTGACCTATAGGTTACTTTGTATTATTGTGTTACCTACATCTGCTCTCAGTTGCAGTGTTGTAAACCTCTGTCCACAGAAGAATTATGTAGAGATAACAGGAAACATCCAGAAAGAAGATCTCATCATGCTCTCTGCCCCCCTCCAAAAAAAGACAAAGTGCATTTAGACAACTGCTGACATTGCTGTCCTTGAGAGTTAACAGCCTCATATATGTCCAATTTAAACACCCCGCACAATGGGTGAAAGAGGATATGATTATTGTGGTCGTTAGTCCTTGCTGGTAAGCAGTGAAATGGTGTAGCCGGTGTGGCTACCACACAGGTGGGGGTAACAGGTCCACCTGGTGAGCGTTAGTTGCAGTTCCCGCAGCTGGTTATAACATCCACAAACCGGTCTGTGTGTGTATGAACAGGAATTAGAATGGCGAAATTATAGTCAACATGGAGATCTTTAAAACTTTCCCCATTTGGAGAGTTTATACATACAGAGCTGTAAGCTTATTGCTATTAAGAACCTTGACCTTTTAACTATTGTTTTGTTTAACATTATGCCTATCCCTTCTTGCCTGTAGACAAATAAGCAGCTTTTATCTATCCACCATAGTTAAAGAAGAATACCACACAGACAGGAATTGATCTACCCTGAGTACATCACTACAGGGAATGAGATCTACCTCGCCTATAGCACATAGAGATGTACAAAATGTTTATGATACTGTTGCATGTTAAGATTTGGGAAGACCTACTTCTCCAAGACACCCCACAACAAACTGGTATTGGCATTTCCATCTGCAGGCAACGGTCAAGTTCAACTGCCAGTCACAAGGAGAGGATTACACGACAGCCAAGGTTATCCCAAAGTGAGGTCTACCCCTGGTCAATGTTAAGGTCATGACAAGAAACAGTCCTTATTGGTATATACCAAGAAGCACTTTCACCGAGGGCCAGCCACCTCAACCACTGTACTGCAATAGTGGATACCCAGGTCTGTCCCTCAATAGCCACCTAGACATCTATCTCCATGACCAGCCTGGTGATAGGGGGTGGTGCTGACGGAGGGCCAGAGGGAGGTGGGAATATACAGAGGGCCATTAGTATCAGCAATTCACAGTTATTGATGACAAATCAATGGCACCTCACTATCTCAGTGGGTCTCACTGATGTTTATGTGTAGTCTATATTTGAGTTTTTCTCCTCTCAGTACCCTCAGGCTAGGGAGTGAACTGTAAAAGCTTAATAACTCTTGGTATTATCTGGGAAAGTTATTTGCTAAAACATGGCAGATTCTGGGGCAAAATACATTTCACACAGCACTACCCAAAGTATGTAGTAAATATATCCTCCTGCCTGAAGCCTGTTAGCAGTGGTGCCATCTAGGATGAGTCCTGAGAGTCATATTGTGGTTTTTGCTGTAAACAGGGCCTCATACACAGAGTAAGAAACACCAAAAAATATCTCTTCTGACAAGGCATCAACAACTTGCTAAGATAAACTGGGGAGAAGATTCTCATAAACATCTCATGGCAGCAGAATGCTGTTTAAAATATGGTTTGTGGATGGTGGTAAAGTGTTATGGGACACTCGAGATCTGGTATGATATGACATGCTTTAAATGATATATGTAAGGGAGAGCTTGCTAGTTTGCAATGGATAAAGGAAGTGCTGAATGAACAGGTTTATCTAGAATGTGTTCAGTTTTCAGCATTGGGGGGGGGGGAGGCAGCCATAGCTTACAGATTAAAATCTGGTAGTGAAAGCCTACTGGTCATTTGTACCTACATATTCCAGGACTGACTCGAATACCTAGATCTTAGGGCAGACTGTGGTTATTTGCTTTCATTACATCGAGTAAAGGCAATTCCTAATACATACCAATATCTGGTAGAAGGCATCAGTATCCCCTGTCCAAAAAATTATTAACTTAGCATTAGATGGGTTATTTAAAAAAAACTAAAAACATTTAAAGCAAAATAAGCCTCACAAATTCCTGGTATATTTCTAATATATTTCTCTCATTGTAACCTGTTAAATTGAAATCAAAATTCAGCATTACCGGGAACTTTACGGTTGAGAGTTTAAAAACCGTATCTGTGTGCATCCTCAGGTACACACTAATTTGATATTCAGATAGTGAAATGTTTCTGAAGCCCCATTCTAACATCCTACATGAGCGAAGCATATAGATTAACAGGGGCTTAAACTTAATCCATCATAATGCTTTTTCATGATAGTGGCATGAAATATCAAAATGTCTAAAAAGGTATTTAGTATACATTCCCATGCACACATACCTCCTAATTATTCAGCTAGCTTAGTGGTGAAAGGCACTTCTTTACTTATTCTATACAAGATAATTTTAGAGATTCAAGTTATAATGTGCGTTCCCCAAGCTCATACACTGTCACTATAATGGATGTTAAAATATTAGATCAATGACCAACAATTCAACGATAACAGAAGGCATGTGCCATGCTGTCCCTCAGGGTACTGAGTCAAAACAAAACATACCATTGGCTAAGTTGTAAATAAGTTATAAAATGGTCGAGATTTGATACTTTAAACGTATGTATTTTCGCGCATTAATATTTTCGCGATTTAGCAATAAAGTACAATTTCGCGCGGATTTAAATTCGCGAATTTTGCAATATAGTAGTTATATGACTATACTGGATAAATATTCGCTCTGTACATATTTTCGCGATTTTAAAATCCGCGAAAATCGCGAAAATAAATACAGCGCGAAATAACATACGTTTACAGTACACCACAGATTCCAGAGGTACATAAAACATGGCTGCATCCTTCCTCACAGGTTCCTCACAGGTTCTGAACATACCCCCAATATGACCTCCCTTTCCCCTGCGTTAGTACAAAGGCTGCTGGAGTGACATAAGAAATACAGAAATGCATCAAGAATACATGGTTGGCCTCCTCCTCCACTTCATCTACACATTAAGGCAACACCTCTCCATTACTGCACCATTCATACAGACTCCCTAGGGACCACTCCCCTTGCATTATGTTACCGTAATGAGGCACTACAGCTATAATGGGATAGATAAGTTATAGGAGGGGGGATTTCAGAGCAACTTGTAAACCTCTATCAACATTAACTGGAGTGATGTGTGAGTAGGGGGGTGATGTCATGTGCATGGTTGAGTTAAGTAGAGTAGAATCGCACAGTCTATTCATCCTGGCCAGAGCTAAGGGACAGACAGATCTGTCATGGCCTCATGGAAAGTAGTTGACAGTGAATGGCAACTTGTGGTGTTGTGTTGTGATATCTGAACATTCATTATTTAGACTGATTGAGGCAGCACAGGTCTACATTGACAGAGAGTCTATGAGAGACTGACAGAGACAGAGTGAGTCACAGGCAGAGATTTGGGCATAGACAATGGCATACAAGTCCAATATTACAAATATTCAATTGTTTTTTTTGAAGAGAGTTTTTTTCTTGTCGAAATGTTCTTAAACACATCAACTATTTAATCTGAAGCTTCTTTTCACTGCTTGTTCGATTTTACTCTAAATTGGTAAAGGGAACAAATATGATAATAGCTTGTTAAACTCAGCTAGGACCCTTAAAAGCCATAATCAAAAAGGGTTTGATAAAAAAAAAGTTGAAACAAATGTTATTATTTTAATTTCAAATAGCCTTCTTCAAACTTCTGCACTTTTTCTTTGATTCATCAGTGAAATCATCAATGCTGTGGCATCTTATTTTCTTTAACTGCAGGCTATGCTTCCTGCAGATAATAAGAAATAATCTCAGAATCAAAAAATGACCACTCCCTTAGGGACCTGTCCTGAATGACTGCCATGTGCTGATGCTGAGGCATGGACCCAGATCTTGGACTATCCTCATGATATATAACTTGGTCTATAATGGGAGGTTATTACCCAGGAGGGTGCCTCATTAGAGTGCAGTAAGATATAAGGCTGCATCACTCATGGGGGGCACTGGGAGATGTCATTCCCATAGTGAGTGTTTGTTATATAAATACAGCAAAAGAGCCTCCTGTCGATTGTCTATCCTGAAGAGGCCTATTAGACCTCACTCTGGTCCCCAAGCCTGCTAAATATTCATCAAAGACATTAAAGCAAGTTTGTTAATTTACATGGTTATATGGTGTATCATTGCCTCATTAAGCAGTGTGCATCTCTGTCTCCTTCAGTGGAGAGCTCCACAAGAAAATGCCATGAATGGGTCTAGTATGACCAGGAGCTGGGTTAGTGAATAGTCCACTCTCAGATCCTAGACGCATTGCAATGGGTTCTATTATTCCTGCCAGGTATTTGCATGTCAGCTACTACTGAGGCTAGTTTGTGCATTCATCCCTCTTCTGTGACAAAGCGGTATCATCCAATCTTACCCAAATATATTGTCCTACTGCACCAAGCCATTTCCTACCAATCTAAGTGTATACTGCTCTCATTGTGTGAGATTGGACAGAGAGACACAGACCACCTGCACAGAATCAGTCAGCCAGCCAGACACACCCCACCCCTCCCTCTGAGGAATCCCTCTCACTCCATCTTATGGCAGTGTATCCAGGATCTCCCCACCTAGCCTGATTGCTCTCAGAGGCATTTCCTATTGATTCAATTCATAACTGACCAGATTATATCTTTCACTGATTGCTCCCAGAGCCATTTCCTATTGAATCAATTCATAGCTGCCTAGACTCTGTCTCAATTTATCTGTGCGAGGCAAAAGCCAGACACTTTATTAAATCTGCAGTTCTGCATTCCCTCCTCTATATTTAACCCTTTTATCAATAATTCATCTACCATACACCAAGAGCCATACTACACTAATAAACTCCTGGTAAATGCCTGTATGAGTGAATAATGCAATATCATTGAAGTGAATATATTTCTAAGTTGTCTGTGGTTGCTAAGCTCACTCTGTAGATGGAGTTATTGAGAGGGCATTCATCAGAGCTGGAAAGATAAAATAGATAGCTTTGAACACAGAGCAGAAGCCCCACGTGGCTCGGTAATGTGTCATGATAGATCTGACAAAAAACTGATGTGACTTAAACATCTTTATATTTTATTTGTTCTACACGTAACCATATATGTATTCAATGCTATACAGAGGATCCTGCAGATTTCTGGTGTGTTTACGCTTTCATTAATAACCATGCTGTGAACTGGTAAAGGATATTTGTAAAACAAGGGCTTTTCTCAGACTCTAACAAGGCGACTGGACAAAAAACGCTGATCTTGCCTTTTAGCATATTTACTTATACATTCACAACATTCCCTTTTTGTAACATTTCAGAAGGCTGCTACTCTCATTTATTGCTGTGTCAATATAAAAAGAACTTATATCTATGTTAAAAAAGTTGGGTAATGTAGATAGGTAAACAGGATGACAAGAAGAGGGATTTATGGAGGGGCAGGTAGTGAAGGAGGGAGGTGGGAGGAGGGAGGAGGGATAAGGGAGGAGGGAGGAGGGAAGAGGGAGGAGGGAAGAGGAAGGAGGGCGGAGGGATAAGGGAGGAGGGAGGAGGGAGGAGGGAGGAGGAAGCAGAGTATGAGAGGCACAAGGGCTAAGGAAGGTATAAAAGGGAAAGGTTATGGGTTATGGTCTGGAAAAAACTCTGCTTCTGCTTCTGTTTTGTTATATATCTTATATTAAATCTGCTCAAATTTTGTATGATGACTATATCTTTGTCTGTCTGTGTCAGCTTGTCGTTCTGTCATTGTCTCTCGTTGTCTCTGTCTCTGATTAAATTCTTCTTCTCTTTACCCGTTTTCTGTGTGTTCATGCTCTTTCTAACCAGGGATCCTGGTTTTACATTGGCATTAAGTGGATTACCTTGAATTACCTGAGTCGATACCTTTCATTGTGTTTAAAGGTTAATTCAGAATCTGATTGTCTTAGTCTACGCAGTCTTTCTGGGCTTCTTTTTTTTCAATCATTTGTGTGATTCTGGTCTTGAAATTGACACTAAAGCTGGGACTCCACTACCCGATATTCTCATCTGATCGGACCCATTCTCACAAATCAGACCCAAACAGATGTAAATATAAACAAATCTGATGCATATATGGTTGTTTACATTTACATCTGTTTGGGTTCGATTTGTGAGAATAGGTCCGATCAGATGAGAATATCGGGTAGTGGAGTCCCAGCTTAAGTGAATTGCCTTGAATTACCTGAGTCAATACCTTTTAGTGTGTTTAAAGTTCAACACAGGATCTGATTATCTCAGTCTACACAGAACATAAAACTAGAAGCCTTGCTTGTCTGTACTTTATAATCTATTTGAAATGTGTGTCAAAGTTGAGGGGTTTATTTTAACCTCTTTCAAATCCCTAGGTTAAAAGGTTTCAAAACAGTTTTGATGAAAGTGCTACTCACAAGAAGTGAAACCTCACAACTCTCTACAAAACACCAAGCACTTTTCAATTTGCCACTACAAGACTGAAGACAAAATAAAGGATATTCTAAACTGAAAGATATCTCCATTGGCCAGGTATTGACAATTCCTCAAAGGGAGTCTGTGAGGCCTGAAGCTTGGTGGGTGAGGTAGTGGATATTTAGTCATTATTTTATCTCCCTTATACAATCCGCACTAAGGCTCCCAAAGTGGCCAAGATACCTTGAGGACACTGGATACAATATGGGTTCATGGTGAGTAGTAACATTATATTTACAGTGATAGTGTCTGTGAGCACATAGCTGTGTTAACTGTGCTTTGAGACACTTCACTTAATTTATTGTATCTCAATATTTTGCTGATGAGGACATGTTTAACATATACTGTAAACACAACATCCACAACAAGCATTCAGCAAAATATAAAAGTGGGACGCAAAAGAAAATATGTTGAGAGTTAATTCCTATAATCCTAACCCGGTCTTACATCATGTCCTTTCACTTTGCTGAACGAACAAAGGTAAGATGTATTACATGGCAATGTTTCATTTTAAGAAGCACCTCAGTGTCGGCAGGCATTCATTGTCACATGCAGTAACTTAGATTGCTTTGAATAGGTATTCAGTTGACTTCTAGATTTGTGGAAAGTTATGTGCAGCACCTCTTTTAAGGACTTAATCATCCTCAAAGGATCTTTGAAATGAAATTTCTGGGTGTATTCCATATTCATACATCTCATCCCACAGTTATGCAATATTCATACACTAACTCTGCTCTAATCCTCTTGCAGGAAACAATTGATTGTCACTGTGCACCGATAATTAAACCATATTCCAATTAGCAAACACTGTAGTTATTGAGCATTTTTCATCTTAGCCGAAAGCTGTCACGGATTGTCAAGCTGTCAGTGAGTTTTTTGGCATAATGATTCATTAGCAACTGGGGAGGTGCTATGGTAAAGCTCATTAGACCTGGCAGTGTCAGGGCAGGTGATTTGCCGGAGCATCCTGTTGGCATAGCTTTCTGCATAGATGTTAAACATAAAGTGTGTTGCTGAAGGCAGTTCTGAACCTTCAAAACAGAATAATATGCTAAGTGAATCGGCAGCATATTGTAGTAATGTAAGTGACTGCAGTTATATACCTCAGCACTTATAAACCTCAGCAGTGTGTGACAGAATGATCCTTGGTATTCCAGCAAATGTTCATGTGTTTTAAACAAGAACATAAAACTAATTACAGATACAAACTTGGCCTGCACCATTTGTGGTTGACAGGAATATTTCACCCTACAATACTTGATTTACTCAGTGTTCATCATTGTGTAGATTGTGAAAAAGCCTAATATTGTCTGCTCTTTCAGTGACTCCATGTCATGTAATCCTACAGCAAGCGGCAAATGTGAGAGCATTAGCTGTCTGCAACAGGGTACAACTGGTGACAGGGAAATTGGGGCTAAAATGGTATTTGGGAGGCTGCAGTGTCAAGGTGCCAGACATGTAGGCTAATATTAGCAAGCTTAGACAGATGCATGCCTATATTCGTCTGCTTCTTCTGGTAAATAGTGCTACTAAAAGACCTTCCTGACCCAACTTGGTTTTAGGGGTGATCCATTAAGTATGTCACGCTTTTTTGGGCCATTTTGAACACCCCCCCACCCCCATGTCACACTTTGTCACACTTCTCCAAACACCCCCCAGAAAAGTATGTCACAAATCTGCTCACAACCCCCCCCCCCTTACAAATAGTGATGTTATTAGGCATGATGTACCTTATCGATTAGAACCTTTTCAGATTACAACTGTTTAAAGAGGCAATAACAAAATTATATGAATATTGGTGGCACCCTATAGATTTTTGTGGCCTTGATCCATGGATTCTTGCAAGTGGTCACAGGAATAGGGCGCCTACGTCTGGTCACATGATGGCCAATTTCTGGGCGCTTCTGGGCTTCCCATAGTATCACCTGCAGGCTTGAAGGATGGGTGACATTTTTTGTCTTCATATATCTACACTAATATCGAGATTTGGGCTATAAAGTATTGGATCTAGGACCTCTTTAGGCCAACTTAGATCTGGGTATTTTTTTGTTAGAAACAGCAATGAAATTACGACAACATTTTATAGGGAAACTTAGGTGCCCTACAAAAGGTGTGCTGCATGGTACTGCTACCTGGGGGAGGGGGGCACTCAATTTTATTTCAACACAGGTATGTGGCTGGCTCTCCAGCAACCCTTTCCCTGGGTGACGTGAAAAGTGACCCCTAATGGGGGAGATTTTTGTGTCTAGGTAAAAGGGATTTTTAGTAAAAAGTGACCTTTGTTGCTTAGATCTCAGAAAAGTGACCCTTGTTTTTACAGATTTTGTTGAAATCTCAGAAAAGAGACTCTTGGTGAGGGTGGTTTTGGTGAAAAGTAGCCCTTGTGAGGGGGATTTCTTGGGAAAAGCAGACCCATGGCAAGGGGCGTCTTGCTCAAAATATAACCTTGCCAGTCGCACATCCATGTATACGGGATCCTGTGTTACCCTCTACAGTGATTGCATGGAACGGAGGTCAGTTAAGCAGATGAAGGATGATGAAGGCTGATCTGTCTATAGTGGATGGGGCTGGTAGTTGTAGGTCTACTACAACCACCAGCATGTTTTTAGCCTGGAGATATCACCAATTATACAGCATTTATTTAATACATGTTTTTTTTTAAATTCTGAAAGTGTGACGTCACATAATCCTATACACCCCCCCACCCCCTCGTCACACTTTGTCACACACAAAAAAGACCCCCCCACCCCCTCAGGCGTGACATACTAAATGGATCACCCCTTACAGAACCACATGGATGGGATATCATTGCATGTATTGTCTTAAATACCTGCCTCCTTATTATTGCCTTCTGTTCCTGACACTGATGTGATAGTAAATAAAATTATGAAAAAGGTGGACAGAAATAGCGCTGCAAGTAATGCAGTACCAAGCTGTAGAGACATTTTGTAATGAGGGAGTCTGATGCTGATGTCACCTATAGTCAGGGTACTATTGTTAAAATATACGATTCAATATGGTTTCAATCTTGGCTGCAAACTATCCTTGCCGGATAAGATCTTTTACTACATAAACAGTCATGTACAATTTACGACATGTTGTACCGACTTCCGGTCAATAAACTGAGGCTACAGTCTCTTTACAGTTCGCCTTACTTTTTCTATAGGTTATGGGCCCAGAACAATGCTGGGGAGGAAATTAGAGGACCATGGACCGTGACCATTATGTTGCCGTGTCTTGTGTGTGAAGAAGCCAGCATGACACAGTTTTGTGAGAGCTTGAGGCTCTTGACAAGTTGACGACGGTGCCGTGTGAGTTGCGACCCAGTGAGGGACAAGATGGCGATGTCAACAGGTGCTGTTGTGCTGCTGAAGCCGGGCTGAGGGTCAACAGCATACCAGGGGTTTTATTTCTACTCCCTGTGGATGCCTTGTTGACAACTTTGTAACTGTGCGTCAATTTTTTGGAGACTAGTGACTAGTTTAGACTCTAGTCTAGAAGAAGCCTGCACATGGAGACATTGTGCCTACTCCAGATTACCAGAAGGAGCGGTTGTGATGTGAGTGGACATGGGAACTGTGAGTGTGTCGTTTGAAAGTGACTTCGAGAACTTTGCTCTTTTTGGAGAGTGTAACAGTAACATTGTTATTGGACTTCGTTTGTGTCACTGACACTGTAGTGACTACTGTGACAGCTGTGGAGGCATGATAATCATACGTACATGTTGGCATCGTTCGATATGAAGTGGACTACTACTAGGCCTACACATACGTTTTGACCTCAACATGAGCCCTTATCGGTCGTCATGGACAGTGAAGTGCAATTTTGTCATTTTGTGAAGATCGTCGTGTTGTAACTGACACTATAGTGACTATGTCTAGCGACTATAGTATAGTATAATGACAGTCAGGGATGTGTTTTGACTGTGCTACTACGTAAGACTCCAGAAGGAGCTGTTTGCTATTTGTGAGTAGTCATGGACATCTGTAATATTGCAGTGTATTGACAACCTTATTGACTAATATGACTTTGTATACTTGCTGTTTTATATTCTATCGATACATCGATTCTAGAAGTATATACCGGTACTACAAGTACAAGTCTAAAGAAAGATTTATTTCTTCTGTAACTATGTCTAGAATTTAGTTTGCAGTAATGATTCTGCTTCACGTTTGTGTATATTCTAGGACATTCACAGTATGTTTGACTGGTGTAGTGTAGTACGTGTATATTAAATGGTGTACCAGTGTATTGACTTTGTCATTATGTGTCAATAGTATACTAAAGTCTATCTGTAGTTAGGATTTCTGTTCAATTGTATACTTAAGGTTTTTGAGAAGCCATGTGGATTTTGTCGTTGTATACTCAGGTCTAGCAATAGACTTCCAGGTTCTGGTATACTATGTGTTTGGATAAACATTATCGACATTGTCAATTGTATATGAATTAATCCTAAGATAGACTTTCTGGTTATTTGTGTATTTTGAATTTATCTTACACGTTTTGTACTTTGGTATAGAGTATACTAGTCTAGAAGGAGACTGTGTATACTATACGAGTATTAGCCTACAGTGTAGGTTTGAGATTTTTGGAACTGTATTTGTAATGTGACTTTGTCTTTTGTATACTAAGGTGTAGCAATGGACTTACACGTTCTAGCATACCGAGTGTTTAGATAAACATTTTTGACATAGCCAGTTGTATACTTGTTATTTGTATACTAAGTTTATCATGGACAGTGTAGTCGTCCTGTGTGCGAGTACATGGTTACAGTATCTCTCGTGATTTGAATACAAGAAGCAGTCACTGTATGTACTCGTACTACTAGTTTAAAGAAGGATTTATTTCCTCTGTAATTAAGTCTAGAATTTAGTTTGCAGCAATGATTCTGCTTCACGTTTGTGTATATTCTAGGACATTGGCTGTGTGTTTACATATGAACGGTACAGATATTGATTATTAAGATGTTGTATACTGCTTAAGTCTAATGTAGACCTTTGGGAGTTTGTATACTATATGTTTTGACAAACGTTCTTGATATTGGCATTTGTATACTTAAGCGTAAGGGAGTCAATATATTTGTGTTTGCAGTATTACGACTGCTACTACACTGTGAGAGTGTTTCTGTATTTCTATAGAATTGAGATCTTTGAAGTTACAGTGATAAATATAGCCACTGGTATAGTGAGTACCGGTACATGTATATGGATACAGAAGGAGTTACTGTATATATTTCACATGTGTTTTCGATGTGTAGTCTACATGTGTATTGAGATATTCTTGTGAGGTTTTGATAAATCTTTTTTGTGATTTGTCTAATTACTGGTATACTAATCGAGTCTATGAGTAGGTTTTCTGCATATTTATATACAGTGTAAGTTAATAAACATTATTGACATTGTCAATTGTATACCAGGGTCTTTAAGTAGACATTTAGTAAATGGGTATACTTAACGTTGTTATCAACTTTAATGACATTGTCAGTGGCATTTAAACATGTGATCTATAGGATTCCTGATTGTTTATATGCTGTAAGTTTATCATAAACTGGTTGACGTTTGAACATGTATAAATGACATGTGTGTCGACATGTATTCTACATGTGAACTATAAGTCTGTGACGTTTATGATGTTTATCGACACAGGAGGAGTCTAGATGTTTGTAATTTGCAGTGCAAGCTGCTCCTACATTGTGAAACGACATGTTTAGGTGTTTTACCATTAATTACTGCTAAATGGAAAATGTGTGTTGAAACACGTTGTTGTGTAGTTTTTTGTGAAACCATTATGGATATTGTATGTCATTGTGTCAGTTGTATGCTAACTAAGTCTAAAATAGAATTTTTGGTTGTTTGCATACTTTGAGTTTTTGTACGGTTTATGTTTGTGATCAGCAGTATTATGTCATTTAGAAGGAGACTTTGTGCGATCATGCATACTGTTACATTGTATAGAAACGTTTTGAAAGTTTGGTATAGCCATCTAATGGAAGCGTGCATTGGATGGAGGTTATCAGTACTGAGTGGTACACTGGAGTCTTAATGTTGAATGACTTTTTGTGAGTTTTTGTGTACTTCATGCTTTGTTCTGTAAACTATGTGGACTTGTCAATTGTATACTGAAGTCTAGTTTAGACTTTTCTGTGTAATGGTATACTTTATGTTTGTTGGAGAACGTTTTGTGTGACATTGTCATTTGGTATACATAGAGCTACTATTAGCTTTTCTGGTTATTGAATACTTTGTGTCTTTCGAGAAAACTTGTTTGGATATTGTCATGTGGTATACTTTACTCTAGAAATACAGTTTCGGTTCATTAGTATACTGGTTAGGTTGTTCATTAACCTGTTGTGACATATCGTTGGGTATACATTGGTCTATTTAAGTATAAACTTTGATGGAATGTGCACTTTCCTGCTGGCATACTATATCATATGCTTCAAAGTGCATCATACAGTTACAGACTCCACCTTTTACAAAGGTGATGTCAATATTTATAAATTGTGAAGCTTTTATAGAAACATGTATATTATAATCAACAGGCAGACAGCTGATAAAGGTTTATTTTTGTCTTCAAATATCTAAAGGCAAATCTTCTTTAAACCAAGCCTTTAAACAATATCAATGCATACATCGAAAGTGTAAGGAAAGTATGTGTCATTGATGAGATCTAACTCTAAAATGCCTTGTACCGTGAAAAAAAAAGCTTAAAAAGCTAATTATTTCTTGAATTTGTACTTCTTCTATATTGTGAGACAATTTTGCATTCATACAAATATGCATACCGATGAACATCAGTTTAATAATTAGTAATCTATATCCACAAGATTTCCTTTTTTAACTAGCATATTACCAGTTTTTATTAAAAATTTGTTTAAAAGGCCGCGAAACCAACTATTATCACATTTATTCATGTCGGTGGATCAGAAAGAATGATGCTGTGTTTATGTTCTCTTACCTGTATGTCCTCAGCTATAAATGGGTAAAAGCTAGCACTGGTTCAATATCCAGTCAATTTACTGAAATAAATAGCATTTAATGTAAGTGGGGACTGTGAAATTGCCCCTAACCAGAGCTCATTAAAAATGCTTCCCTCTTCTGTATTCATACATTGAGAGAGGCTGAGTTTGCTTTCCAGCGCAGACACATGAAGCAGTCAGTGTCATTTTCAAATATTGACACTGTCAGCTTTATGGTGATAGAAAGTGTGCTTTGGCTACAAACCAGGTCATGTACTGTAAGACCCCCATTATGCTCAATTTGCAGGTTTTCAATACATATTTCCCTTGAGACTACCTTTATATATAAAGCGACAGTTAGAAGTTTCAGCCCATATGTAGGGTGTTCAATATGTAAACATACATCAAGTATAAGCCGGGTTGTGCTGCTTGAATTCAAATCTTACCTATTCATCTGAAACTAGTTTACTAAGTTGGCGTTGACATGTATAAGCATATCAAAGTCATTATGAGGTAGAAAATGTCTACAATATATAGTTATAAAAATGACACATCTTCACAGACTCACAACAAGTCAACTAGGACTGGAAATAGTCTAGGTAACTCTGAACATTAATTAGAGCTAGCCTCTGATTTTGACACTGGTCAGTGGGAACAGCCGTCCACTCACCTTACTGCCAGCTACAACCTCTCACCATGCATACCTGACTAAGAACTTGAAGTTTATTCTTTTCTTTATTGTTTTGTTCGATACTAGATTGTTGCTGGTTTATCCAACACAATCGAAATAAATCTCAGTCACCAAACAACAAATATGTATATATGCCTCCTTTGTCTTTTGCTTAAATAAGGATTTATATAGAAGTAAACATCCTTGGTGGCTCTCTATACAGGTCTGCATATCAGGCTCACTGTGGCTCTGGGTATAGGGTGTAGTCTCATTGTATGACATACAGCCACTCCTGTCATTGTGATGACTGAAAATTAATATCTAAAACATATCTGCAGGAATGTATATTTTGATTAATCCTGTTGTGACTAATATGATTCAATATTATAAAATATAAGGAAGTTTTGTCGTACTAGTTGTGTATATTATATGTAGTCATAATACTTCATTAAACCACTGAACACCAAGCAATGGGTCAATCCCTTTGAGGTAAAGCAACAGCATTCTCTGTTCAAGACTATTATCCCACTTTGTTGTGTAATTGCTTTATAATTATGTTGCGGAAAACCATTATGTGTCACTGTGCACCGATAATTAGACTCCTCATTAACACAGAGGGTAGCTGTCTAATAGTTATGATCTAGTTATCTCAACTCACAAACTGTTACCAACTGTCTCCTCTCCATTGTCAGACTGCATGCATGTTCTGTGTGGCTGTCATTGATTAGTAGCAGCTGGAAATGCAGAATGATAATATCAAACTGTTATGAAATTCAATTAGATTGATTGTTCTGACAAGTAGTGATTTCAGCAATGGAGATATCAGCTTAAGACTTAGACTGTGTGGATCAGCTTTGGGACAGGGGAGTGATCGACACAGCTTCTTAGAGCTCAAAGTGTACCGGCGAATCAGTTTCACAGCAGTGGAGAAAGAACTGTGTGTGAGGAATTCCATAGAGCAGTATATAGTGTGTACCTCCCCAGCAAATTAGTTTGACTTAGTTTCTGGAACGTGCACTTTGTGTGACTGTGTCCTATGGAACTAATTGGCACAATGTGACACCATACCCCATAGGACAAGAAGTGGCACATACTCACACATATTCACACAAATTCACACATATTCACACAGCATCATGTACCATGGCACAAAAATGTTTCCAACCATATTGTTTCACTTTTTGGATTTTTTTTGGAAAAAGAAAGGAAAGTCTGTTTAGTTTGTAATACTCATTATATTTAGAAGTTGGCATAGGGCACCATGGCAGAAATCTGTTAGTGCACTCCCTGCTGTATATGGGCATACTATCTCATTCAACAATATTCCTACCATGGTAGTGAAGGCCTGATGAAGTTGTGTACAATTCATGCCAATTATCAGCTGTATACACATGTAACAAAAGGTCAGACCTTTATCCAAACAAGATTACCAGAGGAAAGGTGTCTGTGGTCTGTCCCTCTTAATGCCGCTTTAATCAAATCATATGGTGTGTTTTTCAATCACTAATGGAACTTGATAGAATTAAAGGTGTATAGCTAGGTCTAAGTTGCATTGACAACATGTTATTATGGTTATAAACAATGAAAATGATTCCATTTCACCCATGAGAATAACAAGGAACAACAAAGATGACATCTGGTGTCAAAACCATGCACTATTCAAACCTGACAAAGTGATAATGGTTATGTTTGAAGATGTGTGAGTGTGTGCCAGAAGGGAAACTAGGTGACACTGCATCACACAAATACCTGTTATGTGTGACACCAGGTGTCATCAAAGTTGATCATACCCCTTTTCCTGATTAAAGAGAATGATTTTCTTTAGCTATAAGTATCTAAACAGGGTCCCAATGTATTGTGAATCAGACAAAGCATCTGTCCTTCTATTAACATTCATTATGTATATAATTAGATGCCATATCATTTTAATGAAAGCAGCATTAAGAGGTCCAGATGCTAGACACCTTTCCTCTGGTCATCATGTTTGGATAAAGGCCTGGCTATCTCCTGCTGCTCATGTGAACTCTAATGTTGATGGTTATAATGGTACATATATTCATCAGCCCTATGTTGAAATGCTAGGAACCTGATTGAATGAGTTTGTACAAACCAGCAGCACACACACCAATAGTGTGCTATGACTATCTATGTCAAATACTGCTGGTTGTAAAAAGTACTACAGTATTTCCCATCTTTAGTAATTCATAATGAAACTAAAAATACATGACTAAACATTTTGGTTTAGGGCATTATATATTTTGCCATTTGGTGTGAATAAGCTTTTTAAAAATCTGTCAGAACTGTGTGAATCTGTTCCATGGAACACTGTGTCAGTGTGTGTGAGTCTGTTACATGGTATACATGTCACACAAAATGCACGAAATGAGCACACAGTTCCAGGGGTAAAACAGGGTGAAACAATCTGGAACTAATTTGCTGGGTCTAAAGGTAAATGTATTACACCCCTCATGGCCCACTATAAAACATCAAGTAGTAGCATGAATGCATCCCTGACTGTCATGGGATTGAGACACTCCCGAAGGGTTGGCATGATGAACCAATGCAGCACCAGCAAAATTTACTCTCTGGGGCTGCATTAATGCAATATGATGACAAATGTCAATTTTTAGGGACATCCACCCTTATAGGGTTAAACTGAATGATATTTTGGCTGTCCAGACATTATACGCTGCAAAGGGCCGCAGGGTGGCTCTAAACTTGGTATAATAGACAAGTCACCAACTGGTGACTGGCAGACTGCCACATTGAGGTGGCATCTTTAGATGTCAGCCAAGACGTAATCTTGTTCACACATTGATGCTACTCCCTCTACCATGGCCGACATGCCCAGAGGACACTGTCTAAACTCAAGGTTTAGGGGGAGCAGTAAAGTTCAATTTAAGGTGCTGTGCCTCCAAAGCTTTGAGACTCAGGAAATGTAATTTTCTAGCTTTAAATTTCACCTTAATTGTTATTGTGTTAAAGTTAAACTTTAGATAAAATCATGACAAGCATGACAAGCATGTCTATAGAAGAGATGAATTGGAGGAATCAAGCGACTTTGTCACTGATCCATGGGTGTCCTTTAGTTAGAATAGTTTGCAAATCAAGCTCTATTGATTTGTAACTGTTCAGTTATACCTCGCCCACAGCTGGTGTCACTAGATGCATTGAAGTCTTAGAAACTGATATGAAAAATGATCATGACTTTGTGCTGGATGTGGATATGATCCATTTACAAAATTGACAAATATATCTAATAGTCTCCTAACTCCCATTTTGATTTTTTTCCCTTTAATATAAGAATGGCTCAATTCAATTGTTACATTCCTCTTCAGTTTAGAATTTTAAGCATCATGTCTACCGACCATGACTGTTTGTGATGAAGGTGCTTGATGTATTATGCTTGTGTCATGCCACACAGACATTACTTAGTGTATTGCATCATTATGAGCATAGACTGCTTAATGGATTAAAGAATAAAGGGGGAGGGGGTGTGATTAAAGTGCCGCACATGATTCGTCACACCTTCAATCATTGTTCTACCTGAGATGCAGTGTAGCTGTTAAAGCAGAATATTACCAAAATTGTCAGCGAACGGTGGCAATCAATTTCTAAATGTAAGAATCTTTACAGGAACTTACAGTAGCAACTGTTTGGTTAAGAGCCCTGGTACACTGCATAGTGCACAATATGATGCCATATGCGTTACATTGATTATCCTGAGCCTTTCTTTGATGTATCACACACTGCCATAGTAACTTAGTGTACAGCATGGAGGCTCCCCAATGACCGTCACCCTCAGGGCATTCAGTGGGTAGATAATGGTTTCCAAATACATTATTCACTTCTGTATGGTGTTTGCATACGATATGAGTGATGAATGTTCCCCTTTCTATGTATCTCCATGATACATTCACTTCTTGACCTGTCTGTAAATGAATGCCTCTGAGGAGACCCTGAATGAGTTTTTTAATGATGATTTATAGACAGATTGGACCCCATGGTACATCAAAACCTAGCTATCACTTTAGCTATCTGCTTTTGCAGAAATAGTACCCTAGAGAGAGCAGCGACCAAGTTCTTTGTGTGTAATGAGATCATATCACAGGAATATTTCTAACATGTCAAGCCAAGTGTTTTATCTTACTGATGTTGTGTGGCATGTGGTGACAGACCAGTCAGTCTGAATATTATGCTGAGCTCTATCCCTAGGGGGGCTTTGTCGCCTTCTCTCAATACAACTTGGCCCTCCCTATTTGCCACCATCTTTTGATGCCAGGTTCTCTTTTCTCTAAACGTTTCCCAGTGTGATAATGTGTCCGCTATAAGATATCAGGCTTGACACATTCCTTTATGAGGGGAAATAAGCAATGTAAGGCAATATATAGCAGCTGTAAGACTCTGTAACAGGAATCATATGTGTCCACATAAACAGGCCTGACTTCACTATTTTATTTGGTCTACACATAAGGAGATTACAATGTTCTGATATAGAGAGGTGACAGTAGACATACATGATAGATTTAAGTTATCACACTTATGTTATGTTAAGGCAGGAGATATGACTTGTAAGCATCAGATCTGTATAAGAATGGGCTTTTCTTAGAATGTTAAAAATCAAGTCTTTGACAAAAGCTGATGGCGTTTTCCTGACTTTGAATGTCTTATATATTCAAAAAATCCCTTTGCAAAAAGCCTTAGTGCTGCTTGAGGAAAGGACAGTAAGGACTTATTGGCTAAATATTATTCTTTCTTCCCAGACAGTGACGAGCAGCCAACAAGCGGTCCAATGTTGAAGACCAGAGATATTAAAGAGGCTGGCATCAAAAGAGGGTGGCAAATTAGGACTTCCACATCATTGGGTAAAGGTGATAAAGCCCTGTGGGGCCCTTATCCCTCAAACGAGCCCTTAACCCTCAAACGAGTATCCGTTTGAGGGTTAAGGGCACACCACGGGCCCTTATCCCTCAAATATGGCGTTAAAGCACAAACGGCCTTATCCCTCAAACCGCCTTATCCCTCAAACGGCCTTAACCCTCAAACGGCCTTATCCCTCAAACGGCCTTAACCCTCAAACGGCCTTATCCCTCAAACGGCCTTAACCACAACTCTTCCACCACATCATATATTATAGCGTTTGAGGGATAAGGGCAAGTTGATATTTTAGACCAGTTAGGTATATAGGATCACTATATAGTGTTTGAGGCATAAGGGCAACTTAATATGTTGGACTAGTTAGGAATATTAGAGCACTATATAGTGTTTGAGGGATAAGGGCAAGTTGATATTTTAGGCCAGTTAGGTGTATAGGATCACTATATAGTGTTTGAGGCATAAGGGCAAGTTAATATGTTGGACTAGTTAGGGAAATTAGAGCACTATATAGTGTTTGAGGGATAAGGGCAGATTATTCTTTAAATACAAATAGGTATATTAGATGACTATGTAGTGTCTGAGGCGTAAGGGCAAGTTGATATTTTGGACTAGTTAGGTATATAAGATCACTATGTAGCGTTTGAGGGATAAGGGCAAGTTGATATTTTAGGCCACTTAGGTATATAGGATCATTATATATAGCGTTTGAGGGATAAGGGCAAGTTGATATTTTAGGCCACTTAGGCATATAGGATCATTATATAGCGTTTGAGGGATAAGGGCAAGTTAATATTTTAGGCCAGTTAGGTATATAGGATCACTATATAGCGTTTGAGGGGAAAGGGCAAGTTGATATTTTAGGCCGGTTAGGTACAAAGGACTGTTATATAGTGTTTGAGGGATAAGGGCAAGTTTATATTTTAGGCCAGTTAGTGTATGGGATCGCTATATAGCGATTGAGGGATAAGGGCAAATGGATAATTTAGACTAGTAAGGTATATTGTATCACTAATATATATAGCGTTTGAGGGATAAGGGCAAGTTGATATTTTAGGCCACTTAGGTATATAGGATCATTATATAGCGTTTGAGGGATAAGGGCAAGTTAATATTTTAGGCCAGTTAGGTATATAGGATCACTATAAGGCGTTTGAGGGATAAGGGCAAGTTGATATTTTAGGCCGGTTAGGTACAAAGAAATGTTAAATAGCGTTTGAGGGATAAGGGCAAGTTTATATTTTAGGCCAGTTAGTGTATGGGATCGCTATATATAGCGTTTGAGGGATAAGGGCAAATGGATAATTTAGACTAGTAAGGTATATTGTATCACTATATAGCGTTTGAGGGATAAGGGCAAGATAGGATGTTGGACTAGTTAGGAATATTAGGGCACTATATAGTGTTTGAGGGATAAGGGCAGATTATTCTTTTAGTACAAATAGGTATATTAGATGACAATGTAGTGTTTGAGGCGTAAGGGCAAGTTGATATTTTGGACTAGTTAGCTATATAAGATCACTCTGTAGCGTTTGAGGGATAAGGGCAAGTTGATATTTTAGGCCAGTTAGGTATATAGGATCACTATATAGCGTTTGAGGGATAAGGGCAAGTTGATATTTTAGGCCTGTTAGGTACAAAGGACTGTTTAATAGCGTTTGAGGGATAACGGCAAGTTTATATTTTAGGCCAGTTAGTGTATGGGATCGCTATATATAGCGTTTGAGGGATAAGGGCAAATGGTTAATTTAGACTAGTAAGGTATATTGTTTCACTATATAGCGTTTGAGGGATAAGGGCAAGTTGATATTTTAGACCAGTTAGGTATATAGGATCACTCTATAGTGTTTGAGGCATAAGGGCAACTTAATATGTTGGACTAGTTAGGAATATTAGAGCACTATATAGTGTTTGAGGGATAAGGGCAAGTTGATATTTTAGGCCAGTTAGGTGTATAGGATCACTATATATAGTGTTTGAGGCATAAGGGCAAGTTAATATGTTGGACTAGTTGGGAATATTAGAGCACTATATAGTGTTTGAGGGATAAGGGCAGATTAGTCTTTTAGTACAAATAGGTATATTAGATGACTATGTAGTGTTTGAGGCGTAAGGGCAAGTTGATATTTTGGACTAGTTAGCTATATAAGATCACTATGTAGCGTTTGAGGGATAAGGGCAAGTTGATATTTGAGGCCAGTTAGTGTATGGGATCACTATATAGCATTTGAGGGATAAGGGCAAATGGATAATTTAGGGTAGTTAGGTATATTGTATCACTATATAGCGTTTGAGTCATAAGGGCAGGTTGATATTTTTAGGCCAGTTAGGTGTATAGGATCACTATATATAGTGTTTGAGGCATAAGGGCAAGTTAGTATGTTGGACTAGTTAGGAATATTAGGGCACTATATTGTGTTTGAGGGATAAGGGCAGATTATTCTTTTAGTCCAAATAGGTCTATTAGATGACTATGTAGTGTTTGAGGCGTAAGGGCAAGTTGATATTTTAGGCCAGTTAGGTATATAGGATCACAATAGATAGCGTTTGAGGGATAAGGACAAGTTGAAATTTTAGGCCACTTAGGTATATAGGATCATTATATAGCGTTTGAGGGATAAGGGCAAGTTAATATTTTAGGCCAGTTAGGTATATAGGATCACTATATAGCGTTTGAGGGATAAGGGCAAGTTGATATTTTAGGCCAGTTAGTGTATGGGATCGCCATATAGCGTTGGAGGGATAAGGGCAAATGGATAATTTAGGGTAGTTAGGTATATTGTATCACTATAAAGTGATCCTAAATATGTAATTTGCCTGAAACATCAACTTGCCCTTATCCCTCAAACGCTATATAGTAATCCTATTGACCTACCTTACCTGAAATATCAACCTGCCCTTATCCCTCAAACGCTATATAGTGATCTTATATACCTAACTGGCATATAACATCAGCTTGCCCTTATCCCTCAAACCATATAGTGATCCTACATACCTAAATTGCCTGAAACATCATCTTGCCCTTATCCCTCAAACGCTATATAGTAATCCTATATACCTACCTCATCTGAAATATCAACCTGCCCTTATCCCTCAAACGCTATATAGTGATCCTACATACCTAAATTGCCTGAAACATCATCTTGCCCTTATCCCTCAAACGCTATATAGTAATCCTATATACCTACCTCATCTGAAATATCAACCTGCCCTTATCCCTCAAACGCTATATAGTGTTCTTACGTACCTAAATTGCCTGAAACAACAACTTGCCCTTATCCCTCAAACGCCATAATTATAGTGATCCTACATACATAAATTGCCTGTAACATCAACTTGCCCTTATCCCTCAAACGCTATAATATAGTAATCCTATATACCTACCTTACCTGAAAAATCAACCTGCCCTTATCCCTCAAACGCTATATAGTGTTCCTAAGTACCTCAATTGCCTGAAACATCAACTTGCCCTTATCCCTCAAACGCTATATAGTAATCCTATATACCTACCTCACCTGAAATATCAAACTGCCCTTATCCATCAAACGCTATATAGTGATCCTATATACCTAAATTACCTGAAACATCAACTTGCCCTTATCCCTCAAACGCTATATAGTGATCCTACATACAAAAATTGCCTGTAACATCAACTTGCCCTTATCCCTCAAACGCTATTTAGTGTTCCTAAGTACCTAAATTGCCTGAAACATCAACTTGCCCTTATCCCTTAAACGCTAGATAGTAATCCTATATACCTACCTTACCTGAAATATCAACTTGCCCTTATCCCTCAAACGCTATATAGTGATCCTATATACCTAACTGGCATATAACATCAGCCCGCCCTTATCCCTCAAACCCTATATAGTTGTCTTATATACATAGCTTACCGGAAATACCAACCTGCCCTTATGCCTCAAACACTATATAGTGATCCTACATACCTATCTTACCTGAAATATCAACCTGCCCTTATCCCTCAAACGCTATATAGTGATCCTATATACCTACCTTACCTGAAATATCAACCTGCCCTTATCCCTCAAACGCTATATAGTTATCCTACATATGTAACTTGCCTGAAATATCAACTTGCCCTTATCCCTCAAACGCTATATAGTAAGCTTATACATTTAGTACCACCTGTGTATCAGTGCGCCCTTATCCCTCAAACCCTATAGTCATCTAACATGCTTAACTTGCTTTAAACATCAACTTGCCCTTATCCCTCAAACGCTATATAGTGATTTTATATACCTAACTGGCATAAGACATTAACCTGCCCTTATCCCTCAAATGCTATATATAGTGTTCCTACGTACCTAAATTGCCTGAAACATCAACTTGCCCTTATCCCTCAAACGCTATTTAGTGATCCTACATAACTAAATTGCCTGTAACATCAACTTGCCCTTATCCCTCAAACGCTATATAGTGATCCTATATACCTACCTTACCTGAAAAATCAACCTGCCCTTATCCCTCAAACGCTATATAGTGTTCCTAAGTACCTAAATTGCCTGAAACATCAACTTGCCCTTATCCCTCAAACGCTATATAGTAATCCTATATACCTACCTTACCTGAAATATCAACCTGCCCTTATCCCTCAAACGCTATATAGTGATCCTACATACCTAAATTGCCTGAAACATTGACTTGCCCTTATCCCTCAAACGCTATATAGTGATCTTATATACCTAACTGGCATATAACATCAGCTTGCCCTTATCCCTCAAACCCTATATAGTTGTCCTATATACATAGCTTACTGGAAATACCAACTTGCCCTTATCCCTCAAACGCTATATAGTGATCCTATATACCTACCTTACCTGAAAAATCAACCTGCCCTTATCCCTCAAACGCTATATAGTGTTCCTAAGTACCTAAATTGCCTGAAACATCAACTTGCCCTTATCCCTCAAACGCTATAATATAGTTATCCTATATACCTACCTTACCTGAAAAATCAACCTGCCCTTATCCCTCAAACGCTATATAGTGTTCCTAAGTACCTCAATTGCCTGAAACATCAACTTGCCCTTATCCCTCAAACGCTATATAGTAATCCTATATACCTACCTCACCTGAAATATCAAACTGCCCTTATCCATCAAACGCTATATAGTGATCCTATATACCTAAATTACCTGAAACATCAACTTGCCCTTATCCCTCAAACGCTATATAGTGATCCTACATACCTAAATTGCCTGAAACATCATCTTGCCCTTATCCCTCAAACGCTATATAGTAATCCTATATACCTACCTCATCTGAAATATCAACCTGCCCTTATCCCTCAAACGCTATATAGTGTTCTTACGTACCTAAATTGCCTGAAACAACAACTTGCCCTTATCCCTCAAACGCCATAATTATAGTGATCCTACATACATAAATTGCCTGTAACATCAACTTGCCCTTATCCCTCAAACGCTATAATATAGTAATCCTATATACCTACCTTACCTGAAAAATCAACCTGCCCTTATCCCTCAAACGCTATATAGTGTTCCTAAGTACCTCAATTGCCTGAAACATCAACTTGCCCTTATCCCTCAAACGCTATATAGTAATCCTATATACCTACCTCACCTGAAATATCAAACTGCCCTTATCCATCAAACGCTATATAGTGATCCTATATACCTAAATTACCTGAAACATCAACTTGCCCTTATCCCTCAAACGCTATATAGTGATCCTACATACAAAAATTGCCTGTAACATCAACTTGCCCTTATCCCTCAAACGCTATTTAGTGTTCCTAAGTACCTAAATTGCCTGAAACATCAACTTGCCCTTATCCCTTAAACGCTAGATAGTAATCCTATATACCTACCTTACCTGAAATATCAACTTGCCCTTATCCCTCAAACGCTATATAGTGATCCTATATACCTAACTGGCATATAACATCAGCCCGCCCTTATCCCTCAAACCCTATATAGTTGTCTTATATACATAGCTTACCGGAAATACCAACCTGCCCTTATGCCTCAAACACTATATAGTGATCCTACATACCTATCTTACCTGAAATATCAACCTGCCCTTATCCCTCAAACGCTATATAGTGATCCTATATACCTACCTTACCTGAAATATCAACCTGCCCTTATCCCTCAAACGCTATATAGTTATCCTACATATGTAACTTGCCTGAAATATCAACTTGCCCTTATCCCTCAAACGCTATATAGTAAGCTTATACATTTAGTACCACCTGTGTATCAGTGCGCCCTTATCCCTCAAACCCTATAGTCATCTAACATGCTTAACTTGCTTTAAACATCAACTTGCCCTTATCCCTCAAACGCTATATAGTGATTTTATATACCTAACTGGCATAAGACATTAACCTGCCCTTATCCCTCAAATGCTATATATAGTGTTCCTACGTACCTAAATTGCCTGAAACATCAACTTGCCCTTATCCCTCAAACGCTATTTAGTGATCCTACATAACTAAATTGCCTGTAACATCAACTTGCCCTTATCCCTCAAACGCTATATAGTGATCCTATATACCTACCTTACCTGAAAAATCAACCTGCCCTTATCCCTCAAACGCTATATAGTGTTCCTAAGTACCTAAATTGCCTGAAACATCAACTTGCCCTTATCCCTCAAACGCTATATAGTAATCCTATATACCTACCTTACCTGAAATATCAACCTGCCCTTATCCCTCAAACGCTATATAGTGATCCTACATACCTAAATTGCCTGAAACATTGACTTGCCCTTATCCCTCAAACGCTATATAGTGATCTTATATACCTAACTGGCATATAACATCAGCTTGCCCTTATCCCTCAAACCCTATATAGTTGTCCTATATACATAGCTTACTGGAAATACCAACTTGCCCTTATCCCTCAAACGCTATATAGTGATCCTATATACCTACCTTACCTGAAAAATCAACCTGCCCTTATCCCTCAAACGCTATATAGTGTTCCTAAGTACCTAAATTGCCTGAAACATCAACTTGCCCTTATCCCTCAAACGCTATAATATAGTTATCCTATATACCTACCTTACCTGAAAAATCAACCTGCCCTTATCCCTCAAACGCTATATAGTGTTCCTAAGTACCTCAATTGCCTGAAACATCAACTTGCCCTTATCCCTCAAACGCTATATAGTAATCCTATATACCTACCTCACCTGAAATATCAAACTGCCCTTATCCATCAAACGCTATATAGTGATCCTATATACCTAAATTACCTGAAACATCAACTTGCCCTTATCCCTCAAACGCTATATAGTGATCCTACATACAAAAATTGCCTGTAACATCAACTTGCCCTTATCCCTCAAACGCTATTTAGTGTTCCTAAGTACCTAAATTGCCTTAAACATCAACTTGCCCTTATCCCTTAAACGCTAGATAGTAATCCTATATACCTACCTTACCTGAAATATCAACTTGCCCTTATCCCTCAAACGCTATATAGTGATCCTATATACCTAACTGGCATATAACATCAGCCCGCCCTTATCCCTCAAACCCTATATAGTTGTCTTATATACATAGCTTACCGGAAATACCAACCTGCCCTTATGCCTCAAACACTATATAGTGATCCTACATACCTATCTTACCTGAAATATCAACCTGCCCTTATCCCTCAAACGCTATATAGTGATCCTATATACCTACCTTACCTGAAATATCAACCTGCCCTTATCCCTCAAACGCTATATAGTTATCCTACATAATGTAACTTGCCTGAAATATCAACTTGCCCTTATCCCTCAAACGCTATATAGTAAGCTTATACATTTAGTACCACCTGTGTATCAGTGCGCCCTTATCCCTCAAACCCTATAGTCATCTAACATGCTTAACTTGCTTTAAACATCAACTTGCCCTTATCCCTCAAACGCTATATAGTGATTTTATATACCTAACTGGCATAAGACATTAACCTGCCCTTATCCCTCAAATGCTATATATAGTGTTCCTACGTACCTAAATTGCCTGAAACATCAACTTGCCCTTATCCCTCAAACGCTATTTAGTGATCCTACATAACTAAATTGCCTGTAACATCAACTTGCCCTTATCCCTCAAACGCTATATAGTGATCCTATATACCTACCTTACCTGAAAAATCAACCTGCCCTTATCCCTCAAACGCTATATAGTGTTCCTAAGTACCTAAATTGCCTGAAACATCAACTTGCCCTTATCCCTCAAACGCTATATAGTAATCCTATATACCTACCTTACCTGAAATATCAACCTGCCCTTATCCCTCAAACGCTATATAGTGATCCTACATACCTAAATTGCCTGAAACATTGACTTGCCCTTATCCCTCAAACGCTATATAGTGATCTTATATACCTAACTGGCATATAACATCAGCTTGCCCTTATCCCTCAAACCCTATATAGTTGTCCTATATACATAGCTTACTGGAAATACCAACCTGCCCTTATCCCTCAAACGCTATATAGTGATCCCACATACCTATCTTACCTGAAATATCAACCTGCCCTTATCCCTCAAACGCTATATTATAGTGATCCTATATACCTACCTTACCTGAAATATCAACCTGCCCTTATCCCTCAAACCCTATATAGTGATCCTACATATGTAACTTGCCTGAAATATCAACTTGCCCTTATCCCTCAAACACTATATAGTAAGCTCATACATCTAGTACCACCTGTGTATCAGTGCGCCCTTATCCCTCAAACCCTATAGTCATCTAACATGCATAACTTGCTTTAAACATCAATTTGCCCTTATTCCTCAAACGCTATATAGTTTGTGGGTTAAGGCTGTTTGAGGGATAAGGCCGTTTGAGGGATAAGGCTGTTTGAGGGATAAGGCCGTTTGTGGGTTAAGACCGTTTGAGGGATAAGGCCGTTTGAGGGATAAGGCCGTTTGTGCTTTAACGCCATATTTGAGGGATAAGGGCCCGTGGTGAGCCCTTATCCCTCAAACGGTTACTCGTTTGAGGGTTAAGGGCTCGTTTGAGGGATAAGGGCCCAACAAGCCCCACCAGGGATAGAGCTCAGACAGATATGTAGACTGAATGATCTGTCTGTAGCAGTTCCCCATACCAGCAGGTTTTGGTAGACTGCAGCTATACACACAGAGTTATAAACACAAGATATGAGGCAATCAGGAATTGTGCCATTGGTGTTGTGTGCAGGTGATGGTGGTCAGACAGGGGCAGCAATGAGAACCTGACCCAAGTACAATGCAGTCCCATGCATATCAGAGTGTACAAGTTTATAGGTGATCAAACCTTGTGGCAGTATTTGTCTAGCTGTATGCAGTCTGAATGAGAAAGTGATCTATCGCAAATATAATCAGTAGGTGTTGGATTTGAGGCCAGAAGATATATATCTAGGGGCAAAGAAAAAGATTAACAGGTATGCTCTCCACTTTATAGTATGATGCCTGATGGTATGATACCTTGTCTACCAAATTCTGAGACTTACTGCCACACAACATACATACAAACCACATTTTGTGTAGTTAGTGTCACTTTCAAATGTTTGCACTGTCAGCTTTATGTTGATAGAAACTGTGCTTTGGCTACAAACCAGGTTGTGAACTGGAACACCCCCATTATGCTAAATTTCCAGATTTTAAATATAGATTCCCCTTGAGACTGCACTTATATACCCCCAACAGCTAGGAGCTTAAAAGAAAAGACAAGCGTAATTTTAAGTGACCTTCTATCACTAGTAATGCCATTAATTAGCAACGTACTGATATACATTCTCTCCAAGTATTTACCATATAGCATTAAACCTGTAATATACAATCCTAAGCCAGGCAAATAATGATGTCACAGAGGACCAAAAATCACCCAGACATATTTAGCCTATCTGCATTGATTGGTCTAGACACCACTATAACGACTCTTTAATTGGTTGCTCGGTAATGTACACCATTCTTAGTATGCCTGAATGGCCACTTGAGGGCCACACAAGGACCAATCATAGGGTAGTCTAGGTGCAGACAATTTCTTTCCTCTATTTGTTTCATTTATAATGTCTCTTGTGGCCTAATTGGTTACTCTCTTTATAAAACGTAAAAGAAAAGGGGTTTATAACTAATGCATGAAGACAATAAATAGCCCCTTAATCATACATTTGTTGTCTGATACGTCATAAATGATAGTAGAAGATACTGTATTTGCATAAGCTAGGTATGGCTGATCATGTTTTTGGTCTCTTGTGACGTCACTCTCTATTTGTTTCTTTTAGGTTTAAATGACAAATGCTGCATATGTTGTTAGAATAAATATCAGCAAATTGTTAAGCTAGGCCAACACTACGGATAGAAGGCTACATAAACTTGGGCTGGTCTTTTCTTTTAAACTGATGTATAACATTTTAAATGAATGTGAATAAAACCTTGCAGAACTGTGAACAAAATTACCATCATGCTTTTGCTTTGAAACTGGCGAATTGGTTGGTGTGATCACATATTACAATTTCAGAGTTAACAGCAACATATTTATTCCTTGGATATTGTATATATTTAGAACAATTAATCATTTCTGAATACCAGATTGTCATTTTGACTAGGGTACAATACACTGCGTAAATTAATGGATTTACAAAAATGTTATACCCTTGATTGTCCTAAGATTTAATTAGATTCAAGAGAGAAATACCCCTAGTTGTTCTGGGGTTTACATATGGTAAACGTGAGGGTAACATCAAGAAAATATGAGGTTTACATCGTGTAAACATAAGGTTTACATCACATGAACATGAGATTTACGTAAACATGAGATTTATGTCAAGTAAACTTGAGTTTTGTGCCCGGTAAACATTAGGTTTACATCATGTAAACAAAGGGTTTATGTCATGTAAACATGAGGTTTACATTGAGGTTCACTTGGGTTTATGGACACATAAACTAGATAGTTACTTGATTTTACATTTGTGTAAACAGGGAGAGACATTTATGTCATTTTACTTTTTCAGACCTATCACATGAATATGCGTAATCATACATAAATAGGATGTTATGTAAAAGTAAATCTAATGTAAATTCAACTTTTCGTTCAGTTGTATAAGTTTATGCTCTTGGCCACTTTAAGTCACGATTTTGCACGAAACCCATTTGAATTGGGTAGTCTCAGATTGTGGTAAAGGAAGTTAGTATTCTACCAGTATTTCACACCTACTACTCAGACTCAATGTACCCCTGTGAGAGCTGTCCTCCTTCCATGATGGATCCACTCCTTGACTCATGTGAAGGTGAATACCTCTGGGGGAATGGTTTATACTGATGATGTATGGGTGTGGCAGGCAGTTAGACTGCAGTGCAGTATTCCGTGTCATGACTGCCACTGCATAAGTCACAGAATCCTGAGCATTTGTCACATGGGTAAAGCCATACACTCACTGCTGGAAAAATGTCAAATCCTTATTATGTACTTTCCATGATGTACAATCTACAAAGCAAACTTTTAGAATGTTGTTAAATCATAACTATGTGGTGTATTTGATTGCTTTTATCCAAAGGACAAATGATAAATTACAATTTAATTGAAATTGTCCTTCTTCCGACTGATAATATATCAGATGTGCCAAACATGCTCTCTACTACAAGTTGACATTGCAAAAAGTGGCAATCCAACTACTGGTTAACAACCGACTCTGTATTGTTACTTTTAAAAGGAAAAAGACATTTGAAATTGTGATGGCCAGTGTGTGTTGGTGTGCATGCAATGGAGTGCTGCTCTCACACAGTTCTTATAGTTCAATATCTACAACTGAAGTATCTGCTGATGGGTTCTGCACTTCATAGGCATTTTGCAAAGCAGTGCTAGAGTAGCTCTCATGCCTGTGTGAGATCAGTTTTTTGGAGGGAGGTAAGGTCCTATTGCCTGAGATGCCACAGCTATGGCAGCTTTGGTATGAGAGACTGCTTGAGAAAAATATATGTATATGCATAATGAATTTTGACTTAGTTAGAAAGTAATTCACCCAGAGAATTAAGGCATTCTTGCTCAAAGCTTTCTACCCAAAAGGAAAAGGGTTTGATCCTAACTTGAGAAAAAAAGTAAATAATACCTTCACCCAATACATCTTAGCTAGTGCTTAATGGCTGGTCCATCCCCCTATAGGTCATTTATAAACATCCTAGTGAGCACAATACATGAAAAGAATATTGATAAATGGTTGTCAATGTCTATTTAATAATTCTAGTTAATTCAAGTTAATTCAAACACAGAACTGAATCTTGTGGACATTAGGATTTTCCTGTAGCGGCTGTACACACCTGCACCTCAGGGCACCCTTTGGCTTTTGACATAGGGTGTGGTCAGTCTCTGTGTCTGGGGATTTTATTACACAGGACTCTATTAGAGTAATCCTTCAGGGTCCTGAGAATATAGGTAGGCCATTGTACCAAACTAGAGCCTCCTTCTGCAAATATACTTTAGCTATTACTGTTCACTTCCCCAGTAAAATGTAAATTCAGCTTTGAGTACAAAAATATAGAAATTAAGAATTTCCAACAAAATGGCTGCAGAACAGGTCGGATCTGCTGTGCAAAAAGGAAGGCATGACCAATAATTGGTGCATTAAACCACTCAATGTAAACAGGTATGGGGCAATCACAGACAGGTCTGTGTGCAGGGTTTACTGCTTATTGTGGTCAGAAGGGAAAGGTGAAATAACATAAAAAGATACACCATGTAGATCCATGCATATTGGAGTGTCCAGGTGCATTTACTACAGAACAGTCCTGGAGTAGGTACTCATATAAAGCTGTGACTACAAGGGGAGCCTGGGATCATTGGGCAAGGTGTTTTGCATGTAAGCCATCACTTAGCCTAGATCAAACATTCACCAATGGGAGTGAAAGACGGGGCTTCAAAGCAGTAGGTTTTCAGTATTTATGAAGGTGCTAAATCAGAAACACGGTTATCTACTTATGGCTACAACCTCACTACAGCACTCTACCCTCCGCCGTCATTGTTTACAACCTTATCTGAAAACCCATTACAACCTCCTCACTTTTAACTACTGCTTCCTACATCTTACATCTGTGCCACCACGTCTTCCTTATTCAACAGAATTCAGCATTAATCTGACCCTGCTGCCAAGCATGTGGTTAGCAGCCATCTTAATACCTACTCATTGCACTGGCACATCCTTTCTATCCCCTCTGTAGAATGCCTATCACCTAGGGATTCTACACATTCTGATGAGTTTAGTACAGTATAGTTTGAGGAAGGTTGGGGTGATAGGTGCATTCTACCACCACCTCCCCCCTCCCTCACCGGTACATCTTCGCAACCCCTCTGTAGAATCCCTATTACTCATGGATTCTACATATTCTGATGCTGTTCTGTCCATCCATTACAAAGGAATATCATACATGTATGTGTTTGACCTACTGGTTGATTTGTTAATTAATACAGTGACAGAGCAGGGTCTCTGACAACTGACGAAGTTCCAGTGTTGAAGATACCAGAAAGAATACTGCTGGATACCATTCCATGGAGCAGATTCTCCCTGCCATCCCATTAGTATCAGAGACCATATCTCAAGCAGTACACAGCATAAGATGAGCATGAAAGGGAACCTATCTGTAAGCTCCAAGCAACATGATATGAATACCAAGTTAGAGCGTCAGGTTTTATGACACCATAACTGCAGATATTATGGGATGGATTCACTGCACCCATAGAACCCTTTGTTACCGTTTGTAAACATCTAGGGACATATATATACACCTATGTTGTCTGAGAGTAGTCAGAAAATAGATGGAATTTATCCAGTAAGTTAGGAAAGCTTGAGGCACCAGGTCGATTTACATTTGATGAGGTTAGATGACATGGGGATGCTCTGTCAAAGTCTCAGCAGTAGAGACATGTAAATGGGTCCCTGAGGTCAGGTGTTATTATGTATTTATTCAAACATGTGTATCCACCAGTCAGCATTGTAATGAGTGAGCCTGATAACAACCTGATGTAGGCAGGCAGGGTGCAGATTGTGATGACTACATTTGAACATGGAGAATGTCAAGGGAGGCAGGCACAGTTTAATCAAGTAATGAAATGTACAAAATGTCACTAAAACTGTGGTGACTTTAAAAGATCTTAAGTAACATTTGTGTGAAATACTTTTAAAGTATTCAAAATGCCTGTATTCTATGTTAAGCCAGCTTTCATGCAGTCCCTTGCTGCAATAGTTATTCACTAAACAGAACTCGATTGAGGTATCAGCTAAAACATGTCATTTATTAAGTCTACTTCTAAAATGATGTTTGTTCAAAAAGATTTTTTAAATATACAAAAGGTTCAATATGACTTCTTCGATTCCTCTCATTAATTTGTAATGTACATTGCTTATTATTTGTAAGACTAAAAAGTGTAACATTTGATGACAGACATTGTGCTATGACATCTGTTGTATGTATGAGGAGACCCAATTGAGAGCAACAATGTAATCACAGCTTTTTCTCTCATTAATATAGGAAGACATTGCAGTCTAATACTGTTTGGGATTGTTCACCAAGGAATTGGCTACAATAAAGTATCCAAGAGGTTTTACCTTCCTGGGTACCATAACCCTTATCTGTTACTTAATATTCTGACCATTTCTAGGACCATTACTGTGGAGCGGGAGAAAAGGTACAGCAGTTGAGTGATGTGCTAGTAGCCTGGTTAATTTCCAGCTCAAGATATGTTTGAGGCACCAGTGTAAAGCTGTACATCACCCATATTGCTCCCTCAGGACTAGTTCCTCTGAGAGCTATCTTTCATGCAGGCTTAAACTAAGCAACTCATTTGCAATATGTCCATTATGCAAAAGCAAAGTCAAGGAAATTACCCCAATCATGCCTCGATCTTTTCGATCAGGGTTGATGTGTCATTGATCTTTTATTGTTCTTTTTAAACAATAACACATGAATTGACATTTCCATGAGTGAATCCTACAGCGCCCACCTGCCTTGTTTGTTTCCTCTTGATCAGCTGGTATTCCTGCCTCCCCATCCACCTGCTGCTGCCTCACCTTGCCTGGAATCTCACACTAGCATTTCAATGAAAATAGCATGATTTTGTTCTAGAATTTGATGCTTATTTAGTTACGGGTAAGAAAAATATTACATCAAATGGATATTGAGAGAAAGGCCACATAATTGTTGATGTATGCAGGGTAATAGGATTTGTGATAATTGAGCCATACAAACAGTTTTAGGACTAGCCCAATGGAGTATTTGATATAATGTACCTTGACTTATTTTTTGATAGACCAATCCCTCCACATAAAGCAGTTATACCATGCAGTATATTGAGACAGAATAACGTCCCATCTGCTCCTAATGGAAGCCTTCAATATCATTAAGCCCTCATAATTGCATTTAACAAAACCATCAACAAGACCAAGATATCAAAGCCATCAAATTGTGTGGAAGGAGAAAAATACCAACAGCAAATTGTCAAAGCAATATTAATAGAAACAAGTTAGTAAAAGCTAGAATCTATCAGATTATTCTCATCTCATAGCCTCCAATTTAATTACTTCCTTGATTCCTCCTGACAATTGGTTGATGAAGTGCTTGATTGATTAAGATAAGGATGCAATTAAATGCTCTGCTTCATGAAAGAATGTTTGTCAACATCGAGAAACAATCCCCCACTATTACCCTTTGAAGCAGTGTAGAGGTAGAATGGGAATGAGGTGGTTGCTCAGGGAATTCAGATGTAGATTACATTGAATATCAGAAAGCCAATGTCTTTGATTATTCAGTTTCCTAGAGTGCATGTGAACTGATCCACTGACATTAAAAATAACGTTCAGTAACCATCTTCAGTCCCTCATGTACAGAATATGATTAAAGCAAACACAATACAATGATGTAGACATGTAGGAATTTGAAATCATTTTGCTCATACGACACATGGATGGTGTGGAGTGGTGAAGTGCAACACAGTTTTGAGAACTGACACAGAATGTTTAGAAATCCTTCACACAGAAAAGGTCAGGATTAGCTGTGTGCACACAACTCAAAACAGCTCTTCAGCATGAGCAGCCAAAGGTCATATTGTGAGTAGCAAATTATAAAAGACACTTACTCCTAGAATGTTTACCTTGAATAAAATCATAGAGGGAAAAGGTCCTGTGACTTTTTCCAGCCACTGTATACACATCTCTCAGATAGACTGGAAAGGATTACTTTATTTGACTCTAACCTTATTAGACCCTTGATGACTGTTCTTTATAGTCAGCTGGAATTGCTTCTTTTTTTTAAATACATCTCAAAGTTCATCTATAACAACAATGTACTTCACTGTTTCCAAAAAAGAAAGAAGCCGTAACAGACGATACCCATTTCAAAATTCAAGTTCTCAAGTTGTAAAGAACAATAAAAGCTTTGACCTTGAATGAAGAGCTATGGTGACAAATGCAATATCTTCACAATAACCTTATCCCTAGCCATTTTGCCAAATCAGCAGGAAAGAAGATAACCTTGCAAAGGAGATTAAGAAATTATTTTTTTCCCAGATCCCTATGATCATATAAATGGCAGTTATTCCCATAGGAGTTATTGTCTGATGTAGTTTGGACTGATGCATAGGATGAAGATAGGGCTGTGAAATGTGCCTCATAGACCGCAATCTCAGCACTTTAGTAAATGAGCTTTTAGTAGGAACAGAGGAAGAACACAATGAGCATTGAATGGCCCATTTGGCTACTTCCTGTTATCTCCACACAATTATTATCTATTTCTGTATTGGCTTGAGCTAGCACTGAGGCATCTGCTAAAGCTTTCTGTTGTTGAGTCACTTTGTATCAATTATATAAGGCAATTTGTTTCACTACATGGAGATCTGCTTAAGATGAAAGCTCAAACTTTATAATCTGCTGGAAATATGACTGCTATTCAGGGTAAGACCTGAGAAGAAGAATGCAAAAACTGTGCCTGCAAAGTCAAGGAAACAAGTTTATGAGGCTTATTGCAGATGTACAGTTATTTGGAAACAGTGAGCTGTGGTGGTGCTAAATCTGAATACCAACAACTCATTTATGATGCACAATGTGAATTTAATTTTGAATGATCTTTGTTTTATTTGGCATAGTAGCACAATTACATGGGGCTTATTTTAGCAGGGGATAATGGTAATGGAGGGAAGCAGGGAACCATGATCGATGTGTGGCACTGAACACTTCACAGTAACTTACTCCAGAGGCGTTTGCACCTTGCAGATTATGCAGTATTTTGCATAATCAACAACAAACCAAGTTCTGCCCAATTTCTCCCCTATTCCGAACATAGATATTAACACTTCTGTATCTGGAGCTGTGAGATGGTAATTGACGACTGCATTACAAGACCTATTATTCATCCTTCGCTGTTATCCTGCCTCTCTACTGTATAGAATCTGTATCACTGAGCCATAACCTAGAATGTCTCCCTTCTCGCTGTATAGCTGTTTCCTATAAATCTAACGAATATTGCCCACACAGACACCGCAGTGTGAAATTGCTAAGAGGGGAACCACCTGCACAGAATGCCTATCAGTCAGCCAGTCCTACCCTTAGGCACCACACGCCTGTCTGTGAGCCATCCCTCACACTCCATATTACCCGAGCATATCTCCACCCTTGAGCTGATGGCTCACCTCCCAATTCAGATTTTAATTTTGAGGAATATGTCTACCTCCATAATTTGTCTGAGGTAACTGACAGGCCATCATTCATTTGATGTGCTATTCTGCTTAGCTTCTCCATATCTTACTTATTTTGTTAATGATGCCTCACCTTTTTACCATACTAAAACGGTACAACGTATTCCCAGTAGTAGATACATCACAGTGGATCACCTACAGTATTTGCTGTATTGATTAGAATGCAATTGAATTTATAGAAATGTATATTTCCTTTTTGCCGATTAAGAACATCAATTAGACAACCTTTATAGCAGCTATGCTAGATGACTTCAAACTGAGGATAGTTGATTAACAGTTGTGGGGTAAAAATGCATTTAAGGGTAACAACCAATTTGTCCCAGGCTCAAAGACACTGAGCGATTAATAAGCATGCAATCAGACATGATTATCACCTAGTCACTAATGTACTGATAAAGGATGGAAAAACCCAATTGTTTTTAATCACATTAAGGGAATAATCATTTTAAGGGAATAATCGATTGTTTGGAATTCATAATTATTTTGAAAGAGTGGTGGTAATTTATTGAATTAGTAAGTGAATTCATTTCTTGGTACAGCCTGCCATAAATAAAGCATGATTCCAAATTTTCACTTTCATGCAAATCACTTCTACACAATCGCTCCAAATATAAAATGTTGATTATCAGAGTTGTATTTACTAGATAGAGACCTCTGTCTGCAGTGGGGAGAGGTGCCCACCCCATGCATAGAATGTCCATCAGTCAGACATTCCTATATCTTGAAGAACCGGCGCCCTCCCTGTAAGGAATACATACCTCAATGTCTTCACATCAAATATGTACAAGGGGATATATATACTGTTGAGTCATTGGTCTTGAGAGGTTTTTACAAAGCTCCAACTTTGTTTGCAGTAAATCAGACAAGTTGCCTTTAACAATTGACAAAAAGTGTTTTGCATGGCAGCCAACACATGCCCTACAACTAATGTAGATAATATGGGAAGTAAAGTGGGAGCACCATTTCTCCTTCTTGTCAAACTCCTTCCCTCTCTCTCACATCCCTGCCCCTGACCTCACATGAAGCTAATGCATCATTAAAGGGCCTGCCTAGCTTACCTCATATTCTGACTCTGTTTGTCTCATGGAACCAGACAGTAGACCCTGAAGGTAAAGGATGCAAATGTATGGAGGTGTAAAATGGGTGGGCACTGTACAACTCTAATTTGTCAAGTATTCCTACACTAAAACATCCTCTACTCTATCAAATATCTATCAGCAGTTTTAACCCTGAATGTCTTTGCACACACATACATACTGTTGATCAAGTCTTTCCTGAGCAGGATTCTAAGGGCTGTCTTTAGTTGAAGAATTACTCATGAAACAAAACAGTCTAAGTAACTTTAACTAGGGTGAATGACTATTTCTATTTCAAAGCCCCCTGGGGCATTAATTAGGGCCCAGATTTCCTGCCAGATACTATGTCAGACCACAATACACATTTCTACCTGAAATAACTAATCTCCAACTGCACTTTTTTTGGTTGCATCCCGCATTTTTTTTGAATTTATATAGTGTTCATTTAAAAAGTGATCTTTGAAATACAGTACAGGGATTTAAACGAAGAGATGTAGCATAATTGATATTAAAATCTAACAGCTTTTATTCCAAAGAAGAAAAACACTTCAACAAAAGGCTTTCATCTGTCCATGTATTATCAGGATAAGATAAGATCTTTTTTGGCTGTATATGTATTGTCTTTTGTATTCAATGGGCAGGAAGATTAAAAGGCTAAGGTAAATTTCTGCAGAAGTGTAGTTTTTAAGTTTCAACTTGGAATCAATAGTTCACTTTTTTGTATCAATTGTGTTGGTATTACACATTATACAATAATGCCATCTAGTTCCTTCCAGAACAGAATCATCTTAAAATTGGCAACCCCAGGCAAGCATAGCGTTTTTTATTTTCCAGCCCATGAGCATAGCTGTGTGGGGAGTAGTGACAGACCAGTCAGTCTATATATCAGTCTGAGCTCTACCACTGGTGGGGATCTGTCAGCTTCTCTCCATACAACATATCCATCCCAATTTGCCATCCTCTTGTTGTACCAGCCCCTCTTTTCTCTTAGCAATCCTCCATGTGACAAAGTCACGAAGTGGTATGATGTGTTCTATCCTGAAGGGGAATAGGCAAGGTGGATGATATTTCAGTAGTAAACAACTTCTTAGGGATAAACTCCGGCAAATGTCATCAACTGCAATGCAACGTACATAGTGCTTTTATTGCCATGGTTCCCAGAAAGAAGAAAAAGGGTCCATTTAAATAGAAGATTTCTTTCATACAAACACTGCGAAAGATATAAGAAATAATTTGAAAGACTAACAGATATTGTACAATAAACAATCATACACTGAATCTCAACCAGGTGGTAGGGGGCTGACCTTCTGCTGACTGCATTCTGCAATTATTCAAAATTGCATTTGTAGTACAGGTGACAACAACTTTACCTTTAAACAATGTTTCAATGGTATAAATGGCATTTATGATGCATAGATTTTGGTCAATCTTTCCAAAAATAATAGCATGGCACACCATCCTAAAGGGCAGCATTTTTTGCCAAACCAGCCGCATTAACAGCTGAAACAACATCTCAAGCAGTAGCCAGTCTGACATCAATATGAAGGGGAGACTATCTACAAGCACCTGGCAACATCACATGAATACCAAACCAGAGACTCCTGGTTTATGACATCACAGTTGCAAGTCTCAAGGGACAATTTACCTGCATTTGTAAACCAATGTGAACATTAACCCAGCAGAGAACCAACCTGTATGAGTGTAGTGAGATCATGGAGCATGAATATTTTTAGGAAATGAAGAGAGTTGTAAGCACAAGGTCTAATGTAATAGGATATAGTAGGATAACATTAGCAGTAGAGGCATGTAAATGGGTCCCTGAGGTGTAGCGTAAACAGGTCTGAACATATTTATTACACATTTGTATTCATGCCTTTCACTGTCGACAGCCTACCAATGGGGGTAGTTAAAAGGGCCCTCTGAAAGCCAAGTTTAGCATTTCCCCTGAAAACAATACGCTATAGCAGTGCCACCCTAGAAAGTATAGCCTCAGTCAATAGGATATGAATTGTGTGAAGTGAGACTGAAAATAATCTGGTTTGGCAGTCAAAGAGTAGATTGTGATCACAGGTGTGGACACGCAGCATGTCAACAAAGGCAATCAAAGAAAAGGTTGAAATGTCAGTAACATTTGAAAGACAGTCCGGCCTCGATTTCCCAAGCACTGATGGGCTAATAGACTGAGGGGGTGGAATGGCAGCTGTAGGGCGTATACAGACACTTATATAGACACTACAATGAATGCTAACAAAGGCTGTATGTGTATGTTACATTTACCACCCCCCCTCCCCCCCATCCACACACACACTAATCCCTGCTCAGGCTGGCCGATTCATCTAACACATCTCACAAATAACTGTTTTCAATGTTATGTAAATCATTCAGCTTGATGGTATTTTACGATTTGATTTACAATGAATAATGATATGTCATGCAAAAATGTTGAGTAAATCATAGATCATAGGAAAGAAACCAAGATAAGAACTCCTTCACTAGCCTACAGGGAAGGATATGATTAAGTCATCTATCAATTAGCAATGTATGGAGTTTTACAATGAGTAATCATGAATAACATAGCCCTCCACATAGCCAATGAATGCCAAAGATCCATTATCTGTCTAATTGCATCCGGGTTGAAATGGGTGTAAGGCTATTAAAATGCAACAGAAAAATAATTAGTGGGCCTCTTTAAGGAAAGATATCATTAAATAGTAACTCTTTCCCTGTTTAAGTTGCTGATTATGGAAGTCTATGTGTTTTTGGGATGATAGGATAAGGTGCAATGAATAAAAGGGTTAACATCTCTGCCTCATCAGATCTGGTGTTAATGTATAGTGTCTGTGTGCTGAAGCCATTGCAGCAGAGTGAACCAACTGAACAGTCAGCAGTCTGCTTTAGATGGGAGGTTTCATTCTCTTTCCTTTACTAACATCCTTATAACCAAACATGATATGTATTTTACTTCATCTAGGATGAAGGAGAGGATAACCTTTCTCATTTCCCAAGACAACTGAACAAATGAGGGCTTTGCATGCTTCATTACCTACGAATTTAGATGTCCTACTCAAGGTATGTGGTAATCTCAAGGAAACCATGAGTTTCAAGGCTCACTTATAAACATGTTTCTTTCAAATCTACATGGCCTCATTTGCAAAGTATTGATGAAGTAAACATCCACATGTTTTTCTTGATAGGTACTACTGACTCATCAAATGGTCACATGAATAAGATTAACAACGGAGATGTGAATTTCAAAACAGCATTTGGTATTCGTGAATAATAGATGCACTTTAAGTCTGCTTAAAAGACCTGATATCCACATTCATAACCAAAGCATTTGGGATGCTGAGTCACTTAGAAACTGTAAAAGTTTAAAGTTTAAAGCACAGAAAAATGTTATTATCTAACTTCAGAAATATGCCATTTATTGAACTACCTCAGTTGCACATAAAAAATTGGTCAGTTTGGCAAAAAAATTGAATTCCTGAAACAACCTGCAACATGCTATTCTAACCTGTAAATTCACAAAGTTCCTCGCACCAGTGTAATGCTGCAGGTCCCCTTTTTTGTTCAAATGGAAAGCTGATATGAAAAATAATCCCCGCAGCATACATATTTTTTAAAGACATACTAAAGTATTTTTACTGGAAGTAAATTTGGTCCATTTGCTTGTATCCAGGAATATATTACCTGTACTATTTCGGCTATTGGGTTATTCTCCTATAGTATAAGAACGGTTTCATTGTTTTCTAGCTTCCTCTTGATTCTAAAATGCTACCTACCAAGACTGATGATAATAAATGTACTGGATGCGTTATGGTTTAGTCATGCGATGTAACACGACTCATAGTGTGCACATCATCATGAGCATGGACAGTTAAATGGATTAAAGAATGTATAGCGAGGAGGGCATGAGTAAAGTGCCAGCGGTGATCAGTTATGCAGTCAACCAATGTTCTACCTAAGGCGCAGTCTTGTTGTTGAACCACAATGCTGCAAAACTAAAACTGTCAGTGAACAGCAGCAATCAATTTCTAAGTAGAAGAAGCTTCACCAGAATTTGCAGAAATCTCTGCTGAAAAGATGTTTTGAAACTGATCTGATTAGCTCATCCATGTAGACATTCATAGTTTTGCAGTAATGCAATCCCAAGTGGTTACATCGCTTTTCAATCAATACAAAAATGATACTCATTCTGTTGTAATCCTGCTGTTGAAAACAGCTGATTGACAGCATACATTGATACCTGCCGATTAGCAAACATTGAATCCGTCTAATGTATCTAATTTTTATCTATTTATTAATCTTAATATATCAAAGCCATAAAAATTATGTTGGATGTTGAGAATTCCAACAGTAAATTGAGAATGCAATATTAATTGAAGCAATCTGACACTTTCCAATGTATTAGACTGATGTCTCTCTTCTTCCTGTTTCACTGAGTAGGATTGAACTTAAAGTTTGAATATGTGAGATGAATGTCATCACATTGCCTGCATTTGAATTACTTCTTGGATTCATCCTGACAATATAACAGTGGGGTAATGAAGTGGCTGATTAGTAGGATAAGGATGAAATTAAATCTCTGGTTCATAGAAGAATGTGCTTCAACATGACATAGCAATCACCCACTGATGACATATTTATTTCACTATCATCCGTTAAGACAGTGTACATAGGTAGTGTGGGAATGAGGTGGTTGCCAACAGGAATGTGGATGTAGATATCATTGATTATTCTGTTTACCAGAGGGCATGCAACCTGATCGCATGACACTGGAGAAAATGTTAGGTATATATTTACATTCAATTAATTGTTGTCCATGTCCAGATTATGATTACAGCGAACACCATACATAGATGTGACATGTGGGAAAAAGATTATCTTGACAATCTGTGTTTATGAAGAAATATTATGCCTTTGATGTTAGCCCAAGTCACCCACCTCAACACAAGGAGATTATTGACTATAATGTTAGCCCATGTCACGCACCCTGACCCCAGGTAAATATTACCAGATCATTTATCACTATTCACCTGCAGACAACAGACATTGACTCAGTACACACCAGGCTGTGATAAAGTTACCGGTGCCTATCAAATACAGCTGGTGCCTACCAACTCTCCACACCACATATCATATATATCATCATATATCCTGTGTTTGTGCTACTGCAGACTTTCAGCAGAAGAAGTCTTTACTGTGGAGCCTGTATATGGGATATATGCGTCCGCTTTACCATGAGTAATATACACCATGCAGCTACTGAGGTATTGTTATAGGTCCACATAAGATTGTATAACTCATTGTTTGGGAAGGGATATATACAGTACACATGTGTGGTCAGCCAGTGTGCATGGCCCTGTTCAGTCTGTATGGCACTGTGAACAGTTTTTCTAGAACCTCCTTCTCTGTCAATATGTTAGCTTCACCTAGACCAATCATTATATGGGAGCATGGCTTGAAAGAAGTAAAAGCATATAAAGAACATACTAATTTTGGAGTTGCATATCTATTTATGATGAATCTTATATATAATGCAATGGGACAAAAGTAATCAAATATGTATAATACAAATTGTATTAACTTCCCTACAAGGTTGACATATTGGGAAGAGAAATAATTATTTTTCCTATTTCTAGTATGGAATGAAAGTTTCCCCTTTTTTTCTTTATTAATAGAATACAATGTTTGACTGTTTTATTGTCTACTTTATAACAGTCAAATACTTATACCAAATTGAATATGAACTTAATATGAAGGGAGTCTAAAACCATCAAAACTTGTATTGCAGCATGCTTACATGAAACACGGGTGGGGATGGGGGTCTAGAGTCTTTTTAACACACTCTTTATGTTTGCATAGTCATTATTCTGGAGAAAGATCTGGCTTATGTAACTGGTATTTTAAAGGTTAAGTCATGTAGTTGCCACATGAAAAGGGGTGATTGCATTGCAGAGATTATCTTACATTAAAACAAAGAGAAATTTGGTTAACTTATTCCAGAAATGGAGTTTGTTTGTAAGGTATGCACTGAGTACATACTATTTTTATATCTTTGTATCTTTTTTGCCTGCCAAAATACTCATAGGGATTGGGCCTGGCCTCACAGTCAGACAGTAGCGGTTTACTTCTGCAATTAGGTATAAAGATAATGCAGGAAACTATGTATTTCACTATATTTCTACCACAGATACACATACTCTCCACAAACTTGTACAGAATCACTGTATGTTAAGCATTGATTTATATTGACTGGTAGCATGCTAGTTTCACCCACAGGCACTTCCTATAAACTACTTCTGTCAGGTTCCTCTCTATGCACCACTACCCATACTGAACTCTGATCCCTACCCCTGAAGGTATAGAAGGGTATATATAGGGTTGGTGTAAGGGTTTGATGACAAATAACCATATGGACCCTTTTGTTACATGGATAAGGTTCTCTCTCGTAGAATTAATATCAGGAAATGGTGTCCTGGTAAACTAGAATTGTTAAACAAATGATTAGATATCTGCACAAAATAAGAGATTACTCTTTTGAAAAGTTCATGATGGTGTAGATGGTGAAAAAAGCCTATGAGGTCTGCTGCATTTCTGTCGCTGCCTGTTGCAGTAACATAACATCACCTTATCCTGCAGCAAGCAGGAAACATAAGGGGATTAGCTGTCAGCAACAGGGTACAGCTAGTGAGGGGGAAATTGGGGCTAGAGGGGTATTCGGGAGGCGACAGTGTCAAGTTGGCAGACATGTAGGTAACTTTGGCCGATTTTATAGACAGCCTCAGGCATTTCATGGCACACAGAGCTTTTATATGACAATACAGACCAGTGCAGTGATTCCAAATCTCACTAAATGTATTACTAAGCAATGTCTGAAACTCAAAATGTTGATGTGTGATTATTCTATACATAGATAACAACCGATTTACATTCCAGATATGAAAAGTTTACCCAAAAATTGAATAATTCTCAGAAGACTACTGCATTCTCCATGAAAATGCACCTTTCGGCATCTTTGGGCATATCTTTCACCAATTTGCCATTCTGATGCCCCCTGGTGGCCAAAAATGGTACTTAAAAATCCCTGCAAATCGTAATGCAAGTTGAGTCACATATATATGTTCACAAATCATTAGGAGGCCGACTCTAATAAGTAGAGTGACTATTCAAAAAGCTTGAAAGAGTAGGCCATGATGTTTTATACTCAAATATACACCTTTGCCAATAATTGCACACCGCCACCTGTGGAACAAATACAGTTAAGGCAGAGAGATTGGGAAACTGAGAGTTGTCAGTTTGGTTTAAAATACATAAAATCTGATCTGTAAAATTGAATTAGAAATCAGTTTGTTTTCACTAAAAGTTTTGAGCTAAAGAATCACATACAGACAAATGTTACTTCTGGAAAACTTCTAGGAATTCACAACATATTTCTATGTTGTGTGGCAGACCTCCATGGTGATTATTAATGTGCTGTTGCCAGGGATGTTATAGTCAATAAAGGAATTTAAGAATTTGAAAATATTTCAGAACTCTCTGAGTAAAGTGATATCCTGTTGTAGGGCTACTAATTAGTGCACTAGGAATCCAATACTGATGTGATATATAGTCAGTCCGTGCTGGCAGTAACTCAATATATTTTGTTAGATAATTCTAAATCATGTCCTTTACATCAGGTATCCCTTTACAGGTGTAATGGAAAAACATTAGGTGAGCCCATGCCTTTATTCACAGAGATTTGATATTTTCTCTGGCTTACGAAACATGAAGAAACTGTTTTAAAAGATATTCTAATGTGAAATTCAGTTGTTTACTCACAGTTTATTGGTAATCCTTGTTCTCAGCTAATAAAAGTTTGATGTATAGTTGAGCTTATATATTCTTAGCTTTGAGTGTCAGGTTATAAGGTGACTAGGATCTTAAAGGAGTGTATTTAAACATTTATGATTGGTCAAATTTTAGCAAAATTTTTTTTTCTGAATTATGAAACAATGTATAGAGCTTTTTGATAGATACCCTTTCCCTGTTCCTACATAGAAACATTACTATATAGAGAGTTATATTATAAGAGGATATTGCTACAGTCATTGTTTCTGTTTTCTTTTCGTGAACAATCAACTCTTTGGAGTAGTCATATTTTTATTACTTATCTTGGCATTCAAATAAAACCATACTATGTATAATACGACTTGAATGCCAATAAGAATTACCAACATTACATTTCTTTTATACAAGCATAAAAAAAGGAAACCAATGTTGTTCCACCTTCTTCAGCCTTAGGAATGGCTGACAAGGGGGTTGGTGAACTAATGAGCGTAAATGAGGGTTCCGGGGACAGTTAATGGACACCTTTGTCGGAACAGATACATCTAAGACACAGCACCCTCTGGTTTACATTAGTTAAAAGAGCTGTCGGAGGCAAACTTCTCTTGAAACCCACTCTGTTTTCTCAGGTACAGTGGGACTGCTTCTACTGTGTTAGTTTCCACATTAGTGACAGCTGAAAGTAAGGTAGGGAAGTGAGTATGAGTCTATTATCTTAATTTATACTAAATTGTTATTGGTGAAAGTCATACTTACTAAAGTGTTGCGATGCCAAGTGTTCTGTAAGTGATAATAAATGTGATAAAAAGGTCAAATGTATCAAGCTTAAAGGCTTCCTAGGTAATAAATTCCTTCTTCAATCTTCTGCCACCTGATCATTAGGCCTCAGAATCGTCATCTAGCAGCTGCTTATGTATCATTCTTTCTCTCTCAACAATGTGACGCAACCAACAATCCCTTAAAAGAGTTAACACAGTTTTTACTGGGTCATCAACTTCATTCAACATGCATATCTGACACTTGGACCATTCTCCCACTGTACTATTATTGTGTGAACAATTCAAACCGCAGTTTTAGAACTTAACACCAGGGTTCATTTTCCTGATTTCAACTATCGAACCTAATCAAAATATAACATTAAGATTCAATTTCATAAATGTTAATGACCTAAATGCAGGGGTTTTCCTATATATGTTTTGATATCGCCATTACATCACCAGAACTGTGCGCTGAATCATTTGCTTCCATTAGCACAATGATAACAACATTGGTCTTTAACAAACTACACAACTATTAAAAGTATTAAATTCTGACTACTGGTTAAAATATGGTGATGGATTTGTCATCATATATATTCCCTAGAACCAAATTTTTGAAGACAATTGTATGCCCCACCTAGCTATCTGAGTACAACTTGCTCCAAAGGAGAGCCAGTGAGATGTTTCTGTCACAATTTGATTTAACATGACACTGAGGAGATCATAATCCCTGGTGGTTATGTATATCATACTATTCTATCCATTACCCTGACCTCTATTTCTCAAGAGCCTCCTGTCATCCAACTTATCAGCCTGTCCTGAAATGCTGCCCTGTGCTCTAGTAACCATCTTCTCATGATGCCAGCCATACTGAAGTCTGATGCCACTTCTTTCTTTGTGTCAACCCAGATCTGTGACATTCATTATCATTCCAATATTAGTCTGAGATGGTATGTACCATATTATATCAGAGCTGGTCGTAAAAGGCATCACCAAAAGTGCATTAACTGGAAGTGACTGATAATTGCCATACATTCAGAATAGCCTAGTTAAGTTTAGATTGCTGTCAGCTAGACAGTGACATCCTGATGAGGCCTATTTATGGACACTGAGGTCTGACGCTGCTAACAAACCTGCAGGCTGTAGGTAATCACAGATATTTAAGGTTACAAAGAGAGGTTCTTTAGATGCAGCAATCATTGTGATGTCACTATGGTTACCATGGTTATATGGCATTATTACTGTTTTCTCCTTTAGCTGCAAGAATCTTCTCTGTCTTTTTCTTTAGAATCCCTTAAGGCCAAACCCGAGTCTGTAAAAAATGTCAGGCTAATCAAAACTTGGGAAAGAGTCAGAACAGAGCCATTAAATTGATCCATTCTCGGGGCTAGCCAGGACTACCATTTGAATCCCTGTTTATAGTTATATGCTGTCAGTTACATGCATATGACTAACACATTAACTATCTAGTCCAGACATCTAAAATCTGTAATATCGCATGGAAATTCAGTGCATAGTCATTCCAATGTCCTATCATTCTTCACTATGTATGATACAGCAAGTTATGTCTATGTGATGAGGGCTATTGGCAGCAAATTGCATTGCCTTATTATTAAAGCACTAATAAGGCATGGCAATTGCATAATTTTCTTTCCTCTCACACATTTAGATTAATGAGTCTTTGCAGACCCATTTAATGGTCACATTGAGAATATTTATGGTGGACACTATTTAAATCGGGACATTTGGAATTCATAAATGATAGGCTTTGGTGAGGCAGGTACTGAATCCATACCACTCAGCCTACAAGGTCTTTTAACTTAAATAGTTTTTTCTCTTACAAGTTGGTAATAGCTTTTATTTCTTGAGATACAAACGATGATGAGATGAGAATTTTGATCACAATTTAAGCCACTGTCAGGAAATAACATTAAAAGTCAGTGCTAATAATAATGATATTGAAAGGTAAAATTAGATTCGACAAATGTCTTTTGATTCTTATTTCTACAATTATGCTGATGATGATTGATGGAGGACTCCTTGTTAATTACAGACCCGTCTTTAAACATCACAACTAGTGGTCTCCTCTGATTGTCACCCTTCCCTGGCATTCATCTCGCATCCTAATTAGTGTTTCTATGGAGCATTGGAAATGGGTATAAGGGCTGATGCCTAACATGAGTAGTATAGTATGTATCGGAACGGGACTATGGTTAACTACTGTTTATTACTCAATCGACATGCAGCCAATCAGAGGCCTCCATTTGGTCACGTGACCGGAAGTGACCTACTTAGGGGATTAGTGGTGACGTCACGTGACCTAGTTAGCCAATCAGAGGCCGCCATTTGGTCACGTGACCGGAAGTGACGTCATATGACCTACTTATGGACCGGAAGTGACGTCATATGACCTACTTAGGGGACCGGAAGTGACGTCATATGACCTAATTTAGGATCACGTGACCGGAAGTGACCTGATGAGTCACTTGACCGGAAGTGACGTCACATGACCTAATGGCCAACCGGAAGTGAGTGACCTCATTGAGGATCACGTGACCGGAAGTGACCTGATTGACCACGTGACCGGAAGAAGAAGAAGAAGAAGAAGAAGTGACGTCACGCGACTTAATGAAGAGATGAGCGTCTTTAAGGGGTCACGCGCTTTAAAATGTGATATATATTTTTTTTTTTTTTTGGAGGAGGAGGAGGAGGAGGAGGAGGAGGAGGAGGAGAAGGAGGAGGAGGCGAGTCTCTTATTTTTTTCGGTAAACCAATAAAAAACACCACGATATAAGTTTGTTTTTTTCATTTTTATTGTTTTACGAGCGACTGGAAGTGACTTATTGAACTAGGTAGAAGCGTTCTTTAGAGTGTATAAGGGGGGAGGGGAGGGGAGGGGAGGGGAGGGGAGGGGAGGGGAGGGGGGGCCCCTTTAAGATGCATGGGGAGGGGGGCGCTTTTAGGATGCATGGGGCGGGTGGGGGGGAGGGGGGGAGGGGGGAGGGGGGCACTCTAGGGGGGTGGGGGGGGCACTCTAAGGGGCGTTTGTCTCTTGTAAGAGAAAAAGAAAAGAAAAGATTTTAATCGAGAGACACACTTCTTCCTCTCGAGAGGAAGAAGCGTGTCTCTTCATTTTTTTTTTGTTTAGGAAGTGAGGGTCTTTAGGATCACGTGACTGGAAGCGACGTCGTCACATGAGTGACGCTTTAAGAGACTGAGCGACTTACTAGTAAAAGAAGACGTATGAAAATAAAAACACAACAATAATTTATTTTATTTTTTTATTTCTTTTTTTTCAATCTTGATAAACACTCTATTTTTGAAAAGATGCACTCAATCAAGCAATAACACTCTTATCTTTTTTTTCATATCTCTAAAGGACTCGTTGTCACACCGTCAGAATGCACGCGACGCTTATAATACAAGTAGCGCACGCCGCCTTTCTCTATGGTGTAGGTGACCATTTTGTTTCGCACCACTTTGAAATTTCTATTTACAGCAATGAGAGTTTTTCGTTGGCGAAGAACATCCAAGAAGTCGTCTGGTTCCTTAGGGTTTTGTTTCTTCTGTACGCCTTTTGCACTCCATTTTTTGGATTTTCTTTCACCGGTGCCGATGACTCGTTAGTAGCAAATGTAAGTCTTAGGGTTGAGACTTAGGATCCCTTCACCTTCCCACTCCGCTTTCATAAGCCCCGAAGTTCTCAGATCGTGAAGGTACCGTCTCTCACAACATCCGCCGGGCGGCGGACACCATTCTCGCACTCTTTCCGTTTTTGTCTTCACGAAAAGCTCTAAGTGATCGTCGCACACCGCTGTCGGAATCCACTTTCGTTTCTCTCTGAAGTACGTCTCTCTCAGGCAAGGTTTGACTAGGTCATCCAACGTGTCACCGCTGAGAGCCATGTAAAGACTGTCAGTGTCCATTTGACAAAGGGCATAATCCCGCCGATTGACGAATCTATCCAAGAAGTCGTATGTGAACTCTAACATTTTCAACTTCGCGTACTGGTATACCATGAACCCTATTTGAATAGGGAGGTTGTTCTTGACTGTTTTCGGTTGTAGTTCGACTTCAAACAGATCAGAACTCAACTCGGACGCCTTTTTGAAGCGCCACGAATTGGCCAATAGTTCGAACTTCCGACTGTCAGTGTATCTCACCGCCGTGTGTTTTTCTTTGTTGCAGATTGTTTTACCGTACGTAGCGTTTCCCATTAACTTGTAACAGTCTGACAGAATTTTCTCGTTCTCGTTCACGTCGCCACGTCTTCGCGCCGCCGTTACTTCGTCCGCGAAACCGGCAAAGGAGCGTTTAGGTAGGTATTCTATGACCAGCTGCACTTTGGTGACTATCAAACTGTGCTCTAAATACCACTTGAGAAGCGGCGTTCCCAAGAGAATATTTTTTCCGTGGTAACTCCCTATCAGACATCTCTGAGGCGTGTTCAACAGCTTTTCTTCCTGCGCAAAGTCTGACATGTGAGGTCCTATGTCCGATTTTGAAACAGTCGCGTTCTTGAAAACGGGGGTCATTTCTTCGAAGTAGTCTCGTAGGTGAGGCCGCGTAGTGATGTCCACTTGAACTAAACCGAACATTTTCCCGTCTTTCACAGCGGAAAGGATGTCGCTCTCGCTCATCGCGTTTCGAGACACTTTCAAAGCGTCAACCTTCCAGCGTTGTTGGGAGGCCTTAACCCGCTCATCTCGACGCTTCATCTCTCTCCATTCGCACTCCCACACGACGACCAGCTTGTGACCTAGCGCTTTCAAGTACGCGCTTACTCTAGTCGTTCTGTCGCGTCTCTCCTCCCTCAGTGAAGCGCACTGATATCGGTGCGACGGTATGCACTCGTGAGCGTGGAACCAACACCCGTGAAACTGGAAAACCATATTAGAGGCCGCGTGAAACCCGTCCACGCGAATTCTCCGACAGCCTACAATCATCTCGCCGCCGTTCAAAGCGTGGCGCAGTTTCACGTCGCGGTCGTGCTCTACGAAGCGTAACCACTCCAAAGCGCTGTGAGAGTTTCTTTGCCTAATTTCGGGCTTGAACTCGGTCTCAGGTCGTCTCACCGCGTAATAGCCCGCGCAGTGCGCTTCGCTCATGCAGCGCAAGTACAGAGAGTTAGCGTCTAGTCCTAGGATGTGTTGGCACGGTCTCGCTTCTTCGCCGTACTTGTGCTCCCCTATCGGCGTGGTGCCCTTCTCGTGAAATCTATGGAAGATGATGGAAGGACCGCCGACTAGATTTTCTTTGATCAGAGCGTGGAGGACGGCGTCAAACTGGGGGAACGTTGTGAACGCGTCTTCTAGGTTTTGGAAGAGGAACCGTAAAGTCAAACCGGCGAGAGAAACTCCGTCTTTCAACATGTCAATGCCGCGATCTTGGAAAAATTTAGCGTGATTTTTCAGAGCTTCTATGAAAGGTTTGACGTCTTTGTTGTTGTAGTGGATCAAGTAATCTTCCATAGTTTGCATCTTCTCGTCGGACCAAACTTTCTGACATGCGGCGTAGTCGGATTCGGACATTTTGACGCCCGTCAGTTCGCTGTCAAAAGCCGATCTCGGTGGCAGTGTTCTGTTTGCCAGTTTCCTGGTAGACGTCATCCATTCGTAAGGAAAGTGACCTTTCTCTTCATTCCTGGTGAAAGCTCGCAAATAGGTCGCGTAGTTGTAACCGGGTGCCACATAGTTGACTACGTCCAAGAAAACCGTGTGCTGTGTGTAAACCGCCAAGTATAGATTGCTTCTCTTTATGACGCTGAATTCTTGGTTTCTTCGGTCTCCGGAGGCAAAGAATGAGTGAAGGCGTATTTTGATCAGGTTCAAGTCGTAACGCCCCGAGTTGAAGCCCACGACTGGAGCTTGACGGATGTATCTCAGAAGACGCTTCTTCAGTTGAACTAACGGGTGTCTGGTCTGAGCCGCAGAGAAGCCGCCTGGAGAAGGGGTGAATGTCGCCTCCTCCAGCAGGAGAGCTTCACCTATCGCCGCATCTAACTTCGCTAACGTCGGTCGGTAAAGTTCTAGCACAGCTTCCCCGATGACTTTGGCGTTCTCGTTTATGTGATTTAAAACTCTGTCCAACAAGGGGTCGGAATCTGCGTCGGATTCTCTGACGAAGCAGACGGGCCCCTCCCACCCCGGAAAGTCGGATGCGACGCTAGCCGACAAAGGGACGTGATCCCACAGCAGGGACACGTGTTCCGTCGACGGTTCTTTGCACGGTCTGAAGAAAGCCTCGAAATCGAAGGCAATCTTGTAAGGGTAGATTCCGGAATGTCCGTCGGGGGGAAAAATGGAGAAGTCTGCTAGCGCTTCGAAAATCGTTCTCGAGTTTTGGTAGATGCCACCTACGTAGCGCAACTTGACTTGTCGGCAAGAGGAAAGCTGGTTCCTGTGTCTCTTCATCAAGAACTCGGTGGTGAACGCCGCCTTACACTTGCAACATTCGTATATGCCCGCATACGCGTTGAAGTCCGTGACGAGAGAGACGTGCAAACCACCTTTCGCCGTCAGGTGTAGGTTGACTTTACCTCGGGCGGCCAGAGTTCTGGAAGGCGGTCTGATCAGAGTAACGCGTCTTCTCAACTTCCGCCCCGGCACCTGACGCAACGCGGTGTAAACCGCTATTTGTACGTCAAACAAGTTCTCTAACGCGGGTAAGTCGCGGATGTTCAAACCCGGAAAGGATTCAGGTGTGGCAGCGGGACAGAACTGACGTAACAAATCTGAAGCGCGCTTGCTGGTGTTGTATAAGTGAAAGGAAATGCAGCGGAAGATGCAGAGGTTGTCCTTGTTGGGAAAATCTAACACGCCGCTTCTCTTTCCAACTCGACCGGCCTGAGTGATCCTACCGCCTATGGAAAATTCCCCCGGTCCCATGTAAACGCAAATGTTCAAATTGGTAGGAAAAAGAACGTGCCACTTGGTGTCAGCGTCGCAAAGTTTCCGTACTTCCTCGCAAGCGACGGTGTTTTCCATCTTTGAGAGGAGCTCTTCCAAAGTTTCTGAATTAGTTATAGTAGGGAGCGGTTGTATGAGAGTTGCGTTGTTCTGGGAGGCGTGAAAGTAGCGCAGTTTGCTCTTGTCTTCTCTGTGTTGTAAGAGTAAGCCTACCGAGAAACCCACTTTGTATCTGAATCTTTGTGTCAAGTGAATGCGACGCATAGTATCTACAGCGTCACTCAACTCCCCGGTTGGTAGCCTGAAGTTTGTTTCACTCACGCGAGTCCCGTGCATCCTGACGCCCGTTTGTATCGCAGGCCAATTCGCCGTGAACGTTTCCTCCCCGTTCGGTACAGCACATATGCGCGGAGGGATGGTCACCCCGTCCAGAGATTCGCGTCGACAGGCGATCTTTCGGCAATCGCCTTCCCCGCATAGAGGGCAAAACTTAGGTATTACTCTACAATTTTCTACGTGTCTCTCGTGGTTGTACGGTCTTTTAAAAATTTTGAAACACTTTTCGCATACGTACTGCGTCATGTTTTTTCACTCAGTTACCAACTACTGCTGTCTAACTATCTATCTATCTATCAATTAATCTATCTGTCTATCTATCTATCTATCTGTCTGCTGTCTGTGTATCCGTCTGTCTGTCTCATACAGCGTACGTCAAACGCTGTGTGTGTGCGCGCGTGAGCGTTGAGCGTCTCTCATTCCAAATCCATACCGAGAAATTTGAGAATAATCTCTGTTTTGTCATCCAACTCTTTGAGCGCTCTGGCGGACAGCGTCACCCCCTGCTGTGTGGGTTTTTTGTCAGGACCTTCGTACTTGCGCACGTGGATGAGGTTCTTACCGCTGTAGTAGCTCACAGCTGTGTACACTTCGCCCTCCTCATCCAGCACTGCGAACCAGGGGGTGTGATTAGGTCTTCCTTGCGCGGACGCTGTGTCGCGTATGCGCACCACTGCGCGGATATCGGCGATGCGTGCTATTAGCTCGCGCAGCGCGTCGGCAGTGAAGTGCACTCGCTTGCTTCTGGTCAGAGACGCCTCTTTCACCTGGCCGTCTTTTGTGTAGCGCGGCCTCCTAGACAGTCTAGCCACGTCCTCCCAGATCTCCAGCGTCAAAGTCCCGTCTAAGCAGAACTCTAACCCGAGAGGCCGGGAGGTTTTCTCTGCTTCTTCTCGTCCATCTCGTTCTTTTTCTTGTATTTTTCTCTTCTTAGTAGGCCTTGTTGTTCTGGAACTCACCTTAGAACGTTTCAGACCCGCAAGAAGAGTAACACCATCAGCGTGAGCTGAATCAGCAGCAGAACCGATAACAGGAGCAGCGTCAGCGCTGGTGGTATCCGAGACCTCGTTGTTAGAACAGCGCAGCCACACGCCGTCGGTGCTGAGTGTAGCGGTAGAAGATGAAGCGCCGCCGCCCTCGTAAGGTGGCGGTGAGGGCAGTCGCCACGGACCGGACGCGCTACCAGTGGAAGTGAGGTCGAAAGCTGTGGAAGAGGGGAGCCGAAGAAACGTACCGTCCGCCCCTTTCCCTTTGGGTTCTTCGTACGCCTCGTCGTCAGCGTCGTTCTCTGTCTCACCCTGTTGCTGCTCCTCCTCCTCCTCCTCCTCTTCTTCTTGGTTTAGGGGCTGGGTGTCCGAATAGCTGTAACTCTCAGCGCGAGCAGCGTCGAGGGCGTCGGTCGATGTAGTGGTGGAGAGGGGCTGTGCAACGTGCGGCAGGTCATCAAAATCATCAACAGTAGTGGGGAAGTAAAAACCCGGTTGCCAGTACTGCGCTGTGCCAGGAGCGTTGTCGTCAGTAGTAGTAGCGGTAGCAGCAGGTGCAGCAGCAGCAGGTGCAGCAGCAGCAGCAGCAGCAGCAGCAGCAGCAGCAGCAGGCGCAACAGTAGCAGGCGCAGCAGCCTCAGCAGGCGCAGCAGTAGCAGGCGCAGCAGTAGCAGGTGCAGCAGCAGCAGCAGCAGCCACAGCACGTGGATCACCAGCAGCAGCAGCAGCAGCAGCAGGTGGGGCAGCAGTAGCAGCGGCAGCGCGCTTAGCAGCAACGTGTACTGTCGCGAGTGTAACAACGTCGCTAGCACGACGACTACTACCAGTAGTACTACTACCACTACTACTACTACTACTACTACTACTACTACTACTACTGCTGCGAGCGCTCGCTACAGCGGGAGGGTGATAAGACCAAGCAGATGCGGCGGTAGTCTCATTTTCAGTAGCAAGAGGAGGCGCTGACGCTAAACGAGCGCTGTTCCGCGTAGTCTTCTTGTTCTTGAACTTGCTTAGATCCTTGGACGGCGCTAGGTGTTGTCTTTTGCTCATGGTGGTGACTGTAGAGAGCAGCAAAAGACTGAGTGAGTGAATGGAGGTTTCCAGGCCCCTTATATACGCCTTCTCGCTTCTAGAGCTAAGCTACTTACTGGCCCTGTTCAGCTGCCGCCGGCTGGCCGGCGGCCATTCACAAAGAGAAACAAAAGACATAAGGCATGACGTTTTCAGCTGGATCCCTTTCCCCCCTTTTGAGAGATCGACTGTCATGAGCTAAGCTACTTACCACCCTGTTCAGCAATTCAACGCGCATTAGCTGTATAAAGGATTAAGCGGTTGCTGCCGCCGACTGACCGGCGGCCATTCACAAAAAGAAACAAAAGACATAAGGTATGACGTTTTCAGCTGGATCCCTTTCCCCTCTTTTTTGAGGGATCCACTGTCATGAGCTAAGCTACTTACCACCCTGTGCAGCAATTCAACGCGCGTTAGCTGTATAAAGGATTAACGGTGATGAGCTTAGAGTGTGTATACAAAAAAACTACAGGAGGCGTGTGGCATGAAGCAGGACCCCCTAAGACGAACGTGTCTGTCTGTGAGTAGAGGCGTGTGCATGTGGTGAGCAACTTAAGTGTAAGACAAAAAAAAATCACCGCCTCCTGCCGTGGTGAGTAGACCGGGCCGGCCGGCGGCGGCCGGCTAGTTCAATAGGGGTGACAGCTGACTAAGGCTGTGCATGAAAAAATCCGATTTTCACATGATCTCTGACGTTTGTTACAATGAATGTCAGAGGGAGGGAGGCGTCCTCAGGTAGGGGGTAGGAGGTAAGGCTATGGATGAGGAAAAAACACCGTTTTCAGCTGGTCTCCACGGATAGCGATGACATACCCCTCGTCATCTGAGCTCTTAAGGAACGGAGCGGCTGAAAAGGCGTCATGCGGACAGGTCGCTAGACAGCTGGAGTGCTGTTGGAAATAGGATTAAACTCCCTCTGTATAAAAGCTCTGATTTCTGTTGGTAAAAAACCATATCGCCTCTGACCACAGTAACGTCTACTACCACCACCACCCCCACCACCGCCGCCGCCGCCGCCAAGACGAGACGAGATGGCTCAAGCTATTCCACTTTCAAGCTCGCCATCACCGCCTTGTCCACCTGAAAAAAAGTTAATGCGGCTTGACGACGTGAGACGCGCGAGGCAGACTGATGGGGAGAACAGAGAGGTAGGACAGCGGCGCTTAGCATATAGCGACGCCTTGCTTCGTCAACTAGGTAAAGAGTTGAGCGGACCTTGGAGAGAGTTGGGCAGTAGCTTAAAAGTTACCGCCCCCCGTATGGATGCTCTAGTAGAGCGCAGTGTCAAGACACCGGAGGAGCTGTGTACGGCGATGTTCCGAGTCTGGTGGGGTGAAACCCCGCATTGTCATAGATGGGGAGAGCTCGGTCGCGTCTTCACCCGCATTAGACGAGTGGAACTGTTGGCTCAGTGGATGACCCTTCTCCACAAACAGGGGTTGGATTTCGAAAACCCCGCCTCGCGCGCGATGCATAAGCACTTTGGCGCCCTCGGCAGACGTCTAGGTAGCAGGTGGAAAGAGGTGGGGGACCATTTAAAATTGTCGCCTGAGAGGTTAGATAAGATCGCTGAAGAATGCGAATACGGAGGAAGTCCCGCTGAGTGGGCCTTCCGAGTGTTGAAAATGTGGCAAGCTGAAGCTGACGGTGCCGGCGGTACGCCTTTTGAACTCCTTCGAGTGTTGACTGAGGACATGGGAAAGTTTGACCTCGGCATCGCGATATTACTTGACTTTATCAAGCAAGAAACAACGAGAACGACGGACATGTGAATTGTTGTGTTTTATTTTCATACGTCTTCTTTATTAGTAAGTAAAAAAAATATTATAACAATTAAGACGCGTGTCCTCTTAAAGTGTCACTTCCTCTGGTCGCAGCTGATCGCCTCATCGAAGCATGTGATAAACAAAAAAAAATGAAGAGACACGCTTTTTCCTCTCGAGAGGAAGAAGCGTGTCTCTCGATTAAAATCTTTTCTTTTCTTTTTTTCTTAAAAGAGACAAACGCCCCTTAGAGTGCCCCCCCACCCCCCTAGAGTGCCCCCCTCCCCCCTCCCCCCCTCCCCCCCACCCGCCCCATGCATCCTTAAAGCGCCCCCTCCCCATGCATCTTAAAGGGGCCCCCCTCCCCCCCTCCCCTCCCCTCCCCTCCCCTCCCCTCCCCTCCCCTCCCCCCTTATACACTCTAAAGAACGCTTCTACCTAGTTCAATAAGTCACTTCCAGTCGCTCGTAAAACAATAAAAATGAAAAAAACAAACTTATATCGTGGTGTTTTTTATTGGTTTACCGAAAAAAATAAGAGACTCGGCTCCTCCTCCTTCTCCTCCTCCTCCTCCTCCTCCTCCTCCTCCTCTCCTTATCCTCCTCCTCCTCCTCCTCCTCCTCCTCCTCCTCCTCCAAAAAAAAAAATATCACATTTTAAAGCGCGTGACCCCTTAAAGACGCTCTTCTTCTTCTTCTTCTTCTTCTTCTTCTTCTTCTTCTTCTTCTTCTTCTTCTTCTTCTTCTTCTTCTTCTTCTTCTTCTTCTTCTTCCGGTCACGTGATCAATCAGGTCGCTTCCGGTCACGTGATCCTCAATGAGGTGACTCACTTCCGGTTGGCCATTAGGTCATGTGACGTCACTTCCGGTCACGTGACTCATCAGGTCACTTCCGGTCACGTGATCCTAAATTAGGTCATATGACGTCACTTCCGGTCCCCTAAGTAGGTCATATGACGTCACTTCCGGTCCATAAGTAGGTCATATGACGTCACTTCCGGTCACGTGACCAAATGGCGGCCTCTGATTGGCTAACTAGGTCACGTGACGTCACCACTAATCCCCTAAGTAGGTCACTTCCGGTCACGTGACCAAATGGAGGCCTCTGATTGGCTGCATGTCGATTGAGTAATAAACAGTAGTTAACCATAGTCCCGTTCCGATACATACTATACTACTAACATGACTATTTCAGTGTGCCTGTTGCAAAAGTTTATTCACAGCCCCAGCCATAAAATATATCCCTGCTGGCAAAGGGATCAACCCATCCTATAGTTATAGTTCTTGTAGAGCCTGGCTCCATTCTCATTAATGTTACTTATCAGGTGCTTGAAACTCCTTGATATGACCATGCCAGTGAACTTGAGTCGGTAGCCTTTTCTCACCCTGGCTCCCCTCCCTTCCATAAAGAGCTAAGTTATGAAGCCACTATTAGTACCGTTAGTATTACCAAGTTGTAATTTTGTATAGTCTGAGAGATTTTTGGTCCTGCAAGTATAATAGTTGAGAAAACTAAATATGTGTAGGGAGACACAAAGAGAAATAACCCCGCCTTCATAACTCTTTAAAGGGTCATATCCTGATATTTGCTTACACCTGTTTATGGGTTTGGTTAAGAGCCCTATATCCATGTGAAGGGTATGATACCTTCTAACTATCTGGACCCTGAAGGATATGGGTTCCCCCCAGAAGGAAATCACAGAGGTAACTCTACTTATTTTGGGATTAATTTAGGATAAAAACTAATTCCGTGTTTGTTTATTGAAATTACAATACAATATTGCAATTAGGTTGCTTTGCCTCCTGAGTATCATATTTTTTGTCTCCCATTACTTCCACTTAAAATGGTCTCTAACCATGTAACTTCTTTGTGTTCCTTGCCTCTCATTGTATTGAGTTCTTCTCCACTTCTGTTGTATGATAAGATAAGATAAAGAACCATGTCTTTGGTTCTGCCTTTTCCAAACATTTCCATCTGCTCTCACATGTTTCAGCCCATCCAGTAATGTAAATCATCATGGCAATCTTTGTTAATGATGCAACACCAATATCTTTCACCATACACCTGTGATGTGGGAGAGGAGCTCTGATACCAATAAAGAATGTTTCTGGTGAATCAAACACCCTAGACATAAAAGGTGTATTCATCCCCAGAGCATATGCACATGCATTTTTTAGAATTTCCCCATTCATTATGGCATCCTCTGATGGAGTTGACTGTGAATGGGCCTTATGTGATTATATCTAGGCAACACTAATTCATACATGTATAAATTTATAACTTATCAATGTCTGCGGTGTGAGGTAAAGGAGATGTGACATCTGGGGTTAAAAAGAGCTGCTGTTAAGAGGATTTGGACACAAGTAATGAGAAAGGTAGGTATCGTTTCATAGTAAGTAATAAATTGCACTTGTAAAATAATAATCAAGTCAGGACTTTACAGGGCCATAATGATTCTATGTATGGCTTTTACCAAGCATCTTGTTATCACATAAAGAGAAACTTTTCCAGAATTATGGTAGATTCTTTTTGATGTTCCATTAGAAACTTTGCCTCACAGCATTCATTAACTTTAAGCATTAGCTTAAACATTGAAAAGATTGAAAGTTTCATGCTTGTGTCATGCCATGTATACATTACTCAAATTTTACAAACACCACCATGGAGCATGGACAGTTGTATACTGAGGAGATGAAGAGGGAGAGTAAGTGAGTAATCTGTCGCTGGTGCTTGGTCACGCTAACAGTCGATACACGTGCCAGTGATGCTGGGGTGTAGCTATTAATTACATGATACATATATATCAGACATTTTATCTACAGGGACATCTGATATGAAACAGCCACCTTGCAGGTCTTCAATGAGTGTCAATTGAGTGTGCAGTGACCAGAATTCACAAACTCCCTAGCTCTGTAGTCCAACCAATTATCACACATTTTGAATTTAGCACCGTTTTTCATTCTATAATACTAGAAGCCAAATAACTTCACCAACACTCTCCTCACGCATTGCATCTAGAGGGCATTATCATACTGTTTGTGGTTAGAAGGAAAAGGGTGTAACAAGGATGCATGATGAAACAAGGGAGGGAAAAAAGGGGCTTCAGGTAGAGGTCTAAAGTAGAAATCACTTTGCCTATTAAATTGAACATAGTGATATATTCACCTTCTATAGATGTCTTTAGGTTCCTGATGAGCATTTAATGAACCAATGGATGTTTGATGAAGGGGGTGTTCAGCATCAAAAACTGCTGATGTAAAGTAAATGTACTAGTTACATCTTTGATTATAAGGATATATACAGTCTGGTGAGCAACAGGATGCATCATGATTCAATGTTGAATACATATTTCAGGACATTGATGTGAAACTATGTATTTCCTAGAGATCAGAATACTGCAATATAGCTACGAGATGCTGAAGGCTTATTGGCTTGCTCCTGGAGAGAAAATAGGACAGCCTGTACTCTAAGGGATTTCAGATATATTGACCTTTACCAAAGGGAGGTAACGTGGCTGTAATGAAGGTAAAATCCTCACAGCGCCGGATGAAGACTGGCCGGCTGTGATAGTAAGGGAATGGTTTTTGATGTGGGCTGCCACTAAATCTACTTTGCACATTCCCCACTAAAGCTTCCAAAGTAGCCAACATCCCAGTAAAAAAATAGTTTAACTCCAATGTTTATCTCCAGTAGTCCTGTGCTATTTACAGGCCTATACCTCACCTCATCCAAAAAGAAACACCTGTCTAACACCGTTAGACATGACCTTTTGAGTTCCCCTCTATTGTATGTTGGACTCACAGAAGCTGTGGCCTGTCTTGGTAAAGGGTGATAACGTATTCTGTAAGATCAGTGACAGGAAGGACACCTACACTCCTGTTGGTCACACATTCCTAGTCCTACTACTTGGGTCTGTTTTCCTTACTGAGAATTTAATTGCTTTTATTTATCATGGATGAAAACAGCTGCACCTTTCCCTTAGACTACAGCCTCCCTTTAAACAACCCATTGTTAGTGGCTCATCCTCAGTCCAAGTAGTATGTGACTATCAAAGGGAGTCTGTTAGAGAATCCCCCATGTAAACAAACTGAAAAGGGTTTCTTATACCCTATGCGAAGGTGTAAAGTCAGGTTTTATGGGGGGGGGGGTGAGCTCGGGTGTGAGAAGTGGTACAAGTAAGTTAAGCCAGAAAATAACATTTTAGATATTTTTTTAAAAGAGAAGTAATTTGATGTCACTAGACAGTATATAAGTGTCTAGGTTGGAGCATTCCTTGATTCGAGAGCCTTAGAAATGTCATGCTATGGCCAAAGTGTTTATCTATTTTGTTATTCAGGCAATCTTGTTTGAATAGCGTGGTCGTCACTGATCTTCCCTCACTGTATTCCAGCTAGTCAACCATGTCTAAATTTGAGGCTTTCCTTTAGGCTATAATATGTTTTGTATTTCTGCATGGGCCCCCAATACCTGTACCTGAGGGCCACCTGTACTTACCAAACTACAGGTCCTGAGGATATCCACATCCTACTGTATCTCCTCCTTCTACTGCCTCCCTCTGCTACTGAGTTATACTGGGATGACTTCTATGTACTCCACAGCTAAAATTACAATTTTCTCTGGGTAAAACAAGAGATTCAGAAATCACAAGCAGCTCAGCATGCTGTTTTAATGGCTATAAATGCCAGAAGGTAAGGGTAAAATAATGCAGAACAAAGTATATCAGAGTGTTCATTGTTCAAAGTATGTGTATTACAAGCCAGCACTGTGCATGGTAACTGCGTACAAAAGTAATCCAATGAGGGACACAGAGAAAGGTTTGTGTGTCGCTCCTGTTGGGTCTAAAAGATTTGCAGAGACAAGGTACATTGTTTTTTCCCCAAATCAACTGCTGCAGTTCCGAAAGCTACATTATTCTAGAGTTAGCAAAACAACTCTTGTCTGTGTCCTCTTCTTAAAGATGGGTTAGGAGCTAATTTGGGGCCAATTTTCATTTTTCAGGTATACCATGTATTTGTGTTTATGATGCCTATACAAATGTGTGTGTAAACTTTTAAATTCTTCTGATACTTAGAAATGCATAGAATAGAGAGAAAACCATGTCAGAATACGTCAGGCGACCCCACTCTATTATAAAAACAGGCCTTCTGACCTTTAATATTGGTATTTCCAAGTGTTAGATGGATTTAGACGTTTGCACACACATTTATACAGGCATTATGAATACAAATACATAGTGTAACCGAAAGATTAAAATTGGCCCCAAATTAGCTACTAACCCATCTTTAAGCTTCATAGAACAGAATGCCTTGAATTTGTAATGACTAGACTTCAAATTCCAATTCCTAGTTCATTGTCCAAAGACTCCTTTCCATTTCAAAAATAATCATTCAAAAATCTTACCTCTGCTCATTCAAAAGCATCTAAGGAAGAAACTAAGACCTAGAATTAATACTATCCTCTTGCTAAAAGTAGTATAACAGATTACTTATCTGGTTTATAATAAAACATTTGCTGCTTGATTCTATTGCTAGAGTTGTCATGAAAGGATAATCAGCTAGTTGACAGGTAATCAATCCAGTAAGAAATGCCAGATTTTATTACCAAAGGGACTTGCACATGAGGAGATATGAAAGAAGACTAGAGAGAGAATTTAAGATCACAAGAAGTGGGGCTTGGTGATTAAAGATAGTGGTTGGTTATGCTAATATTATTTAATGAATGTAATTCATGATGAGATAAAGGGAGCTCTGATACCACGTCTGTGGTATGGAGTTCAGAGATACCTAGGGAAAAAGTAGTCATATTGCAGTTTCAGCATGGGAAAAAAATGCATTCATAGGTATTTTCTTCAAAGTCTCCCTATTGTATTGATCGGGCATTATGTAGTAAAAAATCTATCTGGTGTTCACCAAGCTATATTCCTTCAAGCTGATTCTCCCTATCCTGCATCCTGCTACAAGAGCATGCCTTGTTTACTGTATTTAACAGTCAATGCTGCAGGCAAGGGATGTGGGGTTCTTAAGCTGTGCTGGCTGTGATATGAAGTGCTCTTTGAGACAGTGTCTTGTAATCTTTATGTTACACAACTAATGCAAATTATGCAACAAGCTGGGTGTGGACATCACTTCTACCCTCTGGTACTACCTTATAGGGCACCTGGCTGTCGATCACAGCACCACTTGTGCTAAGGTGAGAACCTTCAGTACAGGCCCTTGGGCACTAGGTGGAGCAACTAACCCTGAAATAAGGTAATGGATGTAGATGTATGGAGGTGTGGGATGGGTGGCCAGTGGCCATCGAGTACAACCACTATTAGTCCCTGCATCGCAAGATCCCTCCTGTCACAAGTGTGCCACAGAGTACTCCATGTCTGTTAGTTTCTGTAACCAGACAGCAGACTCTGCAGGTAAGTGATGTAGATGTAGGGAGGTGTGGGATGGATGGGCACAGACCGTAGACTCAATAAATCTCCTATAGTCACCCATCTCTGCACTGGGACACTGCTGTGTCGAATCTGCATCTCCCAGTGTTAACCTAGAATGGCTCCCTACTTGCTTCCATTGCTAAGAGTGCCATTTGGAATCCAATATAGGTGTCTCACAGAGAAGTCCATGAGAGATTGACACTGTACAGAATGGCTATTGTACAGCCAGACATCAAACACTTGCTTTAGAGAATTCCTCTCACGTTGCCTTACTCCATTCTTTAACAGCACACTCTCCAATCCATGTCCTTTTGATTCAAATTATAACTGATTAGATTTAGACCTAGGTAATAGGTGAAGTTTCACTCATGATTCCACTTCAAATATGGAATGAGTTTAGCTCACACCCATGAAAACCTGATTAGGCAGCTCCCATGATAAGTATTTTCCACACAATTCACAATTAGTAAGTCAACGTTTTAACAGGGATGCTTGTTGTGGCATGGGAAGGGAGACTAGGGGGTTGGGATAGGAGCCAATTTTAGGAATCACTTTGTCTAGTTTAGTATCCATAGTAGCAATAGCAATTGTGAAATATGGTAAAGAACTCTATTCTCAAACTTCAGAAAAATATACTGAGACAGTAGGCTATGAGGTAACAGAAGTACATGTATCAAGGTGTAACACGGTGGGCACTTACAACCTGAATACTACTACTATAGATCCCCAATCCCTGCACTGGCACGTCCTGCCCCTACCAAGTGTGATACACTGTACTTCATTTCTGTAAGTGTCTGGAACCAGACAGCAGACTGTGCAGGTAAGTGATGTAGATCTATGTATGGAGGTGTAACATGGGTGGGTACTGACAGTGGATTGCAATAAATCTTCTATTAATCACCCATGTCTGCATGTGAACATCCTGCCCTTACACTGTAAGGAACTAAGCTAGGAATAAGTCCTTTTCTGTTTTACGCTATTGACCGGAATAAAGTCACTCTGCACATTAACATCCTGTCCCTCTACTTTGTGGAATCTGTATTGGCCAGTGTTAACCTAGAATGTCTCCCCACTTGCCTCCATTGCTACGGGTGCCATTCAGTACCAATCAAATATAAAGCTGCCTCACAGAGACCTCCAGGTGACATTGGTAAGGGAGTTATTGACCACCTGCACAGAATGTCTATTGGTCAGCCTTTCCTACACTCAGGCATCCACAGCTTGCTTTCAGGAATCCCTTTCCCCTGTCTCACCATAGTGTCCTTCCTGTCTTGAACCGATTGCTCTCCCATCCCTTTCCAATTAAAGTGCATTCTCACCGAGCATTTCCCACTCACAATTCTAGTACTGCTCTAGTCTGCTATGTTGTAAGTGTGAGTGGTGAGAATGCCCCTTTAATGCACATTGTAACGGCTTGTAAGTGAGATCTCTGCAGCTACTTTATGCTTCATTAATGCTACCACTACCATCTGAAAATGAGTCATACTGTTTGGGCCTAAAAGCAATAAAATACATGACTATTATACAGGGAAACCTGTCTTATATTTCTGTGTCATTAGTTGGTTAGGTCCGTTTTTCAGATGTAAATACATACATTTATACTTGTTATTTCGCACAATGTACAATTTCCTACATGCTCCAGGTATTCCGAAACTTAGAAAGGATTTATTGACAAGAACACACTGTAAAAAGTTGTTGTTCGTGAACAGCAAAATTTGCTGTAAATGTACAGTACTTTAGCTGTTAAGAATAATACAGCAAATTTTGCTGTACATTTACAAATCTGTTACTGTAGATGCAGGTTACAGTACTGACTTGTAGATCTGCAGTACTTTTCCCTGCAATATGTACACGAGAGGTCCTGGGATCGATCCTAGGTCTAGCCACCTCTCATCAGGGATCTTTAGCAACAAGGCCGTAGCTCATTTAATACAGAGATGGCAGAGGTAGCTTATATCCCAATATGACCATTTGTAACACCAGCTCTTTGGCACAAAGGATCAGGGACTGTCTCCAACACCTCAGGTGGTGAGTTCAATCCATGGTTGAGCCACTTCTCTTGTTTTACCTACATCCACCTAAAATTCATTTTTCCCTCACATGTATGATCAAAAATATCACCAGCACTGGAAAGGGAACCCAGGACCTTCAGACTATGATTTACAATCAATTTAGCTGTACAGTGACAGAACGTTCTGCTGTCCCCGTACAGTACATAGTGCTGTAAATATAGATGCGCTCACTTGCTGTAGGTCTACAGCAAAATCTAGTGGAACCAAAGTTGCTCCCAATATTTGCTCTACAGGACCACTACTTACTTCTAACAGTGCAGTGACATTTAATTGAGCTCATTTTGTAACTCAAGTAATCGGAAAGTTGTTTTTTTTGTTTTACAATGAGATCTGAGTTCATTCGCCCCTCTCACTTGATATTGGATTCTCTGCTATCAGCACTGGACATGTGACTGACTCAGGAAGCTCCCTGGAGCTCAATCTCTATTAGCAGATCAGGGCCATAGGAGGCAAAACTATGTGTGAGGAATGCTCCAGTGGAGATTCTAGTCTGCATTTTTGAAAGAAAGTGGGGTATCGCATACATTTGAAAGCAAGCATGAGTATAGCAACTTTAGGTTTGGATTTTCTCTGATCGTCTATTTGATTTGAGGTTTATTTCTGACGGAATGGATGTGTTATAGTTCCCATTGAAAATACACTGTGATTACCATGGTTCTATTCCTTGGGACCCTCTTTTTGGGATGTTACTGCCCAACCCATTAATAATATACTACTAATAATTTACAGTATTTGGAACATCTTTATCAGAAATTTTAAATTTGCTAAAGATCAGATATACCCACTTTAATGCGGATTTAATGGTGTGCTGCTTTTAGAGATGTTCAATATCTAGAACGACTCCTCCATCGACTCCTCCATCACCACAGTGTATTTTTACACAACACAATGAAACAAGCATTGCTTCTAATGCTACAATTCACTGTATATTGTTTTGATGAAGTGAATACTTAGTTGCACCATATAGATTGTGAGCCTCAGGTTCATCTATAATGTTACAGTATTTTTATCTTTTTTTGCATAAAATATGTGCTTAAATTGTAAAATAGCATGCACCAACCAACTGCTAGAGAAACATTACTCTAGCAAACATTCCCTTCCATGCCCCACTGCTCATGTTGACATCTGACACCATAAGTTTTTACTTCATTTAATATAGTGTTTTTTTCCCTCTGGATGTGCATTTGTGTTTTGTAGACAAACCATGAGTTGATAATATGGATTTCTATCGGGAAGTAGTTTCTTGTACCTTTCAACATATATTTACAAGTAAAGATTTTCCTTGCCCAGGCCAAAGCCTGCATATCTCGTAGGCTTTTCCCTAAAGTGAAATTTCTACAATTTCATCACTGGTGATTGAAATTTCTCAGCTCATGGGTAAAGCTGAGCTCATTCACAGCTCGCAAAGTCATTTACCAGGTAATGAATTTCTTTATAAGCGAGTTTACAAGGGAGTGACCCACAAAGGTTTCTAGAGACTGGCATTTGCATATTGAAATATTTCTCATATTTTCATAATTTTAACTGATTTCCAAAGAGAGCCTCTTGTTATCAATCACTAAACTCACATAGGTTTCAATAGTTAAGCAACACAGAAGAACTGACACATGACTCTCTGAGGCCTACTGCTGTGAAGAGCTAATGGGTCATTTGCGAGATCTGAGTGATAATTCGTCCACTTGAGAAAGAAGAATCTTGAAAAACTTTGTGGAGAGTGTGAGGAATACACACAACTAGTAATAAGCTGTTTCCCTTAGTCTGTACTCCTTTTAATTAGCAATTTTTGTCAAATGCATGATTTGTTCAGGGGCTTCTAACATAATCAGTGCCATAATTAATAGTCCAACAGCTGTTTAAGCAAATTTCATATCCCGAGTGTACCAGCACAGAAAGTAGACATGTTATATAATGAAACATCTATTAGACAAGAAATAATATGAATTCATCCAAACTTGCTATATATACACTATTGATATCACCTTGATAGCCTTAATGTTATCTATGTTTCTGAGAGAATGCTGTGCATTTGGTATTCCCCAAAGGCCACCACATGAGGCCCGAGCAACACTCATTGTGTATGGAGTATGACCCATTGGACAGAAAGAATACATTACCATATTACTGCTATTATTATTTACATCTGGATGGTGTTGTCATTTTGACAGGAGAGATACTGATTCATCATTATTTTTATGACAGATACTGGTAGGAGAGGGTCATCAATATCTCACAGCTGTTACTGCTACAAAGTGTGCCACTACAACCGTCCTCCCCCTGTGTATCAACGTGATGGATCTACTTCTGGCTGTAAGTGAGAAAATGCCTTTGGGGTAGAATTCAGACATGTAGCGATGATGTATAGCTTTGGTGGACAACTAGACCAACACAAAGGCAAATGCTAATGAATCCTTTGTAATGTTTCAAGGAAACGTATTGCTGAAAGTTGTGAGAAAGTTGTGAGAAAGTTAGACAGCACTATTAGACAGGTCATATTGCCTTGGAAGCACATATTTGCAATTGTTAAACTGTTGTTCAATAAAGAAACATGGTTGGCCTAAGATCTCTATGGAGGTCGAAGTAAACATATGAACCCTTGCCCCCCATCTCCCCTACCTGTATGAGGCACCCCAGATCCAGGTATTGAAACAGTCAGATTCCTCCTTCAAGATAACATATTATCAAACCCCAGATAGCTCTCCTAGAGACAGGTTGTTCATTCATTACTGTCATTTAGGGGTTTAGGGTCAGGCTGGGGGCCAAATTGTCTGCAAAGGGGGAGATTCATCACCTGTTTCATAGTATTTTGTAGGCAGCAGAAGGATACCTGTGTTAATGGGCAACTCTAATGATTTTGCAGCATGATTCCTTTGTTCCCAAAGAATAGATATCATAATAACGCTAGGGGTAGAAAGTACAGTGAGCAGCTAGGAACACCACTACCTATATTTGTATGCTTTGTTCTCTATGTGCACTTTGCATGACAAGACAAGATAAAGGAACCATGTGTATGATCTGTGCCCTAGCATTGCATGTCTCCTGGTGATGATATATATAATATATATATATATATATATATATATATATATATATATATATGTATATCATTTTTCTTTTTTCTCTGTGCGTCATTTATCAGTCAATATGCCCAAATTTTGTGAGGACTGTAAAGAGGAGTTTGACGGACGCAGGTCAGATTGCCCCTATTGCAAAGATGACCGGGAATACAGGGAGCAAAGGGAAAGGAGAAAAAGTGAACTGGATGACCGAGGTAAGGAGGAAGAAAAGGAGACTCCGCCGGCGGCTACAGGTGGTGCTCCAGGGAGCTCAGGAGGTGCTTCAGGGGGCTCCAAGCCTAAGACCCCCAAGGGTACCACCAAGACTGATCTATATCAATCTTTGCACAAACTGGAGGACTTATCAGCAGTCTTAGAGGAGTTTAACAAACTCTCTCTTGACCTGAACGCAAGGATGTCTAAAATGGAGGGCATGATGGTCCAAATGATGGCTCGTATGCCCGAGAAACAAGATGACGCCCACCCTGGCCGGCGCCCTTTCAACTTCAGGACCCCGCACCCTGGTGCCCAGCCTGAGGTACCTCCAAGGGTACCTGAACCGGAGGAATCTGGTGAAGAGGGAATCGACCCTGCAATCATGGACAGTGCGGAAATCGACGCGGGAATAGACAATCTGGGAGGCAGATCCGTGCAAAGTCTGAGTAAGTTCGATCTGCGCAGATTTTTACCAGTTGCTGAAAGGAGACGTCCACTTCAGGTGGATAACCCTGAAAAACTTATTTACCTGTTAACCAGACTGATGGAGGACTTATCCATGAGAGGGTATAACATCACAGGCCTTCTCCAGCACATCTCGTATATTTCTTGGATGGCATCTACGGGGATATATGCCACCGAGGCCCTCGTCGAATACGACTATGAAATGCGTGATAGGGCCAGAGAGTTTGGCTGCAAGGCCTTTGTGGGGGGTGACACTCACTTATCCAATATGTATTTGGGTACCAGTGGTACAAAAGCCCACAGGTACCAGTCCAGCAAAGGTCCCAACCCTCGAGGCCGCAGTCAGGGGTACAACCAGGGGTCAGGGTCAGGCAGACGTCAGCCCCTGACAGGGTGGAGGAGGATTGCATCAGAGAGAGGGATCTGCTTTGATCACGCCCAAGGCCATAGGTGTGATGGGTGTAGGTATAGACACAGTTGCACTTGTGGATCCAGTGATCACGGTATGCTGAATTGCCCCCATTATCGATGGGGTGGAGACAGGAATGGCGACCAAGGCGGCTCAGCATGACTTCATAAGCCAAACAAAGACGTAAGCCGGATTATAGACTGTGAAATTGATCAGTATACGTGTATTGTTGACGGGATTAGCCCCTGTGTACGGGAAAATGACTTGTTTGTCACACCAGTGACAGTGTGTGATAACTTTGTTGATTCTGATGGAGGCCGCCATGTTTTACGAGGCCCGCTGCGCGATTCTGAATTCTGTGTACTTGACGACAAAAAATTTGTTGAAAATTGTAGACATTCGCCCGTAAATTCAAATGGTACTAAATGTGATGGGAATAAGGTCGCCAGAAAACCTGCCGACATTATTTTTCAGGAAGATTGCAATTATGATATTTCTGGCGAAAATGGCACAGTAAATAGTGAGGTTGTGGGAATCGCGTCGAGCCGTGTTGAAGAGCCGCGCGATTCAGGTTCTGTGGTACATAGTCAAATTAATTGTGACGGTAATGTGGAAGTCTATCCGGGAGCTCTGTACAACGGGTGGTGCAAAGAGAATTTTGTCGCCAAACAGGCTGGCGACAATATTGCTCGGGAAGATTTGGCGAGAATGGGTTCGGACAATAATTGGGCGACTAAATGCAACAAATTGGGAGTCGCGCCGATCCGTCTACTTGAAAACCAAGATGGCGGTGCACGGGTGGAAATTTCTTGCGTTCACGATTCGCTCTGGGAAACTTTGCCGGAATTTGTGAGTATTACTACGGAATTCACGGTATTGAACAGATGTGTTGATAGTTACAATTGTACCCGTCCTGTGGCCGCAGTAGAAGTGGTCCCGGGGGGTTGGTTGCCCGTGTGGCAAGCATGTATTAGTGGTACCTGTCACTGTATGTACATTGTAGAAGGAGTGGAGTGTCAACTAAGACCCTGCAGATTCACAGCAAAAGTGTTAGACTTCAAGGGAAGAGTGTGTACCAATGATATGAAGGTGTTGACAGGTGTGTACCATGGTTTCCGCATAGTTGACCATGGCTGTGTTTGTAAATATTCATGTACAAACTATCAATCATTGTTGGGGTCCAAGTTCAAGGGGGACATGGGTAGAAAAATCAAACAAGAACTCATGGAAGGGAAAGTTCATATGGTTAGTTAAAGACCCAGGTGTGTTCACGCTATGGGGGGGGGTAGAGAAGTCAGATGGGTCACTCAGGCCTATAACAGACTGCTCTATGCCAGATGGAGAAAGTATCAATAATTTCATGGGGGAAACTTGTGAGAAATTTCACTATAAATCTCTTGATGATGTCGTTGAGTTGATTACAATTGACAGTGCTTGTGCAGTTACGGATATTGACAGCGCGTACCGTTCGGTAACTGTCCTCCCCTCCCACAGAAAATTTCAGGGTTTCTGCTGGGATTTGGGGCAGGGTAACCGGTATTTTGAAGACCTTCGCTTGTGCTTTGGGTTGGCTTGTGCACCTTTGTTGTTAAAGTAGGTAGCTTAGGACCGTTTGTCAGTTGTGTCAACTACTTAGATGATTTCCTTGTGACTGACAATACTATTCAGGGATGTCAGCAGGCTCAAGACGAGTTAGGGGCCACGTTGGAGGGCCTAGGTTTCAAGGTTTCTCAAAAGAAGCTAGTCCCCCCCGCCACATCTGTCAAATACCTCGGTATTATAGTTAATACCCTGGATATGACCCTGTCCATTAGTCAGGACAAGTTGGACAGGGTATCTAAGGAGGTAGCTGAACTGCAAAGTGTCACCAAATGCAAGCGCAAGCGTTTGGAGCAACTTGCAGGTCTGTTGGCTCACTGTGCGACCGTAGTAAAAGGTGGTCGTACGTACACGAGGCGCATCTACGACCTACTTAAATGCACAGAAGGTCAGGTTGAAGTAGTATTGGACGAACTAGTCAAGCTAGACTTGAGCTGGTGGGCTCATTTCATGGTGTACTTCAATGGTAAGGCCCGGGTCTTAAATAGCAAAAGTCCAAGTTTTGAGGTCTTCACTGATGCTTCTTCTAAAGTAGGCTTCGGAGCCCATTGGGCCCATGGGTACACTTGGGGTTTGTGGGATGGTCTTGGCCATAGATGTGACCATGAATATCATCCCCCCCAGGAGGCCTATGATGACCATATAAACGAAAAAGAGTTATGGCCAGTCTTGGTTAGTTTGTCTAAATGGGGAAGTAACTGGCATAACTCAACAGTCCAAGTTACCACTGACAATACTCAGGTCCTTGGGGTTCTCTGCACAGGTAAAAGTAGCAATGCCACAGCCATGGCTTGGGCTCGCGAATTATTCTGGTCCTGTTGTTTTTATAACATCAATATCCGCTGTAACTGGATCCCAGGAGTCGACAACGTGGTAGCTGACTCGGTGTCCCGACTCAACAATCCAGATTGTGTAACTATTTGTTCAGCTTCATTACCTGACTTCACTGAATGTTGTTGTAGGGTTGTCAGATCTGATCCGCGACTGGAAAGTCCTGAGGGAGAACGCGGCCGCTGATAACTCACGTAGGGCTTATAAATCAAGGTGGAACCGATTCAGGACTTTCTGTGAGGATCACTACCTGTGCCCCCTACCAGCTACTGTGACAACCATGTGTTTGTATGTGACACACCTGGCTAAGACACTGACTTATTCTACTATTAAGAACTATGTTTCTTCAGTCTGGTTACTACATGACATTCAAGGAGTACCACATATAGACCCGAACTGTTATTTGATGAAGGAGACATTGGCCGGCGCAAAAAGGTCATTAGGTTGTCAGGTTCGCCAGGTAGATCCCTTATCTCCAGAGGATTTACTCCTGATTTACCGTACCTTGGATTTGTCAGTTGGGTCGGACCTAATGCTCTGGTGTGCCATAACTTTATGCTATAGATGTCTGTTGAGAGCAGGTCATGTGACCACTTCACCCCATACCCTCAGGGTCAAAGACTTATTATTCAGGGGTCAGGACATGGATGTTTTCATTACTAGTTCCAAGACAATCCAGTTTAAGGAGCGTGTCCTCCTCATCCCAGTATTGAACTCAGGGAACTCGCCATTGTGCCCGGTGGGTCACATCAAATCCTACTTGAATAGTACCGTGTTATCTAAGGATGACCCTCTGTTCCCATACTCATATCGTGCCTTCTGCACTGAGCTTCAGGCTAAATGTAAGCGAGCAGGTCTCACAGGAGATTATGCTACGCATAGTTTAAGGAGGGGGGCGGCTACTTATTTAGCCTCCTTTCTGCCTCTTCATGAGGTCAAACGTTGTGGAGATTGGAAGTCTCTTGCTGTATTATATTACATATCTGATAATTATAAATGTTGTAGACTCAAAGATGTACTAGTATCTAATCATTGGGGTTCCTGGTAAATTGGCAAAAGTGTTGTTGTTTTGGGCTTTTGGCCTTTATCTTGTCAGTTTGTACGTCAGGAATTTAGGCAAAAGTGTATCTATGTCTTTGTCATCCGTGTCTATGTCTTCTTGTTATAGCGCTCAGTAATATATGTATGGTATCTGACTGGATAACAGTAATATATTTGGAGCAGCGGCAACTGGTGGTTCTCTAAGTATAATCCAGGTGGCGCCCCAAGCTGGCCCCACCTCTCCATTTCCGCCCACCGCTCGCTCAGTCTGTTTGAAGTAGCCGTTGGATTAGGTCAACTTTTTTCTTTTTGTTATAATAAAAAGGCCTTTATCTTGTCAGTTTGTACGTCAGGAATTTAGGCAAAAGTGCATCTATGTCTTTGTCATCCATGTCTATGTCTTCTTGTTATAGCGCTCAGTAATATATATATATATACATAAATATATATATATGAATATATGCAGGAGCTAATGATAATAAGGGGGCTTTTTTACTGATCATCCAGAAAACTGTTGAAGTAGAATAGGTCCAGTGGGAGTGGTGCAAGAGAGGTTTAACAGGGAATAAAGGAAGAGCTTTATACATTATCAATGAATATAGATCCTTCATACAATCCTGATACCAATTGATAAATGTGTACAGTTAAACAATTATAATTTAGAACACTTCGCTTTATTTTGTACACGTAACTATGTAAGGAATAAATAATAAGGAGCAGGATTGAGGATTCTCATCATTTGTTTGCCCTAAGGGTTCGTGCATAAATCGATTCTTCATGCCTTTGGTGACAATATCGCCTGTTCGAATAAATTCTGAATGAAAACGGCTGTTGTATTCAACCAAAATTTGGAACCTCAATTCAATTTTCAATTTAATTGTTTATTATACTGAACAGAACATTCTACAAATTAACGCAGATATCAACAGTCTCCTCAGTTGGAAAAATAAGCAGATGAGATTAAATCCTTAATAATAACATTCATTTATACATTAACACATCTCCTTTTAGCTTTGTAATGATGTAGAAGAATTGAATAATTCTTAGGTGATATTACTTGGGAGGGGGGTGGGGGGGGGGAGGGGTTGGATGATGATATGAGGTATGTGTATACTCGTATAATGCAATTCTTTATAATACAACATTAAAATTTGCATAATGTCTCCTAACAAATATCATAGTCATGCAATCATTACCTTTAATCTCATAATACATTTATTACAAATACTAATAAATTAAAAACATCTGAACTATTAATCTTCAAAATATCACATATTTCTAAATACAAAGTGCTCAATGCTGTTGTTGTAATACTAACAAACATTGCCCAATATAAACTGTTTTAATACAAGTTTCATGGGAGAATCATACTTATAACACATAACATAGAAAGACACATCTTCTACTCAAGATTTATATAAATATTTTCAGGAGCCTCATTGGTAAATTGCAACACATGCAACCACTTTTTTATAAAGAACTTATTCACAGCTTTCTTCAATGCCCTCTTAAAGGATTCTTTACTCTCGGATAATCTGATTTTAGAAGGAATCATATTCCATTCACTCACAGCTTTGACCGGAGGTGATTTTCTAATTCTTTCTGTGTGGGTTAAATAAGTAACAATTAAGGGACCATCACCAGCCCTTGTTTGCCTATTGTTTACTAAATTCCATGCACCTATGGATATCATTCTATAACACAAGACTCCTTGCAAATATTTCCTTCTAAGATCAATAGGAACTTCTGTAATTCAGCCCAATAGCAACTTCTGTAATTCAGCCCAAAAAACTTTTGGATCTTTTAAATTAACTGTTAGTCTATTTTTTATAAACCCATCATGCACTTTTTTAACTTTAATATTAGACCTATTCTGATGCTTCTTCTAAAGTAGGCTTCGGAGCCCATTGGGCCCATGGGTACACTTGGGGTTTGTGGGATGGTCTTGGCCATAGATGTGACCATGAATATCATCCCCCCCAGGAGGCCTATGATGACCATATAAACGAAAAAGAGTTATGGCCAGTCTTGGTTAGTTTGTCTAAATGGGGAAGTAACTGGCATAACTCAACAGTCCAAGTTACCACTGACAATACTCAGGTCCTTGGGGTTCTCTGCACAGGTAAAAGTAGCAATGCCACAGCCATGGCTTGGGCTCGCGAATTATTCTGGTCCTGTTGTTTTTATAACATCAATATCCGCTGTAACTGGATCCCAGGAGTCGACAACGTGGTAGCTGACTCGGTGTCCCGACTCAACAATCCAGATTGTGTAACTATTTGTTCAGCTTCATTACCTGACTTCACTGAATGTTGTTGTAGGGTTGTCAGATCTGATCCGCGACTGGAAAGTCCTGAGGGAGAACGCGGCCGCTGATAACTCACGTAGGGCTTATAAATCAAGGTGGAACCGATTCAGGACTTTCTGTGAGGATCACTACCTGTGCCCCCTACCAGCTACTGTGACAACCATGTGTTTGTATGTGACACACCTGGCTAAGACACTGACTTATTCTACTATTAAGAACTATGTTTCTTCAGTCTGGTTACTACATGACATTCAAGGAGTACCACATATAGACCCGAACTGTTATTTGATGAAGGAGACATTGGCCGGCGCAAAAAGGTCATTAGGTTGTCAGGTTCGCCAGGTAGATCCCTTATCTCCAGAGGATTTACTCCTGATTTACCGTACCTTGGATTTGTCAGTTGGGTCGGACCTAATGCTCTGGTGTGCCATAACTTTATGCTATAGATGTCTGTTGAGAGCAGGTCATGTGACCACTTCACCCCATACCCTCAGGGTCAAAGACTTATTATTCAGGGGTCAGGACATGGATGTTTTCATTACTAGTTCCAAGACAATCCAGTTTAAGGAGCGTGTCCTCCTCATCCCAGTATTGAACTCAGGGAACTCGCCATTGTGCCCGGTGGGTCACATCAAATCCTACTTGAATAGTACCGTGTTATCTAAGGATGACCCTCTGTTCCCATACTCATATCGTGCCTTCTGCACTGAGCTTCAGGCTAAATGTAAGCGAGCAGGTCTCACAGGAGATTATGCTACGCATAGTTTAAGGAGGGGGGCGGCTACTTATTTAGCCTCCTTTCTGCCTCTTCATGAGGTCAAACGTTGTGGAGATTGGAAGTCTCTTGCTGTATTATATTACATATCTGATAATTATAAATGTTGTAGACTCAAAGATGTACTAGTATCTAATCATTGGGGTTCCTGGTAAATTGGCAAAAGTGTTGTTGTTTTGGGCTTTTGGCCTTTATCTTGTCAGTTTGTACGTCAGGAATTTAGGCAAAAGTGTATCTATGTCTTTGTCATCCGTGTCTATGTCTTCTTGTTATAGTGCTCAGTAATATATGTATGGTATCTGACTGGATAACAGTAATATATTTGGAGCAGCGGCAACTGGTGGTTCTCTAAGTATAATCCAGGTGGCGCCCCAAGCTGGCCCCACCTCTCCATTTCCGCCCACCGCTCGCTCAGTCTGTTTGAAGTAGCCGTTGGATTAGGTCAACTTTTTTCTTTTTGTTATAATAAAAAGGCCTTTATCTTGTCAGTTTGTACGTCAGGAATTTAGGCAAAAGTGCATCTATGTCTTTGTCATCCATGTCTATGTCTTCTTGTTATAGCGCTCAGTAATATATATATATATACATAAATATATATATATGAATATATGCAGGAGCTAATGATAATAAGGGGGCTTTTTTACTGATCATCCAGAAAACTGTTGAAGTAGAATAGGTCCAGTGGGAGTGGTGCAAGAGAGGTTTAACAGGGAATAAAGGAAGAGCTTTATACATTATCAATGAATATAGATCCTTCATACAATCCTGATACCAATTGATAAATGTGTACAGTTAAACAATTATAATTTAGAACACTTCGCTTTATTTTGTACACGTAACTATGTAAGGAATAAATAATAAGGAGCAGGATTGAGGATTCTCATCATTTGTTTGCCCTAAGGGTTCGTGCATAAATCGATTCTTCATGCCTTTGGTGACAATATCGCCTGTTCGAATAAATTCTGAATGAAAACGGCTGTTGTATTCAACCAAAATTTGGAACCTCAATTCAATTTTCAATTTAATTGTTTATTATACTGAACAGAACATTCTACAAATTAACGCAGATATCAACAGTCTCCTCAGTTGGAAAAATAAGCAGATGAGATTAAATCCTTAATAATAACATTCATTTATACATTAACACATCTCCTTTTAGCTTTGTAATGATGTAGAAGAATTGAATAATTCTTAGGTGATATTACTTGGGAGGGGGGTGGGGGGGGGAGGGGTTGGATGATGATATGAGGTATGTGTATACTCGTATAATGCAATTCTTTATAATACAACATTAAAATTTGCATAATGTCTCCTAACAAATATCATAGTCATGCAATCATTACCTTTAATCTCATAATACATTTATTACAAATACTAATAAATTAAAAACATCTGAACTATTAATCTTCAAAATATCACATATTTCTAAATACAAAGTGCTCAATGCTGTTGTTGTAATACTAACAAACATTGCCCAATATAAACTGTTTTAATACAAGTTTCATGGGAGAATCATACTTATAACACATAACATAGAAAGACACATCTTCTACTCAAGATTTATATAAATATTTTCAGGAGCCTCATTGGTAAATTGCAACACATGCAACCACTTTTTTATAAAGAACTTATTCACAGCTTTCTTCAATGCCCTCTTAAAGGATTCTTTACTCTCGGATAATCTGATTTTAGAAGGAATCATATTCCATTCACTCACAGCTTTGACCGGAGGTGATTTTCTAATTCTTTCTGTGTGGGTTAAATAAGTAACAATTAAGGGACCATCACCAGCCCTTGTTTGCCTATTGTTTACTAAATTCCATGCACCTATGGATATCATTCTATAACACAAGACTCCTTGCAAATATTTCCTTCTAAGATCAATAGGAACTATGTTGGCAATTTCATGCAACTTTTTAATAGAAATTTCTGTAGGGTCATATATCTTAAAACACACTCTGAGAGCTGTATTTTGTAACACCTGCAATCTCTTTTGATCAGCTAAATTGATACCAGAAAAAAATAATATACTACTATCAATATAAGGCAACAACATTGCTTTCAATATAATAACAGCAGTCTCATTGTCGAAACAACTTCTAAAATGACCTAAAATCCAGATTTTGTGATTAACCCTACTAATAACCTTACTTAGCTCTCTCTTGAAAGATAAATCACTTTCTAATGTTACACCCAAATATTTATAAAAATCAACCATTTCTAGGGTTTTACCTTTAACTGTTAAGTCACCCAACCTTTTATTTTCTTTATATGTATAAAGCATTGACTTTGTCTTAGAAGCATTTATGGTTAACTGATTCTTATCACAATAATCTATCAACACATTCAGATCATGCTGTAACTTTAACGTTATTCCTTCAATAGAATTACCTTCCACATATAGAACTGTGTCATCAGCATATTGCAGAACTCTACTCTTTAGATTTAGATTTGACAAGTCATTCACATACAAAATGAACAATAAAGGTCCCAAAATAGAACCCTGTGGGACTCCATAGGTAACATCCAGCCAATGGGAAGAAACATTATTTGCAATTGTCTTTTGTACTCTATCAGATAAGTAATTTTCAAACCATCGGATAACACTTTCAGAAAAACCAAACCCTGGCATCTTCGCTAATAATTTTTTGTGATTAATGGTGTCAAATGCTTTTCGATAATCAATAAAGACTGCCCCTATGTATTTTCCTTTATTTAAATTTTCATATAAGTCACTAGCTAATCTAATAACTGTATCTTGGGTTCCTCTTTTAGACCTGAAACCATTCTGACGATCTGTGAACATGTTGTTATCCTCTATATATTTCATAGCCTGTCTATGTACAAATTTCTCTAGGATTTTACCTGTAATTAGCAATAAAGATATTGGTCGTAAATCTGTAACACTAGTTGGATTATTGATCTTAGGGATTGGGGTTATTTTTGCTTTTTTCCAATCAGAAGGAAATATCCCACTCTCTAAAGAGATGTTTAAGATATGGCGGAATTGCTCATTTAGACCTATTAGACAGTCTTTTAACACCTTGGCTGATAGGTGATTAAACCCTGAAGATTTCTCTTCATCAATAGCATTCAACTCCTTTTTCAAATCTTCTAATTGAACTTCATTAAATTCAAAATTCTGAACGACAATGTTTCCAACATGTTCATGCTCGTCTACACCTTCAACAATAGGTATTTTGTCTGCTAAATTTTTACCTACATTTGCAAAAAATTGATTTATAAACTCAGACGCATCAGACGAAGCTATATCTTCTCCATTATTATCTTTTAAATTTAAACTTGCAACCTTAGCTCCCTTAGGTAGCAACTTCTGTAATTCAGCCCAAAAAACTTTTGGATCTTTTAAATTAACTGTTAGTCTATTTTTTATAAACCCATCATGCACTTTTTTAACTTTAATATTAGACCTATTTTTTAAGAATTTTGCTAAATCCTTATCTTCTTGTTTTTTTGTTTTCTTTGCTCTTTTTAGAGCCAAGTCTCTATCTCTCATGAGCTGTGCAATTTCTGGGGTAAGCCACTCTGGCTTAAGTCTCTTAAAAATATTTCTACGAATAGGACATTTATAATCCAAATACTTTAAGAAATGATCAAAAAATATTTTCCATGCCTTATCTGGGTCAACACACATAAACAATTCATCCCAATTAAACCCTTTCATATGCCTTAACATGTCCTCTTTCAAATATTTCCTATACGATCTACCAAGAAAATCTGCACCCACTGAACTCTTCTTTATCCTTTTTCTAACAATAAAAATTGGGACGTGATCACTAATGCTAGTGTCAAGCACTCCATTTTGGGCTACATCATTCATGTTAGTAAATATTAAATCCAATATAGCCTCACTGTGCAAAGGCCTGGTTGGTTCTTTAATGTACTGGGTTAGACCAAAAGCAGCTTCCACTAGCTTTAGCCTTTCCCTTGCCTTGGAATTTTTACCGTAATCTATATTAAAATCCCCACCAAAAATTATGTATGCATCTTTTTTCCCCATAATCTTTTTTATTCTAGCTAGTGCCTTAATCATATGTAAGAAAAAATCATCAATTTTACCTGAAGGAGGCCTATACGCATTAAGTATAAAAATACTCCTAGTAAAAGGCAGACTCACTTTAGTCACTAATAATTCAAAGTTACTATTCATTATATTTAATTCTTCTTCCTTCATAACCTCATGTCTTATATCATTTTTTATCAATGTTGCCAAACCACCTCCTCTTTTTTCTACACCTTCTTCATTTATATACAATCGATCCAATCTATTAGTTACATACCCTTCTAAATTAAAAATATTTTCTCCCATTTTCTCTTTAAGCCAGGTTTCACAAATATTGATTACATTGGAATTCAAATCATTAAGGAAATCATGTACACTAACTTCTTTAGGAGACATTAAACTCTGTGCATTCCAGAAGACATTTTTAAAACCTTTCATTACCGTAGACATTTTGGGTTGACTATCTTGAACAGCTTCTCAATACAGAAACTGATATTTAATATCACAGAATATACATACCAAGTTTTAGAATAATAATGAATGGGGAAGGGGGTAGGGGGATGGGAGGATGAGATACTTTGCAATGATACAATCGACATATCGATAAATATTGAACGTTTGGTTTCAACAATTGGCTATAGCTTCCCAATATCTATGACCTTTAGATCAGACAAACATCAATCACATGAATAAATACGAATATGAATTCAAATCGATTAGCATAAATATTTACAATCATGGACTTAACATTCAGTCCATAATCTAGAATGTAATCAAGAATAATATACATTTAGATCTTAATAACATATATCAGTATAAAACATATACCGTATAACAACCATATCAACCTCAAATTATTTATGCACATTTGATTAGGTTATCAAATTATTGAAGTTGTCACAATAAGCAGCGAAAATTTATCAGTTAACCAACTTTACAATTTTACCTCACATTTATTGAGTCAATTTAACTATCTATATTCAATACACAAGCGTTTGGGACTTCTTCAATACATTTATACCAAGAATTAAGATTTAAGAATTAAAACTTTAAACTGACTACCGGTACACTCCCTTTTTCATAGCTTGTTGTAATACAAAGCAACTACTTAGGTGAATTTTACCAACTTAAATAGAACTATGCTTTCATATTTCCAGAGTTTTTATACAAAGTTTTCAGCTATGTTCGCTTCAGACTTTCACGACCCCCACAGTTGTAATAACAAGAATTGCGGTTGTTGCCGCGTAAAAACATGCCTCAGGCATTTTTATACATGGCAACAACCGCAATTCTTGCATTCGAAGAAACATAATGTCTACATGGTTGGTATGTTTGAAGGAAACCAATTCAAGACACCAAATAAGCAGGGCCTGGAAGGGGTTATCAGGGGGAAGGATGATATTACTTCAAATATGGCATTGGGTCCATGCTAGGGGATAAGCAAATGTGTGTTGCTAGGCAGATAAACAATTAGAATAGCCGTTGCTAGGCAACCAGCTGTATAAGCAACAAAACAATAGAACCATTGAATTCCTTGGGTCCATATTAGGGGAGGTAGGTATGATTATAATCAACCTCAGGACCATGGAAATGTGTGTTGCTAGGCAGATAAACAATTAGAATAGCCGTTGCTAGGCAACCAGCTGTATTAGCAACAAACTGATAGAACCGTTGAATTCCTTGGGTCCATATTAGGGGGGGTAGGTATGATTATAATCAACCTTAGGACCATGGAAATGTGCATTGCGAGGCAGATAAACAATTAGAATAGCCATTGCTAGGCAACCAGCTGTATTAGCAGCAAACCGATAGAACCATTGAATTCCTTTGGTCCATATTAGGGGGGGTAGGTATAATTATAATCAACCTCAGGAACTATCAAAGGTTGATTAATATTATTGTTATCACATCTAGCATAAATTTATGTTGTGACTCCTTAATCAAAGATGGCGGCACAATCCAAGATGGCGGCGCCCGTTCTGACTTCTGGTAAAGTGCAAACATCATATACCTCGTTCTGGTGGTGCCTGTTGGCACCACCAGGTGGCTACACCACCACTTCGGCATAAAAAATGCATTAAGACCAAGAGGTAAACTTCAAACAGACACATTACATAAAAGATGCATTGGTGTTAAATTCATAAAGATTGAATTTGCATAGGCAGCTCTGTGCCTGTACCTATAACATCTCCTCCTGTATATGTGTTTTGTAATTTTACAGTCTTCCATTATAGCATTATTGTCCTGTACAGTAACAGGAAACGCTTCCTCCCAGCACTGTTGGCTTCAAAGGCCTCAAACAGCTTCATATTTCTCACATGTTTGCAGGCATTTATGATGTAAAGAACTTCTTTACAAGGATTAAATTAAAATGTCAACCTTAGATTTTAACATCTTTGCAAGATCATTGAACTGTTCTGGTAATGTGTTTCAGAGTGATGCGACTGTCTTATAATGCTGCATGGGAGGAATAGAACCGGACAGATCAAGACACATTAGGGAATAACATGGGCCTATAAGGGCACCGGGGCTGCTTCTGGGAGGAAAGCATCTGTGAGAAGGGGCTGTGGGAGGAGAGCTTGGAGAGTAGGAAGTGAAGGATTTTGGACAGATGGAAAGGTAGAAAGGGAGGGAGTAATCTCAGCATTACACTACAATACATAGCATAGAAGGAATGCACTTTTCTTTCCCAGTTGTTAATTCACATGCAGTAATGTCTGCTGTAGAGTCCATTCTTGATATCATTGTACTCAATGATTTCTAAGTGTCCATCCTTTGATATTTTGATTGGCATTTTTAAATCAATCTTAGTGAGCCAATTAGTCCACTTCTTAGTATGTTATTAACATGCTGCAGACATCACTGCTTTCTCAAACCTGGTACTGAATAGCAGTAAAGGTTGATGGAAGACCTCTTCTGGAAATCTGCTGAGAGAGATGCCATTCCATCTTTGTTTTAGCTCCTGATAAGATCGCAATATATATTTGATTTATTACTTTAAAAGATGTAAGCATTATTCCCCTTAACATTGTATTAATATCTGGATGTTTTGCCCATAATCAAATGGATAAGACTTTTATTTTGGTATTTCACAGCTGATTAATGTAAGACCTCTCAGTAAGCTCATTAGTCTAAGCTGTATCTCCTTAAAGATGCCGCCAATCAGACAGTCCTAATATACCATTGTCTCCTGCTGCCAGACTCTGCACTATCATTTGTGTAGAAGTATAGATGGTAATCTGTTTGCCATCACGTATCGGGCACTATCCATCATAGGAGGAAAAAGGCAAGGTGAGAGCCATATCAGTAGTGCCGGAATTACCAAGGGGCAAACACTGGGAGTTGTCAATCATATTCAGCATTTCTCTCTACAAACCCTGGCCAAGGGTTTTCAGAACAGCGTCAAGGTCCGAGGGGTGCAGATAGATATGAGCAAAGACCGGTTATATCTGTGAATAGACCAATTGTGCTTTAAGCAGGAGAAAGCCTTTCCTGTAAGAAGTCTGGTGCTTCTTTTCATGTAGGGTGTATGTTAAGTAGGAGATTTAGGTTGAGTCACTTTGACTATAGTAAAACCCACCACTTTGTGCCTCCCATGTCACAAAAGGGAGGATCAGATTCATTCATGAAAACTAATAAATTATTTCATGTCAGAAAGCTTTGCTAGATTGAAACAATACTATGACAATACCTGAATGGCTGCTGGCTAGATTACACCCATAATGTGGAACTAAGACCGTTAATGGGATTAATTGCAAAATAATAAACTAATAATGTTAAGTCACTTTGATTTCACTTCATCATTGCTACAGGAACTGAGTTAGCAATTGTCAAAAACATGGCAGTCTTAAGGATATAGAGGCAGCAGCTCTCTCCTCATTAGGGATTTGTTTTCATAAAATCGAAATCTAAATTCCTGTTTGCTGCATTTATTTAACCAAGATAATCAGATTACTGCAGTAGCACATCATCCCGATTACCTCCAATTGAGAAAAGCAGATTTACATTTATATGAGGAATAATGATTTATACATTACTGGTATCACTGTGAATTGCTTCAGGACAGACACAACGTCTATTGTTTGATAGAACCGCATGAAATTAAAATGTCATCCACATTCAACCAAGACTTGAAATTACTTTAAGCTTAATATCACAAGACAGGATTGACAAACTCAGGATAAACCAATTGCACTGTTTTCTGCTGAAGGGTTCTACAGGATATGTATAGGCACTTTGTAGGCACTATAGCAATGCTGGAGTAGCTCTCCTGCCAGTGTCAAGTCAGCTTTATGGAGGCTATTGCCTGAGGTGCTACAGCTCTGGCAGCTCTGACATAAGAGACAATTTGAGAGAAATATGAATAAAGGTATGAATAAAAGTGACTTTAAAGTTTAATATGTAAGTATGATGGTGAAACCTTTTATTTGATATCCTTCAAATGTATCACCATGGCCTTTGAAAAATATAAAATAATCAACCAAAGGCATTCTTGCTAAACTTGACTAGCAAAAAGGAAAAGGGGATTATAACATGGTAGGAAAGTAAGTGATACCTTTTCTCACTGCATCTCAGCAAGTGCTAATTGGCTAGGTCACGCATTAGCATAATATCATATGCTCGAGGAAGATGATTTCAGGGGATATCTTATTCTTCATCCAAAGACAGGGACTCCTCTGGTCCCCAAGAAATATAGCTGACCGTAAGCCTAACCCTAACTGTAATGAGAAATAACTAAGCCATCCCTAACCCCTACCATAACCATTGGGCAGACATCCAGTGTAGAGGTTGGTTTCTTAATGGAGCTTCCCCTGGGGGACTTGGATGACCTGGGGATACAGGTGAGTCTGTGTCTGAAGCATAAGATATCCCCAAAAATCTTATGCTTAACGAATAAGATATAATGCTAATATGGTCTCCTTCCAGGTCAGCTATGTAATCATACCCCTGCAGCTGCTCCCCATAGCTGCCCCTCAGGCCCCCCTTGTGGCTATTAACATGTGCTGTGGGCAGTCTCTGTGTCTGGGGCTTTCATTACAGAATACTCTTCATAGTCCTGAAGGCATACACAGTCAACTACAGCTGGCAACTATAATGTGTCAATTTCTATTCACACCCAAAGAAAGTCATAGCTTTGGGTACTAAAATAGTCATAGAAACTAGTTTCTGTCACAAATTTCCACCAAAATGTCTGCAGAACAGGTCAGAGCTTGTGTGAGAACAGGAGGGCATGGTAATTGACTGGTTTATACAAATTGATGTAGACACAAGGTATGGGGCAACCACAGACAGATCTGTGTGCAGTGTTTACTGCTTATTGTGGTCAGAAAGGAGAAGTGAAATAACATAAAACATCTCACCTTGGCGATCCATGCATATTAGAGTGTCCAAGTTATGGTTATTACAGAACAGCCCTGGGGGAGGTTCTCATATAAAGCTGTAACACATACAGCAGTAAACATGCAGATGAGTGGGGGAATTGGATCAGTGCCTGGATGGCAGAGGTGAATATCAGGATATGAGGAACAAAGATGAAAAATGATCCAAAGAAAACATTATGATTGAAACAGCTCTACATGTCTGATGATACAATGGATGCATGATAGTATGACAATGAGCTATGATATTGAACTAATACACTGATATGCATTGCTGTTGATTAATGTATAAGATACTCTTTGCAGTGGATTGGTAAAAAGGCATGGGATATACAGTGTAGCCAACAAGATCAGTGAACTCTTGTAGTCACAATGCATTGGTAGTGGGTGACTCATCAAATGTGCAGTCCTACAGGTCTCTCCTTTCCTGCTCTTGTTATGTTGTCTAGTTATGCAAACCTCCCTGTAGGCAGCATTAAATGTTGATACAGAATCGTAATATCTTAATTTACACAGCTAGATAAGTCTCAATCTCCCTCTAGGTATCTAACCAATACAATCATCCATATGAATTGAGGATTGTATGTTACAGATCATTAAGCCAGATAAAAACAAAACATCCCCTAATGAATCTGAACGACAATATTATTAAATTATCTGGCTGTTTTATTCAGTGGTGAATAAGGTATGATAGGCAGCAATCCTCAATCTAATAAAGTAACTGCATACACAGCCAATGAATGGATCTATATACTGACAAAAATCCATTATCAGACTAATTGCATCCTGGTTGGAATGGGTAAATGCAACATCAAATTAATTAGTGATCTTTCTTTACAAAACATGTCAATATATGAATATTGCTTCCTTATATAAGTTGCTTATCATGGAGCTCATTGTATTTTAGGATAATAGGATTAGGCCCAGACTATATAAAAAAGTCTAATACATATCACTGCCTCATAGTTTCTGTCCACTGAAGAAATCATATCATGGGAATAGCCAACTGAGTGACCAGCAATCTGGTTTTCAATCCTTTACTAGCATCCTGATAACCAATTCTTATATGTAATTATTTCTTCACTGACGATGCAAGAGAGAATAAGCTTTCTTTGATGAAGGGAGAGTCTGTATGTTTACAATGTGTACAGAAGAACAGGATTAATCGATCAAAGACTTTTTATATTCTGTAGTCAAGGCACAAGCAACATCCGTATTTACTTGAATGAATATTGATTTTGGTCTCACTATACATTGCTGTATTGGAAATAATAGGACATTATGGCATTATGGCTTAAAAAAAGTTGCAGTATAACAAGAGGAAATGCTTTCCCCCACAACTTTACATTTCTCACATGTCTGCAGACCTTAACATGGAAAGATATTCTTTATTAGAACTATATTTGAATGTTACCCCTAGAAGACAAGTTGGAGGGAAGCAGAGTAACCTCAGCATTTCAGAACAATTTATAATACAGTGCAAAGAAATATTTTTTCAAATTATTACTTCAGTTATGCAGTTAGCTCATTTGCAAGCTTCAGCTCCCAGCAGGCTCACATGAACACCAGAGCACTAGGTTTTGTGACATCCTAACTGCAGGCATTATGGGATGGATAAGTTACATCCAAGGGACAAGTTGATTAGTTCAGCTCTTTTTAGAAAATGCCTTTTTCATTGTATGGTTTCATTTTCTCACTAAAGGGGCCGTATATCATTCCACTCATGAACACCATTGCCAGAATTACCAAGAGACGAACACTCAGAGATATCAAACATATTTAGTATGTAGTTTTAATTTGCAAACCTTGGGAAACGGTCTTCAGAACAGTGTCAAGGTTCCAGGCAGGTGGATACATATGAGCAACGACTGGTTATATTTGTGAACAGATCATCTGTACTTCATGGTATAGTGAGGGACTCAGTACAATGCCTTAGTCTAGGTTGTAATATGGTTAAAGCCCCGTTTTAGCTGAGAATACACAGCTCATGTGAAAAAGTCCCGACACAGCCATCCGCTGGTACCTACAAATCATAAGGTCTCTTATGCTTAGACAGTGAGCGCCCCAGAAACCAGCAATGTCTGATCCCCCATGGCCAATTTCCTGTTGTGCCAAGTTCCCTAAGCACATCCATCACCAGTGGACCCTGATGTTGAGGAATACTACCTGGTATCTGCTTGAAGATTTTGGTACAAAAGAAAGGAGTAGAACCTTTAAAGGTTGCTCAGTCTACTAACTGGTGTGGTGTGAGTGGTGTTAGCGGGGCTTTAAGAGGGGGGAAAATTTATATATATATATTTTGAATGAATTTACATCAATCCCTCACATTATCAATCTATTCCAGTCCATACACATCCATCCACTGGTGCCAACCAATCATAAGGTCTCTGAGGCTCAGACAGCAAGCGCACCAGAAAAGAAATCAATTTCTGATCCACCAAGACTCTTCCTTGTCCCCCTCCATTCCCCCAGCACATTGATCAACATTAAACCCTGATGTTGAGGGATACAACCTGGTGTCTGCTTGGACCGAGGGGTTGAGCGGCCTGGAGTAGAACCGCTGATGCCTGCTAAGCATGGCAGCCAACTGCCACAGGCACGTCCCTTTAGGAACAGAGGTAGGGGCATATCTAGCATGACATTGTCTATCAGTAATATGTGAGGTGAGAGAGACATAAACAGATCCAGTTGAACTTGATAAGGTGCAATCATTTTATACTCTATATGTAGTTAAGTATCACCATCATGTAGACTGTGGAATAGCACTGTAAGTTTACTGCAGTTCTGTCACTGCTTCCTTAAATGATCTAAAACATAGGCAGGGAACTTCACAGTAAGCCACAGACATCAGATGATAATCCAGCGACTAGAGTATATACCAAATGATGATGACAGGGAAATGCTGGCTATTCATGATGTAGTAGTGTCTAGGTCCCAGACTTGTTCAGCCTTCAAATTGTAGCAGGAAGGAACTACATCTAGACTACAATGTCTTATGTCACATATTCCTCCTGTGATGTAAAGCAGGGTTAAGTAATCAAAAAGCTACAAAGCATCCAACAGGCATCAGCTGAATAACACCTAATGTGTAGGATGCTACTCAGTTCTGACAGTGAACTTTTTGTAGGGTAGTAATAAGTGTAGAAAGGTTTCTTGCGGCTTTCATGAAGAATAGAATGAATTACATCATACAGTACTATAGCTGCACTGGCTGTGCTATAGACTTCCCTTTGAGGAAAATAATTTTTTTGCAAAACAACTGATTTACATTGCAAATCAATTGCCTCGACAGACATATACACTTTTGGAAAATACTAATCAAAGATCTAGAGTGAGAACATAGAATTGTCCTGGGTAGGCACCCTCCCTCTCTCTCTCATATATCTGCCCCTACACCAACAATAAACTCCTACATCATTAAAGGCTCACCTCCTACTGAGGAGCCTCTCCAGCATTTCTTGTAGACACTGAAGGTAAATGATTTAGATATTTAGAACTGTGAGATTGGCAGACCCTGACAACCTAATTACAACTCTTATCAGTCACTTATAGCTGCACTGCAACATGTTGGGAAATTCCTGAAGAGAGATTTCCTATTAGTCCAGTGTAGAGAGACTAGGAGCACCTGCATGGTATTTACAGTTAGCCAATGTAACACTTTGACATTGTTTTATATTCAGTCTACACCTAACCATGTATAGAGCAGGTGATATGGAACAATACCTAGGGTGAGGTCTTCAGGGTGCTATAAATGAAAAACGGTAAGGGATGACTGTTTTGCATTTATACATATATATATATATATATATATATATATATATATATATATATATATATATATATATATATATATATATATATATATATATATACTTACTACCTAAAAGGGTAACACAAAAGATTTTCCAGCAAAATGTATGTGCAGAAATGCATTGATCTTTTGATTTTAACGTTTCATTACTGACAAAAGAGCCAAACTACATACAGGCACACAACATACTAGATGCATTCCTGACTGATTTTATTTCATCTTCTCCAACTAGATATGTATAGGCACCTCTGTGCCTGTAGTTATTTCACCTGTAGGTGATGCTTTTACTCCATTAGCAGTAGTACATTATGGCATTATGGCTTAAACATAATTCCAGTATAGCAAGAGGAAATGCTTCCTCCAGCGGCTTTATATTTTTCACATGTCTGCAGGCATTACAATGGAGGATTTTTTATTCAGACTTATATTAGAATTTTACCCCTAGAAGAAAAGATGGAGGGCGGCAGAATAATCTCAGCATTTTAGAACAATTCACAATACAGAGCAAAGAAACTTTTTTTTCCAATTGTGACTTCTGTAACGCAGCAAGTGCATTTGCAAGCTTTGGCACCCACAGCCTCATATGAATACCAGAGCTGCAGGTTTTATGACATCACAACTGCAGGCATTATGGAATGGATATACTACATCAAAGGGACAAGCTAATCAATTCAGCTGTTTTTAGAAAATGCCATTGTCATCATATGGTTTCATTTCCGTACTAAAGGCGCCGTATATAATTCCGCTCTGATGAACACCATTGCCAGAATTACCAAGGGATAGACACTCAGAGTTGTCAATCATATTTAGTATGTAATTTTTATTTGTAAACCCTGGAAAAAAGGTTTTCAGAGCAGTGTCAAGGTCCCAGGCATGTGGATAAACATGAGCAAAGATCGGTAATATTTGTGACTAGATCAACTCTGCATTTAAGCAGAATTTTACTTTCTTGTGCGCAGTTTTGCTTATCTTGTTATGTAGGGTCTATTTCAAGTAGGAGATTTGGCTTTAGTCACTTTGACTATGATTATTACCACCCATGACTTCATGTTTTATTCATAACAAAGGGGAGGATCCAATTTATGCAAGAAAACTAATGAAATATTTAATGTCAGAAATTCTCTTTGGATGGAAACACTATGATGAGAATACCTAGATGACTGCTGTGTAGATTACACCCATAATGTGGAACAATGATTGTATCACATCATTGTCCTCCTGTTCTCCTCACCGTGTCAATGTCTCAAATAGGCTGTATTTGCGCTGCTGGTATAGATGAAGACAATTGATGGGACTGATAGCATGATATGAAACCTATGATGTTAAGACACTTTGATCTTTGTAAAACACTATTACATTGTCAAAGGAACTCAGCTAGCAATGTAGCATAACTATTGGCATCATAAATGTCATAGAGGTAGCAGCCCTCCTCCTAATCATGTTGTGACTTATATCATTAGAGAGTCAGGGGATGATAATATGCTGTCATGAAATCTTATTATAATCATTTCCCACCTGCTCCAATTGTTCAACAGAGGTAATGAGATTACCTCAGTGTTAGCTTATCTAGATTACCCCCAACCCAGGATAGCAGATTTATATGTTTTATTTTTTGTAAAATAATGAATGCAATAATTACATTACTAGCAGGTATCACTGTGAACTTCTTCAAAGCAGACTTGAGGAATTGTCCATGTATGTATGATATTACTGCACGAGGGTGTCTGTTTATCAAAGTGTCACGCATAATCAGCAAATACTTAAATGACCTTATACAATTTGCTAGAAAATTGATTTCTTAAAACTTAATGGACAAACTGATATTCGGTAAAAAAAAAAGATGAAAGGATAGAAAAGCTAGTCAAAATATAACCCAGGTAGCTCTGTCATACTGATAAGACTTCTAATCAGCACAGATTGCACAGTTCATTGTGTTGTAACCAAATTTGACCCTACTCCCCACGTGGACTGATTCAGACAGGTCTCATCAAAATAAGCAAACTGTCTGTCAAGTTTTGTTATCATGGGGACTCATTAGTATTAATAGGAGCAGCTGAATGTAAATAGTAATCTGCAATCAGATGGCAAGGAGACTGACACCAAGTTGTGGAGGCACAAATTCAGTTGGATATAATAATCGAAGTGGTCCTTATTTGGCAATTAGAGATTGTAATTGAGAACGACTGGTACGTTGGATTCCATGAAGCATTGACATGCGAAACTCCTGTGTATGTAAATAAAGAAATTTGAGACATCAGTGACAGGGAACACCTTGTCATGAAGTTATTCTGTGTTTTATTTCAAAAACATAGAATCTACCAGCAGAAACAATGTTTAAAAATCTTTCTAGACAACTCTACTTGGTACATAATCTATCAAGAAACCTTTTCACAGGTCACTTAACCCAATATTAATCTCCCCTGATATGGTGAAAAGTAACTGCAATCATCCAAAGGAAAAAGTAATCAATGCAAATTAATTGAAACTAAGTTTTATGTGCTAACAAGTGTGATACTACAGATTTATATTGTTCAGAGTTGGACTCAAATTAGTGAGTTAAGGCTAATTCTGTATGTTTTCAATGCGAATGGTCATTTGAAATTGTCTTGCTCAGTGTGTGTTAATTTGCATCAAATATTGTGCTGCTCTCAACATCTACAACTGAAGCATCTTCTGCAGGGTCCCACAGAATGTGTTGAGGCACTTTGTAGGCACTATAGCAGTGCTGGAGTAGCTCTCATGCCGATGTAACGTCAGTTTTTATGGAGGGCAGTAAGGTCCTATTGCCTGAATCACTACAGCTGTCGTAGTTCTGCTATGTGAGACAGTTTGAGAGAAATATTGGATTGTTTCCTGTAAGTTAGGGAGTATGTAAGTATCTCTGTTGGAGTAATCTTTGAGATGCTTAAAATGTTATCCCATGGCCTTTAGAATAGTATTATCTCAAAGATTTACCTAGGTGATCTGTATAAACATCCCTGTGGCCACAATAAAGAAATCATCATTGAATCAAATTGAATCATCATTGATACATGTTTGTCAATGTTGATCAAATGCTGATTAAATGTTGATGCAACATCAACTGAATTCTGTGCTCACTTTGAAATTGCTGTAGCAGCTGCCCCCCATAGCTGCACCTCAGGGCACCCTGTGGCTATTGACTTAGGGTCTGGTCAGTCTCTGTGCCTGGGGCTTTTATTATACAGGACTCCATTAGAGTAATCCTTCAGGGACCTGAGGGATGAATTTTGAATTGAAACTCAATAAAAATATAAATTTTCCAGTCCTTTCCGTCCTCTCAGAGCTCTATGAATTCGATGAATTTAATTTTGTTCTGCAAAAGTGTCTCAAGCAGGGTGAGATTTAAGTAAATTTCAGAATTTTAACAAATTAAACATGGGATCAAATTTTTCTCATCAAACATTTGATGTAAAAATCTGTATCCTTAGGGATAGAGATTTTACTTTGTTTCTTTATAACAGGAAACATGACGTAACCTCTGCTGCTTCCGTAATCTTTCCCCCTGACTCAAGCTTTCTTTTCCAGAATAGATGATTTAGTCATTATCTGATTGTACCTACCATGTTTCTCACTAGACTTCAATCCTGAGTGGTTCAACGCTCAAGCTGCTTCTTTCTGTAAGTGTGTTGATATCTGCACTTAGCTGCTATGTGGAGTTTCTCTCTCACTGTATCTATTAAGCTCTTGATGGCCTAGCAATGTTGTTTCTTTGGAAGATGAAAGCGCTTGTCCTATTAGTATAGTAGAGGAATCTGGAGGCTTGTGTACAATCCACTACCTGCCACTGTCTGGTAAGTGATATATGTAGGACCTCTCAGTGTGTGTATTAGTCTAAGCTGTATCTCCTTTAAAGCCCCAGTGCCTCTATGAATAGGGCTGTGCACCTGTCCCAGCTCAACTCCTACTGTTGCTGGAGGGGTAGCAAGATCTGCGCCTTTAAGTGCTCCCAATCAGACAAGCCCTATAGACAAATGCAGCAAGAAAGGGTGACTTTTCAGAAAAGTTGTTGATAAAGTTTTTTAAAGATTTGTGAAGCGTGACCAACAAATATATGAATATAAATTTAAAATCCTGCACTTTTATATATTTTTTTGATTTGAAACATCTTTATTCTGGATACGTATATGAGGAGGCACAGCCTGTTTTGTGGCGGATCCAGACATTGGTTTTTTCTAGCTATAGTATAGGGTGACATGTTAGTGTATGAAAAAATTTAAAAGATGAGGAGAATTGTTAGTTTTCTGACTGTGGTTTATATCAATATGACGTTAGTAGTAGGGAGTCATGTGGGCTTATCGCCTCTTTGGTTGTGCAATGAAGTTGATGAGGGGTTGATAGAAAGAATAGATCAAAGTTTAGGTGAGTGTATATGTATGTGAGGGGAGGGGGGGATGGGATAGGGCAGGAGGTCTTTCCATGAGTGGGGGGGGGGGGGGTTTAGTTCACACGCTCTTGGTTGTTGACTGTAGCCATTTTGCTTTTGAATTTGTCCATTTCTGTAATGGCTCTTGTGTCTACAGGCAGTTTGTTCCATATATCAGCAGTCTGGATGATAACAGATTTGCTGGCTTTGGCTCTTTTAGCAGTGTAGGTTTTCAGGAGTCTTTGGTCATGTGCTCTGGTTCTCAGTTGTCTGTCGTCAACATATTCAGGGTTTAAAGACCGTTTGAAGGCCAGATTGGTCATGTGGTGTAGTCTTCTAGTCTCCAAGCAAGCCATGTTTAGTTCTGACCTTAGCTCTTCTAGAGGAGGAGTAGGTCTTAGGTCGGTGCAGAATCTGAGACCTTTGTTGGCTGTCACATTTAGTTTGTGTAGCTGGGCTTTAGTAGCCCCGCCATAGATTGTGTCACCATAGTCAAAATACGGTGTGAGCATCGTTTTAATAAATTTGGGTCTCGACGGGACTGGTATGTTTTCCTTAGCTCTATTGAGCAGGTACATTTTAAAGTTGGTGGTACGCTGGACATTTGCAATGTGCCTTTTGAAACTGAGGGTTGAGTCCAGTGTAATACCAAGGTACTTGTAGCTAGGCACGTTTTCTACTGTTTCAGGTCCGATCTTAATGCTTGGTACTAGGGGGGTTTTCTTGAGGTTGTTGATTGATGCAAAGGTCATGGTTTTTGCTTTCTTGATGTTAACAGACAGTCTGTTTCTATTGCACCAGGTGTGCATGCCTTCCAGATCTTGGCATAACAGGCCTATGCTTTCATCATATTCAGACAGTGGTATTTCTGAGAAAAGTACCGTGTCGTCAGCATATAGTAAATGGTTCAAGTGGTTTAGAGCTGTGCCTATGTCGTTGATGTATATTAAAAAGAGGAGGGGGCCAAGAATGGAGCCTTGTGGGACTCCACAGGTGACTCCTATTCTATCTGAGGTGATGTTATTTGCTATGGTACATTGTTTACGATTATAGAGATAGTTTTGGAACCAATTTTGGGAATTTAGAGAGAAGCCTATTTTGCTTAGTTTTTTAATAAGTAGTGAGTGGTTAATTGTATCAAAAGCTTTCCGGAAGTCGATGAATATTGCTTTTAGAATATTGAAGTTATTTATTGCTTTATAGATATGGTCAGTAAAATCTGCAAGGGCAAGTTCGGTGGAGTGTTTTGGTCTAAAGCCTGATTGTTTGGGTGTTAGAATTATATTTATATCTAGATATACCATAACCTGGGTGTGGATAAGCCTTTCTATGATTTTAGAGGGAAGGGGCAGGATTGAGATGGGTCTATAGTTGTTTGCATCTTTTGGGTTACCTTCTTTGGGGAAGGGCACAACTGTGGCTGATTTCCATGAATTTGGAAACAGCTGGTATACTATTGAATTATTAATAATTGTGGTTAGTCTATCTGGAATTTTGCTGAGGATATCTATTAATATTCTAGTTTTAATGTTGGGGATTCCTGAGGAGTTTGTAATTTTGGTATTTCTTATTGCTGTGAGCACTTCAGCCTCAGTAATTGGATGCAAGTCAAATTGATTTGACACTGTTATGCCCTGGTATGCCCATGGGAGGTGCATGTTGCGTGCTAGGTTCGGCCCTATGTTCGCAAAATACTCATTGATGAAGTTTGCCGTGTCCTGGGGGGGGTGTCAACTTGTGTGTCTTGGTCTACTTACCTAATTACTTTGTGTTTGGCCGCATATTGATTAGTGAGTTCTCCAAAATTTCGCCAGAATTTTTTACAGTCCTTTTTATATTCTTCAAATTTGTTATTATAGTATTCACGTCTTGCTTCACGAGTCAAGTCCTTGGCTCTATTTCTGTGGAAGACGGCAATATTCCAGTCATCTTCATCATGAGTGGTTTTAGCTAATTTTAAAAGCTCATTCTTTTCATTTAAGTATCTAAGGAGATCGTCGTCCAGCCATGGCTGTTTTTTTTGCTTGAATATGAACACTCTGATTGGGCGCGTAATGTCCAGCTCCTGTGTTATTTTATTTTCAAGGATTTGCCATTGGGTTTCCGGATTTTCAGTGGTTTCAAATAGATCCCAGTTACTATTGTTAATATTAAAAATAAAAGTTTCTAGGTTAAAATTTCGGTAGGATCTACCGGTAAATGTAATTGGCTCCTTGTGTTGTTTAATATGGTCTCTGATTGCAAACACCTGTTGATGGTCAGAGAGGTGAAGACTGGTGGTGCCCCAGTAGTTAACATGTTTGGAATTGGTGATAATTAAATCTAAAAGGGTATTACCATGTATGATGTCATACCTTGTGGGTTCATCTATCAGCTGGATACATCCAATACCATTTATGTAATTTTGCATAGCGGTGGTGTTCGGGTGCCGTTTGTCAAGCATGTTTATGTTCATGTCTCCAACAATAAACAGCTCACAATCTTGTACGTTTGTCAAGTTTTCATAGCAGTGCTGTAAGTGCTCGATGATTTTTTTTACATTTCCATTTGGTGGCCTATAAACATTTGCTATAACAAAGGGGCGAAGAAATTTCTTTTTTGCATGTACCCAGTGAATCTCAATGTCTTTGTCTGACTTGTTAAGATGGGCGCATTTCAGATAATCTGAGTTAAAGCAGCTCTTCACATACATGGCCACTCCACCAGCTTTTTTGACTTGGCCATCCTCATTCAGTACTTTTCTTTCAAGTCGGTCAAGGATATAGTCGTCAATTTCTACAGTTTGGTCCCGGAGCTTATCATGTAGCCATGATTCTGAGAATGTAATAATGTCCAGCTTGTTTTTATCTAAATAAATCTTGAAGTTCTAATATTTAAATGTGTAATCTTGACACCTTTTGTGTCTTTTAGCCTGTCTTCAGCCATTATCGAATAGTAAGGTTGGACCCCCCGACCTCCATGCCCTTCCCCGGGACCCCCCAGTTACCCTGTCATCAACCATTGTTAATTTATTTAGAGTTTGAGAATCAGGATATATATATATACAATTTCAAAGATAATTGTTAATTTATTTAGAGTTTGAGAATCAGGATATATATTTATACAATTTCAAAGATAATTGTCCTTTGAATCTCCCGATATGAGATGCTTGCAAATATAGCCATTATATACAATGTTATGTGCATTCTGCTGAAACTAAGGTAAACACAACTTATTTTGAAAAAGTCATCCTTTCTTGGCGCATTGGTCTATAGGTACCATTGTCTCCTGCTGCCAGACTCTAATGTGGAAGGTGTCTATCTCTCACATATCAGGCAGTACTTATTGTAGGAAGCAGTAGGCAAGGTGAGAACCATATAGTGCTGGAATTACCTGCTGAATTACCAAGGGACAAACAATTGTCAATCTCTTAAATTATTCATATTACATTGATGGATACATCCAATCCACTCATTCCAGTAAGATAAAATTCACTATGCTAATCTTGATATGTTTCAGTGTTTTATGTTCTAGATGTATGTACTTAAACATTGGCATTCTCCCTGTAATTTACTGTTTAAAAGTTATAGCTTCACTTTCTGATCTGAAAATCAGGCAAAATCTTTTGGTTGTGAGGAGAATATATTATCATACCCTGCAGAAATGACAATGCCATCATCAAAACAACTCAGTTGGCAATGTAACATATTGCTTTGCAGTGAGAAACTGTAAATAGAGGTAGCAGCCCTCCCCTTCTACTCATAAATGATATATTGTCTCATCAGGGATAACATCCTTTTATGAAATAGAACCATGCCCTGTCTACTCCATTAATAATTAAAGGTAATGAGATTACCTCAGTGGCAGCTCATCTAGATTACCGCCAACTCAGGATAGCAGATTTACATGAATATGAGGAATAATGAATGCACTAATTAAATCACTATCAGGTATCACTGGGGATGGCAGATGAGAGGGAAATTGTCTATGAATTAAATATATGATAGAACTTAACAAAAGTAATGGAAGAATACAAAATGGCTAGTCACCATATAATACAAGCAATATTGTGTGATGAGATGTCAAATAAGCACATGTAGTCATTGTGTGACTAAGTTTAACCATTTCATTTCCTTAGACTGCTTCTATCAGCTCCCATCAAAAACTCAACTGTCTGTCAAGTGTCATTATCATAAGTACTCATTAGTAACAATGGCAGCTGCTGAGCAGGAATAATAACCTGCAATGAAGCTAATCAGGTGTCAAGTAGACTGACACCAAGGTTTGGAGGCACAAGTGCATGATGGCTGCATTGACATTAAGAACTCGCGTGTATTCATTTGAAGAACATATTATTTGAGGCATCACTGGAAGTGAACCTTCATTGTGAAGTGTTTTGGTCTAGAAATATTTCATTTTAAAAACATAAAATTCACCTTCACAAATATGAATGTTAAAATACAAATATCAGTGATAGTTCAACAAAAACAATATATTTTGGCATCTATTGTTATTAGTTTGACTGGAGGTCTTTGTGTCAGAATACTAATTCATTGACTCGTGATTGCTTTAAACATATCCTCCATTGTCTATTTATTAAAGATAATTTTTTACTCTAGATCTAAATTTGAGCAAATACTATTAAATTATGGATTCATTTAAACAAAGGAATCACACACTGCAAATGTTACAATATTGAGGGCATATATACATTTAAAGAGTAAAATGAAAAAAAGAGAGAACTTTAAGCAAACAGCAGCAACAAATACCTTTGGGGACTTTCAATTGTATAGATTGAGTAGAAGGACCATGAAGGCTGTTTCAGTTACCTTGCTCATTTGTCAGGTGATGTACATAATCCCACATCAAGGACCAGACGTTATGGGATTGGCTGTCAGGGACGGTGTACAGCTGGTGACAGGGAGATTGCAGCTAAAAGGGCATTTAGGAGGCCACAATGTCAAGGTGCCAGACATGCAGGCTAATATTATCCAAAATGCCCAAGGCAGTGTTAAAAGATGCTTTAATGAAAAAGCTAATCATTTCTGCTTTCATCTTCGATTTTTTTTTTCTTCACCAAGAGATACTATTACCAGCTGAGGCATTATTGTCTGTGACTGCAGGCTATGCTTTCTGCTGTTAATTAAATTTTATTTCAGAACCGAAATTCTTGCTTTTCAGAATTATCAAGTAGATGATATTAAAAGCTTACAATCTATCTTCCAACCATTATGTTACCTTCTTTATGTTCACAGTTTGCCTGCTACCTAGCCATATGATTTAGCTTTGATAATTGCATTCAACAAACTCATCAACCAACTAAATGACATTTTAAAAGCCAGACAGTTGGTGGGAGGAGAATAATTCCAACAGCAGATTGACAATGAAATGATAATTCAAGAAACAATTAAAACAAAACAATTTTCTAACACTCTCTTTCATGTAAGACCCATATGTTTCTTAACTTTATCATAACGATTGGAATTTAAAATTAACCTACAACCTGTGAAATCGCTGTTCTCATATTGCCTCTATTTGGAATCACTATTGGAATGACAATATGACTAGGCTTTACTTGAGTGGCTGATACAGTACAATATGGATGAAATTAAATTCAGGCTCGGATTTATAAAATAATGTACCTCAACACAAAAAAGAATCTACCAATGCATAGCCACTCCCCTGTAAACTTGGGGTACATGAAGGCTTTGTGGGAATGAGGTGGTAGCCCAGGAAATACAGATGTAGATTACATGTAAATATAGGAAAGCTAAAATCATTGATTATTCTGTTTGCTGGAGGCCATGCAACCTGATCCAAGGACACTGAGAATAATGTTAAGTAATGATTTACCGTCCATTTATGTTATCTGTATCTAGAGTATGGTGTTAACAAACACAACACAGAGATCAGTGGATTACCTTGACAACCTTTGTTTATGCAGAAACATTATGCAAGAAATGTTGGCCCATGTCATCCACCCTCACCTAAGGTAAATATTACCAGACCATTTATCCCCATTCACCTGCAGATTACAGACATTGACTCAGAACACACCAGGCTGTGAAAAATTTAACTCTGGCTGTCAAATACAGCTGGGGGTTTCATCTGAGATTATTCATGAGGAAGTATGTTTCCTATCCACTACACAAGATAAACATTTTACATTCACCTCGGTTCCTAAACAGGTGACGGGAGACAGCGTTGTACTGTAGAGGCTCCTTGTCTGTCAATGTATCAGAGGTGGCCAGCAGTAATAGAGGCTGCAATGAAGCTTGGTAAGGTGATACACAAGATTATTTTAGTGGCACAGATAGAATTTTGCAGTGTATTTCTATGTTGTCTATAAAGTCTGCTTCTAGAGTTGTTGACAAGGAAGTGATGGTAAGATATATAACTAAAGAGAAGGACAGAAATACCTGAACTCTGTGACTGTTGCTATAGGGCCAAACCGTGATCAAGGAATCTGATACTGAAGTTATTCTATAGTTATTTTAATCTTCATTGATAGCAACTCAATATCAGTTGTGGGATAGAAATCCTTCCCATGCACATTGTATATTGTCAGCCATCAGTATTCTATCAGCCAATTCAAAGTTGTCTATAAAAGATGGAATTGTACCTGTCGCCTCTAGAGAGAAATCTATAATTCAGAATTGAAGCATATCTTCTGGGCCACACATTGGCAAATTGCCAAAGGGGACTGTGGGACTGTATACTGGACACTGGCCAGACGTAGCCCTGGTGTTGATTCTTCAGTGTCAGCCACCGCTTTACCTAGTTCACACAGTTTTGACGGCCACGGAACCGTTACAATTGGCTAGCAGTGCTTGGAAAGCAGAGGTTCTTACTGACAATTATATAAATCCTGTGTAGTTTATGAACCACACGGGATATTCTAGAATTTTAACTGTCAATGGATTAGGCGGATACCCAGCCTATGTACAGAAGATAAATGCTCAGCCCAGCCATGCAAGATATCTATAGTCAATGTAAGTAGATACATGTATCATGCTGACAGTTGGGGGTGGGCCAACTCTGTAGGGTCAGTATAATATACGAATACAGCCCTTGAATGTTACTTAGCAGGGCTTCGTTCATAAAAAATGAGGAAACAGTATATTGTGTATTAACCCTTTATGGCCAAATCTTGCTAAAAGATACCACTTGTTGCACAAATGCAGCCCTAGCAAGTAACTCGCCGGTGCTGCATTAGTGCATCATGCCGACCCTTCTGGAGTGTCTCAACCCCATAGGGTCGACATGATGTCTTACATAGGTAAGAGAAAAGCATCTAGGTCAGCTGGCAGAAGCCAATGAACTCTGCCTCAGAATATTAAACACAACCCATGCATGGCTCAGTAATATGTCATGATAGATGTGGCCATAAAGCAGATACAATATAGACCATCTTTTTACTCTCTTTTGTCTGTGCATTTTGCTGATGATATAGAGCAGGGCATGCAGATAAGATATCCCTGATGCTGTACTCACAACATTGAGGAGAACTGGTGACAAACAATTGTATATGATTGATGAGGTGCTTTACTCATAGTGTTATCAAAGAAGTTGTCTACCAAAGCTGACGGACAGACACTGACAACTTTGTCCCACGTTCTATTGCTTCTAAATATGTTTAGAACTGTTTGTTGACTGATTCAAAAATCATTCTGTTGCCGGGGGCTGTTTTAAAGGCAATTAAGGAGGTCCTAAAGGAGTAAATTCTAAAATTTTGTCAAGTTTTAGCAAAAAAATGTTCTTGTCCAAATTCTAATAAAATGATTAGAAATTTTTGACATGTACCCCTTCTCTGCTCCTACATAAACTCATCACTAGTTGCAGACTGTAGTTATTGGTACATCACCATGAGGGGTAATATTCAATGACAGTCAAATACGTATTTTATATCATACTTGTCCTCCCTCAGTAGTCATAAAATATATGTTGCCATAGATACACAAATGACATAGTTGAAATGTCACATTGTAGGTTTCAAGAAGTAACTCAAGCTGGCCCCAACTCGTCCTCGGATGCAACTGAGCGACATTGCTGGTATCTGAGGGGCCATGAAAGCGTCACTTCTCCAGTATGTTGACGCTCGGGAACAGAGGTTGAGGATGGGCGAGCTTGGAAGAGAGGTCCAAATGGCAACCTGTGTTGCTTCTCTTTCATCAGCATACTGCAATGGCTGACAATAGTGCTGGTGCACTAATGAGTGTAAATGGAGGTCCTGTAATGGTCAATGGACGCCTGTGTCTGAACAGATACATCTCAGAGAAGGTACAACACCTCTCTTGTGTTTGATATGTTGAAAGTTTTGTCAGTGGACAAGTTCTCTTGGAGCTCACTCTGTTTTTCCAGGAATACTTGGAATCATGCATAAGGTCACTGATGCTACTCCTAATTTTGTATCCACATTAGCAAGAACTGATAGTAGGTTAGAGAATTGAGTAGGTGTATATCATTGTAATTTGTACTAAATTGTCATAGTGCCTTCTGTAAAAGCTATACTCACTATGATGTAGGTACAATATGTTATCTGTCAGAGATAATGAACATCACAGAAAAAATAAAATGAAAGGAATAGAAGTTAAATAGATCTAGACCAAGAAGAAGGAGACAGATGAACAGACAGACAACCAATATGACCATGGTAAAAGATTGAGGTCTAAATTAATAAAGTGAATAAGGAAAAATAGGCCAATAAAAAATTCACAGCTCTAAAGCCGAAATGGACGCACAGGATCACATAGGAGACACATCTAGGGGAACATGGGTCTTAGCCCTATATCTACTGGAAGGGCATAATATTGTCTAATTACTAGGAATTTGAAGGATATGGGTTCCCCCAGGAAGGAAATCTCAGTAGTAACCATAATTAACCGCATATTAAGACGGGGGGCTTAAGGTTAGAGACAATGGATCTAACAAAGTATATCCATATTAGTAGTACCCTCGGACAGGTTAGGGTCAGAATTTCCCAAGTATATTGAAAACAGCTTTTATGTTATCTATTAAAGCTTGAGCCTTCTGTTCCATTCCGCAACACAAATCTATGAAGTGTGAGAGGGGATTTTATATGTAGAACGAATAGTTCTGGTGAGACCCTCGAAAAAAAAGGTCTATTCACAACCAAATTACATGTACAGGCATTAGTTCAGCTGAAGCATTTCCCTATTTATTATGCTATTGTCTGACTTTGTTGACTATGAATAGGTATGGTGTTGGTATGTCTGAGTATTACTAATTCACACATGTATTCATCAATGTCTGTGGTGCGAGGTGAGAGAAGGAAGATGTGACATTTAGGTTAGAAAGAAGCTGATGTTAAGAGGATTTGGGCATGAATAGTGATGAAGGTTAACAATGATTAGGGAATTGCAATTATAACAATAAAAACACCATGAGAGGATTAATTTACTTATCAAGTACCTACAAGCCCAGACTGATCCCATTAAAGGCTTTCTACATAAGATCTTGTTATTACTCAACAGAACGGTTTTCAGAATTAAGTGACATCAGACCCATGGCAAGTTGAAAGCAGGAAGCAGCTTTGTGTTTGGAGCTCCCGAGTGTGTTAGGCCTCAGAACACAAATTGAATGTCTCTTACGTGTATAGAAATGACACTGTAGAAACGAAAACACCATAATAACCACATCCTATTAAGGCCTAGATCTGCATGTCAAATCATAGCCTATTGACTTTTCCTCTTTGTCTTATGGGAAATCAAATTCCTATGGACAAGTAAGACACATTTCGAGGTGTATTTTCTCGTACAAAAGTGAAATGGAAACACAATTACGAGGAATTTCTAAAACAATGATGGTAAATAAATTCCTTTAATTAGGGAAAGCATGGTGTTGTGAACAATCATGAAAAAAGAACAGTCTTTCAAAGATGGGCGGTCTGAGTTTTACAGCATGCATTTGTGTCTCAAATTGCAGAAAAGCTTTCACGGGACACAATGTGGCTTTCCTCAAGTTTCTTCACATAATGTTCATTGTCCAGCACCTTATTTATGGTATTGTATTCTGTGATTGCTAAGACCAAGAAAATACTGTAGAGAACTTATTTCAGCTTTCATGTTTTGATAGGGACGGAAAACCCACCTCATTCTCATTAAGCAGAACATATAGTGTTACTGTTTGCTCATTTTGCATATATGTTTGAAGCCTCTAGCCTGTGAGCTGACATGGGCAGGGTAGTTCCCTCAATCCGAGCTCTTTTTTTCTTGATCTCAGCTTATGTGAAGATATTGAAGACTATATTATAAAGCTATGTTTTATGGACGTAAGGAGGTAGAAAATACAAGGAAGACTTGAGATTGCAATGGGTGTGCAGCTCACAAAGCAATATTGGATGAGACCCTCTTACGGTTTCTCTCAGACCTGTATTTTACATAGCATGGTTATTTGCCAGCTTAGATTGAAATGAAATCCAAAATGATTTATTTTTTATTTTTTAGGTTTTGAAATTGATTTTATTGCCATAATCACAGGATAAACATGTGGTAGCAATGACAATAAATGTGATACCTTGCGTCTCAATATTCACTTTTGGTAGTTCACATCATTGATGATATACAGATGAGTATGTACATGGTGGTATAAAGATGGTGTAATACAGTTCAAATATAGAAATCCCGGTTAGGCAACAGCAAAAGACCGATACCTCAACCAATCAAAATGTCGGTAACATGTTTTTGTTGGAACACATAGGTAAATTTAGTCAATGTCAGAGCAACAATACATATATGAACTAGCAAGTGTTTATAAAACATATAAAATGTTTTAATTTTCTGATTATGATTATGGGGGGCCTCGGACGATAGCAGCAACTCTAAAGTTAGCCAGCAGTATGAAAAACAGTGTGTGTAGTATATGGTCTGCAATCTTGAATATGTTCTCAAGGTTTTCATGATGGTTGACGTGCACAAGCACAGTGACCACCAGTTGCTCATCGATCAACATATAATTCCATGCAAGTATTGCTTGAAAGTGATAGTGATAGTGATAGTGAGGGTGAGAGTGTGTAATCATATGGTTTAAAAAGTTGTTTTTTTAAATAGGGGCTAGCGGACAGGCTATTAGGATATCATTACAACAGCCAGATAGCTAGTCCTAAACCACCTCGTCCAATCTTCACAACTGGTAATAGGTGACACCCATTACAGTTTATAGTTCAATAAGCTCTTTGACTATTCACACATACAGTTCATAATGATGATGATCATGTGTGATCATGTGTTACTATGGACTCAGGACATCAGTAGGATTTGGGCTCTTAGTGAGCAGATTTGCTACTCTACCAATCCGTTTCTTGAAGATCATCTTGCTGATGCTTGTCTAGTACCAGTCTCCCAGTAGGTCCCAGAGGTGAGAGCCCCGGTAGAGAGGTGACTTCATATAACCAGCATTTCTTGCTCTAGGGACATGAAAACTAATCTGATTCTGAGACCTTGTTCCTTGAGTCCTGGGTCTCAGGTCCAGGCACTCCTCCCTCTTAGAAAGTTTGTGCATGTAAGATAACAACAGCTCTTGTCTTCTCCGAGTCAAGGTTGGAACGTTTGACCTGGTGTAAAGTTCATCCTCATTCTGTATTTTACCCTTATAACACAATTTGAGACCTCGTAGCTGTAGTCTGTCCAGTTTTTTTAACAAGCCGACATTTGCCCCATCATGAGTAAAGCAGGCATAATCAAACACACTCAACAACGTTGATTTATAAACTAATACACAATTATTTTCTGTCAGTAGGTGGTTGAATTTACCAAACCTGAATAGTTTATGATTTACTTTGGAACTCAAGTCCTTGATGGCTGGCTCAAGACTTAGGGTTGAGTCAATTTTTAGACCTAAATAAGTATAGCACTGCAGAGTTTCAAGAACTCGTCCATGCATACAAAAGAGTCTACCCCTAGTGGCTTTCAGTTTTCCAGAGGAACCATACCAGACTATTTTAGTCTTGTCAGTATTGACAGTGAGTCTCTTGGACAGACACCAGTCATACACACTAGAGAGGGTTGACTGCAACCTCCTATGTACCACATCTATTTTATTATTAGAGCTATACATGACAATATCGTCTGCATACATAAAGTAGTCACAATCCCCCATACGGGTTTTGACATCATCTATATACAGAATAAACAGAAAATTTAAAACATGGATTTTAGATATATAGTAGACATTTGTCTCAAAAATGTAATGAATTTGACAGTGTTGGCAGTGTTCACATATAATTTGATTGAAAGCAATCTTAAGACTGATCATCCTCTTCCATCTTTGAATTTCTCTCTTGTAAATAACACTCTGATGGAGCTATAGGTGTTAACTGCATGCTCTGGTTCCTACAAATAACAAGGAAAGCAACTTCAGAAAGTACAAATACAATAATGGAGCTTGTTTGGGGAGAGAAAGAGGCAAAGAAAACAATTGAGAGAGAGAGAGCCAGAGAAGAACAGTCAGACCACTAAAGTGGTCTTGCAGCAGAGGTGAAGTGACTTGAATTATCAGACACTAATGAGGACAAACACCTCCATGGTATCATTGTGCTTATAGACTTAAAAAGAAATACACATGCCAACAAATCTTAGGAACACTCACCCGCCTTCTCCTTTCCTCTCTCTTACACACACTGCTATATTTACTACCAGCTGCTTCTCCCTTTCCCTGAACTGCAGATCTTGTTTCTGACGCTTAAAGCTGAAGGCAAGGGAAAAAGGGTGATGGCTGTGAAAAGAAATGCTCTTTGAGAAAGTTTCTAGTATTTTTCTGCTACTACAACATGCCTTGTTAACTGCTCTACATGTGTCTAACATTCAAAGCTGGAGGCAAGAGACTTCATGTTCTAAAGCTGTGATGGCCGTGTAATGAAACACTCTTTGAGAAGGTTACTAATGTAACCAGTGGAACATCCCTCTAGCACAAACATATGCACCTCCCCTAAAAACATATTGCATTCTCAGTTTTCTATACATATTGTTCCTTCTCTGTCTCTCACCTGCCAGTCTTCACACACAGCTGCTTCAACTTAGATGAGTGACTCCCCCATTTACCAACATGTTAAGCCTCTCCTACACACCTCATACTCTGTCTGTGTGGGCCTCTTGGCTGCTCATACACCAACACCCTTAAGGTGAGGGATGTAGAATTATGGAGGTATGACATGGTTCAGCACTGACCACCTCAATTAGTCCCTCACGCCTGTACTGTAGCATTCTGCCCTACCAAGTGTGATACCGTGCACTCTGTGTCTGTTAGTTTCTGGAAACTGACAGCAGACTAGGTAGGAGGTAAGTGATGTAGATGTATAGAGGTGTAACATGGGTGGGCACTGACCATCTGAATAAAACTGCTATGGACTCTAAGAACAGTGTGTTGCAGGAACATGCATAAGGAGTTATACACACAAATTTGCAACACACTTTTGAGATCAATACACTTTTGGCAAAGGGTGTTTAGTGCATATTGTGTTACACCAAAATGTGTGTTAAAAGTGGCTGCAGAAAAGCGTGTTAATAAGTGTGTAAACGTAACACACTGTTCTTAGAGTGTAGATCCCCCATCCCTGCACTGGCACATCCTGCCCCTACCAAGTGTGCCACACTGTACTCCATGTCTGTTAGTTTCTGTAACCTGACAGCAGGAGGTAAGTGATGTAGATGTATGGAGCTGTGGGATGGGTGGGCACAGACAGGAGACAGATTGCCTCAATGAATCTTCTATTAGTCACCCATCCCTGTACTAGTATGCCCTGCCCCTCCTATGCATGGAATATGTATTGCCCTAGAATGTCTCACTACTTGCCTTCATTGCTAACTAAGGTGCCATGGGTATTTAGTACAAATCCAATACAGAGCCTTCTTCTCCCTCTTCGTGTTACATCGGTTAGAAAGACACCAACCACCTGCACAGAATTCCTATTTGTCAGCCTTTTTCTACACTCAGTCAGCCATGCCTTAGTCTGAGGAATCACTCTCACTTTGTCTTACACAGTCCCTCCTTTCTTGCACAGCGCACTCTCCCATTTCTGTAGATTCTAAGTCTAACTGTTTAACACATAGACCTAGGTAGCACCTCCATTTTGGAATGAGTAATACTCTATTTTAGGGCATACTCCCAGTAAAAGACATGTAACAAAATGTAACCTAATACAGGGAAACCTCTTCTCTATTTGTGTGTGTTTAGTTGGTTGGGTCCCTTAATCTGATGTAGAAACGTATATATCTTATACCTTTATGGAAGATTCTGTGGAAGGGTAGCCACTCTCATTCTGTTTGGAAGAATTTAGGATTCGGAATAATATACACTCTCCTACATGCTACAGTCATGCCAAAGCTTATAAAGAACAAAAAATGGATATGAAAGTGAGCTATTTTGTAACTCAAGTAATTTGAGTTTTTATGGTTCATGATCAGATCTAAGCTCCTACACACCTCTAGGACATGAGGCTTAGTTGTTTTCTAATTTGGATGAATTGGTACCTTACTGGTAAAAAGAATAGGTTGAGGATCTCTGATTGGATGTTTGGAAAGACTAAATTGCAATCCATTGATTGGCTATGCCTTTAGGCAGCATTCCCATTTAGGATGCCATCTCATCCAAGCCTACTATACTCACTTGAATAAGTGACTATAGCACTAGAAGTACAGAAAATGATTTTGTTTAAAAAAGAATTGCAAGTTTAAAGAAAAAAGACCTTCGCATTTTTAAAATGCATGAATTTCCACTTGCTTTTATTTCACCAATGGTGCAACATGTGTAAAACATGAAGAGGTACCGTAAAACCCCTCCTTTAAGACGACCTCACCTTTAAGATGACCTCCTTGTATGAGAGAAAACTTTAAAATGGTTTACTCTTTATTCCTATATAAGAAAACCCTGCCTTTGAGAGGTTGATTTGAGAGGTTGATTTAACTTTTATTGATCTCTTTATGCACATGAATTATTGGTTTTACATCGAGGTAAATCATTTTGCACATATTCCATACCGGTATAGTTACGCTAGAGCTAACGTAACCCGATTATATGTCACTATCATCCCATGGTAAATTAGACCTTCTTTACCGGTATTACATATTTCTATGATATCTCGACACTTTAGGATATGATGTAAATACAAATAGAGTACAATATTGTCCCTTGATCAATAAAAGATAAGGATGGCAGTCTGCAATGCAGATATTTAATGCCACCCTTTCATATTACTTCACTTTAATATTAAAGTAAAAAATTCCTATTTCAGCAAGATGGCTTAGACGATTACAGGACAAACACTTGTGTTTTAATATCACAATTATATCAGAATGGAATCATGTGAAACATGTGTAGCTTATTTACGGAATATACATAGGTATGAACGTTTGATTAAATGATGAGAACAGAGATATGTATAATTTGGTGTAGTTAACAACATTTCAATAAAGGCGTGATTGTATATTTAATAAAGTCACATTGTTTTAAATTCTAATATTTTTTGGGATAGTTTTTTCTAGTTTGATTTTCATTAAATTCTTGAAATATGATATGCTTTCAGACCCCCTGACAGTGTGGTGGAGAGCATTCCAAACCTGAGCAACATGTACCTCTACACTTTTCTCATATGATGTTGTGTGGATTAGAGAGTATTTCAGAAGGGGTGATACCGTATGTCTCATAACCCTCGGTCTGACGTCTGTGAATTCAGACTTGTGTGCTCTTTTATACCCATATAGTTCCACATGATACTCTCTACGCTTATCTAACATAGGAAGACTGGCTTCTTGGTGAATATATTCAGTAGATGTCAGTATAGGCATTTTCAAACAATATTTTAAACAACGATTCTGTATGCCTTGAAGTAAGCCTAGCGAGTCACTACTGGCTGTACTATATAAAACATCTGCGTAATCAAATAGCGGTAAGGCATATGTCTTATAAATTAATAATAAAATATCTGTTGGCACAAAAAATTTTAGTCTGCCTAAAAGGTGAGACCGATATGCAAGGTTTTTTCTTAGTTCTTTTATATGCTTGTTATAATTTAGTTCATGATCAAGAGTGACTCCTAAATACTTATATGAGGTTACAAATTTCAATGTTTATCGTTTGCTTTGACATTTACCATAGCTAGAGGAAGTGTTTTATATTTTATATTTGACGTGAAAAGCATTAGTTTGGTTTTTGATTCATTAAAGGCTAATTTATTTTTGGAAGACCAGGATATGAAGTGATTTAATGATGCTTGCATTTGGGTCTCGAGAGTTTTCATGTTTGTGCCTGATACATAAAGTACCGTATCATCAGCGTAGAGGAGCGATTTGACATTACCAACTCGTGTTTGCAAATCGTTTACATAGATCAAAGAGAATAAAGGACCAAGTATACTGCCTTGGGGGGCGCCACATGTCATATTTGCCATGCCGGAAGACACACCATTAGCCTTAGTAATTTGAGAGCTGTTTTTGAAATAATTTTGAATTGAATTTAAATTTTTTCCTTTTATACCGTATAGTTTTAATTTCTTTATTAGAATAGAATAATCCAAAGAATCAAAAGCTTTTTTTATATCGATAAATGCTGCTAAGGTGTATCTTCCAACATTTCTCTCTCGTGAAATATCATTAGTCAGGACACTAATGGTATCAATCGTAGAGCAGGCTTTACGGTAGCCACCTTGTTCCTTTAACAAAACATTATTTATTTCAAGGTGATCCAACAATCTAGAATTAATGAGTCTCTCTAGCACTTTGCCTGGTACAGGGAGCTGACTAACAGGTCTGAAATTTGATACGTTACTCAAGTCGCCAGATTTTGGCAGGGAGGTGACCTGTGCCTCTTTCCAGGTATCCGGAATTTTACTATTTAGCACGGCTAAATTAATTATCTTAACAAATCTATGAGGATTACATAACACTGAGTCTTTGAACGCCTTAGTAGATATGTAGTCGATAGCTGCTGCCTTATTTACTTTTAAATCTTGAACTACTTTTACAATCTCGACCATGCTAAACTCGAGGTCAGGCATGTCATTATACACTTCTCTCCCATCAAAAGACCAATCAGAGTTATGTTTTGAGGCTAATTTTGGGCCAATATCCGCGAAAAATGAATTAATATAGTCAGCTGCCTTATCTGGCTCAATGACAGTACCATCATGTTTCAAATTAATTTTGGTTCTTATTATTTCCCTTTGATGGAATTAGCTCTTTCATTGCTGACCAAAATTTTTTCGGCTCGCCAATATTATTTTGAACCTCCTCAACAACATGTACTCTGTGGGCCTCTTTGATTTCGGTACACATGGTATTTTTCATTTGATTTGCAATAAACCAATCTAATATGGTGTCTGTCCGTCTAGCCTTGGCCAATGCTAAGTTTTTCTCTGCTATGCTTACTTTTAACTCAGGTGTCAGCCATGGCTCGTCCTTATTTTTTATGACAAACTTCTTTACTGGACAGTCAACGTCAAGCCCTTCTGATATATTTTTATAATAAATAGACCAGCATAGATCAGGATCTTCAGCTTCGTCAAAAACAGTCCAATCACAGGCATTAAAATGATCTTGGAATTTTACACAGTCATATTTACGGTATGATCGACCTATAAATTCGTTTTTACATGGGATACGTTTAATATGCTTTAATCGAATATACACAGGTAGATGATCAGAAATATTGATGTTGACAACCCCATAGGAATTAACATTTATTACATTTGTAAAAATTAAATCGATACAAGATTTTGTTTCTGCTATGCGAGTGGGAGAAGAGATCAGTTGACGTAGAGAGAAGTCCTCGAATTTTGAGTATAATCTTTCTTTGACATTGTCTTCATTCAGAACATTAATATTGAAATCGCCTGTTAAAATGACATCATAACTGTCAATATTTTCAATTTTACCAGTCATAGTGTACAATTCATCAATAAATCTATTTTCATTGCCTTCTGGAGGTCGATAAATTGTAGCTTACAAAATATTTTTGGCTATACCTTTAGATATCACAAGCCATTGGATCTCTATATCAATCGTGCTTTTGTTTAAAGCAGCGAAATCTTCTGCAGAGCACGTGAGGTCTTCACCAACATATGTACATACACCACCTGCAGTTTTTTCTCTTTGCCTGTCTAGTCGGTATAAATTATATCCTGGCAAATCATAATCAGAGTCAGGGTTAATATCTGTTAGCCATGATTCTGAAAAGCTCAAAATATCAATACCTTTATTCCAGAGTTCAGTTTTTAACTGAGGAAACTTACAGCGAATACTTCTAGTATTTAAATGTAAAATGCTTAGGCCTTTGCCTGGAAGAATATGGTTCTCAGCCATGTTTATATATGGGTTTACAATCCAATTTAATCCAAGCATACCCAGTATAATTCCATACAATGTTTGTATATGTTGTTGAAACGTCCAACAAATTTACACAAGACATACAACATAAATGAGGTTAAGGGCCTCGGCTCTTTTGGCCACCCATACCTCCTCAGGATTAGCAAAGGCTGGACTAGAATATGCGTGGAGGGCTACCATATATTCTTTTTATAAAATATTTACAATATTTACAAGCGAACATTACTTATTAACCAGAGTTTGTAGAACCTTTTTGCTTGATTGAGATTTGTTTTCATGATATGGACACAATGTATATCTGTCAGAAAGAGGTTGACTTTGACAGCACCCACACATTAGCATAGTTACAGTACATTGATATTTCAGAATATATTAGCCCGTTCTAAATGACTATCAGACTCGTATAGTATTAATACATTGGGGTTGAATACATTTTGTGTGTACATATTTTTATGTATTTAGTACAGAATTTAGTTTATGACTTTGCTATTACATTTTGTATCTATATACTTTATATATTTAATACAGAATTTAGTTAATGACTTTGCTTAACAGTTCGTCTTTGATTAATTATACATATTGTCAAATTAGATCAGACCATGGTGGGAAGGTCTGATTTTTTTGTGGTCACAGCTTGCTGGTGTTGCTTGTGTCGGACGGGGTAGGACTGCTGGACATGTCTGTGGTTTTTACCGCTGGACCTTTTTCGGCTGCTTCCACCAGTTTAGCTAGAGCAGTGCTTGGTTTACTTGGAGTTGAGCTCGTTCCTTTTGCAGTCATGATACCCTCAAGATAGCCTAGAATGAGTGAGTCTTTGGAACATATGTCCTCAACTGCTCTGTCTAAGCCTAGTACACTTGTTTGATCAGATTTTTCTTCAGGACCTTCTGCAGAAGGGGTGGGTGTTTGAGTCCTTTGGGGCAATGGGACAGCAGCGCTGGCCCCATCTTGATTACCGTTGGTTGGTGGTAGAGGTTGCACATCTGGATTGGCTGCTGCTTCTTCACCTGTAGCTGCTGGTGTAGGTTGTACCGTATCAGGCACATGAAGTTTTATGTTCCATGGGTTGCTCAGGTTGAGGGCTGCAGGAGTGGCGTTTGCTGTCGGTGTAGTAGGTGTAGATGGAACAGCTTGACTGTCTTCATGTTTGAACTCAGCTCTCACCTTCTCCAGCAGTAGGCCAAGGATGTTTCCCCCGGATACATTTTCATGAGACAAATTTCTGGCGTTCCCCAAATGCCTTCCTGCCCCATAGGTCCTATCATAGGTCAGCTCGTACAGACGGTTCTCTTTTGTCTGTGACAAAATATTTCTCATGTGGGGGGGGGGTGAATTTAATTTTGATCAGATTGTAAATCAATTTTGTTGCACCCTTTTTTCCAGTCTGATTTGGGAGTAACCTCAGAGCCTAGCTTCATGACAATGTAGGGGTCATCGGCGGCCATAATGTCAGAGGCAGCTTGGTGCTCTCCAGCAGTGGTGGCTTTATCGTGTTGGTAGGCCTGTTCAATTGAGCCATAGGTCTGGTTTTTGTGGACAACTTCACACGGGTAGAGGTTCGATAGCGGGTTGTATTCCGACCTGAAGCCTAATCCATCCTTGGTTTTGATCGTTGTGGCCTTCCACATGTTCAAGCCAAATGGTAAGGCGTCGATATCTTTGTGTTGGTAGGACTTGTCATTGATCAAGACACTGCGCTGCCTAAGCTTCACATTCTTGATTTTGCCCGACTTCTTTGCCAAAAAAAAAAAGGCTCGTAGATCGTTGTATTGTTTCCTCTCTCTAGGGGTCAACTCATCCATTAAAGAAATACCCTGCCACCCATCTTTGCCTCTCAGGAACCTTATATTCCTGAAGATTTCACTTTTTGTGGAGCGCTGTTGTAGTTTCACTACGATAGCCCGGGGTTTGCGGTCATCGCCATTGTTTACATTTTGAGAATTTTCCGGGCGCTTGCCAAGGCGGTATATGAATTCACACTTTTCATTGCCGTAATTTAGCCCTAGGTCTGTAAACAAGTCATCGAGGAATTTACGAAAATCTTCGTTACCTACTGGCTCTGACAGTCCCTCTATGATGAGAGTTTTGGCCCTGTCATCAGCGGCGAACTTCTCCATACGATCCATGTGGTTGTTTACAATCAGCCTGGTTGACAGCAGTCCCTTTGCGCTGCGTCTGATGTCATCTTCGTTTGTACTCACACGTTGTAGTATAGCTGTCACGTTGACATTCATGCCCTCAACCTTCGTGGTAAGGTCTGACAGCAGTTTTGCCGTGTCGTTCGTCAGCGTCTCGTCGGTATCCAGCCTTGATTCTGCTATTTTCATTCTCTCCTCCAGCAATAGGAGATTGTCTGTAGTCTTGTTGAGGTTAGACTCAGTCTCATATACCCGCTGCTCAAGCGCGTTTAAAGCGTTCACAACAGTTGGCATGTCGGCCAAAAAATGCCATTAATAAAGTGTTGACAGCAGTTGATACATGGTCAAATGACGTAATTTGGTCAATTTTCATGACCTTGACCTTGGTCAAAGTCAAAATGGTTCTTTGTGTACATAGTGGGATTAGTTATGTGCCTCATATAAAAATTTCATGCATGTAGCTCAAACGGTTGGAAATCTATAGAGAAAGTTAGGTTTTACTAATAATTCATGAAAAAGCCAAGATGGCCGACAAGATGGCCGCCAATGACCCTGATGGGACACAATTTCACCTTGGGTACGAAGATATTCCGTAACTAGAGATATTCAGGATTCCAAAAATGTAAGTTAAAAAAATATAGTCTTCGGGTGCATGGGACCCCCTGCTTCCTACCCAACTATAAAGAACAGGTGGGCATGCCCAATACCTAAAGCAAGCGGCAGATATCATCCAATAATGTGATTGAGAAATGATTTGTGTAGTAAAAAGTGAAAGAAGTTGGACGTTTCAGGATATTGAAATGTGTTCAATGATTTGATGAGACCAACACAGAGAGTTAAAACACTAATTGATGTCATAAACCTCAATGGTGGTTAACTCCTTAGCAGCAGCACAGTGCTTTATTCTGGTTTGCACTTATTTTCAGTTCAGGAAAAGTCTTCTTCGTGATTGCATTCCTGCTCATGGCACAATAGAACCAAGCCTCCTATGCAAGCAGTGATGAGATGAGGTAATTGTTGAAGAAGTGACGAGTTGCCAAGGACACTGACCAATTCATGAATATACATGGACGCATTGACAAAATTTAATGTCCCACTAAAACAGACTTCATAATTCTGATTCTTGTCACACATTTTCATATTGATCACATAATATTCTCATAACTGTGTAAGCAGGGGGGGTTTATAGACCCATTAAGGAGGTTTATGATGGTAATTTTAAATTCCAGTCATTATTTGGAATTCAGGAATGCCAATTAAATGTTTTAAATGGAAAAGTCTGGAATGCACTATTCAACTGCACTAAAGGGACTGACCCTTATATATTGTATATTCCTATAAGTTGGTTACAGCTGAGAGTTTCCTCCACTATTTGAAGTACAGACCCATCTCCAAACATCACAATGTGTGGCGGCAGCTGATTAAAGCCTTTAGATAATGACCCTTCAATGTGTCTGTAATTTGCCAATGGGAGGCTGGCAATTAGTCTGGGTGATGCAATGAATGTGGGAAGGTAAGGACTGCCCATGAGAATACTAAAGAACCATACATCAAGAATAGGTGACTTTTTCACAATAGAGAACGTAAGAAGAATCCCCAGGAGAATCCTTAAGATAATTTTAGTAGAATCCTCATAGCATTGTCTACACTGGCTTCATTCAAAAAACATCTTATATCAGGAGATCCATGGGACAAATATGTATATTACAGGATTAGTCACACTTCAGGAATGTTCAAAAACATTATAAATAGCTTTTCTGAAAAGTCACCTTTTCTTGCTGCATTTATCTTTAGTCTCTTGTTGGTGTGTTCAGGGCCTGCCAGTGGATAATCCTATTTTAAAGCCTACTTAGTTTACCCAGAAATAGTAGGAGGCATACCTTAGGCAGCTGATAACCTTCCTGTGTAATTATCTACACAATGTATGTAATGTACCTCTTTTGAAATACTTAGTACTAAGTTGTCATGGTGCCTTATGTCAAAGCTATTCACCGACTTGTGCAACTTTTACATGGCATGTTTTCTATGCATATGTTTGACCACCCTAGGGAGCTGGATGTGCTTTACAAAGAATATTTTTGCTAGACTAGGCTTAACTCAAGAGTTGTGGAGGGAAATACTCCTCTGGTTTTGTGTCACATTCGGTCAAGCAAGGGTCCTACACACTCCTTGTCTGCGCATCCTCCCGGATTGGTAATATGTGTAACTCAAGATGAGAGACTGACCATGAAATGGTCAGTGTTGCCATTTAAGCCTACTGTCTCGAATTCCTCCAAAATATTTTCATTATGATATGAAATACTGATTTGGTTAGTTTTATCATTAGAATCAACTGTGTCAAAGTTCTCCATGATATTTTCATTATAATATGTAATACCTTACGATGAGATATCAATAATGAGGAAGAAATCATCATTTATCATTCTGTTGTGAGATAAATACAACATGTGCAGTGCATAATATCTGACCTTAGATCACTAAAGTAAATGTAAAATAATAATTTAAAAACAGTTTATAACCATCCATGTCAACACTTTCACCGTACTAAGCAGCACTCACTGATAACGTAACCTGCCAACCTTGAGTTATCTTGACAACCTGCATTTATTGAGACACTTGATACTTGTCATGTTAGCCCCTGCACTCTGCCTAACACATGTTAACTATTTACACTCCACTTACCACCATTTACCTGAACACTGCAGATCATGGACTCTGTCAACACTAGACCGTGATAAAGTTAGCTTGAAGCACCAAATACAACCAGGGATTCAGCTGGGGCTGCCACAAACCATGACAAATATGCTCTATCTATCTCTCTCTTAAATTGCTGTGTGGTCATGGTTAGTACTTTACCTACAGCAATATTATGTGAACTGCTAGATCATGATACACTTAGATTCTGTCACCGAGTCTATTCAATGAAATTGGATCTCAATATTTAAGCATGTAGACAGGTAAATGGTTCCAGAGCTCAATTATCTCTCTCAGGCTGGGAAGAGGGAGGATGGTAGGATGGTGAGACGGTAGGTTGTGTTTTCTTCAGACAAGAGTACAAAATTGTCATTCCTTGCATTGTATTTCAAACTGTTTGTTCTCACTTAACTTTGTTCTACTTTTCTGAAGCAAAAGTTTGTGCAATAGAGTAGAACAGTTCTTTCCAGATTCCCCACCGTCAGGACACATTGCCCTACTTACCAGTAATTAGAGTGCAGGTCATTGTAATCCAACATAAAAGTGCTAAATAATGTATGCTTCAAAAAAATCATTCTGATTTCAAATGGAAGTAGAAGATTAACTGTCTTCTTATTTATTAAAAATGACAAAATGCAATAGATGATAGGGGGGAATTCAAAACACATAGAATGGTAAGGAGGCTTTGAGGCAGTGGCAGGTTAAAAGCGATTTTATTGCAGGCACTTCATACACTAAGCTTTAATACAACAACATAGTCACAGAGTGACAATTTTAATTGCCACCACACCACCATTTGTAGGATCTCTCCTGCTCCTACTACTACATTTTTATTCCCCTCTCAGCAGCAGTTTTCCTGATCTTGCAAATGACACTATGTGAACTACCTTGAATTAGCTCACTCAATACCTTTCAGGGTGCTTAGAGGTCACCACAGAATCTGGTTATCTTGGTTTACACAACTAAGCGGGGTCAGCTTGCAGGTTCAGCCTGACATTTCTCCAATGAAATGCTCTCTGAGAAAAAATTGCTATCAGACAAATAAAGGTTCAGCAGTCACGTAAAATCATGAAAATGATTTGACCAAGTTGGAACCAAAAAAAAGAAAAAAGACTGTTACATACTAAAAGAGGTTTGAGGCAATGAGTCTCAAGAACTACTGTGTTGTATACCTTATAATGTAATGCTGATGGGTTCACCAATGGCTGAATATTGATTATGTTGATGAGTATATGGCCATTTCTCTGAGACCAAATCGCTATCAGGCAAACTGTGTCTTGTTTGGAAACACTGTTCATATATATTCATTAAAAAGCTGTAATAAACTCATTTCTAGGCTCTTTTTTGGGAAAGGGTGTCATAGTCTTTAAAGTGCTGTCAATCTAGCATATTGATCTTAATGATTCTGTCTCGGGATGCTGAGACAGGTTGCCTAGTGGTTCATAACTTACATGATGAACATGAAGATGATATGGACCTTTGTCCAACCATCAATTACTAAAAGATTTAGAGTGTTTACAGGTGATGGGATGCCAGAGCAGTGGATACAACATAATAAATAACAACACAAAAAAAAGCGATCAGGGTTCATATAGTAGTAGTCTTTACTCTCAAAAGTAATGCTCTGATCTGCCAGAAGACAGAGGTAGGTGGCCAGTAACGCCCCCCCTCCCCCCCCCCCCTTGAGCGGTTGGTGGATGGTGAACTACTATAGTCTGATTCTAAATATATTGTCATTTTAACATGTGAATATATCCTCCACAATGGGTTTCATATGTATGTGAGATATTACTCATTATGGATTCATAGTTGAGGTTTTCTATCACTCATATTTACAGATGTTCTTAAAGTAATTCATGTAAGCAGGTCTGAATATATCATCAATTAATACGGTCAGCTATTTTGAAATTATGGCTGACTTGTAAAGTACTAGTGAGTAGTATATATTGTATCGGAACGGGACTATGCTTAAGTACTGTTTATTACTCACTCGATATGCAGCCAATCAGAGGCCTCCATTTGGTCACGTGACCCGTTGCCATGGTAACGTGACCTACTTAGGACTCTCAGCCAATCAGAAGCCAGCATTCTGGGTGACCTACTGACCTACTTAGAAGCTCTCAGCCAATCAGAGGCCGGCATTCTGGTAACCATGATAACGTGACCTACTTACGTCACGTGACCTACTTAGGCTCAGCCAATCAGAAGCCAGCATTCTGGTAACTTTGGTAACGTGACCTACTTAGGGTTTTGTTTGTAAACAACACCACGTGGCTCTCTTGTTTGTAAACAACACCACGTGACACATGACTGTTTGTAAACAAACAAAGTTATATAACTTATATATAGAAATAAAAACACAACAAGATAATTTCCTTTTTTTTTATTTTATTTTTATTTTCATTTCAATCAAAAACACACAAGTTTATGCTTTTTTAGCTTTCTTCTTCAATTTGCAACCGAACAGACCGCAAAGTCTCAGGCCCCCGTCACTGGCACCACACCCCTGACGGCCTCTCTCCAATAGACATTGCACGACTTGGGATAAATCCAACACCATTTCGGCAAGGCAGAGAATCTTTGCTTCCACGAAACGTCCGCCATCGCAACAACCCGTTTTTTCTGTCACAACATCATCATCGATAGCTTCTGACTCACTGTCCGGTTGCTCAGCTTTGGGATTTTGCTCATTCGCATGACCCACTTCTTGGGGTTTCTTGTTCGACATGCTTCAATTAGGAAATGAACGCAATAAGGTCCAAAGGTGTCAGCAGAAGTGTCTTGTAGTTGAACGCGGTTTCTTTGCCACTTGAACAGAGCAGAGCGTTCCACGAAAGACAAGAACTCCGCACTCAGCGGCGGTAAGCCGAAGGAATCAAAGTAGTACACTTCACCCGTGCTCGACACATAAAACGCTACCCAATGCTGACCTGGTAAATGTTGCGGATCTGTGTTGCTCACGAAACAAGTGTCTTTGATAGGGTGCTTCGGAATAGTGTCACAAGAGAAAACACCTAGGAAACGATGTTTTGTGTGAACGTTTTCCTTCAACACTCTACTTATTTCAAGCGTATTCATACGCTAAGTACTGCTGTCTTGTCTTCAGTTCATGTGGTAGTCGGTGATGGGATGTCGATCTCTGGTCAGCTCTACGACGTTGTCGTACACTAAGTAGAGTAGCACCGTTGTTGTCGCTTGTAGCGCCGAGCGGAAACTGACTTCCACCCTCAGCTGACCCGCTCTTATAAAGTTCACGCGACACCCGTCGTGCGATCTGTCTGGGGTTAAATCGAGGGGGAACACCGTGTAACCGTTCAGGAATTGCTCGTATGAAATACCACAGGAGCGCGCGCCCTCGTACATCCCCGTTTCCGTGTGTAGCGCCAAGTACTCTCTCACGGCCGCTTTGGTTTTAAAGTCGGGCGCGTCGTTCGGCACCTTCTGATCGTTCACTACCACTTGAAGCGAGCTGATGTCATAATGCTTCATCTCGAACGGGTTCTTGTTGTAGTTACCGTTGAAGGCGTCTTGGTCCAGGAAGCAAATCATCATCGACTTGGGAAGCTGGCTTGTGTTGGAGTGCGTGTAGCTGTGATCTCTATTACCTTGAGGGATGGCGTACGTCGTCACCTCCACTCTGTTCACCGGGTAGTCGAAGGGGCCGTGTTCTATCACTGCTCTTTCGTGCGTTTCGTGCAAAGCCTGCATGTCCATCAGATCTATCTGCCACTGCTGATCGATTGCACCGGTTATAGTCTTGTTCCTTGCGAATTTTCTCCGAATGGGTTTATGTTTAGTGAAGGCGTCCAGCGACACTAAAGCATCTCGGATGACGGCCGGGTTTAGGTGGCGAAAATGATGTTTCTGGAGTTTAGTCACGCTAGTGAAACTGGAGGGTGCTTTGACGTCGGTATATTTAGCTACTACGCGCTTCTTTTCTTTTTCCTTCTTGGTCAGTCTCTTCACTGCTTTTGCCATCGTCGGCCTGATGGAGTAGCACCAGGAGCGGGAGTGTACGATGCCTGCGCTAGGCGGTTGCGACCTTTCTTTTTCTTACTCGCCGCGCTCCTATATGACGACGGTTTCACTGTAGTCGGAGTTTGGAAAAGTTCACTGCCCTCGTCGTCGTCAGAGGATTGATCGTCCACCTGGAAAGAAGAGCCTGCTGCTGCTGCTGCTTCTTCTTCTTCTTCTTCTTCTTCTTCCGAGTCGGAGCTCGCTCGTTTCCGACCTCTGTCAGTAAGCCGTGTGTCCAAAAGTCGGCCAGGTCCGCTCGCTTTATACAGATAGTTTCCGATCAAGGAGTCTGTGGGATCTGTTTTTTGCAGCGCTTTTGTGAACGGAGAGTAGCCCGCCGGTCTGTTCGCCGTCTTCCTGAACCTGGCGGCGTCGCTCAGTAATTCCACTATGTTGATGTGACGCTCAGGTTGTATTCTCCGACCCGACATCTCGCGCACCGCACCGTCCTCGTTCCACTTGACCAGACCGGATTTCTCCAATTTCCTGTACAGCGCAGCGGTCCGGATGCGATTCCTCTTGGGAACTTGGTTCACCAAGCGCTCAAGTAGGGACGCGCTGGCTTCTTCAGCAGACTGACAGAGGTGAGCCGGTGGCGAAGAAGTGTAGGATGAAGAGATGTTGCTGTTGTTGGGATTCGCGAGAAAAAATTGCAATCTATTCAACAACCTTCGGTATTTCAACATTTTCTCGCACGATTCCAAAGTGGGATCGTTCAACACTAAGTCCAAGTCCCTGTAGATAAACTGTAGCACCTGGTGCAATGCCGCATTGGGATGAAGGGATTGTTCTGCCTGCTTGTGGTAATAGGCCATATCGGTAGGTAGGCGGGCGGCGGTGGCAGGGGTGGAAGAGGAGGTGGCGGAACTGTCGTTCTTTTCACTACGCTCATCAGGAAGAGGAGGAAGGTTTGGAGCAGTAGAAGTACTAGCAGCAGCGACTGCAGTAGTAGCAGCGCTACTACTAGCAGCAGTGGGCACATGATGAAGTAGACCTCCACGTGATGATTTGTAGAGCGTCTCAGGATCCACGAGCGCTAAGCGTTTGTAGTGTTGTTGCTGCTCTGAGTCTGTCATAGGGGCGACGGTGGCGATGGCGCTGGCGGTGGTGGTAGTGGTGGTAGTGTCGGCGAGTAGGTGTCGAATGAGGTGTCTCATATACGGAGAATGCTCTTTATAAGCGGTAAGGCCATCTCTATGAGAGCCGGAATGAGGAAACCTCCCTCTTGTACCAAGACGCGTCTCTTTTTTTTGATGGGAGTAGATTTTTTGCCGACCTCCCTCAACACGTCAGCCGATTCTTGAAGCTTGTCCAGTTGTTTGTCGCTGAGCGGGATGTTCCCTACGAGTAAATTGTGACAGATCTCACTCAACGCTGCGATCAGATCGTCGCTTCCAGAGTCTATTAAATGCGAGCAGTCCTTTGGCGAGCACTTAGCTAAGTGCTTGAGAGTGCCAAAGTGTCTTTCGAGTAGATGAGAGGCCATTTTTGCTACTACTTTCTCTTCTTCTTTGTTTTGTCTAGCGGTACGAATACTAGCTGAGAGTGTATGGATGTCAAAGAGGAGCGTATTCTCAGATCGTCAGGTGTTGACTGCTTGAAGTCCAGAAGGAGGTATGAGTGAGGCCGCTTGAGTTCATGGGTAAATATACTAGAGAGGGCCGCCGCGTTGGAGGGAAACACCTGGCGAGACAGACTAGCTATTTGCCCCATGTCGCGCGGGTTCTTGAAAACGATCATGTAGTGAGCGTTCAGACTCATAGTTCGAAAGTCAGGTGATTTCTGGAATAGGTTCTGAGTGATATATATGACACTCACGTTCCAGTGATGGGAGTATTTAGTAAAGATGTCAGCTACCACTTGCTGATTGGAACTGCTCATCAGATCGTCCAATATCAGTAGAGTGTGTGGTCGCAAAGGGTCTTCTGCTACTTCCACGTCTCCCCCTATAGACTCTTTGCTAGGAAGACCTTCTCTGAATTCCACACCGTACTGATTTAGCATTTTTCAAACAGAGGTTGCCACTCGCCGTAATGGTAAAAAGTCTTTTCCACCGGCGGCGTGACCAAATTGTTCAAGTCGCTCAGAAATTGATCCACCAAGTGAGATTTTCCACAACTCGACGGACCGCTAATGATACAACTGAAGGGTCCTTGTAGTCGAGCGTCGAAATGAATTTCTGTGAAGAGTTTGCTTTTACTACTCGACATTTTTGTTTTTTTCAGCACACGTCAGAGAGTAGTTGTGTGTCTGACTGTCTGCTGTGTTTCTCACTCGAACGTTCGGTAGTGAATGGTTGTGAAGAAAGGTCAGCGGACCTTTTTATTGATACCGGACGGTGTCACAGTAGCGGCGGCAGAAGTGTCTTTTTTTATTTTTATTTTTGTGATAGATTCTATTTTCACTCAATACTCATAAATGTTTGTATCAGACTCCAGAGGAGTCTGATACAAATATTTAATTTTTTTTTAAAAGAAGAGGAGGAGAGGAGGAGGAGAGAAAAGCGCAGATCAATCTTTTTTTTTTTTTTTTTTTTTTTGATCATTTAGGCAAAGCTCGTCGCTTTGCCGCTTTTTTTTATTTTTCTGTGTTGTGACACGATCGTCTCTAAAAAGCAATGAGGAGTGCGTGCGGGATAACAAGTGACGACGTCAAAACGTTTAGAGACCGTGTTCACGTCGGCCACACCGCGCGCCCACCGAGTGGGAGCTGCAGTCACTCCCAAAAAACCGATCCGCTTGTCGAATCGTTTCATAGCGCTTATTCTCACTTTATAAGAGGAGGCAGGGTGAGAGTAGCAGCGCTCTTTCTTTTCATGAAACGCCCAACGAGTGGGGGCGCTGAGAGCGGCTATTATGCAATGATGGAGTAAATACTGTTCTGAGAAGACGGCTCTCGGCCATGTCGCTACGTTTTCCTTTTCCGCTCTTGTATAACGACGATTTCTTTGGCACTCGGCTTTGCTTTTCTGGAGAATTTGGAACGCTTCAAGAGAAGCGTGAGCCTCAACTACGTGACGCTCTCTACTTTGAGATAAAAAAATAGCCGGGCAGTTGAGGAGGGCACTTTGTTCGCGTGTCCGTCTTTTAAAAACTCGCGCCCTCTGCGGCGCCATATTTCTTTCCTCCGAAAAAAAAAGACTGAGTGAAAATAAAAAAATTTAAAACAAAAAGCTCAAAGAAAAAAATAAGCAATAAGCAGACTCAGCTCGAAATTTCCTGCTGGCGTGTAAGTGTAGCGGTAGTAGTGATGGCGGTGACGGTAGGGGCGGCCGGGTGACTGCAGGCGGTGGCGGCGGTCGGCTGGCCGGCGGTGGCGGTGGCGGTGGCGGTGGCGATGGCGATGGCGGTGGCAGTGGCGGTGGTAGAAGGGTGTGTGGAAACAGAACGCATCTCAGTCTTTTATAGGAGCGACGAGAGTTCGACTTAGTCTGACATTTTCAGCTGTCGCATGCTGACCTGCTGCTATCATAAGAGAAACAAAAGCCCTCATTACTGGACACGCCCCCCTGAGACAGCTAATTAGTGAAGGAGAAGTGAAGGCAGTTTTGGATAAATAGTAATATTTAATTACCATGTAATAAATTATGTTGATTAAGAGGTATGTACAATTGTATGTTTGTAGGAACGACGACTGATGAACCTGATAACATTATTGTATTATGAGTATAATATAATAATAAAATGCGAATGAGGATAAAAACGAATTAAGAACAATTGAGTTAAAATGTAGTAAAATGGATAAGAAATAGATAGATGTGGGTGGGTGGGAACACAACCTGTAGGCAGGAGGAGCGGACGCAGACTGAGGCCGTGTGGCGGGTAAGTTATGCGAGGTTGGGGCAGCGGGCGCTGTGATTGGTGGAGGTGTTGGTCAGTTATTAGGAGGGGGAAACAGTGGTGGCTGAGGTCTGGTGGGCGGCCAGTAATGACCTGCAATGTTCTTAAACATTGCAACACCATTACCTGACACGCCCCCCTGAGACAGCTAATTAGTGAAGGAGAAGTGAAGGCAGTTTTGGATAAATAGTAATATTTAATTACCATGTAATAAATTATGTTGATTAAGAGGTATGTACAATTGTATGTTTGTAGGAACGACGACTGATGAACCTGATAACATTATTGTATTATGAGTATAATATAATAATAAAATGCCAAAACCGCCAGGATAGAGAATAGAGAGGGTGGGAGAGGTGGGAAGAATTATCAACGTAGACATGTAAAGATTATGACACAGATTTTGCTAATGCTTTGTTGACTTTGTGGGAGTCCTGAGTGTTTATGTATGTCTTGTAGGCCTTAGAGGACCAGCCCCCGAACCTCTGAATCTCCAGCTCTGTGCAGCCCTGTGAAAAGGCTACTGTCGAGGCTGCCTTGCGTATTGAGTGTAGGCTGAATGTCTTTGGTTCCACGCCCACCCTTGCTAGGCCGCTCTCCCACTCCGCCCGTATATGGGATACCGGGATGGGGGTTGTGGAGCCCGGGAAGCAGAACATCGCCTGAAAGGCGTCGTCGGTTGGGCAGGCCTTTATCACCTCCTTTATGTGAGTCACTGGGCACATGTCCTTGTTGTGTGCTGGATGGAGTGTGATATAGCGCTTCTGGTTGTATTTCTGCAGGTTTTTCGAGTGTTTGATGACAATGTTCACCACTTGGCCCACCTTCACGTCGGCCCTGCACAAGTGAAGGTGAGGGTCGAAGGTGTTCACCGATGGTGGCGCCACCTAGGATTGCCTCAGGCCAGCGTGGTATATGGTCAGGATGGCTGTCTTTACTATTGTGCCCTCCAGGTCTATCGGGATGGCTTGAAGTGCTGTCTCTTTCCACAGCGTCCACTGCTCTTTTCACCCTGAAGTTGGTTGGTCCAGAGAGGGACCCCCCGGCCAGAGTCAAATATGCCCTTATAGCACCCAGCTTGTTCTTCAGTGTGGCGGGGCTGATCTGCCCCATCATGTAGAATTCTATAAGGATGCAGACATCGAAGGCTGAGGGGGTCAACGGGTCCATACCAAACTGCAGGCAGAACCGGAGGTATTGGCTGACGTCTGTCTTGTGGTTCTTGAGGGTCCCGCGGGCCCTTGCCCTCTCCTGACGGCCCTCCGCCTGCTCGGCCAGTAGGTTCCTCATCTTGTCTGTAAACGAGAGATGGGAACATATTGTTGAAAAAGTACATACATGTGTCAATTTCTACGAGGTTATTAATGTCAATTATTTGGTCGGCAAGGCGTTTGTTTGCTTTGGAGAGGTGTGACCTACTAAGGGCGTCGGCCACGAAGTTGTCATCAGTGTTTATGTAGGCATATGACAGGTGGAGCTGCATGGTGGCCTGTAGGGCCCACACAGATCTAGAAAATTGGTTAAGAATATGGTTCTTGGCCCTTTCCCACCTCAGGGCGCTGACAGTGGCCTGGTTGTCACAATGGATGAGGACATGGGACCCCTTCTCAGTGTCTTTGAGGAGTGTGTGTAAACCAATGACAACATTAATGGCTTCAACTTCAGTAATGATATGTTCTTGTTCTGGGGGTGTGGGGATTTGTTGGCGGTATGCATGGGTCCCGTCGGTGCCCCCGACCCCGGTGAGGCATGCATCGACCCAGATCTGCTTGGTGGGGTCTGGGGGAGGGATCATGCCGACCCCATTCCAACCTGTACACATTTCATGGAAAGTCAACAAATCAGATTTCATATCCTTGGTGACGTGGCACCACCATCCCTTAAGGTCCCGGAGGGCCCTAAGGAGGCTGGACATGAAGGGGCGAGCGGGTGGAATACATTTGCACACGTATAGCATTTTACCAACAACTGATTCTAGGACCTTCTTGTTCAGGCTGTGCTTTGATGCTGCCTTAGAAATGTCACTCTTGACCTCTTCCAGTTTATCCTGGGGGATGGAGAGAGACATGTTATTAGCATTCACAATTATACCAAGCCACCTGACGCACCTGGAGGGGGGCTGGGCCTTGTCCAGGGCCTCGGGTAGGCCTAGTTCTTTGAAGAGGGCCTTGACCCTTTCATACTGGGTTTGTGCAGTGGGTAGGTCCTTGGTCACGACGACCAAGTCGTCCAGGTACATGAGTGCTGTTATGTGCACCCTGGCCAGAATGTCAACAATAGCGTCGGCGACGCGCTGCATGTGTGCCGAGCTTGCACGTGCGCCAAAGGGGACTGCAACTTCAACATAATGGTTGTTGTTCCAGGTCATACCTAGCAAAGGAAAGTCTAACGGATCACACCTCAGGTTCTTGTAAGCTCTTGCCAAATCAAGTGAAAAGAGATGTGCAGTGGGACCGGCATTGATAAGCATGTTGACCAGGTGGTCCACAGATGGCAGTGCATGCTCTCTGAGTTCTCCCATGGCCGTGTTTCTGAAAATGTATGAATTAATAGACTTGTCTCTGGGGTGGGTGAGGTCGGTGATAATCCTCCTGTCCACCCCGTTGGATTTAGGCCTAGACATGATGGGGGCGACATGGAGCCATCTGTCAAAGGGGGAGTGTGTGAATGGGCCGAGAATTGCCCCCAATTTCACCTCCTCCTGTCAGAAAGAATCAACATGGTCCGGGAAGTTAACCCCACTCGGGTGGTCGTTGACCCCCCTGTTGTCTGTGACCGGCCCCATATACCCGAGTGGGAACCCGTAGTATAGGTAGTCCAGTAGCCTGGAGTAGTGGGGGTCGTGGCCTAGATATGAGGACCATGCGTCAAGGTTGAGGTTGCTGGGGACCTGTAATCTGGCTGATAAGCAGTTGGGAAGGCCTGTTGCCTTGACAGTGGAATATATTTGGGCAAGTTTTTGCTCTTCTGTACCCATGAGTGACCATGCATCTGTTGCACCGGGCCAGTGTGTTGACCTGTGGTGAGCAAATGCCGCTGGAGATATGTCGACGCCCTCTGCAATGAAATCATTTTCACACATATGCTTAATGGTGACAAAGTCAAGCGGGGTGTCAACATCAGGCAAAGGGGGTGGGATGTGGTCGGCATGCGTTGATGTGGTGGACGCCTGCGTCAGCCTCCCTGTGTTGTCATGATTGTATGACTTGGTCCCGTTCTGATCAACACCTGAAACACTGTCAATGGATGGAATAATGTTAGTTGGCATAGAGAGGGGGCCTGTGCACTGTGTAGTGACCTGTCCATGTGCCCCGGGTGTGTGGACAACGTCGGTGCAGGACGGGGTTGTGCTACGTGAGCGCCCGTCCTCGGGGCTTGGGCGCACGTGGCAATGTTTATCAACAGACGGGGCCACGTGCGCGGCCACGTGGCTTTGTTTATCAACATGGGTGGCGGTGCGTGCCTAGGGGGAATTCCCCGCGGCGGCCCGAGCCGGGCTAACCTGGTTTCGTGGAGAGACTCGGGGAACATCGACACTGTATACATATGAGGGGTGCATAGCGATATAGTTTATACATTTTTCAGCCGTACTGACCTGTGTAGAGGGGCCATCGCTCCCTACCTCACCTTGGGTGGGCGGGGAGCTCAGTTGTAGTTTTTTGGTGGCGTGAATGGGGGCGCCTGTGGCCTGAGTGCGGACTGATGTTGTGGGTGTGCATTGTGTTGTTGTTGCGCCCCTGTATGTTGGTCGCCATGGGCATGATGAGGGGGGGGTGCTGTTGCAGCTGTTGCTGCTGTTGCTGCTGGGCCCCAGGTCGTTGTCTACATGACCTGAGTGGGTGACCGAATTTCTTCCATCCCCCCAGGAAGCTATAACAGTAACTACAGTAGTGCACGACTTTACCCTGTGTGGAATCGTGGTGTTTGTCATGCTGGCAGCCCCTCCCATTAAAGTCGGGGCATGGGGTGTCTGGGGTACTGGAGGTGTCCCTGTGAGGTGTGTCCCTTGCCTCAAAGGCCCGGTCGGTCCGGTCCCTGTGTATGGCACCCAGGTAATCATCCCATGTCCAGGCCCCGGTTTCAAACTTGTCATACATAGACTGGCTCCAAGCCCTAGTAGTGGGCCAGTTTGCTTTAAAGCGGTGCAAGTCTAACAGGTGTTTGATGTGGTGTTCGATATGGGGCATTTGGTGAGACCTTTTATCGTCAAGCATGCGGAGGTAGCACTCAATGTACTCTGAGTGTGGGATGTCCTGGCGTGCATCAAGCTTCTTTTGCAAAGTATTGAGGCCGGGCCTTTCTAAGTACATGTAAGGCTTAACTTTCGGGTCATTGACAAAAATATCAGCAGCGAGAGCCTTACCAGAGGTCCTTGGCACGTCGAAGTGCTCCATGAGGAGCTGCCTGGCGACGTAGTTCTCCACTGAAGCCACATCCACCTGCGGCCGTGCAGGTGTGCTGTGTGACAGCAGCGTGGTGTCATGTTGTGGGTTGACAGGAGGTGGTGTCGGCCGGGGAGGACGGCGCCGGGGCTCCGGTGGGTCGGTGGCCGGGCGGTGGGATGATGTCGTCGGCCTGCGTGTCCTCTCGCGGGCGGCGGTGTCAGACGGGGCGCTGCGATGTGTGGTGCGGTGACCGGTTTGTAACATGGACATAAGCTGTGTAAACTGTCCGGACATGGTTGTCATGGCCGACTCCAGATTACCGAGCCTGTCCTTTGTAGACTGGGTACTCACATTTGTGTACACTGTAGCCCTGGTAGCCTGGGAGACTGACGACACGTGGCTTCGTTCAGATTGGTGCGGGTGTCTGCTGAAGTTGACTTCTCCGTCGTCATAGGACACCAAATGGTGTCCCGGGGTGGTGTAACCCGACATGTGAGAGTCATAATCCGGGTGTTCTCCTGGTTGTGACATGTTGAACAAATAACTAATTAACTAAAATTCACAAAGTGAAAGTTCAAAATGGCGATGCTTGCACGAGCATAGTCACAACACAACCTGTAGGCAGGAGGAGCGGACGCAGACTGAGGCCGTGTGGCGGGTAAGTTATGCGAGGTTGGGGCAGCGGGCGCTGTGATTGGTGGAGGTGTTGGTCAGTTATTAGGAGGGGGAAACAGTGGTCGCTGAGGTCTGGTGGGCGGCCAGTAATGACCCGCAATGTTCTTAAACATTGCAACACAATCACGCTTTTCAGCTGGATCCTTCCACCCACCAGTCATGGATCCAGATGGGAGGGTGGTTTAAAATTAATCCGTGTACCGACTGTCATACAATAGTGTAATTAGTTGAACGCGTGTTACCTGTATAAAGGATTAGGAGGTCATGGGCTTAGAGTGTGTATAGAAACCAACTACAGGTAGCGTGAACAAAGCGACCCCCTCCCTTTCTGTCACTCTGTCTGTGACTAGAGGGTGCGCGTGTGGTAAGCGACTTAAATCTAAAGAAAAAAAAAAATCACCCTTCCTGTCATCAGCAGTCAGCTGGCCGGCGGCTGGAAAATGGGATTAGAGGGGTGAACGCGTAGTAAGCGACTTAAGTCTAATCTAAAGACCTGCCGTGAGTGGGCAGCTGGCCGGTGGCTTGAAAGTTGCCGCCCTACCGCGGAGTAAGGGTATATAAGGGGGAGTGAAACCATCTTCGTCATCATCATCATCATCATCATTCTCTCTACTACTACTACTACTACAACTACTACTAATCACCATGATGGAAAGTTACGACCGTGACATGAAGTGGTATGATGAAGCAGCGCGCGAATGTGAAGCTGCTCTGTAGCCGCTGCTACTGCTGCTGCTAGTGCTGCTCATCGTGCTACTGCTGCATTTACTGCGGCTGTTAGTGACGCTCGTTGTGATGGCGTTGTTGTTGCCGCTGCGGCTGTGACTGCTGCTGTTGCTGCTGCCGATGCAGCTACTAATGCCGCCGATGCCGACGCTGCTGCTGCTGATGCTGTTGCCGCTGCCGATGTCGACGCTGATGTCGCTGCTGATGTTAGGACTGCTGCTGCTAGTGTACGCTCTGTTGCCCTTGCTACTGCCGCTGCTGCTGTTGTTGCTAATGCTCACGCTACTGCTGCTGCCGCTGCTGCTGCTGCTAGTGCCGCTGCTGCCGATGCTGCTGCCGCTGCTGCTGATGCTGCTGATGCTGCTGCTGATGCTGCTGATGCTGCTGATGTTAGTAGTCGCATCGACAAAGAATCGTCATTTGTCACACTTAAGCCTCCAGTTGAATGCGCGACTGGTAGTAGGGCTACCAACGCGACGGCCGGATGGTGCAAATGGTGTCGTCGCTGCTGCTCATGCTCTTGCTTTTCTTCCTGCCCTACCTGCTGCTGCTACAGTACAATAGTGTTATAGTGTTTGAATGAGAACGCGCATACTTACACATAGTCACTGTAACAGATGTGCTTTTTGAAAATATAATTTAAGCATAACATGAAATTATCTTGTTGTGTTTTATTTTCTATATATAAGTTATATAACTTTTTTTTTTGTTTACAAACAAAACACTTCACGTCACGTGTCACGTGGTGTTGTTTACAAACAAGAGAGCCACGTGGTGTTGTTTACAAACAAATCCTAAGTAGGTCACGTTACCATAGTTACCAGAATGCTGGCTTCTGATTGGCTGAGCCTAAGTAGGTCACGTGACGTAATTAGGTCACGTTACCATGGTTACCAGAATGCCGGCCTCTGATTGGCTGAGAGCTTCTAAGTAGGTCAGTAGGTCACCAAGAATGCTGGCTTCTGATTGGCTGAGAGTCCTAAGTAGGTCACGTTACCATGGCAACGGGTCACGTGACCAAATGGAGGCCTCTGATTGGCTGCATATCGAGTGAGTAATAAACAGTACTTAAGCATAGTCCCGTTCCGATACAATATATACTACTCTAGTGTCTAAGTTAATGCAGAACAAATAGTGCTTGAGTGGGTGAATCGGATGATTCAAATGTGTATAATTCTTATCCCTGCTTCTTATCAAATAGGAACACAATTTTAGATTCCCAATACACACATAAAATGTCAAAATGTACAAGCAGAGTATCATACTAGTCTGTCCCAGTTCATAAAAAAATATCCAAAGTCAGCATGCTGATTTTTTTAATTCTGGTGGCTTGGAGGTAACAGCAAAAAGAGGGTTAATGAGGTGAATGCAGAAATTATGGGTTGGGACCAGCACTGGTAATTGTGGGCTATTAACCCTTTAAGGATGAATGCAGCCCTGGTGAGTAACTTGCCAGGGCTGCATTCGAGCATCATGCGGACTCTTCATGGTTGAAATACTACAAGAGAGAAACTCCCCAGTGCTACATTGGTGAATTATGAGGACCAATGTCATGTTTTAGCGACATGCCTCCTGAAAGAGTTAAGCTGCTGACCTCAATTGCTGATTACTGATTTACCAATAACAACCTTGCTGATTAGAATGTGTAATCTGTTGATCTTAATCGTTCAGGCAGCAGTGCCAATTCATATTCATTCTCCAGAGACAACTGCAATGTACAAAGTCTGGGAGGTTTTGTACCTTGTGATAGATAAAAGAAACGAAAATTAAGCAAAAATTATTCTTTTCATGTTTTAAACATCAGGCATTTATTCAGAATCTGCATTACTCTACGTGTAGATCTAGCTGTTGCTGAGACTGCATTCCCTTTTAAAATCTACAGTATGTCTGGTTAGAAACTCCATGGGGTATAGTACAATGGATGAGAATCGCCATAGTCTAGCAGTCTAATCTCTCTGCCATGGGTCACCTGGTAAGAAGATAAGGAGCTAATGACACTGATAATGACAAACTGGAGAAAATGTATTTATCGCACTTTGAATTATCATAGCACTTTGATTCAAAGTGTGCTAGAAAGCCCTTGATGTGTAGTTTCTAACTGAGCATGCACTTTTATATTATTGAAAAGGGTTGTTTTGAAAATAGGCCCCCAAATTTTGGAATTTTCCCCGAAAATTGTCGAAATTCCTACCCCCCAAAAAGGGGTGTTTTAACAAAAAATCTAAAAAAATTGTTCCCTATCTGATATATAAAAAAAAAATTCGGTTCCAGGGAACAAGATCAAGGCTTTCCAACCTTTTTTGAATGATTGTAATATGAAATTCTAGGTGGCAAAGAAAAACTGTCCCCTGTGGGTCACTGACCAGGCCGTCCCCCTTCAAACCAGACATTTTCTCTGATAATGACCAACTGGATAAAATTATTTTATCCTACTTAGAATTATCAGAGAACTTTGATTCTAAAAGTGCTAAAAAAAAAAAAAAAATTGTCGAAATTCCTACCACCCAAAAATATTTTTCCCTATCTAATATCGAATAGAAACCCTTGCCTTTCCAAAGAACAAGATCAAGGCTTTCAAACCTTTTTTGAGTTATCTTGATACAAAAAGTGGCAAAGAAAAACTGTCCCCTTTGTGTTACCAAGTGTTCATTTTCTTTAAATTTTTCTCTGAGAATGACCAACTGGAGAAATTGTTTTTGTCTCGCTTAATTGTGGCAGCACTTTCATTAAACAAGTGTTGGAAAGCCCTTGAATTCTAGTTTTTAACTGGTCATGTTTTAAAACAATATCCATTAGGTGTAATTTTTAACAAGCCTAAACACCACCAGGGATTGTTCCACCTGTTGGGATAGTTGGCCACTAGAAGTACACATCACTGCCACCAGATGCTAGATGGCAGCACCTGTGCCATGTCACGGAGGTAGTCCCAGCTGGCTGATTTGCATCTCCCTGTACTTTATCTTGCTGGAAACTCTAACAAAGGTTAGGCAAAGTAAAATAGTCCGTTCAACTGTTGAAACGGTCAGAGATTATGCCACCAATGCCAATTAAGGAGGGATGCAAAAGTACTTACAATGTTGACACCGATTAATCTTTTTTATTACTTCTCCTGTTCCCAATCTTCAATGTCAGAGTGCAGACTATTGTCCACATTCATCATAGTATGTTGTAGAGACCATTTCCCATCTGTGTCCTTCTTTTGTATCTATAGAATATGGGACTGTACATGTGTAGGTGGAAGATACATTACTCTTTTAATGCATAGTCTAACAGGATACGCAAGGTAGTAGAGACCATTTGGGTGGGTCTCCAATAGAAATAGGGAAATGAAATACTGCATTAGTCGCACAATTTTTTTCTCAATTTCTCTCGACCTTTCATTGTGTAGGAGGCTCATTTGCAACTTATATGTAGAAGATGAAAATGGATAAGAAAACATGGATATACTGAACTTTCTAACAAAATTTAAATTAACGATTAACCCTCCATTAAAGTAGATTTTTGTAAACTATGTCAGATCAGTAACAGTCCAGTATATTTGTCAAAACTGACCAACGTCTATGAAATTTTTTTTATGGCTTTTACTTCTTACATTGCATGGGAAGTGATTATCTACAATGCTTAGGGCGGTGTTAAAAGATAGTTTGATGAAAAAGCTAATTATCTCTTATCTTCTTCCATCTTTGATTTTTCTCTTCACCATGAGATATTATTGCCTCTCTGAGGCATCATCGTCTGAGACTGCAGGCTACGCTTCCTGCACTTGATTAAAATTGATTTCAGAACCAAAGTTATTTCTTTCCTGAATTATCACGTAGATGAAAGAATATCAGCCTTCAAACCTGACAATCTATCTTCCAACCATCATTTTCCCTTCTCTACAGTTTGATGCGTTTCAAAAATTGAAAAGGAAGCAATTATCTTTTAGGTCCATGTCCATCAACCATCTTATCATAGAGTCTGTTTCAGGGTTTATATATAGACAATGAACTTACACTGGTTAATACCACAAAATTGCAATGTAAATCACCTTTTGATTTTCAAATCGCTGAGTTGACATTAAAGAAATAAACTCCTTTTAAAGATTGAAATATGCACTGATTGTAATGTATTAGGCTCCAGACATTTAAAGCTAACCAGCTTACTAATGTAATAAATTGTTAATGTATGTTAAGGCAGCGGCTGAGTTGTTATCTTTTGTAATATTGGGCTACTGTATTGCAGTAAAATCCCCCATCAAGTTCACTATTGACCTTTTGATGAAGTGAGTGTAAACCCAACAAGAGCTGTTGAGCACATTTACTCATTACTCATGAACTGATGACCCAGCTGTATAATGTGAGCAGGGAGATCATAGAGCATAAATCTTTGTTTGTAGCGCATTGCTATGTAGCTCATATAAACTTTTCTAATGTGTTTTTCAAAACTATTCACAGTACTTGTATACAGCTGTAAGGAAATATAGGGATAGAAGATTAGGAAGAGAAAAGTATATTTAGACCAGGGGAATGTGAATGAAATACAATGAGGAACAGAAAGGTTTTGAATGTCACCTGTCATATCTCCTGTTGATTTTTGGATATCCTCCAACATTGACTGGAACATTGACTTTTTTTTAACTACAACTGGTTCGTTTCCCGAAGCACTTAGTTCTGCATTATGGTAGGATTGATTTGATGATGTGAAAACAATGACCTAACAGGACTTTAAGCACAGTTATCATTATAACATGACATTTGTGGGAAAACCTTCATTCTGCTGCTCTATTTGGTGTTTTACCTGGGAGCATTCATTCACTTAAGGCATTGATTTACACATACTTTAACTCTAAGTGTGGTATATAATCAGGGCAATCTGCACTGCTAGAAACTCAATATGAGGAGTGGAATTGCAATTGAAATCCTCAACTTGGCCTTTCTACATTGCCAGGCAGCAGCATTTTACCAGCCAATTCAAAGTTCCCTACAAGATGGAAAGTCTGCACGAGGGGATGGGAGTGTCCATCACAATGACAAAATCTACAACCTGCAGTGTCAATTCTCTGTCCTCCCTCCCTGCGCAACCCATACCCACCTTACTTGAACCCATTATTAGGCCTAGTGGAATGTCATAATGCACAGACTGATAAAAATTATTAACAAACTGGCGTATAACAATTTGACAGAAAGTATTAAAATTGTTTTGTAAAGACAATAGCTATATTGTTATCTTTTCTCTAAATAGACCATTGTAAGATCCTTATCCTCAAGATGTCTGCTCTGGTACAACATCACAAATTGAAGCTTGAGCATGCACAGCTATGCATGTGTTAACTTCATACTTCAGTTTGTGCAAGCTCTCCATTGGTTTGTTACAAAATTTCCAGGCACAATGAAATCTACAATGACCCCTTACAACCCTCTACAAAATATCAAGCAGCTTTCCATCAGCCAGTTCTAAGATCTTTGAGAGATAAGGGATGTTCATTGGCTTCACTTCCAGAGAGACATGTAACCTGAGGGACATCTCCTTGTGTCAGACATAGACAAGGTGTCAAAGGGAGGCTGTGAAGCTCTACATGTACAACACATCACCAAATGGAGACTGGCAGCCTTAACAGTGGAGTGGTAGTTTTTGATGTGGGCCACCACTTAATGTACTCTACACATTCCTCAGTAGCGCTTCCAATGGAGTTAACATGCCTATAAAACATAAATAGAAATAGATTTAAGGTGTATGTAGATAGGTGATATAGGTGATAGGTAGATAGGTGATATTTACTCGCCTATACCCCACCTCATCTAAAGAGAAATAGCTGTCGTTCACCATCAGACATTCACCTTTCCAGTCCCCCTATATCTATGTTGGTCTCACAGACTCCTTTCATGGTAAAAGGTGATAAATCATTGTGTCAGATCAGTGACAGGATGGACTTCTACACTGCTGTTAGTCACACATTCTTAGTTTTCCTATTCAGGTCTGTTTATCATACTTACAATTAAAACTTTTTTCACTGTCTCCGACTCAACAGAGCTGTGACTTTCCCTCAGTTTACAGCAACCCTTCACACAAACCACTGACAACAGACAACACACTAATGAATGGTCCTGATTAAAAGTTGTATGTGATGATCAAAAAAAATCCATTGGACTCCCTGAAGGTAAAATCTACAATTTGCCAAAAGGATTCCTCTACCCTACAGGAAGGTTGCCATGCGTTAGCCCCCACTTAACCTTGTTACATCTTCACCGATGGGAGTACAACACTACGGGTACCTCTCATGTCAGTGTAAAGTCAGCTTTATGGAGGGTGGTAGTAGGGCCCTGTTGCCTGAGGCACTGCATGAGAAACATTTTGCGAGAAAAGATTCTATATATGTTAAAGGTAATTGGGTATCACTTGTAAGCCTAAAAGTACGTAAGTGTCTCAGTAGGAGCAGTCCTTATTTTTGAAAGCCTTAGAAATATAATGCTATTGTAGGACAAACTGGTTATCTAATTGGTTATCTAGCCAGGCACTCTCATCTAAATAGCCTGGCCATAACAGATCTCTACTCACTGTATCTCAACTAGTAAACCCTCTCATACTTTCACCCAGGCAATAAAATGTATAGTACTTCTGCATCACCCCCCATACCTGTCCCCCAGGGTAGTCTATAATTAACTACAGATTTCTTTCTGAAGTGTTTTATTGGGTATATCATTGGATTTGGTGCATTGCCGTTCTGCCTCCAAGCCCCCTTTCTCTTTTTGTAGGACAACTCACAGTCATGCCGGTCTATATATAATGAAAGTTACAGATTCATGGGCTAAAATAAATACATATTTACTACTGGGGGTACAAAATTGATGAGATGAGTTGAGGGGATGTTGTCAAATAATACTGTTACAAATATAGGGGAAGAGTGTATCTAATATTGTGCTACTTACATGAAACAAGTATAATAGTTTCTTTTTATCGAGAATTTAAAGGTATCAAGGTCTTCAATCAACGTGTATTCAGCTTTAAGCCTATTCCACACCTTAATTGCTCTACAGTGTGGTCAGTCTGTCCATTTCTGTGCACACCCCTGACTAAGATTACTGTGTCACCTGTGCGAAACAATAATGAGGCACATTTATGTGAAGAATCCGCTACAAAGAGGTTTCAGCCCAGCTCAGCCTAGACTTCATGTGAGAGCAGCAAGGTGCACTTTACTACACTACAGATGCAGACACAATGTACAACATTCAAAAGCAGCTCGGTTTACTGACTGCTGTCGTCAGCAGGCAAGGAAGAAATATGTTCAGAGTATGTATAACAATACAGCACTGCAGAAAGTGACTGTGTATGAAAAGAATAAAATGAGGGAAACAGACAAATGTTCTGTCGATTCATGTTGATTCATAGACTTTCACAGACACAAGGAACATTGCATTTTTTTCCAAATTAACTGGTCCAATTCCCAAAATTGCATAACTGTAAAGTTATGTTGTGTAATAGAGCTGAAAGACTCTCGTCTGTTTTATTTCCTTGAGCTTCTCAGGGCAAATTGCATTGAATCCATAGTGACTAGTCTTTAGAAATCCGATTTACAAGAGGCATTTAGTTTAGTTGTTCAAGGACTCATTTGATGCCACTCGAAAATGCCTAGGAAAGTGTGTAACATTTAAGTGATAAAAATACCTGTCTTGCATTGTTGTTTTGCCTCTTTGTTCACCCTAAGCAATTAACACTCTGATGCACCATTGTGTTTTACTGCAGGCTACACTTCCTGCAATTAACAAGGAAGCGAAGGGACTGCTTTATAGAGCTGTTGAGTAGAAAAAATATCAAGTATGAGTTCAAAGCTTGAAGTCTATCCTACCATTGATAATGTACAATATCATGTGTAGCACTGCCTGGAAGCTCATTGTTATTTTCACTAGCTTCTTTGAATCCCCTCACCATACCTGCTACACTGAGCAGCTTCTTTTTCTGTTACTGTATTTCTATATATAATGACCTGGTGGAAGAATGACACTGACATGTAGTTAAAATTAGCTGTCAATGCCTCACGCTGTGATAACTAACTTTTTTGATGTCTTTACCATATCTACATTGCCAAAAAAGCAGCTGAAATTCAAGTACCAAACGCAGGATGACACAATTTATCATGTTTATTTACTCATGTGATGCAGTGACAGGCATTAGCTTCTTTAATGCATTCATGTCCACACATCAGTTTTTCAAAGCCATATGGTAGATTTTCTATATCAATGCAACTATGGTGAGTTATTGTCTGGGTTAAAGTCTCTCTTATAAGTGTACCCCCAGATCTGATTGCTATCATTGTGCCTCACCCACGGAGAAAAGTTACACACATTAGGACCTTATTATTAGTGGATGGCTGATATTACAGCTATCTGCAGGATGTAAGGGACCACCTTTGGGGGTCGCCAATTACACAGCCGTCACACACAGTCAATACATTGTCTGCCATGTGACTCGATGTCACATGGACCATAGCTGGGCTATAGGCGGATGCAAGGCTAATGACCTTCTCACTTTACTTTCTCTTACAAGTGTACTCCAAGATCTGATTGCTATCATTATGCCTCACCCACAGCAGAAGACTACAGACACTGGTATCTATTTAGTGTTGGATGGCTGACATTACAGCTATCTGCAGGATGTAAGGGACCACCTTTGGGGTCGCCAATTACGCAGTTATCACATACGGTCAATATGTTATCTGCCATGATGCTCAATGTCGCATGGACTATAAGGAGCCTCATCCTACTATAGCCCAGCTTTGATTGACTCTTGGAAAAGGGTCCATCATTACTAGCCATTTTGGGTGAGTCAAAGCTCTAAATGAATGTCCAGCATAGCCTGACTCACACTAAAGTGATTGATTCAGTATGTGAGTGCTTCTGGTGACAAAGCCAGTGTCATTCAGAGGTCACTATCTGGGTCTCTTTGTGTATCTGGAGTATGACTCATGAGTGGGCTGCTGGCTGATTACTCAACACTGAGAGCAGGGCCTATCACAAATGATGATGTTTCATGATAGTATGCCCCTTTTTTCCCGGGGAGTCCTTCTTTGCTTCCTTGCTTGTTTGTTTGTTTAAATATCTTGTCTGTTTCCGCTACTACCGGTACTTGTTAGTATTATTATTATTATTTATTATTATTGTTACTTTTTCATCTTCACTGTCGTCGGCATTACCGCCATCATTATCATTGTGTCAATGCTTAATATTAATAACATTATTAATGTTGTTTGGTAACACTACTTAATGTTACTATATTGTTTTAATCTGATTGCATTTCATTTTTAATCGAATTTTTTAATGAATATTGTTGCTAATGCTGTTTGTCTGGGTGCCCCTACTTCCCTCCCCCCCCCCCCCTGTATTTTTTGTCCCTTTAATCCATTATTCTTTTGTATCCACCCTGTGATGTGATTAGTTAAAGAAAGGGAAGTGTGCCTTCCCTGAAATGATTTACACTGGAGTAAAGTCCATTATCATTTACACCTTAGATCCAACCACCGTAGAGCTGCTCTCTATTAAACCTCTTGCAGAACATTAAGTTGTGAGATCTGTAAGGGGTTATCTTGGGCTCTGGGTTGGTAAGCTAGGGCCTATCATATTTTTTGTATATATTCTTTGTTTGTTATTTAATTTCTTGTATTATTGTAAATACCAACTTGTTTTCTTTTGGACATTCTGGACTGCTGTTGTGATGACTACTACAAGATTATGTGATTTTTTGAAGACTACGGGATTGAAGATGGTACATTTGAACACGAGGAGCATGTACAAAAAACGTCAAGACATATTTGATCAGCTTGATGGCACGGACATTGTCACTATGAGTGAAACTTGGCTACACCCTGAATATGATGATGATTTGATAAATTGGGAAGGCATGAAATTGTTTAGACAAGACCGGGCAAGAAAAAAGGGAGGTGGTATTGTTATGTACGTGCGTGATGACCTAGATTGTGATGTAGAAATAAGAACTGACCTGTGTTTAAATGACAAGAATTTGGAATGCTTTGTCATGGATTTATCCTTAAAAAGCGAGAAGAAAATTCAGATTGTAACTCTTTATAGGCCGCCGAGTGGTAAACTTGATGTATTCTTTCAGTGTGTCAAAAAGATAATGAAGAGTGCCATTCAAGGCGATATTGAGCAATGGATTTTAGGTGATATTAATATTAACACCCTCAGAGAAGGTACAGCCTCAAGTGTTTCTCTTAGTGATCTCTGTAAATTTCAAGGTTATCACAAATTAATACATCAGTGTACTAGGCCTTATAAAAACACCGTATCTTGCCTTGATAACATATTAACCTCTTATAATGGTGATTTCACAGCTGGTGTTTTAAATTTTTTGGTGAGTGATCACTTACCAGTTTTTGCTGTTAAAACTAAGCTAAAAATTGAATATTTAAAAAAATCGTTGCGCTTGCGCAACTACAGAAACTTTGATTTCGAGCTATTCAAAGATTGGCTTAGTGAGGCAGACTGGGAGGAATTTTATGAATTCAGGGACCCGGATGTGGCCTGGATCTTTATACTTAATCATATTGTTGAGTATTTGGATGTAAACTGCCCTTGGGAAACCTTGCAGGTATTGGACAAAAGAAATAGATGGATGACTGGTGAGATCTTAGGTCTGATAAATGAACGTGAGAATGCTGTAGATCAATTTCTCAAAACAAAAAGAGAGCGTCATCTGACAATAGCAAAAAAATTGAGGTGTAGGATAAATAAGGCAATTACCCAGGCGAAGTCAGACTACATTAAAAGCACCTTGGAGGAAAACCAAGATGATCCAAAAAGGTTTTGGAGGATCATAAATAATGTGTTGAAACCACAGGTAACAATAGAACCTCCTATTCTAATAGGTGAAGATAATTTCATGAAATCTAATCAGGATTCAGTTGAATATTTAAATCACTATTTCTCAAACATAGGTAGCAGGTTATCAGAAAATATGACAGCTATGGGTAATCCTGAAAAGACAAATTACACTAAACCCTCGCCATGTACTTCCGGTAGGATAGTTGTTAATAGGTGCTTAGTGGACATTTTGTTCAGTGAGATTAACATAAATAAGACCTCAGGTGTAGAAGGGGTGCGTTGTGATGTCTTAAAGTGTGCATTAAGATTCCTGCTAGATCAAATGACATGGCTTTTTCAGCTTAGTTTTGATGAAGGAATTTTTCCTACTGACTGGAAACAAGCTCGGGTCAGCCCAATTCCCAAGACTGGTAATTTGAAATTAATAACTAACTGGAGGCCGATATCTTTGTTACCTGTACCGTCTAAAATAGCTGAAAAGCTTATGCATATTCATTTGTCTGATGTGCTGGACAAACTGAATTTTTTGAGTAACCAGCAGTATGGTTATAGACAAGGTAGGGGTACTGGGGATGCAATTTTCAATTTTCTCAACAACTTATATGAAAATAGGGATAGGGGCCATTTGACTGCAGCCTGTTATTTAGACCTTAAAAAGGCTTTTGACAGTGTTCACCATGTCTATCTGCTCAAAATTCTTGGACAGCTGGGTTTAAATGATCGTGTATTAAACTGGTTAATGTCATACTTGAATGGCAGACAACAGTTTACAAGGATAGGTAGTTATGTCTTAAGTGTGTCAGATGTTAAGTTTGGTGTCCCACAGGGATCTGTTCTTGGACCCTTGCTATTTATAATATATGTCAACGACGTAAGTCAAATTTTAGGGGATAACTGTCATTATATGTATGCTGATGATTTGGTAGTGTTCCACTCGGCAAATAGGCTGGATTTGATTGAGGATAGGATGAATGAAAGCCTCTCTAAACTGTCGCGCTGGTTTGTAAATAAAAGGCTAACTGTAAATGTAGATAAGAGCAAAATCACTTGGTATGGGTCTACCCAAAAACTACCAAAGTGCAGAGGCATTACTTTCAGGCTCGATGATGTGGAGCTAGAAACAGTAACTTGCTATAAATATTTAGGATTAAAAATAGACAGTTGCCTCAGCCTAGAGCCTGCCATGAGAGATCTAACAGGCAAAGTAAACCATAGACTATTCAGGTTTGGTAAGTTCCGGGGTGTCCAAACAGAAGTGGCAGCGGTACTTGTGTATAAAGCCACAATTATGAGTCTATTTGATTATGCTAGTTTTTGCCATGAAGGTGCTAATGGAGGACTGCTGAAAAAACTTGATAGAATGCAAAAAAGGGGTTTGAAAATATGCTATATTGGGAGAGGCTTAAATGAAGATGCCATGTATGCTCTGTCAAAGCTACCACATCTAAAACGAAGAAGGCAGGAACTGTTGCTAACTTATATGTTTAAATTATCTCAGGATGAGAGCAGGTTGAATTTAACACCCAGACGGGAAGGGCTCAGATCTGAAAAGCAGATCAGATTTAAAGTGCCCCGTGCCAGGAATGCTGGATACACAAAATCTCCCCTATTTAGAGGTGTTGAATTATGGGATAAACTTGGGGATTGGTTCCAAACTAGTAAGGACAAATTAACTTTCAAGAATAGAATAAAGAAACTGCCAAGCCTTGATTGCATTAATAATAACCCTGGGGGTGTGCTTGATGAGACAGCTGATGAGGAAATAGTACTCTCCCTTGAGGAATGGCCGCCTTTGCGCTAGGAAACTGTTATAGTGACAGTATCTAGGCTCAATATATACTCCAGGGCGCTGTTGTAATGATAGCGTCTAAGAGTCAGGCGTGTCAGTAGTTATAAATCTGCTGATTTCACTGTCAGAATGTGTCGTATAATCTATGTCAAAATGAGCATGCTCCTATGATCTTTATTGTTTCTTTATTGTTTCTTATGTGCCATATGTGTCTAAAAATCCCCTAGACCAACATCGCAGACGGCGATAACATCTGTGTGTTTTTCGAATTATCCTTCGTATTTTCTTGTAGTGTGTGTCCTAGTAGTTGTAGTTTGTCATTTATTTTGTTGTTGTACTGTTGTAAATATTTTGTTGTATATAACTTATTTATTATTGTTATCTCATATAATTTTTGTGTATATAACTGTTTATTTCATCTTGATTTTTTCATCTATAACATGTCCATCTTTACATCATACTATGTGTGAGAAAATGAAGCACAACTATGACCGATAAGGCATCACCATTTATTGTCATAACATATACCACAGATTGTAATTTTTGTGACTTGACAATAAAAACCCTTCAAACCTTAAAAAAAAAAAAATTTAGGCAGATTCCTAAAAGAATATCAGAGCACACCAGCCATACAAATGAAAATTCTTCTCCATACCAACACCATTAACAACAGAAAAATATGAAAAGCAATGAACAGTCTAGCATGATAGTGAAAAAGAGCCTGTTTGCAAACTTTGAATCCCTCCAACCTCACATGAATACTAAAGCAGAGCCCTATGTTTTATGACCTCATAACTGCAGTTATTATGAGATGGACAAGCTACACCCCAGGGACACTTTGCCACCATTTATAAACCACTAAGGACACACAACCAGCAGAGACCCGAGTACTATGTGAGTAGGGCATGAAAAAGGCATGAATATTTCTAGTAAGTCAAACAAGTTGGAAGCTGAAGGTCTATTGAATTTGGATGAGGTTAAAGGACAAAGTAGTCTGTCACAGACTCAGCAGTAGAGGCATGTAAATGGGTCCCTGAAGTGTGGTATAAGATTGTCCATACTACCCATGTGCATTCATGACTAAGCAGAGAGGGAGTAGTGCGCAACTAGTGGGGAAAGAGACAGACTTAGGGAAAGTTAGGAAGAATAATGAGGCAAAAAAAGAGAGAATGAAAGAGGAATAGCAAGACACAAGTGGTGATGCAGCAGAGGTGATGCCTTTTGAATCCGGCAGTTAGATCTCAGAAACTAATGAGGAAAAGCATCTGCACAGTATAGTTTGGCTAAGATTCAAAATACACCCAGTTTAAACTATACAAGATTAAAAAATCAAACAAAGCCATTGCTGGATCTTTCAAAACGGGGTTGGCATATCATCTCTAGTATATTCTTGGTTATTATTATTGATGTACAAATAATGACATACACATAACAGATATATACATGTGAGAATAAATCCTAAGAACACTCACCAGCCATTTTGTTTTCCTTATTTTTTTCTTTTACTGACCAGCCTGTCCAGCCTATTCAGCCTATGGGGCACACATTGATATATCTTTGTTCAGTACATAGACCAGCATTCAGACACCAGAATTAATTGATCAAAATCTAAAAAAAAAAAAAATTTTCCCCAAGATGCTCAAAATGGCAAGAAAAAAGTTCGAAATTGTAAAACGTAGATTTTCACCGAAGAAATTGAACCACAGCTCAGTATTCCAAACCACACGCATAGTACACAGGTATGAAACCCTTATTAGGCAGCTCTTACAATAAGTATTCATGGAACAAATTACGGCTAGTAAGTAAGAGTTGTGCTTGATGCATGATGAAGCATTTAAAGGGAAAATAGGGGGTTTAGGTAGGGGCCAATAGCAATCACTTCGTCTCGTTTAGTATACATATAGACAGAGCTGCAAGCTAAAGTGACTGAGGCAATGGTTATTGCACGAGTGGGATTAGCCTGTATTGCACGCTGGCCGAAGGCCTAGTGCAATACAGGCTGAGCCCCACTCGTGCAATTAACACTGACGAGGGCACTTTTAAGTGCCGCTCTCTATTTATTTCAGGGTATTTCAGTCTAAAACAGCTACACAATCTATGTTTGTTTAGTTCTGCAGTGTTTGTTTAGTTCCGCAGTGTTTGTTTACTTCTGTGGGCTGCCATTTTGAATTCCATGCAGGTCACGTGACCCTCGGGAGCGTGAAATAGGGGGAGAGTGTGAAATACGCCCGAGGGTTATTTCAAGCTTCCCTCACATATGGCACTCCCATTGCTTTCACCTTGATAGTCCGTATTCACCATGAAATAAAGAACCATATTCACCTTGTGTGGATGTCATTAGGCTATTATGAGCATTAAGCAGACAGGAAACCGTGGAAGTTTGATGAAGGGAGTGTTTAGCATCAACAGCTGCTGACCTCATCTGCTAAATACTGATTCACCAGACACAGAGATGCCTCATGATTTCATGTTGAATACATGATTCATGGTATTCATGTGGAACTATCTATTTCCTAGAAATCAGACAATTACAATGTAGCTATGGATATCAGTCATAGTTTTGATTTTAAATTAGGCTACTTTCCTCATCCCGTTAATTGTTGTCATGAGCATCAATTTCTAATTGTGCAATAATGTAAAGAGTCTATTACAAATTCGGTTTTTGAAATCATAAAATTGTAGCCAAATATTTCTAGTTTATAGACCTCTATATTTGAACCTTTAAGAATGTACCCATTTTACTTCACCTTTGTTACTAACTGTATCAAAGTCATCCCATTAAGAAAGGTATAAGCAGGAATAACTCCATGCTTTAGCCTGCGCCGCAGGGGCGTGACAACTGGGGGGAAGGGTGGAACATGTCCCCCCCCCCGGTTTTGACCAACCCCCATTAGTTTTTTTACATCTGTCCTAAAAGGGTTCAATACCTTTTCCTCCTGAAATATATTTGTTTATTTCACAGAGCCATCGATGCTTTGATTTCAGATGTATTTTCTAAAGTAAAAGGGAAAACATGATGTTTTAAAGAATCATCAAAATGGGACTGTCTATAGAAAAGAGTACCACAGCAATCTGGCAGTATGCGTTTGTGTCACACATTTCAAAAGAAACTTTCACCAAAGACAATATGGGTGTCCCTTGATGTGCAATCTCAGCATTCCACCTTAATTGTTTCTAATTGGTTGGATGTATCTTCGCAGACTTTTAGTTGGCTAGTACCTACTTTCAGGTCTTGTATCATGTGATTGCTAACAGTAAAAATGTTATGGAGCAGTTATTTTTACCTTTCATTCTTTAATTGCCCAAAAAGAAGAATCCTCAGGCTCATCACAGTGCATGTAGATTTACTGTTTGCTGATCTTGTATCGCTGTTTGAAGTGTCTACCTTCTCAGGTGACATGCAGTTGTTGGGTATCTGCAATATACATGTCTCTCCGCCTTAATTACGAGTGAAGACCCATCGAGTCATTTTCTCATATATATCCAACCTTGGATATATCCAAAGTCCTTCTTTATTCCAACTTGTAAGTAATGCTGGAAAGGGGCTGAGGGGTTTCTAGGAAAACAGGACTGTGTTGGAGGGAAGTGCCTTAGTCTATTATAGTTAGTGTGAGGATGTAGAACATTCAATGTAGACCAATATTACAATGGGTGTGCCGCTCAAATGGTAAAACAGAATGAGACGCCTTTCCTGTTTGTCCTTGACCTTGAGGCTCATCTCTGGATTATAATGGGGGTACACCATTGTAAACAAATCCTGTAATTTACAGAATAAGATGTAGCATTACTCATAGACATTGGTTCTACCAATGTATGTGAAACCCTCAATAATACCTAGGGCAGAATTTAAAAAAGCTTTGATCAGAAAGGTAAGCATCACCAAGACTGATCTTCTTCTTCCATCATTGATTTTCTGTCTTTGTTCAGCAGAAATAATTTAGACAATCAGGCTGAATTGTTAACTGTACACAAACTTTAAATGACTTATTATTATAAATATTCCTATGGACTCAAACTTATTATGTCACCAATGGTTCAACAAGAGAGTTCTTTTGACTAAAGGCAAGATTGGAGCTCCTTCACACAGGTCTCCTGCAAAGCGTTAATCAGGCATTGGATTTTTGATGTGAGCGCTGGACAGGGTAGCGATCACCAGAGGTTAACTTCTATGGACAGATTAGTGACAAGGCAGGGGACACAGAACTATGTGTCAGGAATTCTGCAGAGGAGGATCTGTGCCTGTAGACAAACGGTTTGGTATAGGTATGTGCATTACAGACAAATTGCTTTATGGCTGTGTCTCACGACCTTGAGCCATTGTTTTTGTCTCTGACCGGGTGCCGTCTCTGACCAGGTGCCGTCTCTGACCGGGTGCCGTCTCTGACCTGGTGTCTGAAAAAGGTGCTTACTAAATTTTAACCTATACTCATATGTATAAGGATTTGTAAAAACTTGATGGCAGCTGTTATGTAATTGTTATTAGCCTCCTGCTGTTGGTAGAACATAACTAAACTCCCAAAGTGACATCCGGTCAGAGACGGCACCCGGTCAGAGACGGCACCTGGTCAGAGACGGCACCTGGTCAGAGACAAAAACATTGGCTCAAGGTCGTGAGACACAGCCTCATACTTGTAGTATCCAGTAGCCTAAATTGTTTGTCATGAGACGACACACAATCTTTTATTTCCATTTACCAATAAAACTTTAGTTATAATTATTCAGTAATGCAATTAAATAGACACTGTATTGGCAAGAATCGTAAACATAGAAATTCAGAACCAAGGCTTCTGATTCTTAGTTTACCCAGTGGGCACAAAACTCAGTTTAATGTTGAATCAACGTTGCATCAACATTGAATCAACATTGTCAACCAGTTTCACATGTTGATTCAATGTTGTGTGCCCACTGGGTAGAAATGGCCAATTTATATGCCACTTTTTCAGCATTGAGGCTCCAATTCCAATTAGGAATACTCTTGGGGGCCCTCTGCTGAAATCTACGCAATTTAGAATTAACAATCTGACTGCACTTTGTTTAGGTCTCTTCTATGTTATATGAGTGAAAACGCATCCAAGTCACTTTCTCAGTCGTGTGCAACCTTAAATTCCGAAGCCCTTTTCTATTTGGGTTTCTAAGTAATGCTGGAAATGGGCTGATGGGTCTTCTAGGAAACCAGGACGAAGTGGGAGGGAAGTGCATTACTCTGTTTACAGCAAGTGTAAGGCTGAAGAGAATAGCAGGTGGAGCAGTGGTTACAATGGGTGTGCAGCTCAGATAGAAATTTGGATTCAGACCCTTTTACAGTCTTTCCTTGACCTATCTTTGAGTAGGTGAGCCGCAAATTAGAAAACTCAAATGGTTTAGAAACATGGATACTATTTGTACTTTAAAAGGTCTAGTGGGGGTACACCACTGGTGATGTATCATATATTTTACAAAACTTGCTGTGGATTTATGCATAGACACAAGTATAATGTGAAATATATCTGGGGCTATGTTCAAAAGTGGTTTGATCATCTCCAGCTAATAATCTCCAAGGCTTATAATATTCTTCCATCATTTATTCTCTCATTCAATGTAATTAGGACACAAATGATAATAATCGCAGACTCTGCTTCAAGCAAGTAAGTGGTAAATTAACTACAGGAACAAAGTATTCTCATCAGGCTCTTTCTGGCATAGCTACCAATTAGGAGTCATAGTTTATTTATAACTTGTAATGACTCTGGTTGCCAGGAGTTGTAAAACTAGGGAAAAGGGGGGGGGGGTCAGTGGAGTCAATTTGAGGGGCAGGAACCAGCAGTGTAATCATGGAATATCAAATCCTGTCTTAGATAAGTAAGTGCGCAGTGAACAGACTTCACAATCTAAATAATCTGAACCCACATCCATGAAACCCTGATAAGGCAGCTCTCATAATCAGCACTTATCAAACAAATCACAGCATTGAGGATCTCATTTGCTGATTACTAATTGACCAATAACAACCCGTACACAAATGTGTAATCTAGGGAGTGACCACCCTATGTTTGATGCATGATTCATGGAACCCATATGATACTTTTCATTTCTAGAAAACAGAAAACTACATATATATTTTGTCACTTTCCTCATCAGTTTTATCACTGTTATCTTGACATTTCCCTGTTGCATGATAAGCTGGATAAGATAGTGAAGGCAGTCAATTACAAGTTTGGGAACCTGTTTTGTCAGGTTTCAGCAATATCTAATGAAATAAATACAGCAAAAGCTACACATTTCCATCAATCACTAACTGCGTCAACCAGATGCTACTACAGTTCAGGATGTCTAACTCTGCTGCTGGTGAAGGTTTGCCAAAGTCTAAATTGCATTCTATTGAGTGGTAATGCCTTGAGAGAAATTCGTATTTGGGATGCCCCCTTCTCTAAGCTTTAAGCCTACTATTCTCACTGGAATAGTTAATCAATCATTAATGAGGCCATAGTATAGAATATGTTGTTACACTGTAGCCTTAAGGTCTTTAGAGACCCATTAAGGCTGGTTCTTTGAAATCCATGAATTTTTTGTAATTCTATGGAGAAATACTAATTAAACATTTAAAGGGGTTAATACGAGATGAATTATTTCTCTGTGCTAAAGGCACTTTTACCTTTAAAAATACTGTATACTGCTAATCGTTGGTTCAAGCATTAAAGTTTCCTCCACCAATTTTTGTGTTTAGACGTCATAACTATAAGGCCATTCAATACTAAAATACATGATGGCATGCCTGTATCAAATTTAATAGAAATTTATGAGAACAGCAAAAGTAACATATAGCATCACTGGGAATGGAGACAGCCTCTGGAAGCAGGCAGAAAGTATATATTCATTTCATTCTGAGGAGGACTGATAGAATACAACATTATAAAGTACAGACCAATAGTATATCAGTATGTGGCCCTGTCTGATTAAACCCTTTGACAAATGACCTTTCCTTCTATATGTTCAGACTTAGAATGGCAGTCAGCAGGAGGGTCATCAGTGTGGGTGGTGCAATGAATGGGGGAGGTAAGGGCTGTCCATGAGAGCACTAGTTGGTATGTTCAGGGGCTGACACTATACAACTTATCTAGAAGCTCACTCTGTTGACCAAGCTATACTGGGAATACTGCATTAGGTAGCTGATGCTTCTCCTGTGTTAGTTTCCAGATTGGCAAAATCTAAAAGGAGAGTAAGGCAATTTAAATGCCACTATTATCAGTACTATATTGGCATGGTGACTGCTGTAATACATACTTACAAAGGATGTGGTGACACCATGTACAACTAGTGACAAAAGGTCACACATGTCAAGACACCAAAAGGAACATTGAGTAAAGGTTAAATGTTATGCAAAGAAGGTGCAGATTTCAACAACTGTTATTTCTTTCAAGGAATTTCTTTCAGGGAAAACAGCTAAGATCTGCTTGCAGAACTGGCGTGTTTTACAGATGCAGTATATCTGAGGTTGCATGACATCTCCACTACCACATTGGCAGCAGCTCACAGCTAACTGGATGTGTTTTATAAAGACTTGTTACCACGTTGTACGTGTGAAGTCGGACAAACACATTGAGACAGAGATTGATTTGTGGTTATTTCAGCATTTTAGGCTCTTTTCTTGTGAACTGGTGTATAGTTTAAGTGTTATTCTTTCCAAAAGACTCACATTAGACGTCGTAGTCTACATGAATAACCTCAAGTTTCAGTCTGTCACAGGGTACGTGTCCGACTCATGGTGAATCTACCCTATATTGAGAAGCTTTCTCGAAAGGCTCTCACTTTGTAAATGTCTATCATCCTTTTACTCCAAAACATTCCTTGGTATTGCATGGCAATGTTTGTTTGTGTCTCATTCTCAAGTCAGAACCATCATTTTGTGATTACTACCAATGATGAATTTAAGCAACATTTCTGTAGCATTGTTTTTCTGTTACAGAGCAGAACGATTCTTATAAGATCCGTTACCTGAGTCTGGATTCTGAGTTACTAGACCGCAGGTCATTTGATCAACAGAAAAAGTGATGAATAATGAATAATTACTGCTAGCATCACTAGCATTTTCAGGATCTCCGGTCGCCCGCTTACTCTTTTACGTTCTCAACACCTTTCCAGCAGCAGTGATCCTGTTCCTGCAATTGATACTAAGTGAAATACCTAGAATTACCTGACTCAATACCTTTCAGCGTGTTTAAAGGTCACCACAGAATCTGATTATCTTGGTTAACACAACTTAGCACTTGTAGTCAGCTGAAAACAAATTGCTCAAGGTCAGTGGACAAGTTCAGCTGGACATTTCTCGAAATCAATCCCCATATGCTGCTACATACTAGATGTGGTTTGACGCTAAGCTTTTAACATTGAGTTGCATATGGTGTAATAGCTATTGTTGTAGCGCCTATAATGTAAACCTGTTGGTGTTACCAATGTGTGAACTAAATTCAAACAAGTTACTTCATGCGGAGCTATCCCTTCAAAGGTCTCAGTTTCTCTCAGTGTGGAGGAGATGATAGGGAGATTTATTGTATGATAATTTAGAGTGTTTCGATGCAATTTGTACTTTACTCACACACCTACTTCATTTCGTTGTAAAAGGAAAGGATCTAGCATAGAAATAAGATTTGATTTGTTAAGCCTGATAATGAATATCTGTGGCCATAGCTTTCATAATTATCAAATCAATAGCCCCTTCCATATTTAATTAGATGTTTGTCATCATCCACATTCTCACTCACTGTGCTTGCTGCAAGCTATGCTTGGGGGATCATTGCAGTAAATTATTTGGCTTTGAGAATCTGATAAAACTTGGTCACGCATTTCTCAAAAATGTTGGATGCGGGCACATGTGTGCAACCCTAGGTGAAAGAAACTAGTGCAATGTACAAGAATTGCTTAATGAAATGCTGATCTTTTCCAATAATGACGACTTGCTTCCATCTCTGAGTTTTTTCATTGTCCACCTAAAACTCTCTGACACATCAGTATTTTTTACAGGCTATCATTTTAATGAACCCCTTTGAATTGTCATGTCTGAGCCCCTACACTAAGTTTCTTTTCCTCTCTTAGTATTTCTCATTAGTAATGACTTAGTGGAAGAATGACATTAAAATTGAGGTGGAATTATTTGGTACAAAGGCTTACAACAGTTACGATGAAAATATGTCATAATCTGATTGTTTGATGTAAACTACCCACCAGCAAATGTCTTTTTTTCAATACTTGTCAGGTGATGCTTCTTTTCCAATACGCCTCAATAATTCACGCTGTCTGGTTCATCTGATTCATGACAGATCTTGTATCAATTGAATAAGATTGATATTGATTGTATTGCTCAATAGCAGTCCCCTTTCCTAACTACCAACTTTCATTTGCCTGCACTTTGCTAAAACATATCACGCGTAGTACATGAACTTAAACAATCTATTTGCAGATATTTTATTCGTTAAATGATGTAGTCCCTATGCCAAATTCTGGCATTACATTGCTGCAGATGACTAAAAGAATACCACTTTATGTGTGCCTAGAAACAGAAAAAAGAAATCACCACAAAAAGTCCAGCGTCAACATGAAAGCCAGCTCAGAGCAGCCTTACATGAATACTAAAGGGGAGTCTCTGGTTTTATGACATCATAACTGCAGCTATTATAGGAGGCATAAGTTACACCCCAGGGACACTTTGCCACTGCTATGGACATGAACCTAGCAGAGACCCAAGTACTATGAGAGGAGGGAGATGATAGAGCATGAATATTTCTAGTAAGTCCGGGAAGAGAAATGCACAAAGTTTTTTGAAATTAGATAATGTTGAGGACAAAGTGATCTGTCTCAGCAGCTGACCCATAGAAATAGGTACCTGAGGTGTGGTCCTGGTCATGCCTGCTTGTCACAACTGTTGGTTCATGGATAACCATGAAGGAGATGACATATCAGAGTAGAGTGTGGACACTTGTTGGAGAAGAGAGAACAGGTATGGTGAAAGCAGGCAGTAGGATGTGAGATGACAGATAAAACCGCAAGGCGAAGGGAAAGACAGAGAGAGGGAGGACCCTTCCATTTGGAGGGGGGACGGGTGGTGGTCTTTGGAATAATCTGGATATCAATAAGGTGCAAAAATAAAGCCTTATTATGATAACATCAGTTATAGTTTAATCTTGCCTCTATCTGCTTCTATTTGGCAAGAAACACAATTTGTCATAATGTACATTTAAGAGGACCATGTGTATGTTTATGGCTCAGTCTCACCAGATCGATGCAACTATTATTTGGCCATACATGATCGGTGCCTGTACATGATCGGTGGGCGTACATGATCGGTGGGCGTACATGATCGGTGGGCGTACATGATCGGCAGAGTACAAAATCCACCTATTACCCCCTGCACTACGATATTTAACTCATCTAACCATACCTGCAGGCTGTAATGTATCTTTGGGGAGTGTGTAATAAAGGAAAAACTCTCAAATATTCAAAGGGGCCAAAGGGGGGGGGCTCATTGTACAACCGATCATGTATGTCACACGACGCACATGATCGGTTTGGAATGTCATGTAAAGTTTTCTCATTACCCACTGCTTCACATGTCTCTGATTATATATATTTAGAACTACATCATATGTACACCTTGCTATGATTGATTTATGTTTTAAACATGGTCAGAAAGGGTACTTAAGGCACCGAGACTCATCAACACATCTAAACCATTTTAAATACGAAGACAGACATTATATGTATACCTTGGTGAGGTTTATCTATGTTTTATTATGGTCAGAAAGGGTAGAGCAGTCAATAATCACCGATCATGTACGTCACCGATCATGTATGTCACCGATCATGTATGTCACTGATCATGTACAGCCACCGATCATGTACTGCTACTTTTAAGTTACACTGATTTGGTGAGAGTGAGCCTCAGACAGAACTGCAGAGAGAATAAGGGCCTATATGGGTATATTATAATTAGCTTTATTCACATCTGTGTTACGTATCTTATGCTTATCAAAACACGAACATAACCTCAAATTGAAAATACACATGTAATGTATCATAGAATGAAAGCAGCTGCAAGCCTTCCCAAAAACCTCTAATACATATTACCTAAAACCTCCCTAACATATTACTTCTACAAACTATCATCCTAGTCTGTCATGGTTTTGTACTTTCAACTCTTTGATGAATCTGTTATCATTAAGAAATAAAAACCTGGTTTACATTCATGTAAGGAAAGATTTATCTAGGAAAAAACCCACATCAACCTGCATATTTATAGATTATAGATAGGTCTTTTACTCTCAAGGCCTCCCTCAGTTACCTCCCCATGTCCCAACACGGCCGTATGTATACATTAGATTTGTATACATATATCTGTCACACACCAAGTCTCACTGCAGTGACCCCCAAAGTCCCTACACAGCCAACCATGTGTACCCACTACACCCCAAGTCCCTAATGCCTATAGACCAATGCTGCAATAAATGGTGACTTTTCAAAAAAGCTGTTGATGAAGTTTTTGAACATTTCTTAAGTTTGACAGACAAATACATGAATATAACCTCAAAAACCTGCATTCTAATAGATACTATTAGAAGGATAATCCTTCTGGGAATCCTGTGATATGAAATGTTTGCAAACATTTCCACTACAGACAATACTGTGAGCATTCTGCTAAAACCAAAGTAAACACAACTTTATCATGAAAAAGTCACCCTTTCTTGCTGCATTGGTCTATAGACTCCCAGTGCACAGAAAACCAGGTTCACCCTGAGCTGCCATGAGTCACATTCCTCAACTCTCCAACCCCTGAATCTGTCACCACAAAACCCTACATGGAGGAATGCAAGCCTCCTAGCGAGGATGGAAATCTGCCATGTAGGAGAAGTGGGTGATGGGAGACATCTCCCCAAACCTGAGAGAGCTGCTCTAATACCTTCTCATATGAGTTCCTGGAAAGAATCTTGAAAGTGAATTTCTTCATTTTCTTCATTTTTCAAAAATATCCAACTGTGGAGATTAGCGCGCGGCAATAGGCGACGACATAGAGACCCCGGTGGGGACCAGTAGTACTAATGCTCAATATACATGCTGCCCCCTGCCAGCAGCAGCGGCCACTGCACCAATATACAAATTTGAGAAATGTCAGTGTAACAAAATAAACAACTAACTAGAGCCTACACTAGGAGCATGGCCACAGTCGGAGAAATAAAAAAAGCTTTCTCTAGATACAGACCAGTCATCTATTCACCCAAATAAGGGGGTTATTTAGCACCGTTTGAAAATGGATTTCTACAGGGGTCACAGCATGGTTCAAATAGACAGCTTACAATAGGATTAGTTCCTGGGTTTAGGTTCCCCTTATGCAGGATATCTCAGCTGCTGCCTTCACTGAGGCCGCCAGATACGGTTAATAAAAAATGTCAGAATCTTAATGATAAAGGGATTATTCAACCCTAAAAAACTATATGCAGCTCTTCTAGAGACAGGTTGTTCATTTGTTAATGAGATTTAGGGGTTTAGGGTTAGGCCCTGTGCAGTAGAAGGGAGGGATATTGTCTGATTAATTGGACCTTTTATTTTAGGGTAGGGGAATGGAAACTGTGTAGCAACAGACAATCATTATTACTTTGTAGTTCTTCCGATTAGAACATATCATAAAGAGCAGGCCATTTTTGTTTGAATTTGGTTACATGACAAATGAAATCTAGTTCTGGTATAATTCTATCATTTTTGGAAGGGCTCAGGGTTTCACCTTCTTTGTGTTAACTATCCAAATGTTAGATTTGATAAAAAATAAAACAAATAACTTATGAGAAGAAAAAAATACTGGTTTATCTTGTGCTAGGACTGTAACGACCCCATAGGGTCAGCATGATGCTTGAATGCAGCACTGGCGATTTACCTGCTAGGGCTGCATTCATGCATCATGATGACCAAGGCATGATGCATTAATGCATTGTGCCAACCTTAAAGAGTCTACCAATCTGTCAAAAGAGTTGGTACTATTTTACTCTCTGTACGGATATATACAGCCATCTTTATTCTTTGACTTATGACGTATGCAGTTGTTTTTTTTGAGTTTGTAATGTGTAGTTAATTATTCAGTTTGACTGCTAAGAGATGCAGACATGCTTGTTGGGCTGAACCCCACCACAAAGAGGCTGTGTGAGATTCCCTCTGCTGTAGCATGCTGTTTACACCAAGGGCATGTCCACAGGAAGGTCCCTGGATGTGGCTTATTTCCCAAGCATGTCCCTGGTCAAAGCATGAACTAATGCTGCAGAACCCTGTAAAGCTCCCCCTATAGGTACCCAGTCGTCACTAAACCTCATGTAGGTCAATATTGGGGTATGAGCCCAAATTGCAACCTGCAGGGAGAACTGATAAGAATTTGTGAACAGAGGCAAAAGAATGAGTTGCTTATGTTGCTATACTGTAAATGCAGACATTTTAGCATTTATAAATTTCCATGAATTTGATAGAAAGGAGATTTTTGTTGGTATTCGATTCGCTGATTTCCAAGATTTGGCTCTTTATTTCAATATTGTATATAAGTATTTGCTTTGTACATATTTTCACATATTTTTCAAAATCGTGAAAATCATGAAAATATGTGCAGTTTACAGTAGGCATCAAAGAATTGATGAATAGTGCTACCCTTTAGAGGTTAATTCCTTAGTTTCAGTTCTCCTCACTCAGGATACCTCAATGACAGCATCCTTTTGCTGAAGTAGGTCAAGTCATGAGGTACGCTGTGTACAGGTTATACAAGAGTCTAATGCCTGATGGTAAAGGGGTTATCTAACCCTGTACAGCTCCCAGAGAGACTGGCTGTACATTCACTAATGTGATTCAGGCACTTAGGGTGAGGCTCAGGGTCCAAACAGAAGTAGAGGGGAAGGATATTGTCTGTTAACTGGGTTTTCCTAGGCAGAGGTAGGAAACTGTTGCCATAGAGAATACTGCATATTTTGCAGTTATTTTGATCACATTCATACATACTGTCATGTACGAAAGATGATCACCAATTTATATATATATTGCATATATATACATACATATATCATTATGGATGGATATGCATAGATCTGTTACATACCAATCTTCACCCGTTCCTGACGGCCCTAACATCTCCCTCCTCTGGTGTCCACCAATACCCACCTCTCTAAGGCCCTGTCAGCCGGTGCACAAGAAACCAGTAGCATCTGATCCAGCAAGACTCGTCCACATCCCCCGCACTCCCCAAGCACATCTATCACCACTGAAACCCAATGCTACAGCATTTAACCTGCTGTCTACTTGGAGATTAGCGGATCTAGGTGGTCCGCTGGGTAGAAGTACACAGAGAAAAGAAGCAAAACCATGGTGACTCCCAAAACAAAATGGGAGTCTGGGCTCAATCACTGAGGTAACTCTCTCCACGACTCTAACTTGACTCTCAATCATTAGAGAGTATTGAATAGGGGTCATTATAGAGTTATTATAGAGTCCTGCTAATGTTGGGGAGTGCAGGGGAGAGTAATCTCAGTGATCAAATAGTGGGTTACAGTGATTCTACTTCTTTCTCCGTATAGTGAGTTGGGGGAGATTTCCAAAGAGTATCTTCAATAGCTGCTGCACGGTTCTAGCACAGGCTGCATGATACAGTACATACATGTAGAAACACACCGCTGTATTTCAACATAAGTACCCAATGTCTACTTTGAGTAGGGCTTACCAATGCAATGATGAGTCTCAACAGTTCCTTTTAAGGCTGTGTTTCATGAGATTAGGCCAATGTGAAAGTCTTTGACCGGGTGCCATCTTCAACTTTTTTTTCGTTTCAGTGAGCTCTAAACGAGACTCTTTTATTACAAAGTATTACATGGTACAAGGCCGTGTGATGTTTTCATTTGTAACTGAAGGAAAGTGTGATATTCAGAGAGAAAAATTCAAGCGTTCCATTTCATGCATGCTTGACATTAGCATTTTGACCATTTTGTGTTTAGTCCAAGCTTGACACTGTGATTATTATATAGAATCACGGTTAAGGTGTGTAAGTTCACATCGTCTCATATGGACTTCTAGGTAGACATAAATAAATATTCTACATATATGATACATAATACTAGTGGTGTTGGTTCAACGACAACAATTAAGTAATAGTGTCCAGATGACATAATAATCAAATATATATATATCATAATTGACTCTTCACCAAATATGATTTGATTAATGGAGTCTTTCATGCCTGATAGGCTGTTGACTGTATCATCATATCTATGATATTGACTCTGTTTCCAGTGGTCTACCGGTACGATACATATACGTCCAGTGACAAAATACAATACGGAGAAAAAACAACATGAAATTACAACATGAAACTTAAATAGCAGTGATAATGATAATAGTAACAATCAAGATATAGTAATAAACAGTAGAAAGCTAGTTGTGTGTGTGTGATGGTGTGTGGGTCCCCGACAAAATACCAAAAACAATGACAGTATAGTTTCAGACTACGAATGTAAGGGTTTCCAAACAGGTACGCGATTTACCAACATACATACATACTGTATATAAATAACAAAAAATAGTAGAAAAAGAAAATCAAACAAACAAACAAGCAAACATACAAACGAAAGATGAAAAAATGAAAAAAATGAAAAAAGAGAAATGACAAATAGAAGAAAACAAGGTATGTGAAATTCTTTGTCTTCATGCACATAAAGCTATGACTGTACTAAACACATATGCTATTAATCCTAATTTGGTTAAGTCGTGCAAAGTTTAGACTCACTCTCAAATACAGATTGTCATAAAAATATCAAAATCAATCACATGTTTTTTAGGTTACGTCTCAGTTTGGATACAGTATAACTAAGTGCAAAATGCGGCCGATGATATCCGCACGAGGAGCTCGTGCGTATAACGGCCGCTATACGCACGAGGAGCTCGTGCGTATAAGAGTCCTTATTCACACGAGGAAACGGGGAGATAGGCGACGGCGAGAGAGGGGACATGCATGACGAACCGGCTAGAGATGCGACGGCGAGAGATGCGACTACACGAGGAACATGGTACACATACTTTAGGCACTTGGATTTTAGGCCCCCTGCCTTTAGGCATGCTGATTACAGGCCCCCTGCCTTCAGGCCCTCCGGATCTTTTCGCACCCTGGCCATAGGCCCCCTGTCCATAGGCCACATCCTGCCATACGTCCAACCCCCATCATTCTGCATCCACTTCCCTCACATCTACTACCTTCCCCTCACGTCCACTACCATTTCCACACGTCCACTACCATCTCCTCACGTCCAAGAAGTGGCAGTGGACGTGAGGAAGTGGTAGTGGACGTGAGGAAGTGGTAGTGGACGTGAGGAAAATAAAGGGGGTTGGATGTGAGAGAAGGGGTTGGATGTGAGGGAGGGGTTGGACGTGAGAGAGGGGGTTGGATGTGAGAGAAGGGGTTGGATGTGAGATTATGGGTTGGACGTATGATATGGACGTGAGATTTGTGCCTACAGGCTGGGCCCCTGTAGTCAGGGTGGCATAAAGGGGCGGGGTCGCGTCGCCTCTCTCGTCGTCACGTCGCCTCTCTCATCGTCACGTCACCTCTCTCATCGTCACGTCACCTCTCTCATCGTCACGTCACCTCTCTCATCGTCACGTCACCTCTCTCATCGTCACGTCACCTCTCTCATCGTCACGTCGCCTCTCTCATCGTCATAAAAAAAAGGTCATAAAACTAATTTTCTCTGGGAATTGAACCCTGGCCGCCTGTGTGGCAGATGAAGAGGCTCACCACTACACCACCATGCCTCGTGTTGATCAGCATGAGAAAAGTGTGTTATGTCCTAATGCATGTCTCCTATCTCGCCATGTCACCTCTCATCATGTCGCCTCTCTCGCCATGTCCTCGTGTATGTCACCTCTCTCGCCATGTCCTCGTGTATGTCGCCTCTCTCGCTATGTCCTCGTGTATGTCGCCTTTCTCGCCATGTCGCCTATCTACCCGTTTCCTCGTGCGAATAGCGGCCCTTATATGCACGAGATCCTCGTGCGAATATCGCTGGCGGCAAAATGCTCATCCCCAAATCTCAAATGCAAAAATGACCAAACATGCCCTTCCACAAAATAAAACAATAAGTAACTGAGAAAAATATATCAGGCTAAATTGATTGGAGTGGTCAATCAAAGTACATGTCCCGGTGACAGTGTCCGTGTAGTGGTGGCGTCTAGGATTCCTGCCTTGACAGGAGCGCGTGTGTTTGCTTCACGGGGGGGGGGGGGGGGGTTTATGGCTGTGGTTGGGCAGCAGCGATTGCAGTTCAAAACACTGTGCCTTCACCAATCTAATAATAATAATAATTTACCTCAGCGATTGCAATTCAAAGCACCTTGGTAGTAGAGGAACTTATAGTAGGGTAAACACGTGTGTGGACTTGGCCCGCTTGACCTGGATCATGGCCTCTCTTTCAGCGTCACGTTCAGGATTTGTTGATATGGCCTCCCATAGCACGTTGGCTACTTGCTGCATGTGCTTCTTGTTGGGGTGTAGGCCGTCGTCCATTTTTCCATACTGGTGGTTCCATCGTTTCTTCCCCGACTGCCAGTTGTGGATTGTCTGGTCCACTTTCGGCGTCTTCCAGTGCGCTGAGCAGTTCAGGGTGAAAATGTACTTATTAAACATCAGTACAGTGTCATCTATGATGCATTGCATAGGGTGCATGTGCTCAAGTCCGTTGAACTTCCCTAGTGACATTCAAAGAGTGGTACTATTATCACATGTACGTCATGGTTTACCATATTGGCTTTCCATATGATGGATTGGCAGGTGTTTATAAGCTTATTGGCAGCAGTGACCGGATTGGTATCCGCCACTTTCACTGTTCTCGGGTTTGTATATTTTAATAATATTGTCAAATCACTTATACCAGCTTGGAGATATGCATATTTCAGTGTGGGCGTGTTTCTGATTGTTTTTAGCAATTCCTCACCTGCTTGAGCAAGTGTAGCTCCTCCTATCCCTCTAACCGTATGGATCGATATCGGAACTGTAGGATTATCACTGACCTTTTGTTGTAACAACTGTAATAGATGCGGATCCTGTACCCACTTGTTGTCCACCAGTCGCCTTCTGCCATTCAGACGACTATCCCCTATTATCGCCACCGCCATGGGACTGAAATTGTCGACCGCGTTTAAAGAACTAATCCTGACACGGTCAGTTGAGTGTCACACTCAAATATAGGGCCGTACCTTCCTACCACAGTCTTGTGTGCCTTTAGATGCACATATTTCTACACTTTATTTGCTATTTCAGCGAGCTGGCGTGCTGTTTACGTTTCCTCCCGGTAGTTCCGCTGCCTGCCGCTGTAGTGACGGTGGCGCTTCCCCCTGCCGCTCCGCAGTCGGTTGTTCGCCCATTCGCCTCAGTCCGTTAGCGTTTTCTCCCGGAGGTTCCACTGTCTACCCTGTGGTGACGGTGGCGCTTCCTCCTGCCGCTCCGCAATTGGTTGTTCGCCTATCTGCCTCAGTCTGTTTGCGTCTTCTCTCGGTGGTTCCACTAGCTGTCGCTGTGGCGGCAGTGGCGCTTCCTCCTGCCGCTCTACAGTCGGTTGTTCGCCTATCTGCCTCTGCTCTAGGATCTTGCCGAAGGTATTGTTACCCACTACAATTCCTTTATCATAATTTTCATGGTCAAACATGCTGCCCCCCGCCCAGTGTAAGTCCTTTGTTCCCTCCACTAGGGGGTGTGGGTGGGTGGCGCATAACTTAACGGAGAGTTCCTTTGTGGTGTTGTATTTAACATCATTCAGCTTTTCAAGCACATCCTCCCTGATCTCTTCAAGCCACATCTTCGTTACTACTACTTCATCCCCATAGTGCTTGGCTAGAGAGGGGTCTTTGGCCTTCAATATGAGTGCTGCCCTGTGCTCGTCCTTATTGTGTTTGGCTTTGATGTGTTGGAACCCTTGTTCGACTGACTTGTATGTCTCTGTGAATTCCTCGGTGCAGACTGCATCTTTGTGTGTGTACTTGAGTTCAATGGGATAGAAATTTGACAAGTAGGCAGAGGAACCTTGGAAGATATAGCCTGAGGCGGTTAATCGAACACCACCTCTCTTCCTCTGGTTACCCCCACCTCTCCCCCCTCTCCCCCCTCCCCCGCGTCCCGTGGTTGCCTGCCCGCGGCCTCGGCCGCGTCCTCTGTTAGGGCGGGTAGCCTGGCCACCCTCCCCTGCATCTAAATATTTGTTATTCAGGATTTCTTCCTCGGCTGGGATCAGTTCAGCTGGTAGTAGGTCCATCTTGTATATGCTATACTCTGTCTCCCCCACCTTTATGCTGTTAGGCTGTGTCGTGACTTCCTTGCCCTCTGCCCTCAGTTTTAGAGTGACCCGTCTGAGTGTCCACCTAGCCTTCCTCAGTTCTTCAGGTTCGTCTGGGTTTATAAATACTGCCCATCCATCAGCTGAGTCTTTCAACCAGTGTTTGCGGGATAATATCAGCCTACATAGGTGCTGTGTACTGAAAGAGATTTTAATGGCCACAATAAGGAGCCATAGAGAAACATTATAAAACAGTGTATAATGTGGGTGGGTCTGGCTGCACCCTTCCCCTCCTCCTGCTTCCCGCTAGGCTTCTTGTCAAACATCTGGATAGGGTCCTCGACTCTGGCTACTGAGATAATATCTGAGTGATTCAGGACAATATTAAGATCTTTACAGATCATTTTGGGGTAGTTGCCTAGGTCTTCATGACGCCTATAGCCTATTCCTGTTACAATGACGTTTCTATCTGGGGCTGGTGAGTGGTAGACAGTGTATTCATTGTCAGGCAGTGCCTCTCCCGTCACTACTTTGTTGGCATAGGAGATCGCTACTTCAGATTTCAGTTCCTCTATCTCCCGGCTCCTTACTTCAGCAGCCTTCTCTTCCTTCTGGTCCTGTTCTAGCTTCTCTGCTGTCCTAGCTGACTCCCAGTTCTGACTGACTTCCGCTATCAACTTCCTATACTCCTGCCTGCTCTCCTGCAGCTCCAGTCTTAGGGCTGCACTTTCAGTGACGGCTTTCTTCTCAATATCACCCATCCGCTCATTTGCTTTGAGTACATGTTCACTAAACTTTCCCTGTAATGTGCTCAGCTTTTTGTTGCCCTCGGTGATTTTTCTTTCTACGTCAGACACCATGTCCCTAGTGGGTAGGTCCTCCCTGAGTAGTTTTAGTTGAGCATTCAGGATCGATGCTAGCCCTTTGGCTGTGAGCGGGGACCCCGAGTCATTTGACTGCTTGGGCTCATCTTTAGATTGATCTAATTGCCCTTCCTCGGCCGATTGGTTGTCAATACTGGTGTCAATGGACTGACAAGACACCATTGACTGATTAGACAAGTTAGACTCATTAAGCTTGTCCTTGTATTTACCCCGGTCCCCACTCCTCAGGCTTAGGGCCCTCCCATTCTTGTTATCTTTGTCACCCGGCATGCTGCTATTGGGATTGGTGCAAGTCTAGGCTTGTATAACTTGCACTGGGTTGACTAATGGCCACGGCCGCTCACCTGTACGAGTGCCGGTGGGTGGAAAATAAAATGTATCCACACTCACTTATTTCCATGTGCACAATCGTCAAACTCCTGTAGAATCATCTTGGGTAGCTCATACTTGAGATGCGCCCATTTCTGTGTCCTAACTGTCCCTAAGGTCCCTGTTATTGCATAAATATACCGGAGCTCGCTTGTATACGTTCTGGTCATCTTGATGACGTCACCTGGTGATAGAAAACGTTTTTAAGTCAGATGAAGATATGAATAGACTACTAATTACTATTGCCAATGAATACCATTGGAACTCTCGTAAAACATCTGTGGGAAATACTATAATGGATCATCTTCAATGTGAACATTGTTCTCCTGCTTCATATGAGGTTCACCTAACACATGATATACATTACACACTTTTCAAAACCTCAAATGTCAATTAAAGCATTTCGAGTTTGAAATCAAAATTGAAAGATTGCCTTTTGAAAAAGTTCCTGTAGGACATATTGAAACAAGACAGCGCAGGTTTCAGTGACAGGCTTTGTTAGTTCTGTAAGATAAGACTAAAAGGTGAGCTGTGTTAGAGATCAGTGTACATGCAGGATCCAAGGTCAACCTATCAGTGTCAGCAGACATTGATCCTGGGAGGCTTTATCACTGTAGTGTCTCGTATTAATGTTTACATAGAGAGGGCCTCAAGGCTAGCACTCCAGCAATGAGAACGAGAGAAACCTTCAGCAGCCTGAAGGAGTTGTGTTATTAAAATATATGTGAGTTAATATTCAGGAACAGATAAAGCTTCATAGCCACTTATATAAATATATAGAGTCCCTTGTACTCTGTGAGAGTATCCGCCTCGGGGGTAAAATATACAATTACCATACAGGAAGGTTGTCATGGGTAAGTCTCCACCTAACTGTGCTACATCTTCACCAATAGGAGTGCTTGAGTAGCTCTTATGCCCTTGTTATTGCCTGAGGTATTACATATATGAGTCAGAAATTCGAAAAATGTACCAATCTGGGGCCTTAAGGATTTGAAAAAAAATTCCAACATGTTCATGTTACATTAAAATAAGTTTATTACATTGGAAGACTAGTATCTTGGGTCCTCGAAACCACTCGAGGGAATCCTTAACTCCCAGGATGTCAGTTTTTATCACCCTGCGAACATAACCTAGAGTAAAAGTGGCGGAGGTTACGACTAAAATGTATGTAAGTTCATAGAGTGTCAAGAAAATGCCCCAGTAACTTCTTATTACATGAGCAAGCAGCCATGATATGTATGTTCAAGAATATCAAGTTTGAACATCATCGGCCAAAAACTTTGGATTTCGTGGGCTGTCAAACTTTGCGGAACCCTTGAATAATTCTAAATTTTCACCCTGAATCACCAACTTTACTCTAGTTTGCTCAAAAGTGTCCTGATTAGCCTCAAAATTGCTGAGCACTATCTGCAGTATGTATACTTTCAATTGCATGTAAGATTTTATGGCTAAATAAATAATATCTTTGAATGATAGCGCATGTCGCGAGCCTTAAATCACGAGTAAAAGTGGCGCAGGTTACACGTACACTAGACATTCTCTTGGAGCTATGCCACATCTCTCAAACACCCTCCACACCTTTCTATTAAGTATGCCCTTGTAGGAAACAGGTTGGCCTTGTGTTTTAAACCCTAAAACCAGCAGTTATCACATTTTTTCACTCCGCTGGCTCCCGCGGGGTGTCAGAAACCATCTTTTTTAGTCATTATTTACACACTACAGAGGCTCCCAGTAATCAAAAAGAACCATATGTGACTGCTCTGGTATGAGACACATGTTAAGCAAAAAAAATGTTTCACTTATTTTACTACAGTAAAGGGATGTCACTTCTAAGCTAATAAGTAGGTGTCTAGGTTTAAGAAATTCTTTATTTGAGAGCCTCAAAATGTGATGCTATTGCAGAATAAAGTGTATAATTGAACTTCAATTCATGAGAGGCATTTAGTTGATTGTTCAAAGACTCCTCTCCCATTCTGAAGATAATTAGAGGATCTTATCTGTTATCTAGGATTTATATTCCCCATTAGTCACCCCATACCTGCCCTGGCACATCCTGCCCTGACCATCTGTCTCTGCTAGTTTCTAGAGCAGACCCAGAAAATAAGTGTGTAAATGTAAGAAGATGTGGGATTGGTGGGCACAAACCACCTCAATACATTGCTACAAGTCAAGCCTCCCTACACTGGAACACCCTGCCCCTCTGCTGTATGGAAGCTGTAACACCAAGTCCCAACCTACATGTCTCCCTACATTTAGCATCAATCCTATATAAAGCTGCCACAGGGACCTCTCTGTCAGTTTGGTGAAGGGACATTGACCACCTGCTATCAGTACAGTCCATGCCTCCCTATAGGGACTCCATCTTACTCTCCCTTACTCCCAGTGACCCTGCTAACTTGGACTGATTGCTCACCCATATTTTAAAGATGGTGTGTCAGCTACATTTTTGGAGATATTTTTAATCTTATCATATTCCTATTGTAAATCCTATCACATACATTTTCCCTAACTTTGAAAATTATTGGCAATATACTTAATTATGCTGTTAATTATACAGTCTACACCACAATCCTGGGCAGGTTTCAGATATAAACATAGCACATATTGAAAGGCAGGTGAAATGATGTTTATATGTATATATGTATATATGTCAGATAGCTTTGGCTGTCGTATTGACTTCATAATTTAGTTGTCTGCATTCCCAGCCGTCTTATGTTACTTCTCATTTCATAAGAGCAGCTGGCACCCATCGTAAAGATCAATTGTTGATGAAGATAGTGATTTAAGATTGTTTTACCTTAATTATATTGAGCATCTTACATACAATAGCCTATGATAATGGCATGATTATTTGAAGTTTGAGTAGGGCTGCTTTATCAGAATGAACACAAGAAATGTAGAGAGCATGCCATGTAGATAGATGCACTTGATCACTGTTTATAATGCTGATAATACACAGAAACCTTGACGAAGGTGTGATCTGACACAGGGTCAAGTAATTCTACAGCGAGTACTGTACATTGGATGATTAGCTGTCACCAGCAGTGTAGCACAGGTAATGATGACAAGGAAAATACTACCTTCTTATAGGATATAAGATGTAATAGTGTCAATGTCCTAGACATGTACAGGAGGTCAATTGCAGTAGGACTCACACCCCTTTGAATCACATTACAATGTCTGATGGTAAGTTGACAGTGAGATGAGGTAATGCTACACAACCACAACCAATACTGTAATTTATGCTGGCTAAATGGGTAAAGGTCAGAGAGTAAAGGGTCACTGGTCACAGCAGAGCCATAGATCAGCATCAGGTGGTGCGTTGTCAGCTTGTGCGATGGTGGCGAAATGCTGACTAAAATGGTAATTGCAGTGTTCGACATGTTGGAAAGAGAATTAGTAGGAAATGTGAAAATAATGATGATAATTCATATTGATTGGAAAGCAGGAAGTTAAGAAGAAGTATCATAAAAGTACAAATCATTGAGAGGTGGGTGACAGCAGCCTCGGAGGATACAGTAACATCACAAATTGAAATTAGTGTGCAGTATATATATATTAGTGTGTGGTAATATAAAGACTCATGGTTGAATGCTCCCTCTCCAGTGTAACCTACCACCGACTGAGGTGGGACTTGGCAACCTGTGTTGTAGCAACCAGTGCCTCCTCTACCAGCCCCCAAAAAACAAATTATTGCAAGTACCTCAGATTATAGATAACTTTTACCCATTTGTAAAATAATAAAAAGAAAGTGCTTCTCACACTGCAAAGGAGTATCCACAATACCTTCGGCAGTGTTTAAACATGATTTGATGAAAAAACTAATTATTTCTCATCTGCTTCCATCTTTGATTTTTCTCTTCACCAGGTGATAGTACTAACAGCTGAGGCATCATTGTCTGTGACTGTGGGATATGCTTCCTGTACAAGATCAAAATCAATTTCGTAACCAAAGTTCTTGCTTTAAGAAAATATCAAGTAGATCATATTAGGTCTATTTTACTAAGTGCAGAGTTAATTATAGTGTAAGTAATTGCCTTTGTATCTATATGTCACACTATGTTTTGCAAATGCCTATGTCTTCTATGCCTGATCAGAGAGCATAGAATATAATTTGAAAAGAAGGTGATATGTGAGCATTTCATGATGGTAACAGCAACGCATATGTTTTGATCATAGATAGATGAACATAGATTACTCATGCACGAAGCCTTACTCCGGTTACTTCGCTATGGTAACAAAGCTATAGATACTAGGGTCATTTCGTCCACACCAATCCCCACTGCAGAGACCTCCTATAGTCTCTACATGGCCATCCGCTAGTACCCACAAGACCTTAAGCCCCTCAGTTTAAGACAGCTTTTGTGCAACAGATACCAACTTATTTGATTGATTTATGGGTTTATTTAATGCATCCATGTTTAGACAACTTGAGGTAATGACAGGTCTCACATTTACATAGTAAAACATGTTATAAGAATTAAACAGTAAAGAACTGTAGGAAAGGGCCCCCAAAATAGTACCAGCCAATTACCAAAAAGGTAGGCAGAGGGTGGTCTTTCTAGGCTCAGGAAGCGGAGTTTTGAGAATATTGATATTGATCTTGTTTGATATACGCTTTGAAAATGAACCGTGAATACATGCTTTCCTGACAAATTAAGGTAAATGTTACAAAAAAAAGATACTGTAACCCCCTGAGTTGCCACAAGTCAGTACTGCCAACTCTCCTCCCCTCCTCCCCATTTATTACCCAGCACCTCGACCATATATTAAGGAATGCAAGCCTCTATGCTGTGTCCCAGTAAACAATAGACATTATACACTGTTATATAACGTTTCTCTATGGCTCCTTATTGTGGCAAAAAAACATTATTTGATGTTACAAGAGTGAGTTTTGTTAGCTGGGCAGAGTAATGGTAGAGGTCTGTACAGAAACTAACAGAGCCTGCATGCAGATCCTTCAATTAAAAATGTATGAGCGCAGAGTATAATCCTTGTCATACATATATACATCATTTGTGATATTTTGAATACTTAACCACTATTAATTTACATATACATATCGGGGATAACACATATATCTTGGATTTCATTATACAATAACCATCAAGTGCTAAACATGTATAGACTGGTAAGCTACTACCAACCATGGCCACTGTGTGGTACTCGGCTACCACTATTGTATATATAAGAGTCGACACTGCAGTTTGGTACTGCAGTGCTATTATTATTCACACTGTATATATTACGGAATAAACCCATCTAGACACCTGATTGCCAACTATTGTTGTCACTTAGTCATGTATAACATAGCACCAGATCATTCTAGCTAATAATGGCCCAATATGACAAATAAACAAAAGATGGCTTCCGTAGACCATTTACTTCAGGCAGCTTCTGTGTTTTTGATTTAAGATCTGAGATAATGAGCTGTCCTCTAGATGTTATTGATACGACAGAACTCATGAAGAATTTCTTAACAAAAACCTGAGGATGAAAGTGATCTTAAATGTCACAAGTCATTTGGAATAACAGGGTTTTGAAGTTCATGATCTGATCTGAGCTCTTTCAGTCCTCCTGAGAGCTCTCTCTATTAATTGAATTTTCTGCCTCAGCTTTGGGACAGGGGAGTGATCCACAAAAGTGAGCGGAGCTCAATTTCTATTCAGTGGAAAAGAAGGTTGGTAGTAATATGTGTGAGACATTCTATAGGGAAGTAAAGGGAAAGCTGATCAGGGCATCAGCATTGCATGTCTATAAGGTTAGCGCTTAGAATACTGGATTTGTATATGGCTATACCACAGTAATTGACAATGCATGATTCTACTCTTTAGAAAAATCTTACCTACCGCTATTTGTTTGGCTCCAACCCAGTTAGCGCACTCAGGATGATACAACATGGTTTAGGCTTTCATGCCGTTTAGTCATTCATCATTTGTCAACATTGAGTCATAGTCCTGTTGTGACTGGGGAGGCCCTGTGTTCTAGTGGGGCCCTGCACTGTCTTTAGTTAGTAACAGTGCATTTAACAAATATGTATTGGCAGGTTGTAGAGTCAGGAGTCATTTAAGGGAAGAAGTTTTTTGCATGAGTTAAGGCAGACTTGTGAGTGACAGTTTTTCCTAGCTCAGGCCCAAACCTGAAGATTTTGTCGGCTAAACCCTAGCATGAAATCATGATATTACTGTGATTGAAGTTGTTCAGCTCATGGCTGGGTCTGGCCTCATTCACACCTCCTGGAATGTTTTCACCAGATAATGAATTCCTATATCAGCTACTGGACATAAGAGTGATCTACAAAGGCTCCCAGAGCTCAAATGCTACAATCAGATCACTGCCACTCACAGCAGGGGAAGCAGAGATATGTGTGAGGTTTTCTGAAGACAAGGATTTAGTTTAAATAGGGACTGATAGGGTAGTCTTATAATGAGTGCTTAAATCACTGTCACTTACAGCTGAAGATTTTTTTTAGATTCTCTGTTAGCTTGAATTGTTTTTCAGGAATTAACTTTTGATATTAAATTACCAAATTGACATAGGCTCTTATAATTAAGCAATTCAGACCGAATTTGTCAGTATAGAAATTCATAGTGAGGGCCTAAGATAGCAAGTTTGGCCACAACCAATTCGAACACTGATTCAAACATTGATTTTTCCTGCATTGAGGCTCATTTTCAAGTGACAGCACAGGAGGCAGAACTGTATGTGAAGTACTCTATAGACATGGGTTTAGTGTGGTTCTGTACAGCATGTTTGGATTTTTGTAGTAAATCATTACCATTTACAGCTGAATATTCCTCTTCTTTTCTTTGGTAACTTTACATATTCTTTCGGAAAGCGATGTCAATCAACAATAAAAATCAAGCAATGTAAATGTATGGGACCAAATTGTCAGTATAAAAATCCAAGATCAGGACCTCTGTTTATCAGGTTGTTGAGTCCCAAATTGTGTGCCATTTATTTTCCAAACCTTCACTCTCATTTCCCAGTCACAGTGACTCTCTGAGGCCTACTGCTGTGTAAGGAAGAGCTAATGGGTCATTCAAGAGAATGGAATGATAAGCCTTCAACAGAAGAAAACATACAGATCTTGGAAAGATTTGCGAAGAGTGAGAGAAAATAAAACTTCTAGATAGAAATCACTTGTTTTTTGTTGTGTTTTTTCCCCCATTCAATTCACCTGCAAACTACACAGCTGATAGTAGAGTGCAATGGTTAATGATCCCTAGCAGCACTGCAGCAGTTATTTACCACTGACATCTGCGATGCTTCTCTGACATATAAGATTCCTTTTCTACCTTACATTTTATAGTTTCTAATTTCAAGGGGATGGCCTTTGCTACTACCCCTCACTTCAATAGAGTTCCCTTCTTGATGTCTCCCCATTCCTATGCAGCAGGGAATGTAATGGAAAGGCTGCACCTGCTTCAGGAGTAGAAGTTCTACCGAAGGGTTCACAATGCCTGCCGGCTGCTTTTCAGGATAGCAGAAAGTATAGCTTTCATTCAGAGATAGTAATGAGGGAAAAAAACTTTCTTGAACATGAGTGGGCAGATTGGGAGAAAAAGTTGTCGGAAATTAACTGTAGCCTCCTAAAGTATTCTCATGGCTCTCTTTGGGGATCAGCTATAACTTGTTCAAGCAATATTTAAGGATATTGGTTGAAGAATTGTGTGTGAAATCATATTTGAACATACCTTGGACAGTGTCCAAAGATAGGTAGATTTAAAAGGTCACTTCCAGGACTCAAAACCTTCTTGATTTCCCTTTATTCACCCAAACAATCAACGCTCTGACATATCATTGTGCACAGACATGTCATAGTGTCATTTAAATGACTTTATCTGACATTAATTACAATCAAAACTTTAAGCACTTTAACGTGCTTGAATGCTAACTTTGGTGCAGTACAAGTTGTTATGATGAGGTCATTGTGTCATTTTCTAACAATGCTGTCCAAGAGGAGGTTTGGTTTGTGAAATTTGCGTAAGTGCACAAAAATTTATTCTGTTCCAGAAGTAAGACGATTCATTTCTACTCAAGGCCATATGAAGAAAAACATGATCTGATCTGCAGTCTGAACATGTGTCCTACTGTAGCCGACAGGGTGAGAAATGGAGGGTTATATCAAGAATTGAAATTGAATTTCCGTATCAATTACTCAGAGCAATGTGAAGATAAAATTTTGCCAATAATAAACTCCTGAAGTGTCGCCTAGATAATGGATAATGCAGAAATGCTGAGTCACATTAACATAATATAAGTTTCCTGAAAGCATCTGAAAGGATGACCCTGTTAGTTATTAAAAGTTGGATTTTGTGCAGGGTGTATTATCTTGAAATAACCCCACATTCACTATTCAGTATATGGCCCAAACTCCCGAGTAATGCAGGTTTATGGCTGAGGAAGGGCAAATCAGAAAGTTCTTAATATGTTTAAACAAGTTTATTTTATTGAAAGGTATATATCTTGGCTCCTTGGAACACTTTTTGATACATCTCTAACCCTAGGGGTTCAATTTTTATTGCCGCCTGAACTCAATCGTCTGTTTTTGGGTGACTCCGGGACCAAAATAAGGTGATAATGTACATTTTGTCCTAAAATACATCACAGCAACTAAAAATTTTGTTAACAAACTAGGACAACATATATTTTAAGGCATGCCAAAAATGTATACCTTTCGAAAGATAGTTTCTGAGATACAGCCTGATGAATTATGAACATTTATCAAAATTTATCAAAATGACTCTCAACTTTACCCTAGTTCACTCAAAATGGTTTAGAGCTTTAGAGGAGATGGGTGGGAAGCAAAGGAACTAGAGATAACTAAAATATGTTGGATATTAACAATTCAGTGTGCTAATTACTGTATGATCCTTTTATAGGCCAACTGAAAGCTATACTGGGACTACATCGAGACTGTTTGGCACTTTTTTTTTCTAATTTAAAGAACAAAACCCCTTAGCATATGCATGGGACCATTGTTCAAAATACTGTTTCTGGAGACTAAATCTTGAGAAAACTTTAGAAAAATTTAATTACTTTAGATTATATACATGCATATGCCTAATTATTGTATGATCTTATTACATATGACTCCAAGCTCAAAGTTTAATAGCCCAGAAAGTAGCTTGGGACCCTTATTTTTATACATTATTTCAAAGTACTTTAGTTTGGGTCTAAAGATTTGATTACTTTTAGACAATGGGGTCAACCCACCTTAACAACTCTACTGCAGAATGCTGTTTTTTAAGGTCATGTCCACAAGAGGTACCTTAGATCCCGCTCACAAACCAGCCTGCCCCTGGTGGTAAAGGGATTAACTAATGCTGCAGCCCCTGGGTAGCTCCCTCTGTAGGCAGACACATCATTAATTAACATTGTTTACAGGATTGTGCTCAGGGTCTGAGCAAAAAAGGCAAAGGTAGGGGAGAATGGATGAGAATTTGTAGACAAGGGCTGAAGATGAATGGGTTGCTTATGTAGTTATATTCATTAATGAAGTGTATTTCCCTTAACCCTGTAAGGGCAGCAGTAAAGCTAGCGTTTCTCCCCTTTAATGAGTGCATAGTGCATTCATTTTTGGTTTTGGTTGGGAAATATGTTTATTGCCTTCAACAATTAAAAAAGTGATTACAAACAATCTTTGGATATCCTTTGTGTGATCGTCTAGTAAGAGATATAAAATAAACATTTAATTAAGATATTTTATTTGAGCATATATGGCATACATGCATCATATGACCCTTTACAGATTTACATGTTCAAGCGATAAAGAATACAAAATACAAAATTACAACATGACAAAACACAATATTTAAAACAGAATAAAAACATAATTTCATGTATTATGTCCTTGGTCATCATGATGCAAAGATACAGCCCTGGTGACTTACTCGCCAGTGTTGCATTCAAGCATCATTGCTTACTGGGTTGAGACATTTATGAAAAGGGAGCACAATGCACCAATACAATACCTGTGTAGAGGTTGCGGAAAACTTCAGTCATTGGATCGGCCGGGAATGGAACCACAGACCTCTTGCACCTGTGACAAGCGTTCTAACCGTTACACTACCAACCCATGTCTGACTGTTCTCCGATCCCTACGTTACTGGATCGGTATGGTACAGAGGGGGAGGATTTCCGAGGTGTTTCACCCCTTCGGGCTCTCCACCAGGGTACGGGGAATCTGACCCCTGCACCTGTGAGATACTCATCAGGGCTGCATTGGTATATCATGACAAAGATGTATTAGTGACATACCAACCTTAAAGGCTTAGTTGGTTAAGTCCTGGTCTTGTGTTTCCCTCACTCAGGCTATCCCAATAACAATTATTTGTGTGGAATATAATGGTTAGTGGCCTGGTGTGCGTCGGCTGGTAAAGGGATTATTTAATCCTACAGAACCCGGTGTGGCTCCTCTAGAGATTTGTTCTTCATTCATGAATGAGATTTAGGGGTTTAGGGAGCGTTCATTATTTTTGGCAGGGGGGGGGGCGGGCGTTTGGCAAAACGAATACGTCAAAAAAAAAAGACCCCCCCCCTCTGAATCGGTCCAAAAAAAAAGACCCCCCCCCCCTCCGAAAGGGTAAAAAAAAAAGACCCCCCCCCCCTCTGAATAGGTTGAAAAAAAATGACCCCCCCCCTCAGCATAGACGTTTATAAATACTTAATAATGGCATCAACGACATACAAAGTCCACATAGTCCTATACTATAACCCATTATAGCATGTGCTTAACCATTATTTGAGGGAGTGGTTATTGGGCATAACAATATGGTGAATATATTTATGTGGAGAGCGCGCATTTTTCTGTTTCCGTGGCACGTTTGATATTTTTGCTAAAAATTGGTGTGATTATTTTGGTCCCCACCTACAAGTCCTGCTAAAACTGTTTGGTAGAAGTACCATGAAATGGCCCAGCTCAGGGGCCACGGAAGGTGGATAAAGTTGGGGGGCCCAGCTCCCAAAGCCAGCTGATGAGTGTTGGTTAGACGGAGAAACAAATGGTTGTTTTGGGGCCGCAAGCCCCAGGAAAATTTGGGAATTTGACCTTTATATTAGTGTATTCAGAGTGGTCTTAAGTCTACCATATGATCCTGGGAAATTTTGTAATTTTACATTGAAATTGATGTGTTCTGAGGGACTTTGAGCTTGTCTTTCAAGAAAGTTTTAGGAATTTTACCTCAAGATTGGTGTATTCTTGGGTACTCTGAGTCTAGAATGTTCATGTTTCCCAAAAAGATTGGCTCCCTCACTTTACTAGGCCCCCAGCCCCCCCCCCTGCTCCGCACTACTGCAGCTTAAAACAAAGATGTTTGATGAAGGGATGCTCTTGACATTATAATGGTGGCAAACCTCAAGAAAATTTTGAAAATCTAGAGGTCAATCTGCCCATTTTAATGTATCCTGGTATTATAACTTGCAGTTAAAGGAACAAGATCACTATTTAAACCTAGTTTGGTTTTCCAAAGGCTAGGATCAGTAAGAAATAGGGAGCTGAGGGTGAGAATTTGAAGTTGAACAAAGAGTCACAGGGGAATGTGTCTTTGTTATATAACGGCACGGATCAATTACAATCGCTTATGCCATCAATGGTATGCATGGATGTTACGTGCACCATAGTTGATAACCTTTATTTGAGGAAATGCCATAAGGTATCTGCCTTCAATATTCTAGTGTGTGGTCAGTATAACCAAGCCATGGGAATGCATTGACTCCAAAAAAAATAAAAGCTTTAAAAAAGTGATGAATAACTCACTGATAACCCTGCAGAGCATCGGAAGCAACTTGACCAGAACCAAATATAGAGCTCTAAAAATTCTGATGAGGTCAAGTAGCAATGAGTAGCAATGATTATTCAGTGCCTGATTTCTGTTGAAGCCAAAGATGAACTGAGAGGGAGATTTAGAAATTGGCGACAGAAGGAGTGGCATCCGCAGCAGAAAACTCTGTGGATCTGGTGGCTATTTGCTACATTTCAAGGCATTCGGTACACCGATTTATAGTGGGATGATCATGTCTACTCTATGAGTCTGCTGATTTTATAAGTCCTAGAATCTGTGAGAAGCAGGCAGCTATCAGGGAGATGGTGAAGGTATTCTAAAAATATTGAGAGCTCTGCAATCAGAACGCTGTGGCTCATTTAGCAGGGTCTGGTACAAGATACCAAGGAAAAGTGTGTATCATGACTAGTGTAATCACGCCTTTGACTGGTGGCGTGGACCTAAGCTACAATGTATCAACATTATATGAGGTAGATCTGCATCTTGCATACTATGCATTTGCTCCTCTATTGGGAAGAAAGGCAGGGTCTAAAAATGTAGGCAAGTTCACCCTTGCATATGGATGCCAAAACGTGATGGGCAAGGCTAAAGTCCAATTAACCCAAACTATTTCGGATACAGTACTGTCATATTTCGGTGCCACAATAGCATTCATCTAACTGCACACTGATAGCTTTTCTGTTTAGACCCCCTACATTCTGTACTCTTCTCGTGTTGAATTAATGCTCTTTCTCCAGTTAATTATTGTTGCTTTAGGAAAAGAAAAGTAGTGAATCATTTATGTGTCGATTGGTAGGCAAGAAATTTAGCAAAGTTCTACCGTCTTTATGACCCCAATTCGCGACATGTGTCGTGAAATTCGCGTCACGTTGTGTCAAAAAATACCCCCTCCCAAATAAATACCCCTAAAAAAAATGACCCCCCCCCTCAGAATAGGTTGAAAAAAAAAGACCCCCCCCCCTAAGAATAGGTTGGAAAAAAAAGGCCCCCCCCCCTCCGAATACCCCTAAAAAAAATGACCCCCCCCCTGATTTGCACACCCCCCCCCTGGCATAAATAATGAACGCTCCCTTAGAGTCAGGCTCTGTGTAAAAAATTGGCAGAAGAGGGGAAGGATGTTGACCGTGTAATTTGGGGTTTGTGGGCAGCAGAAGGATAAAATGTTTCAATGGACAGTTCTGGTTACTTTAATGTTTAACACTATTGTTTTATAGTTATGGTCCCATTATTATGGACATATATTAAATGGCTAACCCTGGCCCTGGTGCAGGGTAACTTAATACAAACCCCTTCGTGTTACAACACCCCAATTCATGGACCATATATATGTATTGAATTTGCTGTTCTTCAAGGTTTAAAGAAATTCCTTACGTCCTACATATGAGCCCATCCTCTTTACCACCCTCTGTTGGTACCAGGCTCTTCCTGAAATAGCCCCTCTGATGAGTGTGGACCCAGATATGAGAGCCATACACTCATGATAAGGTCTACTATGGAAGATGATTACTCATGCGTACATCTCATCAGAAGTAAAGGGTCGAACCTACGGATATAAGGATAATTAGCTGCCAATCACACCTAAAGAAACAGGTATTGTCAAAACTGTCATCTCCTCCAATGAAGGGGATCAAAGTAAAGGGGACTTCTTCCCAAAAGCCAATTAAAGTGTGAAACCCATTCTAAGAAAGCCGTCTTACTTCTCAAATTGGCAATGATTCTCAATGATTTTAAGGAAAATACTACACCACTGTAACATACAAATTAAACAGAAAATACATCTAAAGCAACTATGACTATTTCCAGAAAGTAAATGAAAATGGAAGAGCAATGTTGCATAGTTCATGCAATCCTTGAGGGTAGACATATTCCATGAATGTAGTACTCAGGAGTTATTGAACATGAGTGGGATCAATAGGACAAAAGAGCATTACACATTTTAAGCAATGCTGTAGGAGGGAAGGGCATTTGGTGAATTTAGCCTAAGTGTGGATGTATCCTGTTCCAGCTGTAAGAAGGGTCCGACATGCATTTGTTCCTGAGGCTATGAAGGAAAACATGACCTCAGCTGCAACCATGACACATTCTGCTACATGGAGAGCGATATTAAGAATTGAAATTGAGTTTAAGTATCAGTTACTTGGAATCCAAGTAACCAATCCTAAAACTCAATTTCAATTCTTAATATTGCTTTAGTTTATTTCCACTTGAAGCAGCTACTCATGGTGATGGCAGTTAACATGCGCTTGAGGTGGTCCATCTTGCCATCAAATATCTCAGGCATCACAAAACACAACAAGGACACAAGCTCTTATATGCATCAACGCATTACTGCACTGTATTTCCGTTGAAGGGTTAAGTCCTGGCCTTGTGCTTCCCTCAGGCTATCCCGATGACAATTGTTTGTGTGGTGCCCAGAGGAGGTAGCTTAGATCCAGGTAATAAAACAGTCAGGGGCCTGATCTGCACCGGCTGGTGAAGGGATTATCTAATCCTACAAAACCCTGTGTAGCTCCTCTCGAGACGGGTTGTACATTCATTATGAGATTAAGGGTTTAGAGGTCAGGCTCTGTGTACAAATTGGCAATAGAGAGGAAGGATATTGTTTGTATAATTGGGGGTTTCCATTGCTGTGGTAGGGTGTGTTGTGTCAATAGAGAATTCTGACTTCTTTACAAACTCATTTCCTGTCTTTTTGTTCCACAGGGCAGACATCTAAAGGTACTTACTAATGCATAGCTCTTTTTATAGGACCTGACATTTACATTGTTAAGGGGTTATTGTTTAGGGTACATGATACTCATATGTTAATACCACTGAAAGCATCAACGAAACAAGTTGCCTATACAAGGGTTTATACCTTAGTTGAAGTTCCTTCACTCTGGATATCTCATTAAGAACACTCTGCTGTCTACACTTATGTTGCTGCTGCAGGATGCACCTTAGTTCCAGGTTATAAAACAGCCATATTCCTCATGTTAAGAGATAATCTAACCCTGTGTAGCTCCCCTACAGGAATGTTATTCATTCATCAATGTGATCTGGGGGTTTAGGGTTGGGATGTGCGGTACCATAATACAGGGTGTAATGTACAGTCAGCAGCTAGGCACGCTACCACCTATCTGTGTGTGCTTTGTTCTCCATGTGCATGTCATAGGACAGGACAAGATAAAGGAAGCATGTGTAAGATTAGAGAGCTAGGGGTGCATGTCTCCTGGTGATAAGGCCAGTGTTCTACGTGTATCATTAGATCATAGCTATGCTGCTGGTACTGAAGTACAATGCATTTATGTAGGTTGTAATAAGACTCTCTTCAAGTATACTAAAAGTCACATTGTGAGTGATGGGAGTGAGGTATAACAAGGAAAAATGAAGAGATTTATGCATTATGGAAGAAAAGAGATCCCTTATACACCAATGCTCACACTAGTGACCCCTCACTGTCACAACACAGCTATCCGCAGTTACCAACCAATCATTACGTCCCTCAGGCTCAGACAGCAAGCGCACGGGACACCAGCAACGTCTGATCCACCAAGACTCTTCCCTGTCCCCCTTCGTTCATCAAGCAGATCTATCACCACTGAACTCTGATGCTGAGGCATAGAACCTGGTATCTGCTTGGAGAGTTGCTTATATTGGTATTAAAAGTGTGGGTAGAGCCTTTAATGGTTGCTGAGCATGGCAGGTACCAAACACACATGTCCAACCTGGAAAATAGGATGTTGGCATATTATAATGTTTTTGGCCATAAGAGATATCTGATTTTATTTTGTCGGAATACAAGATTTCCTATACTTTAGCACTGAAGGGGCCTATTCAATGCCCACCATTGAATACAATGTGGCCGTATTCAATGGCTTAGGAAAATATAGTTTTTCTTTATAAAATGGCTTTAAATAAAAAATAAACACAAATGCCAACTACATTGAAACCATCTCTGATGTATTTCACTCATGGGGGATGGGGTGGATCCCACTCAGCCTGCGGCTTCTTTGGATATGGCCCTAGTCCCCACTCGTGAAATACAACAGAGACGGTATCAATGGGGGTTGGTATTTGTCTATGCCTTTATCATTTATCTGGAAATATACTACTTCAAATACAGATAGATGAGATAACATTTCACACCAGGTACTGTTATATGGAGTACCAGCACCATTATAGCAGCTTTCCTCTTTACATCACTGTAGCAGCTCTCCTCCTAAGTGTAGATGGATGATTCATTCATGAATTAGATTGTAAATGAGTGACTGGGGGACACTAGTGATGCACATGTTTGATGGACTGGTAAACAACTGACAAATCATCTATTTGTACACAACGTTTTATCAAAGAACAATTTGAAGAATAATCTTAGCTGTCTGCTGAAATAGCACTCAAAGGGCTTTTTGTCCACTAAGGATATGAGCCTGCAGAGACTGAGTAATAAGATAATAGGGCAGAGCTATTTGTAGTATGTCAACCTAAGTCTGCTGTATAAGTGCCTATGAGATGTCTCTGTGTGGCATGTGGTGACAGACCCGTCAGTCTACATATTAGTCTGAGCTCTATCCCTAGGAGGGGGGAGGGGGGGCTTTGTCACCTTCTCTCAGTACCACTGGGCTGTCCCAATTTGCCACCGTCCATTGATGCAAGACTCTCTTTTCTCTTGCCATTTCCCCATGTGACAATCTGTTGGTCATTTCATATCAGGCATGACACCTTTCATGATGAGAGGTAGTCGGTAAGGTGGGAGCTATACATAGCTGTACGGTACTGTAAGCCTATGTAATAGTGTGTGCATATAGACAAGCCTGACTAAAACAATCTTCTATATTTACATTAGGAGTATGAAGTGAAATAGATCAGTGAATGGAGACATACATGATAACTTTAAATATACATATATTACAACTCCTATGATATGTAAAGGAATGAGATATGATTGTCATATAAGCCTTGGAATGGGCTTTGCTGATAATGTTGAAAATCAGGTCTTTTACCAAAGCTGATTGATAAAAACCGATGGTCTTCACCTGACTTTGATTGTCTTATATATTTAATAACTTCCTTTGCAAAAGGGCCAAGTGCAGCTTATTAATCCTGTGTGGATATTGAAATAGTAAGGGCTTATCTCACATGAGTTTTGTATGAAACCTCTAAGACTGTTGAAGTGGCTTCCAAGCATGGTAACAATGCTTTACCTGAGACACTTCTGCTCAGGTACTGCACACTGATACATACACAAGTCTAAGTTTGAATGCTTTTGTTTTTAAATACCCTAATAGCATGCTGATATTATTTATCATTGGTGAAATACATAATTTGTTTGCATTCATGAATTAACAGATGTAGACCGCGTCTTGAACATTTTATTTGTTAAAAAACGAGAGTTGTGTGCTCTTATTGATACAAAATTGAGCATGTAAGGAAGGCTAGTGGTTTTGCAATTTAAACACATGTAAGGTAATAACTGCTATATCATTGGTTTTAGCCAGCACAACTCAGCATGATGCTAAAGGAATGCCCCAGTCCTCACTTTAAAGGTATTCCTGTAGTATTTCTCCATAACAGCTTCTCAGGGCAGATTGTGGCTACTAACACATACTATAGTGTGTCTTAGTATTGACACAAGTAATGAGGCAATCACACATGGTACTACCAGTATAGACACACCCTACCAGGCAATCAGACACAGTACAGTAGGTGTTGGGTACAGGTTATGATGGTCAGACAGGGGCAGCAATGAGAACCTGACATAAATACAATGTAGTCCCATGCATATCAGAGTGTACAATGAAATTTTACTGATAATCAACACTAAAGGTAAAACTACTGTTCAGCTGTATACAGTCTGAGTGAGAAAACTATTGAGACACACACTCAGTCAGTGTAGGATTTGAGAACAAAAAGAAAATGTACCGAGGGGCAAATAATTAACATATAGATAACCTCCCCCCCCCCCATGTAATGGTGAATAATGGTTTATGTTCCCCTTTGCAATTCCTGAAGGGTTCATCTGTTGTGTCTGAATTCTTGAACCTCATATTTATGTGGATATTGATGGAATCATAAGTTCTCAGTTCTCACATCAATACAATGACAACAAACAATTGATTGGCACTGTGCATTAATACTTAATCATCTCCCAATTAGCAAACACCAAAGACATCTAATTTAACTCATCTGAATGCACAAACAGCTACCAACTGCCTCCTCCTGTCAAACTGCCTGTCAGGTTTTGTGCCACATTGACTCAATAGTAACTGCAGGAGTTGTGGATGGAGACATCAAAGTGTGAGGAAGTTTGTGGAAGATGTCTCTCAATGTGTAGAAGGAGAGGAAGGTTACTTGGAGGTTTCAGACACAGATGCAGCATGTTGAAATACAGATAAGAAGTATGTAAATAGAACTATGTTTGTCCTATGCTGACTTTGTATGGCATGTACCCATATTGCATATATACTAGAGGATTGGCAATTGGGCCATTCCACAGTATTTCAACAAGTGGTCCCCGCATGACCCCCTCAGATCCTAAAAACGTTCCACCTACATGAAGATGTACGTGGTTCATGACCACATGCAAAATTGAAGCTTCCAACTCCCGTAACTTTCCAAGATTTTGGCCGCTGAACATGAGGGGGTTTGGCCCTCAGTTTGCAAAATCCCAATTTGGTGTCATCTTCAAAGTGCAATATTTTCAAGATGCAATGAGCTAGAGCTCTGGTATTGCTTCAGTTGTCTCATACATTCATACACTCTTAGGAAATGCCAATATTGGGAGGTTTTGATTAAGGCTTATACTTGAACAATGAGCATAAAAGGTGGTAAATTTTCCTGTTTGAACTGAAATTTGAAAAGGTTTGAAAACTCATAGCATCAAAACCGTTACTTTAAATGCCCTAGAAATTTGGATTCCAAATGTCAATGAAGGTCCCAACACAAAAATCAAAGATGCAGTGTCTGCCATGATATGCAAATCCAATATGGCCGTCTCAAAAAGGGCAAACATCAATTTTTTGCCACTTTTCAATGACCAATTTCAGTAGGAGGGATAAATAGTACCAGCTAATGCTCTTCACCAATCAAAAGGCCATAATGTGGCTTAAGTCTGATAGCATTATGGTATTGGTCCCATGTCTCCTTCTGGTGAAAATTGGGGGATGGAAAATGGTAAAAAATGGTATTTTCCAATGATTTGTATTTTTCATAATTCTCTTAGCAATAGTTAAATATACAAAATCAAAGCATAGTTTTAATCAGGTGAAAGTAGCTGATGCCCCCTAAATCATGGTACCAAACTTGTTTCAGTACTTTGGTTCTTTCCATTAAGATATAACATGTCAATATGAGTAAAAAAAACAGAGAATAAGCAAAAAAAAAATCCCTTTATTCTTTATTTTTCACTTTATTTTGTGTAAAGTAGGAGGACAACAACATGTTATATATAGCAGAAAGGTATATAAATTAATTTAAATCTATGCATACATAGGCTACTCTAAACCCTGGTTTGGTACTCAAATCCTTTCGATTTCAATTTAGCCAGGGGCTATGACACATATATGTCAAATGCATTGTATTTAGACTGCATGTATCTGATTTGGCATTATTGAAAGTGAATAAACATGAAAGAGCTTAGGAGTTCGGTAGCATGTATCTGCTTCTTTAGGTACTTAGTATGGAGATCAAATCCTCAATTCTAATGGGTCATGGTGGACGACAACTTTTAAGTGGCATGGTCCGATTTTCCCCATATTTCAATTCCTACTGAAATGTGTTCCAAAAGTTAGTATACTATCATATTTGAAGAATTGGGTGCATTAAAAATGCGCTCTCTGGGAAATTATACCTTAAAAAGAATGTCCCATGTTGGAGCAGGTACAGTCTTTACAGTGTATTTTCAATGAGTGCAATCATAGCGTGCACTCCAAAAGTATTTAATTGAGCCTAAATCTGATAGTTGGTTGAATTCTAAGCTGAATCATATTGAATGAGATGAAATGAAGTAGGTAGTACATTAAGTATGGCCATATGGAACATTTTTGGTTTATTTTTAACAGGATTGATTTTTGAGTGCAAATTATCGGACCATGTCACTTTAACCGCTCCAACCCTGATGGAAATCCAAATTTGCTTTACATAGTCTATAACACTTTGTAAGGGCTTACTTGATAGAGAAGGATTGTTCAGGGTTAGATGTACTCAACCTTTTGATTCCTTTTGATACAATAGTTATCTCAGGGAATCCCAAATCATCTTAACGTGATGAATGAGAGATATATTGTAACTGACTTGGCCAAATCTAAATGGACAAGTTCATGTACCAAACCAGGTTCTAAATTATATCAATGGTATATTTCATTGTTCTCTACCAAAACAAACATGTTATAGTATTATAACCTCTTTTTTACTCCAAAGAAGTTTGAGAAATAAGAGTAACACGAATTTGCTGTTTTTTTCTCTTATTTCTGTATTTTCCTCAATTTAATGGTGTTTCTTTCAATGGAAAGAATCAAAGCATTTAAACAAGTTTGGTACCGTGATTTAGGGAGCATCAGTTACTTTCACCTGATATAAACTATGCTTTGATTTTATATATTTAATTATTTCTAAGAGAATTATGAAAAATACAAAAATACCATTTTTACCATATTCCGTCTCCCGATTTTCACCAGAAGGAGACATAGGACCAATACCATATTGCTATCAGACTTAAGGCACATAATGGCCTCTTGATTGGTGAAGAGCATTAGCTGGTGCTAATTATCCCTCCTACCGAAATTGGTCATTGAAAAGTGGCAAAAATCGATTTTTGCCCTTTTTGAGACGGCCATATTGGATTTGCATATCATGGCAGACACTGCATCTTTGATTATAATGTTAAGACCTTCATTGCCATTTGGAATCCAAATCTCTAGGGCATTTAAAGTAACGGTTTTGATGCTATGAGTTTTCAAACCTTTTCAAACTTCAGTTCAAACAGGAAAATTTACCACCTTTTATGCTCATTGTTCAAGTATAAGCCTTAATCAAAACCTCCCAATATTGGCATTTCCTAAGAGTGTGTGAATGTATGAGACAGCTCAAGCAATACCAGAGCTCTAACTCATTGCATTTTGAAAATATTGCACTTTGAAGATGAGACCAAATTGGGATTTTGCAAACTGAGGGCCAAACCCCTTCATGTTCAGCGGCCAAAATCTAGGAAAGTTACGGGAGTTGGAAGCTACAATTTTGCATGTGGCCATGAACCACATACATCTTCATGTAGGTGAAAAAATTTTAGGATCTGAGGGGGTCATGCCGGGAAAGTTCCTCAAATCTGTCTATATACGGCGGAATGAATGAAAACCAGGAATGTAGAAATAGATAGATGCCCACATGATTGCATTTTAAGTATATACAGCTCAAGTGCAGCTCAATTTCCCTCATCCAGTTGATAAGATAACATATCTCAAAACTAGTGTCCATGAGGCTCACTTGAGTCCTTTTTTTTATATTCTGAAGGGTCCCATGGGTTGCTTAATATGGCCATAGTAGAGCAATTACAGAAGGAACTCATGTTGATTAATGATTTGGCATAATACACTGCCTGAATCTGGTGCCTGGGATTAGTGGAGTTAATGAAGTGAAGGCAGAAATTAAGGGCAAGGGGCAATGGGGGCAATTAGGCCTCTGAAGTTGATGGTTGTTTAGTGAAGAAAAGAAAAAAAGAGAAAACCACAACAAAACAATCCCGTGCCTGTCTAACCCATACGCACAATAAGGCAGCTCCATAATCAGTGGTGATTACTGATTTACCAATCACAACTTTCATGATAAATATGTGCATTCTGGAAAGCATCTGTAGTCCATACAGAAATGTCTGATCACTTTGCATACAATGTATGATTCATGGTATTTTATATATGATGTTATCTATTTCTGAGAAATCAGACAACTGAAATAATCCTGTAGCTCAGGCCACATATGGTGAAAGAAAAAAGACTGACCATTCAGTAGGTTTTACTTTTTTCTAGAGTCCATACCACAAGGTTCCCTACAGTCCTGACCATTGTGCCTCTAGTCATGTCACACGGGATCAAGTAATTCCACAGCATTGTTCATCAGCAGCATTGTAGAGCTGCCAACAATGACAAGGGAACACCAGCTTTAAGAGCATATAGGATGTAACAGTGTCAATGTACCAGACATGAACAGCAGTTGGATTGCAGTAGAAGGGAACTACAGCAAGACAAACTCCTTGTCCAATCATACAGTAAGCAATATTTGAAGGCATAGATTTAACACAAAAATTAAAACGAAATTGCGGAAAATTTTGGCAAACAGTAGAAACAAATAACATTTTTGACTTTTAGTCGTATAGAGATAACATTGAGTAAAATGACCATGAAGTCTGCTACAGTTTGGTTGTTTGTTTTCCCAGTGATGTACATAATCCTACATCAAGGACTAGACGTGATGGGATGGGCTGTCAGGGACGGTGTACAGCTGGTGACAGGAGAATGGGGCTCAAAGGTTATTTAGAAGGCCAAAGTGTCAAGGTTCCAGATGGGGGAACTGATATAGGTAAATATCAGGAACTATATTTGTCCCAGGTCTATAGACAAGATTATGCTTACTTGATTAAAAGCGCTTCTCAGCTTTTTCTGAATTCTTTGTCAGCTTGTGAGATCAAAATGGAATCAAAGGTTTATAAAGGTAAAGAGGTTTAGTGATAGGGTGGCATTTTGCACCATAGCTTTTGGCAGTTCCTCTTGCATGTCTTTCTGGATATAAAGAGGGTATGTCTTACTTTGAAGCTTCATGGTCGCCAAACTGTTGCTGCAATGCTAAACATTGTGATGCCCAACAGACAGGCAAATATTACTTTGTAGAGTAAAAAAAAAAGAAAACAGTAAAGGAAAAATCACAAAAGCCCATACATTTCTTCCAAAGGGCTTTGCTTCGAGTGTGCCGATGAACAACAAAAAGGATTACTTTTCATGATTGCTAATTCTAATTCATTTTATGGAGCAAAACATAATCTTATGGTAAATAAATTGCCCCTTAGAAAAGCTGATTGAAATCCTCCCCTTTCATGTAATGTTCATTGAGAGAGGCTGAGTAGCCATTCAGACAGACACATTGTGTAGTCAGTGTCACTTTCAAATATTGACACTGTCAGCTTGATGTTGATAGAAAGTGCACTTTGGCTACAAACCAGGTCGGGTACTTTGCAACCCACATTATGCTCAATTTGCAGGTTTTGAATACAGATCTCCCTTGACACTGCACTTATATACCACACACAAGCTAAAAGCTTCCACTAATGTATACAGTTTTAATGATACTAAGTTTGACTGTTGCTTATCATTTGACACTGGCTTACTTGGTTTGTGTGACAATATCAGAAGTAGACGCAACATACTTACCATATAGAGAATGGATATAGATATACTTGAAGAACATGAATTTAATACTTATCATAAACTCTCACATCAACAACCAGGTGAATCCATCTGATACATCTGAAACTTATACAATATATCTGAAAGCTGAAAGTGTCATCTGTAAAAATAAAGTTTTGAATTGTAAAATGTTGTCTGTATTACACAATTGAAAAATTAGGTGTTCACATATTAAAAAAACATACAGGCTATCATCCAGTCGGTGCTTGTGAGATTTCTGAACAAAAAAGTCTGTTGTTTAGACCAAGGGGTGAGTCATATACAAAAGAAATGACCTACCTGGGTTTGACACAATGAGTAATATATTAAACATAAAGAATATCTCTGCTGTATGATGGCTCATGGTATGAAGCCGTTTATATAATGTGTCATAATGAATTTGTCCATGAAACAAATAGGATACCTTAAGGTCCTGCCAATTCCAGGTACTATATATATATATATACAGGCTGTTTGAGCCCTGTTGGTAAAGGAATTATCTAAACAAAAATAGCTCTCTCAAATGATTATTCATTAATGTAATTTTAAAGGTTGAGGGTGAGAGTCAGTGTCGCAGCAGCAGTAGAGGGGAACAATATCTTCTGAAGAATGGTATTGGTAGGAAACTGTACAACTGTAGAGACTTCTAGTTATATTGTAGTTTATAGATGGATATGTATTATTATGTTATGTACAAATCTCCCCAACTTTCCAACAGCCCAAACATCCAGCATAGCCCGACTCCGGTATCCACCATGCCCTAGGTCTCTAAGGCTGAGTGATTGATTGTTTGATTAAATATTCTTTTATTTATACTGCCAAACAGTGGGGACAGGCCCCATCAATGAATAGCGGTTCTTGCAGCAGTGCATGGTGGATGGTATAATCAATATGATACATACATTAGCCTTATTGGCTAGTTAAAGTATGATTCTTATCAATATTAATGATATCTATATATTGCTGTCCCATGAGCCTGTTCACAGGAAACTAGCTACACCTGATCCACCAAGACCCATCAACTTCATACTCCACTCCCCAAGCACATCTATCACCACTGAAACCCTTTGCTGCAGCATCTAACCTGGTGTCTGTGTGGAGATGAGCGGACCTAGGCTGTCCCCTGGGTATCAGTGGTGAATCCAGAGACTTCCTTTAATGGCTCTTGCATGCTGCTAGTAGAGGTTGCATGGACCATGTTAGGGTACTGGACCATGTATGGGCACTCTTATACCTTGCAGCAGAATATTTCAAAATTTGCAGTTAATGATGCCCATCTATGTGCTCTAGCTTTCTATATTGCCATAGACAAACACATCAATCAGACCTAGAAGATTGAATGCCTTGCAAATTACATTACATTGTCAATTCACCAGGATTGATTTTTTTATATTTATACTTTTCTTTGAGTGGAAGACCTCTCAATCTTGTTATGCAAATGCAGTATGAATTTCAGTCAATTATTGAATTCATGGGAAAGTTTCATCATATTTGTTCCCTTATTCCCCATTATATATGATGAAAAAATTGCAAATATTGTAAAACCTTGCTAACTAGCCGAGACTAATATGCCAGTCAGATCGCAGGTGCATCTGTTAGGATCAGCCCAGAGTCAGGGTGCAGCTTATACACACATTTTTGATACTCAAGTACAGTATGAAAGACGCTCTGTGTGGCTCATATTATTTATTAAAGTTGGGGTCGGAGCTAGTATGCAAGTTAGGCTTATACATGAGGTTTATGTTACAGTTCTGTTGAAAAAGCAATTTAGTTGCTGCAAATGTTTTATTTTTATTTTTTTTAAAGTGTTTCATTCGGGTAAAAGATAACAGTTACAAAAGTAAACGTATCAACCTAGCATGTGCATATTGCATTACCTCCGCTAGGGCCCCTTTCATGCCTTAATTAACAGTGAATTCTCTATAAATCAGCTATGACGTATACATTTCATAAGTACTGTAACAATTATTAAAAGAAATAAATACATAAAATTACATTCATTGCATTTACAATCAGAATAATCAGAATAATGAGATGAAAAATGAGGCATTGTAAGTAGGTTGTTGTTATGTATGCTTATTAATAGAACTTGCACAGTTTTTTATATGAAACAGTTGTCATAGTTTTTCTTTATGGCAATTTTAAAAGACTTTTAGTCCTCAATTTCAGTATACGGAGTATATAAACCATAGCGAAGAGGGAATACCATTCTGAAGTGCTGTGTTGGTACTGTGGAAGAGCAATGGTGTATCACATATGAATATTGGAGGGGCGATATCATTGATTATTCAAGACGTACCACATACCATGTCTAACAGGAGAGGTACATACAACCTGAGGCCATGACACTGACACTAATGTAAAGTAATGATTTACAGGTCATTAATAGTCATATATGTCCACAGTGAACATCACACAAACACAAAAGCATGAATCTGAAAGATTTGACAACCTGTGTTCCTTTGAAAAGATTAATGTCTGCAATGTTAGCCCTTGTCACCAAAGGTAACTATTAGTATAATGTTTCCTCCTATTAATATGCAAATAATACATCATTGCCTCTGCATATGAATTGACATGTCAGCGTCATATACATTAGATGATACAGAATGAAGTATGTTAAATATTTACTTAGATAACAAACACTTTCTATATGTACTGTATTTCCCGGGCATACGGTTGTAGATTAGAGCCAAGTTGAAACTGCTACTTGTTAAATTGCTCTACAGTAAATGGAGTGCAATATTTTGATTAACATATACATTATTGTTCTGAGTGGACTGGAAAGTAACCTGAATTTTGAGAAAGTACATTGAATAGCTTGCACCACTGTATTGCACGCTAATGTAATTTACAACAATATCAGAGTCCTCTGAAACTGTACATATAACATTCTAACATGCCCTTATACGTTCTGGCAGTATGTGTCCTATACAATAGGAGTCTCCTCCCCTCTATAAGGCGCCTAAATGGCAGTTATTCAGGGCCTGAAGTGTGCAGTCTTCTGTTAGTAATCTACAGAATGTAGCATTGTGCAGGGACACGAGGGTACATTGTTACAGGTCTAACTTAGGCTGAATACTTACACAGTCAGCGATTGTACATGAACCAGTGCAGTCCGTATGGTATGTTGGACAGATTTGTCTCCCAATACATCACAGTACCAGTAATATCAAATTCACTAAATCATTTGTTCACCACTCTCTGTTTCATGTTTCCCGTCTATAGTTTAGACATAATTTTGCCACTTTATCATTTAGTCTGAATGTGTCTATTAGAGATTCAGAAATTATATCTTTCTTGCGGTATACTGCCCTTCCTCTTTGTGTATTCATTTCAATCCAAAGTCACCTTCACCATCCATGGTCCCGTTCCAGCAATAGATACTGATTCAGTCAAGTTAAATTCCGCGAGTTGATACCTTTCAGGGTGCTTAGAGGTCAGTACCAAATCTGATTATCTTGGCTTACATGGGTTAGCCCTTTTAGTCACATCCTTTAAGTGAAAGTGCCCTAATGTCTCACACAGATTGTTGTTGACCTCAAGCTCTGGGTACATCTTGTTTAAAACATTAGAATGTTGACAAACAAAGGGTTAAACATGCTAGTTGATAGATTTGCAGTTATTTAAATAATATATTTGGTATATACAAGCCTTAAATAGTTAATCATATCATATTTATCTAACAAGTGAGGGCGCAAACAGATTCCATCTGTTTGCTAGCCCTCACTTGTTTGAGAAGATACTGGATTTACTATTTTGGAAGGGGCTGAGTTTGGAAACGCATTAGGCATTTGGAGGTGCGTTTGGGATTTATTTCAAAGCTGGTGAGGAAATTTGTTTACTTGATGACATAGAGGTTATAAATGACAACAAAGGAATTCCTTCTGTTATAATGGAAACTGATTTTATTAATAATTAAGTTTTGGTCACATTGGTCTGTGAGTCCATACCGGTACTGTGTAGTTTAAGTTGTGCTCAGATTTCAAAATTCCCCAACCCCCCCCACTGAAGTAAAAAATTGACCCATTTTCCTGGAAATATTTTTTTCTATAATTTCAAGGTCTATATTAGATTGTGTGCAAGTGTCATATTTGAGAAATAGGCCTAACCCCCCGAAATGGGCACTTTAGTTTTGGTCACATTGGTCTGTGAGTCCATAATGGTACTGTGTAGTTTAAGTTGTGCTCAGATTTCAAAATTCCCCAACCCCCCCCCCCACTGAAGTAAAAAATTGACCCATTTTCCTGGAAATATTTTTTTCTATAATTTCAAGGTCTATATTAGATTGTGTGCAAGTGTCATATTTGAGAAATAGGCCTAACCCCCCGAAATGGGCACTTTAGTTTTGGTCACATTGGTCTGTGAGTCCATACCGGTACTGTATAGTTTAAGTTGTGCTCAGATTTCAAATGGTGAGTGAAGTTGATCTGTTGGGAGCCTTCTTGGCGTGTTGGGAGCCTTCTTGACGTGTTGGGAGCCTTCCTGACGTGTTGGGAGCCTTCCTGACGTATTGGGAGCCTTCCTGGCATGTTGGGAGCCTTCTTGGCGTGTTGGGAGCCTTCCTGACGTGTTGGAAGCCTTCCTGACGTATTGGGAGCCTTCCTGGCATGTTGGGAGCCTTCTTGGCGTGTTGGGAGCCTTCCTGACGTGTTGGGAGCCTTCCTGACGTATTGGGAGCCTTTGGTAAAAAAATAAATCAATCTATTTCAGTAATAATTCTGCGAAGAGAAGAAATTACATATAAAATGGCAAATTTTTTCGCCCCCCCCCCCTGGACCCTTTGGAAATGTTCAATTTTGAGGTACTTAGACACAATATTTGAGAAATTCTTTTTGCGGGGACCACCACAGATGTGTATAGTATAGAATGCAAACATGCACATAGCTCTGGAACTAAACATGATAGAGAGATAAATTGAACATTTCTGAACTCCTCTCGCCGAGACGCTTTGTTTAGCCCTATCACAAAGACTCTAAGTCAAAGCGTTCTACTCACGGTTTCTGCAAGTCAACCCCAGAATCCACAATTTTCCCAATCCTGATGGGGGGGGGGGGCAAAAGTTTACTAATATGCACCTAGCTCTGGGACTGAACATGATAGAGAGATAAATTGAACATTTCTGAACTCCTCTTGCCGAGGCGCATCATTCGGAGACATATTTTTGTTTTGATTTTCACAATATTCTTCATTCCGCTCTTTTAAGTTTTGAGGTACCTAGACATGATATTTGAGAATTTCCTTTTGCCGGGACTACCACAGATGTCCAAAGAATGAGAATCTCTGGGAGATATTGCATAATATGCAGTTGTTATTTAGTAAACATGAACTGAACTCGTTTGGTGTTAAGAGGGGCACGCGCACATTTTTTTCAGCCCCCCCCCCCCCACTGGCCCTTTGGAAATGTTCAATTTTGAGGTACCTAGACACAATATTTGAGAAATTCTTTTTGCGGGGACTACCACAGATCTGTATAAAATTTGGATCCCTTAGCTAAAATTTGGGGTTGAGGGATGGAGCCTAACTGGGATAAACGACATGAGCTGTGCTACTTACAATTTGGGTCCTAATCAGCATTCATGCAAAATGCTGACCCAAGGAGGAGTGGTTGGAGCCCCTAGATGTGTTGAAGAGCCCCTGATCAAGATTCTGAGTGCTGTGTCCACGTGGCCAAGGCTCCGGCTCCTGCGAGTGCGTCGACTCCCGCTCCCATGGCTCCCGTTTGTGCGACTCCCGCTCGTACCGCTCACGTTCACTGGAAAATATAAGAATTTACATATAAAATGGCAGAAAAAGAACTTTAACTTTTGAAGAACCATGGCCTTTTATTTAAAGTCACTACCGGGTATTTACATGTATTAAACCACAGACAGCTCTATTAACCTTTCTGAGTGTTAAATACCAGGTATTTACATGTATTAAAGCACAGGGAACTCTAATAACCTTTCTGAGTGTTAAATACCGGGTATTTACATGTATTAAACGACAGACAGCTCCAGGGGGGGGAACAAAAGATTACTAATATTCACCTAGCTCTGGAACTAAACATGATAGAGAGATAAATTGAACATTTCTGAACTCCTCTCGCCGAGACGCTTTGTTTAGCCCTCACAAAGACTCTAAGTCAAAGCGTTCTACTCACGGTTTCTGCAAGTCCACCCCAGAATCCACAATTTTCCCAATCCTGATGGGGGGGGGGGGGGCAAAAGTTTACTAATATGCACCTAGCTCTGGGACTGAACATGATAGAGAGATAAATTGAACATTTCTGAACTCCTCTCGCCGAGACGCTTTGTTTAGCCCTCACAAAGACTCTAAGTCAAAGCGTTCTACTCACGGTTTCTGCAAGTCAACCCCAGAATCCACAATTTTCCCAATCCTGATGGGGGGGGGGCAAAAGTTTACTAATATGCACCTAGCTCTGGGACTGAACATGATAGAGAGATAAATTGAACATTTCTGAACTCCTCTTGCCGAGGCGCATCATTCGGAGACATATTTTTGTTTTGATTTTCACAATATTCTTCATTCCGCTCTTTTAAGTTTTGAGGTACCTAGACATGATATTTGAGAATTTCCTTTTGCCGGGACTACCACAGATGTCCAAAGAATGAGAATCTCTGGGAGATATTGCATAATATGCAGTTGTTATTTAGTAAACATGAACTGAACTCGTTTGGTGTTAAGAGGGGCACGCGCACATTTTTTTCAGCCCCCCCCCCCCCACTGGCCCTTTGGAAATGTTCAATTTTGAGGTACCTAGACACAATATTTGAGAAATTCTTTTTGCGGGGACTACCACAGATCTGTATAAAATTTGGATCCCTTAGCTAAAATTTGGGGTTGAGGGATGGAGCCTAACTGGGATAAACGACATGAGCTGTGCTACTTACAATTTGGGTCCTAATCAGCATTCATGCAAAATGCTGACCCAAGGAGGAGTGGTTGGAGCCCCTAGATGTGTTGAAGAGCCCCTGATCAAGATTCTGAGTGCTGTGTCCACGTGGCCAAGGCTCCGGCTCCTGCGAGTGCGTCGACTCCCGCTCCCATGGCTCCCGTTTGTGCGACTCCCGCTCGTACCGCTCACGTTCACTGGAAAATATAAGAATTTACATATAAAATGGCAGAAAAAGAACTTTAACTTTTGAAGAACCATGGCCTTTTATTTAAAGTCACTACCGGGTATTTACATGTATTAAACCACAGACAGCTCTATTAACCTTTCTGAGTGTTAAATACCAGGTATTTACATGTATTAAAGCACAGGGAACTCTAATAACCTTTCTGAGTGTTAAATACCGGGTATTTACATGTATTAAACGACAGACAGCTCCAGGGGGGGGGAACAAAAGATTACTAATATTCACCTAGCTCTGGAACTAAACATGATAGAGAGATAAATTGAACATTTCTGAACTCCTCTCGCCGAGACGCTTTGTTTAGCCCTCACAAAGACTCTAAGTCAAAGCGTTCTACTCACGGTTTCTGCAAGTCAACCCCAGAATCCACAATTTTCCCAATCCTGATGGGGGGGGGGGGGCAAAAGTTTACTAATATGCACCTAGCTCTGGGACTGAACATGATAGAGAGATAAATTGAACATTTCTGAACTCCTCTCACCGAGACGCATCATTTGGAGCCATTTAGTTTCGATTTTCACAATATTCTTCATTCTGCTCTTTTAAATTTTGAGGTACCTAGACATGATATTTGAGAATTTCCTTTTGCTGGGACTACCACAGATGTCCAAAGAATGAGAATTTCTGGGAGATATTGCATAATATGCAGTAGTTATTTAGTAAACATAAACTGAAATATTTGGTGTTAACTGGGGCGCGCGCAAATTTTTTCGCCCCCCCCCCCCATGGGCCATTTGGAAATGTTCAATTTTGAGGTTCTTAGACATGATATTTGAGAAAATCATTTTGCTGGGACTAGTGTAGTACATTGTTAACCCGGGGGGGGGGCACGGGGTCCCTTAGATAAAAGTTCATAGAGTCTATCCTAGACCAGACATCAAAATGCTTTTATTTTTTGTGGGATACTTAGGAACCAAATTAAAATCTATCCTTCGCACACAGTATAGTAGACATGTTTATCTACTTTCTCATGTCCATCCCATATAAAATGCTTCAACATTTAGGCCATACCGCCCCCCCCCCCCCTCACACAGTTAATTTTCAAAAATTGTGGATTTCGTCAGATTGCAGTAACAGTTCCAAGAATGTCAAATTATATAATTTAGGCTCCGAATTCTTAGTTGGGACTAAAGCAGCTTATTCACAAGGAAGGGGGGGGGGGGGGCAAAAGGTTACTTAAATGCACCTAGCTCTGGAACTAAACATGATAGAGAGATAAATTAAACATTTCTGAACTCCTCTCGCCAAGACGCTTTTTGGAGCCATATTTTAGTTTCGATTTTCACAATATTCTTCATTCTGCTCTTTTAAGTTTTTAGGTACCTAGACATGATATTTGAGAATTTCCTTTTGCTGGGACTACCACAGATGTCCAAAGAATGAGAATTTCTGGGAAATATTGCATAATATGCAGTAGTTATTTAGTAAACATGAACTGAACTCGTTTGGTGTTAACTGGGGCGCGCGCAAATTTTTTCGCCCCCCCCCCCCATGGGCCCTTTGGAAATGTTCAATTTTGAGGTTCTTAGACATGATATTTGAGGAAATCATTTTGCTGGGACTAGTGTAGTACATTGTTAACCCGGGGGGGGGCACGGGGTCCCTTAGATAAAAGTTCATAGAGTCTATCCTAGACCAGACATCAAAATGCTTTTATTTTTTGTGGGATACTTAGGAACCAAATTAAAATCTATCCTTTGCACACAGTATAGTAAACATGTTTATCTACTTTCTCATGTCCATCCCATATAAAATGCTTTAACATTTAGGCCATACCCCCCCCCCCCCCCCCTCACACAGCCAATTTTGAAAATTGTGGATTTCGTCAGATTTCAGTGACAGTTCCAAGAATGACAAATTATATAATTTAGGCTCCGAATTCTTAGTTAGGACTAAAGCAGCTTATTCACAAGGAAGGGGGGGGGCAAAAGGTTACTAATATGCACCTAGCTCTGGAACTAAACATGATAGAGAGATAAATTGAACATTTCTGAAATCCTCTCGCCGAGACGCTTTGTTTGGCGCTATGCAAAAGAGTCTAAGTCGAAGCGTTCTACTCGCCAAAATTCCCAAACAAAGTCAAATTTCGCAAAAAGTAGGGGGGGTGGAGGACTGACACACTAGGGCCTAATAAAGATGACATTTCTGCACCTAACAAGCCTAATAAGGTGAATATTGGTTGAGAATTACCTTCGATATGAGCCATTTTCAAGAAATTTGATTCAAGTTGAGAAATGACAGTGGGGTCTGCGTCGGTTTCAAGTCATCCCCAACCACATAAGGCTAAAGGGATATCGGGCTGGGGGGTATCACGAAACTGCTTGGTGGCCGCTCAGCTTGCGATCAGCTGATCGTTGACCCACATTTAGATTGATACGATGACACTTTTTTGAATCACATTTCTTGAAAATGGCTCATATCAAAGGTAAATCTCAACCAATAGTCACCTTATTAGGCTCGTTAGATGTAGAAATGTCATCTTTATTAGGCCCTGGTGTGTCAGCCCTCCACCCCCCCTACTTTTTGTGAAATTTGACTTTGTTTGGGAATTTTGGCGAGTAGAACGAGTAGACTTAGAGTCTATCATTTGATCATTGGCTCTGTTTTTTGGTCTTAGCAAGTTTAGCGCCCGGTCTTCCTCATTTTGCGGAACAACCCGGCTACTGAGCTGTCCGCAATTTCAACCCCCATAAGAGAGGAGCCTAATCTATCAATGACAACAATAATTGCGGACTTACCTTGCATATTTGAGCTGTAATCGATGAAATTAACCAAATCAGTACCGAATCGTCGTCCCTCGGCGTCCCCTGTCCGCCATGTTGGATTTTGATACCGGAGGTTGCCGAAGAGCTCGATAAACAAATTATTTTTTTATAAAGACGGTAATACTGTCCAAAATGTCCGCAACTGCCTCTATATTACCTGTAGGAGTAATAATATTACCTTGAATGTCCGCAATTTGCTCTATTTTGGAAGATAAAATGATACCCGAGCATTTCCGAGTCGCACTCTCGCGAGATCCCGGGAAGCCGCGAGATGGCCATTTTGTTTACGTTGTCGTCGTGTCGAACGATAGGAAAAGCCTTGATTATGGCTTAATACGATTAAATATGGAAGGTATCGCCCTGCTGAACGGTAGGCAATAAATTTCTAAGTATTTTGATTATGTTTTCATGTCATAATAGGCAAAATAAAATATATCGACATTTTGCGGATGTCGTAAAAAAATGGACAAATTTCAAGAATACGACGAGTCAAGTTTCGGCGACTAAACTTTGTCGAAAATCAATCAATCCTCTTCTATTTGGACATTTGAGTTGAATTTTATTGCGGATTATCAAAGAATAATATGTTTTCTTTACGTTGTCAGCTTTTAAGGCAGGAGAAACAATGATAAGTCGTGGAAAATGGACTTCAAGCGAGACGAGTCAGTGAACTCGCTGACTCGCCTGTAAATTAGTCAAACTTCGAAGACGGTTATTATAAGAATCTGTTAAACCAAAGACTTTGGTACTGGAAACTGTAAATTACAATAAATTAGTAATTAGCAAATTATGATGAAGAATGTGATACAGCATGATAATTTACTGTGTACAGGTATGAAAAACCTTGGTTACAAGCAAACACTGGTAATAAGCAGAATGTGAGTTTGAGAGGGAAAATTTGGCTTCATCTCTAAAGTTTTGTCCACAATGGTTTTACTTAGGTTCCATTAGCAATTTGACCTAACAGCGCTTATTCACTTAAGGCATTGACTTACACATGTACTGCTTCTACATATGTCATTAAGCCCTCCAATGAATAAGTCCAGACTTGGAAAGTTTTGGAATAAAACTAGTATCTCCTTCTCCTCATGTCTACCCATGTGCTACATTACCAAGAATTACTCTGAGCCCAGGGGAGTGTGACGTCCGTCTAAAAGATTAGTGGTGTAAGTGAGAGTAGCATTAGGTAATGCTGTGTTCACCAGGCACTGCATTCTTTACTGTAGCCTGTACTGGGGTCATTTGGAGGTCTCAATACAGTTTTCACACTTCCAGGAATCATAATGGAAAGTAGCTCGAGGAAATGACAAGCAATCTACAGAATAGGTGTTGGTGAGAAACTAATCTCAACTGTAGTGTCTACGGTTTCAATCATGTTGGGAACACAATTCTTATCCCCCCTACACTGACAAAAGGTACAGCTTCAAAAGGGAGTCAAGGTTACCTCCAGAATGCCTCCCCTCTTTAGGGAGTCCAGTCAAATAGTGGAAATTTAGAATGCACTTTCTCATTTACTTCAGGAAAGGTTTAACTTTTGTGAAAGAGTCAGACTTCAATATTTTCTGTACAGTATTATCACAAAATGTCTGTCTTTTATATGGTTCTTCCTTGGCATACATTGGCATTGTAAGTTTTAGGATTTCCAATGCATAATTTACTCTGAAGACTTGTACGTCTGGCTTGTACTTTTTAGTGACTGTCTAGTCTTCGCATGTATAATATAAAGTTTTTACAGGTATGTAATTGTTGATCTTGAAAATGTATGATATGTTTGATTACCTTTGTTCTTCAATGCTTCGCTTTATCTTGAGCGACTCAAAAAATCACTTTCAAAACATGAAATATATATGTCATCCTAAGATTGACTAAGAGACTTTTTGTTTCCTTTAAACTAAATTTAACTTATACTTCATATTAAAGAACAGACTTGCCAAAAAATCACATGCTTAACAGTGAATACTTTGGGACAGATACAGTAGCATTTATAATGTTCACAACCAGTAACACTGGGCAATGTATCAGGAATCATATCATAATACTGCTGAAGCAAACACGTGTCACTGTATGCTTTTCTAATATTCAGCATCCAATACTAATTAAGGATGTATTCATTCAGATAGAGTAATGTGTGTTAAGACAGATAGTAGGGTTCAGACCATTGTCCATGAATAAAACCGTTTCCCTTGTGTATCCTTTCTTGGTATTCAAATTACTTCTTCATTAGTGTTTCTAAGCAGTAGTAGAAATGTATTAACAGCTTTACCAGGAAAATGGGAATGTGTGGGAGGAAAGTACATTTCTCTTTTAATAAATAATGTAACAGGATATGCCAGTTATTGTAGCCCCCAGGCATACCCTAGGGACCATGTGACTAGATGCCTGACGGTGGGCATTGTTCAACTCTATCATCAATAGTGAAAAGAAAAATGAACCGACCCAGAATTTTGAGAAACAGCTGTTGCTTCTAGCACTGCATGTGAACCTACAATCCAATATGTCCAGGGCAGCGTTAGAAGTTGGTCTGATGAAAAAACTAATTATTTCTTATCTGCTTCAATCTTTGATTTTTCTCTTCACCAGGTGATATGATTACCAGTTGAGCCATCATTGTCTGTGGCTGCAGGCTATGCTTCCAGCACTTGATTAAAAATGATTTTAGAATAAACTCACTAACTTCACTTTTGCATCATGCCCACACATTATATGTATCCAACACATATGCATTCTATGCTCTATATACTCTCATGAACTTACTCACACATACTTTTGGCGTTTTAGCATCACACTTCCTCTCTCTTTCTGCATAGCCCCCTCTCTCATTGAGACACTCTTTCTCCCTCTGTGATGCTCTTGCCTAGCTCTACCCTTACCATCATCATCCTAATTGAGTAGTAGTATCGCCCCTCTACAAATTTAGATTTAGTTATTTTTTAACATTACTAGAATCAGTACCTTTCAGCATGCTAAAAGGTCTATCTAGAATCTGATTATGTTAGTCTAGTAAGCTTTACAGTTGTAGTTAGCGAAGGAACCTCCTTAGAGAACATGGCAGGAGACTTGTTCAGAGATGTTACAAGTTAAGCCTCATGGGGAGTTAAAGATTCTGACCATATATTGATGCTTCATCCAATATTCTTCCTTCCCTCCTTTGTATTGACTTTGCTTTTTGCCCTTTGGATGTTTATTTAAACAAAAAAAATGTGTCAGCAGGTTTTAAACAAGTCAGGAATTGTTTTGTAATTTTAGGGGAAGCAGTTTCTTGTATCCGTTACAGCAGATTTGCAAGTGACAATTTGTCCTTACGCAAAGACATACATTTCCTGTAGGCTGTACTTAGTTAAAATCAATGAAAATCAATATGATTCCACTATGATTGAAGCTCTTTTGCTCATATCTGGGATTATTTACATGACCCCAATGTTTTCTGCAGAAAATGAATCCCATTGTCAGCTTCTCGACAGGAGAGCAATCCACAATGTTCCTAGAGTTCAAATTCTACAATCAGATGACTGCCACCGCAGGGGTAGCAGAACTTTGTGTGATGTTTTCTCAAGACTAGGATTTAGTTTCAATAGTGATTGACAGTGTGGCATTATATTGGGTGAGAGCACTATGGTACATCACTGTCGTGTACAGCTAAAGATTCTTTTTACATTCTCTGATAGCTTGAATAATTTTTCAGGAAAGTTAGTGGAGATGTATAGGACCCAATTATCAGAAATTGTCAGTATGGAAATTTATAGTGAGGGCTCCTTATAACAAGTTTGCCAAGGACAAATTTGTGCACCATTGATTTTCCCTGTTTTGAGGCCAATCTCACAGTCACAATGACTCTCTGAGGCCTACTACTGTGCAAGGAACAGCTAATTGGGTATTTACACAAATTGGATGACAAGCCTTTCATATGAGAAAATACCAGATCTTAGAAGGATTTATAAGGAGGATGAAAAAATATAATTTCTCAATAGAAATCTCTTCATCTTTTGTCTTTGCTTTGAATTTATCTGCAAAGAGCACAGCTGATCATGCTATGCGATAAACGATCATCCCCACCAGGACTGTTGCAGTTTGTTACCATAGTCTTTTAAAGTGAGTATCCTATTCAAAGAGCTATAGGGAAGAAACAAAAAATGATTGGGTAAAGTGGTATTACTGCAAATAAGGTTCAGCAACTGTCAAATAGCTATTAGCGTACCCTTAATTTCCAAGTGAAGCAAGCAAAGAGGTATTCTTTAATATATCAAGTGTACATCAAATACACATGAATGCTAATGAATTCTTCCAAACTGGCTAAAATACAGAGAAGACAGATATTACCCTGATAGTTAGCACATTATGTTTTTAAGACAAGGAATGTAAAGCGCTTCACATCCTATATATCAACTCGTATAGGCTATTAACAAGAACCATGGTTGTTGCCACGTAAACATAATGTCTCAGGCAATTCCTTCTGTCCAATTTATGAATTCATGAGGTGGAGTGGCGCGGGAGTGTAGATATTATAATCAACTTTTGTATTACAGCAACCATTCATGCAGGTCATGTAGCAAATACTGCACTTACATCTGGGATGCTTCTTTGACATGTTTCTTCCCTGTGCCTAACATTTCACAGCTTCAGATTTCAAAGAGAAGGCCATATATAGCCACTATATAGGCTTTGTGGGATAAAGACTGCTCACTCTATGGCCATATTAAGACAATATATTGGCTTTGTGGGATAAAGACTGGTCACTGTAAGGCCATATAAAGCCACTATATAGGCTTTGTGGGATAAAGACTGGGTCTGTATGGCTATATATAGCCACCATATAGGCTTTGTGGGATAAAGACTGGTCACTGTTTGACCATACTTTCACTATACAGGCTTTGTGGGATAAAGACTGGCTCTGTATGGCTATATATAGCCACCATATAGGCTTTGTGGGATAAAGACTGGTCACTGTTAGGCCATATTTAGCCATTGTATTGGCTTTGTGGGATAAAGACTGGCTCTGTATTGCCATACATAGCCACTATATAGGCTTTGTGGGATAAAGACTGGTCACTGTATGACCATATAAAGCCAATATATAGGCTTTGCGGGATAAAGACTGGTCACTGTATGGCCATATATAACCACTATTTGGCTTTGTGGGATAAAGACTGGTCACTGTTTGACCACATATAGTCACTATACAGGCTTTGTGGGATAAAGACTAGTCACCCTATGGCCATATATAGCCACTATATAGGCTTTGTGGGATAAAGACTGCTCACTCTATGGCCATATTAAGACAATATATTGGCTTTGTGGGACAAAGACTAGTCACTCTATGGTCATTTATAGCCACTATATAGGCTTTGTGGGATATAGACTGGTCACTGTATGACCATATATAGCCAATATATAGGCTTTGTGAGATAAAGACTGGCTCTGTATTGCTATATATGGCCATTATATAGGCTTTGTGGGATAAAGACTGGGTCTGTATGGCCTTATATAGCCAATATATAGGCTTTGCAGGATAAAGACTGGTCACTGTAGTGCCATCTTAAGCCAATATATAGGCTTTGTGGGATAAAGACTGGGCCATATATGGCATATATAACCACTATATAGGCTTTGTAGGATAAAGACTGGTCACTGTTTTACCATACTGTCACTATATAGGCTTTGTGGGATAAAGACTGGCTCTGTATGGCTATATATAGCCACAATATAGGCTTTGTGGGATAAAAACTGGCTCTGTATGGCTATATATAGCCACCATATAGGCCACTATATAGGCTTTGTGGGATAAAGACTGGTCACTGTAGTGCCATATAAAGCCAATATATAGGCTTTGTGGGATAAAGACTATGCAAGATGTGGCCATATATAGCCACTATGTAGGCTTTTTGGGATAAAGACTGGTCACTGTTTGACCATATAGTCACTATACAGGCTTTGTGGGATAAAGACTAGTCACCCTATGGCCATATATAGCCACTATATAGGCTTTGTGGGATAAAGACTGCTCACTCTATGGCCATATTAAGACAATATATTGGCTTTGTGGGATAAAGACTAGTCACTCTATGGTCATTTATAGCCACTATATAGGCTTTGTGGGATAAAGACTGGTCACTGTATGACCATATATAGCCAATATATAGGCTTTGTGGGATAAAGACTGGCTCTGTATTGCCATATATGGCCATTATATAGGCTTTGTGGGATAAAGACTGGTCACTGTAGTGCCAGGGGTAGACACTAACTTTTTCAGCTGTGGGCCACCCGGGCCCGTAGCTCCGAATATCTATGGGCCAGGACTTTTAGCTGTGGGCCAGGGAATATATTTTACTTTTTTCAAAGAGAAAATCATATAAATTCCTGATTTACCAATGTTAAAATTACACCAAATTGCTTCATTTCCTCACATTTTTCTCTTTCCAACGGCATATTACATGTCTATACTGATCAGTTATATTCCTATCAAATATCTTGCAAAATTTCCTGTGGGCCACCCGGGCCCATGGGAAGGTAATTCTGAAGAAAACTACGGGCCCGGACCCAAAACTACGGGCCATTGGCTCCCGGGCCAGCGTTAGTGTCTACCCCTGTAGTGCCATATAAAGCCAATATATAGGCTTTGCAGGATAAAGACTATGCAAGATGTGGCCATATATAACCACTATATAGGCTTTGTGGGATAAAGACTGGTCACTGTTTGACCATATAGTCACTATACAGGCTTTGTGGGATAAAGACTAGTCACCCTATGGCCATATATAGCCACTATATAGGCTTTGTGGGATAAAGACTGTCACTGTAAGGCCATATAAAGCCACTATATATAGGCTTCTTGGGATAAATACTGGACACTGTATGACAATATATAGCCAATATATATGCTTTGTGGGATAAAGACTGGTCACAGTATGGCCATATATAGCCACTATATAGGCTTTGTGGGATAAAGATTGCTCACTCTATGGCCATATAAAGCCACTATATAGGCTTTGTGGGATAAAGACTGGTCACTGTATGGCCATATATAACCACTATTTGGGCTTTGTGGGATAAAGACTGGTCACTGTTAGGCCATATTTAGCCATTATATTGGCTTTGTGGGATAAAGACTGGTCACTGTATGGCTATATGTAGCCATTTTATAGGCTTTGTGGGATAAAGACTGGTCACTCTATGGCCATATTAAGTCAATATATTGGCATTGTGGGATAAAGACTAGTCACTCTATGGTCATTTATAGCCACTATATAGGCTTTGTGGTATAAAGACTGGTCACTGTAAGGCCATATAAAGCCACTATATAGGCTTTGTGGGATAGAGACAAGTCACATAATGACCCTTAAGCCAGATATAAAGGCTTCGTGGGATAAAGACTGGTCACTGTATGGCCATATATAACCACTTCATGGGCTTTGTGGGATAAAGCCCATATCATTGGCTTTGTGGGATAAAGACTATTATATTGGCTTTGAGGGATAAAGACATTTGTGGGATAAAGACACTTGGGCTTTAACGCCATAATTGAGGGATAAAGACCCGTGGGTGTCTTTATCCCTCATAGTAGTACTAATTTGAGGGATAAAGACTGTTTGTGGGATAAAGACCCCACAAGGTCTTCGCTACTGCCCTTCAATTCAAAGGAGTTCCTTTCCCAATGCCTCCCTATTTCTATGCAGCAGGAGAGTTTTGTAAAGGCTGCACCTGGTTCACTAGCAGACGTTATACACAAGGGTTCACAATGGTCACTGGAGAAAGAGCCCCCTTTCTAAAACGATAGAACATGTGTAATAATGAGAAAGAGTCATCTGAGAAAAAAGTATAATCATTTTTCATTTTACTCACTGCATGCTACGCTTGACGTGATGGTGGACCTTTGAATAATTATCTTGACATTTTTAACAGTAGGTCAGGACATATGTGAAACAACACTTGAAAATGCATGGGGCAGTGTCCGGAATGGGTCAGCTGAAAAGGGTAGTCACTTCACAGATTTCCATCTCTGGTTTTGCTCCCTCTCATCCCACATAGTGGCCCTTCCCAATTTACCAACCTGCACTGATACCAGGGTTTCAGGTCTTCTTGCTTTGATAAGTGTAAGCCCAGATCTGATCGAGTCATGATAAGGTACATCATTGGAGAAGTCTACTCATGTGGGCGTCTTGTTAGAAGCAGCAGGTTGTACTTACATATAGTAGGGTGATGTAAGGTACTACCTCTGAGGCTAACCACACATGGGGAACGTTGCCTTCCCTGCCACATACTCAGATTGGGGGATGTAAATTAAATGAGATGTTTCCAAAGGTGTTAAAAAGCCTTCCTCATCAATGTGCTTCTCAGTTAGGAAGATATTGCACTACTATGACATACTTGAGATGGCCACTACAGACTCAGGCTCAGTGCATTTTCATCATTAGTGTAGCCATCATTATCGACTGTTGGATGATATATCTTAAATAGATTTAAGTCTTGGCCAAGCATCTTCTAAGTAAGTTATGCTTACATCTGAACACCCCCCCCCCCCCCCCCAGAGGTCACCGAGAGGCCACACATTAACTCAGAATGCTGTTTACATTAAGGTCATGCCCACAGGAGGTACCTTAGATCCCGCTCATAAACCACCCTGCCCCTGGTGGTAAAGGGATTAACTAATGCTGCAGACCCTGGGTAGCTCCCTCTGTAGGCAGACACATCATTAATTAACATTGTTTACAGGATTGTGCTCAGGGTCTGTACAACCGTAGGGAGGATGGATGAGAACTTGTAGACAGAGGCTGAAGACAGATAGGCTGCTCATGTAGTTATATGCATCAAAGCATTAATGGAGTGTATTTCCCTTGAAGGGTTAAGTCCTTGCCTTGTGTTTCCCTCGCTCAGACTATCCCAAAAACAACTGCTTAGTTGGTGCCCGGCGGAGGTAGCATAGATCCAGGCAATAAAACAGTCAGAGGTCTGGTCTGCACCAGCTGGTAAAGGGATTATCTAATCCTACAAAACCCGGTGTAGCTACTATATAGATTTGTTGTTCATTCATGAAGGAGACTTAGGGGTTTGGGGTCAGGCTCTGTGTACAAATTGGCAGTAGAGGGGCAGGATATTGCCTGTATATCTAATTGGGTTAGTAGGGGGTGGTACAATAGGTCATGTCAATAGACAACCCTGGTTCCCTTCCAGCTCATTTACTACCTTAGGAGCTGTTTCTAAATGTCAATACTAATAGGCCAAAAAAATAAGAGGTATGTTTCAGGTAACAAAGACTACGGTCGTTTTGTCTGATATAAAAATGAAAAATTTTTCAACATAAATGTACCAACCATCTTCGTGTTAAGCCAAAAAATGACCCAAAAAGTGTAAAAATATGAAATTTTCTTCAAATTGTACAAAAAACGTAGGTCGGCCCTGTTTTTTCTAGGGTCGGATGGGTGACCTGAAACAAATCTCTATTTTCATTTGGCCTTATAATGCTAAGGGTTTGAGGCATAATCAGCAGTTGGGGAAGTTACCACCTCCCCATTGCTTCATATCATTGTAACAAGTTTGAGAATTTTCTCTATTTGAGTTTTTGATCATTTTTTATGCCGAAGTGGTGGCGTAGTGAATGATGTTTGCACTTTACCAGAAGCCAGAATGGGCGCCGCTATCTTGGATTGTGCCCCCATCTTGGATTGAGGAGTCACAACGCAAATTCATGCTATGTGATAACAATAAATTAATTCAAACTTTGATAGTTCCTGAGGTTGACTATAATTATACCTACCCCCACTAATATGGACCCAAGGAATTCAATGGTTCTATTGGTTTGTTGCTAATACAGCTGGTTGCTTAGCAACTGCTATTCTAATTGTTTATCTGCCTAGCAACACACATTTCCATCGTCCTGAGGTTGATTATAATCCTACCTACCCCCCCTAATATGGACCCAAGGAATTCAATGGTTCTATTGGTCTGTTGCTAATACAGCTGGTTGCCTAGCAACGGCTATTGTAATTGTTTATCTGCCTAGCAACACACATATCCTTACCCCTAACATGGACTGAAGGAATTCATAGGAACTGCCATATTTGAAGTAATATCATCCTTCCCCATGATAACCCCCTTTCCAGCCCTGCTTATTTGGTGTCTTGAATGGGTTCCCTTCGAACATACCAACCATGTATACATTATGTTTCTTCAAATGCAAGAATTGCAGTTGTTGCCGTGTATAAATATGCCTGAGGCATTTTTGTACACGGCAACAACCACAATTCTTGTTTTTGCTTTTTTCACAAGAAGTATACATGTGGTATTCCATAGAGCAATTTCAGGGAACAAACAAAAAAACTCATTTTTGCTCAATGGCAGGATCTACTAGATATAAGCTTCTACTGACCAAGCAACATATAACTCCAATAGTAGAAGTTGCGATTAAGAGTAAGGGATAATATGTTTCAAGTCATAAGATATATCAGTATTATTATGAGAATTATAGGTCTTTTTTACAGTTCATGCATTTATGTGACATATACCTGAGTACAGGAAAATTGGTGAAGCAAGAGGGGAAAGAAAATGCTGAAGTGCATATATGAATAAAAATGTGCCGTAGGTAATGGTAGAGGGGGGATATATTTACGCCTGACCCTGACTCACCTAATAGAGTCAAATAAGGACCTGTGTTCCTCTAAAGAGGTTAGTTATTCTGGAGACAACCTGGACTCGTTTTTGATGCTGTCTCTTCTCCCTGTGTAGGTGTATGCCTGGAGGCAGTAATCAGGGTACCTGATGGGTGTGGTGAGTAGACAGAGACACCTGTACAAATACTCTTACATCGGGGTGCACTCTACTCCTCCCCCTCACTACCTCAGCTGGGCTATTTACAACATTTACAAACTTTGAAATATGTACTGGGGGTTGTAATACATCTAATGAGCAAAGCCATCTATATATATGCAAACAATGATGGTCTTGGAAAATGGTCATCATAAATGGAATGTGAGGATGGACAGCCATCATTCTCAGCTTAAGACAAGTTTAGATAAACTATCCCGAACTATAAAGGATTTAGAATTCTTTGCTTATATAAATTCTTCACATTTTCATGTTAGGAAAAACATGAGCTTTAAATGAAACATGTTTAGGTTACCAGGGTGGGTAGCCCCCAGGCACACCATGTGACCATGCCTGACTGTGAATTTCACACCGTCAGTTGGCAGAAAAAGAAAGTGAGAAGAAAATTCAACTGACCCAGAATTTTGAAAAAGGCCCATAGCTGTTGCTTTTAACACTGGATGGCAAACTATCATCCAGAGCAGCCCGGGGCAGTGTTAAAAATGATTTGATGAAAAAGCTAATTATTTCTCATCTGCTTCCATCTTTGATTTTTCTCTTCACCTGGTGATAGTATTACCAGTCGGGGCATCATTGTCCGTGACTGCAGGCTATCCTTCCTTTACTAGATTAAAATTGTTTTCAGTTCTCACTTGTTTAATTATCAGGTGGATGATATCAGGTCATCCTTCAAAGATTACCATCAATCTTTCATATTCACTTCTCTATATTTATAGTATGATAACGGTACAATAGAAAAAAAAGATTTAGGGAAGCAATTATTTTTGTATTGTCATTTTCCCTCAACCATTTGAAAAAAGTTTGAATAACCTTATCGAAGAATGACACACATATATGCAAACGCAATGCTATGATGCAACAGCCCCAGACAGTACTAACCACTTAGTGTATTGCCTACTTACACATGGCAGCTTAATTAGCGTAATTACATTCACAATACTATTAAATTGAATCTCAATGCATCACAAGAATAAGCCATCATGATGAAGTGACATTTACCAAGCCACTGGCTTCAAGGTTAAATCATACCCACACAGTAATTGTTTCATGCCATCTGGTGCTAATCAAATTCACGAGTTCAAACCTATTTATGCCTCTCCACTATTAAACTGTGAACTACCCAATACAACATAACCCTTTTGGAAAATTAATAGAAAGCCTGAGCTCGAAATCTACTCGTTGACATGGTTATCCTCTAAGTACCATGGAAGATGTACATCATGTTTGTAGATATCATTGTATACATAGTAAAATATCACTTAAGGGTCTCCTGTTTTGGTCCTCGTTCCTCAAGTAATATGTTAATAATGACAGTATATAAGTATAGCTCCATTTGTTCTGTTATATAGCTAATCATGTTGACGGATAAATGCTGACTGTACATGTATTTAGGATGTCACAGTGTCAGGGTCTCAGACATGTACGGTAGGCCAATGATAGCAACAGTTACCTAAAGCCAGACTGGTGAGTTGTCGCTGGTTCTTCTTGTAATGTGACAGCAGGGAGCTAATGCCACAGCTGCATGGCAGCCAAAAAGCAGCAGCCGTCAATGTGGGGGAGGTTCTGATGAGCAAGCTCTGCATAAAAGAGTGTTTTAGAGATTGTCAAGGTTCGAGATGCATGGGTGAATATTAGCAAAACAGGAGGACAATTTTATAACCAGTTTATGTTGGAGTTTACATTTCTAATTGCCAATAATATTCACATGTTGTGGGCATTTCTCTGTTTTAGTGAAGTGGATGAACAATTTGATGTACTGGCAACACTTGATAAAAAAAATTCTCCTTCTTAAGTTCTTTTTGTTAAACCATATATCAGAGTTTTATCCCCTATCCTGCTTTTTCTCCCTTGAGTTCACTTTGTTTAAAACAGCTCCGGATGTTCATTTGTGAAATATTTAAACACATTTGTTTCAGCATGTTGCAGACAAAGACAAAGTTGTTTCGATATAACTATTAAAGAAAGTTTATTGTATGCTTCATGCCAGATTTGCAAGAACTTGCCCATGCTCAGACCTAGATATTTTGTTGCCTACACCCTAGCGTGAAATCAAAATGAACATGCTTTGATTCAGGTTTTTCATCTCATGGCTAGGTCTGGGCTCATTCATACCTCCTGAAAGCTCTCACCAGAGATCAGTGCTTAGACTATAGTTCTTATTCTTAATTCAGATCAGCGTCACAGCCGTTGGAAGCTGATCTATGCGAGAAATATTCAACAGACACAAATTCAATGGGCAGACATTGTGGCATAAACATAGGTCAGACTGCCATAGTTAATCAGTGGCCTTTACATTTAAGATACTTCTGTTCTTTGATAGCTTTAATTGATTTCCAAACAATTAACCTATATATGTTCAAATAGTTAAGCAAAAGAGACACATTGGGACTTAATTGTGGAGATTGTCAATATAGAGACCAAGAAATGAGGGTTTCTGATAAAAAGTTTGCCAAGGATCATTTTGTACAATTTTGTACCATTGATTTCCCATGCCTTGGGGCTCATTTCCCCAGTCAAAGTGACTGTCTGAGGCCTACTGCTGTGCAAGGAACAGCTAATAGGTCATTTACACGAATGGAATGGCAAATCTTCCATCTTGATCAAATTTGCTAAAGAAATGAAAGTATTTCTTTGTTTCTGGATCGAAATCCCAATAGTTTACCCTGATACACCATTGTAGGATTGTGTCATTACCCAACGTATATTACATGTTCATACTTGCTTAAGGGTCTGTCTAATATTTTTAAATCTTTAAACGTTCAATTGACTTACAGAGTGACAGTATGTTGTATTGAAAGGAAGGAGTTTTGTTTCACAAATCCTTTTGTATTACAGCAACCATTCATGCAGGTCATGCACCAAGTACTGCACTGACATCTGGGATGCTTCTCTGACATGTATCTTCCCTGTGCCCAACATTTTGCAGATTCTAATTTTAAAGAGATGGCCTTTGCTACTGCCCTTCAATTCAAAAGAGACATTTTCCCAATGCCTCCCTATTTCTATACAGCAGGAGATGTAAAGGCTGCACCTGGTTCACTAGTAGATGCTTTACAGAAGGTTCCACAATGGTCACCGGTTGCTTTAGAGAAAACCATAAGATATGGCTTACATTCAGGAGGAAGATCCCCGTTCTAAAATGATGCAAGTGGAACATGTGTAATAATCAGAAAGAGCCATCTCAGAAAATGTATTGTACAAAAGTATAGTCATAGCTCATTTTACTCACTGCTTGCTAGACATGATGATTGCAAAAATTGACTTGTGAATAATCATTATGGCATTTTAAACAGTGGGTCAGGCATTTTTCACAGATATTGGATCATGAAACGTATGAAAAACCATACATGAACATGTATGGGGCAGTGTCAGAAATAGGTTAGCTGAAAAGGGTCGTCACTTCACAAACTTCCATCTCTGATTTTGCTGTTCTTAAAGGGTTAAAGAACTCCCTTTTGTCCTACATATTGGCCTGAGTAGTATAGTATGTATCGGAACGGGACTATGCTTAAGTACTGTTTATTACTCAATCGATATGGAGCCAATCAGAGGCCTCCCTTTTGGCGGGAAATTCAAAAGCAGCCAATGAGAGGCCTCCCTTTTGGCGGGAAATTCAAATAGGTCACGTGACCGGAAGTGACCTACTTCCGGTCACGTGACCTTTGGGCGGGAAATTCAAATAGGTCACGTGACCGGAAGTGACCTACTTAAGAGGGTCACGTGACCACCATTTTGGCGGGAAATTCAAATAGGTCACGTGACTGGAAGTGACCTACTTAAGGGGGTCACGTGACTACTATGTTGGCGCGAATTTCAAATAAGTCACTTGAGATTTTTATAGATAAATAAATTTTAAAAAGAAAAAGCAAGCTGAAAGCTTGCTAATAAATATTTTAAAAATGTGGCTCTTTTTTTTTAGGGGGGGGAGCACTCTGGGGGGCACTCTTTAAGATGCATAGGGGGGAGGGGGGGAGGGGTTTTTAAGAGTAAGACTCTCTCTCTGCCTTCTCTTTTAGAGGGCAGAGAGGCGAGTCTACTGGTTCGTCTACTTACAATGTCAAAAAAAATTTGTTTTGTTTTTGGGCAAACTGAGTTTGCACAAGGAAAAAAAACAAGACTTACTTAGGGCAATAACGTCTGGAAGAGAGAGAACTCTTGCTCTAGGTTGAGCGGGACTACATGATGATGTCAGGATGTGTATTCCCATAAATACAATATGACCGGAACTAATACCTTCCTGTAACCATACTTTCCCACTGAACTGCTCAGAGCACTTGTCTGACCCTATAAGGTGTCTGCCTCCTAACTGTGGGACAGTCCCAACTAGGTTTGGGACAGCCCCACAGGATTGGAAAGGCCCAGGGAAAGACCCAGTGAGTTGGGAAGGCCCACGGAAAGGCCCATGGAAAGACCCAGTAAGTTGGGAAGGCCCAGGGACTGCCCCCAACAGATCTATATAAACGCAATGCTTGTAACGCAGATAGGAGAGAGAGAGTGCGGGCCTCCATCGTACAGATAAGGATCATCATGTAGCTGCTACTAGAGTTGTCACCACTCTCACATACATGTACATATTGTATACCATAGTATATAAAGTGTAGAGATTATGTTTCCAGTCCTTGTTGATTCTTTATTCATATGTCATTCCCCTGACATATGGTGGAGAACCTTCAAGATTCCTATCTTTTCACAAGGAGTGCTGATGGCAAAGGAGTTTTAAATATATATTATAGTTAGAAATATTCACAAGGAGCACGGAGACTGACACACCAACATGCTAGATAAGGCAGCACCACTATACAGGACCAACTGGGGAGTGGAGCCTGACACTGCAGCTATGAGTCATTCTGTGTCTGTATGCTGTTATCCCATGGAGGCACCATCATGAAGCTAAGTACAATTATATATCTATTGCCCTTAATAACAACCGTTTTCATTTCAGGATTGGAAAATGTTTAAACTTTAGTGGAACCCCCAGCCGAATAGTAAGAGCCATGCTATATAGTTGTAGAAAGTGTTAGAGCTTAAATGCAGCACCATTTAATTATTTAAAGACACTGTATAGTTTAGAAATTAGAACTTGAAATTTCAAAACAGAAAAAAATGGATGTGGATACTTTAGATAAGGCAATTGAACTTATCTATCAACTCCAATGCATTAGTTTGATATGTATATTAGCATTTATTCTGTGTCTAAATTCCATATCATTGACACCAAATAGCCCTGTTTCCCAGTGCCAAACTACAAACAGTGCCTGGGATTTTATACACCACCTGATAAGCACAAACCCCATACCACCAGAGAAAGAGGTTTTAGACCCACACACAATACCAAACCCCTTACATTCCAAAAGAGAAAGTTCCACTTAACCATTTACATCCCTATATACAGAGCCACATACTAGCAAAAAAAGGTTTACAGATCTAACATGTCAACATTAGATAGTACATCTAGTTCACAAAACAAACGCTGTAAAACAAGATTCCTATTGTTAACTACTAGTAGGTCAGTGAAAAAAAAAGAAAAACCCATATCATTACAGTAAGGGAAGGCCATCTCTCCAAAACAGGGGATTATCACAGAACAGAGGCAAAAGGCCTAGAAAGAAGGGCATATCAAATCCAACATGTAGCATTAATGCCAGATTGGTATCCCTAACTCAGCCATGCATGCAAACTATTAACAAAACCCTAAGAGAGAGGGATAAAGCTTCCTATGTTAACCAATCTGTATCAATAGCATAGCTATTCTGTCATTGTATATCATTGTAAATACAGTATGCTTGTATATTACTGATGAAACTTAATATATCAAAAATGGGTCCCTCAGTTGGATACATGCAGAGAACATGAAATATATTCACCGGTTATGTGTAGCTACCAGGGAGCTCTAATCAGCAGAGTTTAGAGTTACAAAATATAAATAACACTCAATACCAAAACACAGATCCTGTCTTTATGGAAAGTTTTTCTGCCAGAAATGAATCTAAATTCATGCTGTGGACTCAGTATTGTAAGGCAATAAATACCATGGGCAAAACCCATTCAATTGGTATTTCCCACTAAATTACCCAGTACTTCAGGAATTTCCCATAAGGCATAAAATACCATGGGTAAAACCCATTTAATTGGTATTTCCCACTAAATTACCCAGTACTTCAGGAATTTCCCATAAGGCATAAAATACCATGGGCAAAACCCATTCAATTGGTATTTCCCACAAAGTTACCCAGTACTTCAGGAATTTCCCATAAGACATAAAATACCACGGATAAAACCCATTCAATTGGGTATTTCCCACAAAAATACCTACAGTTCTGCGAATTCCCACAAAATACCCACAGGAATCACCCAAGGTCTAGCGGGCAGTGTTGGAAATCCCCCAACTAGGTCTACTAATTATCATATTAGAAAGGAGATACAATGTAGCTCTCTTGATCAATTAACAGCCCACATTTTTCTTAGATGTCATCTGACAGCTTCTTGCTAGGCCAAGATATTGTTAAATAAACAACTTGGAAAGCTAATTACAGTTTTCTGGGCTTGAAATATGAGTATCTTGACTGTAACAGCAGCCTTTTACCATATAGTCCTTCAACAGCCCCCTGTTTTAGAGCCATTTGTTCAGCGACAGCCCCCCTTTTCTCATCTTACACAGAGGCAAATATCAGAGTCACCCAATGTCGCCTAAACCGCTCTCAGACAAGGGTCAGGCACTGCTGGACTATAATAGATGGGTCAAGGGCCATTCTACTGAGGGTCAGGCTAGGCCGGACATTCAATAACAGGCTGGACTTTGGCAAACTTGCTTGAAAGTCTGGCCATGCTGGATCCTTATGCCATAGTCTGTCAATGCTGGACTCTTGCTGGCCAGACTTTCAAGCAAATTTGCCAAAGTCCAGCCTGTTATTGAATGTCCGGCCTAGCCTGACCCTCACTAGAATGGTTCTTGACCCATCTATTATAGTCCAGCAGCGCCTGACCCTTGTATGAGAGTAGTATTGGCGACATTGGCTGACTCTGATATTTACCTGTGTGTACGGGGGGAGGAGAGGGTTCACAGCCACAGCTCTCTTAAGGCAAAGCTTGCGCTTATAGAGCACTACTAGTGGTGGTCTGGATGAGGAGGCTATGGCATTTGTCTTAAAAAAGAAATAGCCATGGCACATGTCAATGTCGCTTAATTATGCTCATATCTCATGTCGATTTTAAGAATTGCTCATGTCACCTGTCACTATGTTTTTCAAGCTTCATGTCAAATGTCACTAGGCCTCATGTCGAATGTCGATTCTAAGAAACAGACATGTCGCCATCTCGAATTTAGTTGTCCACACCGCCGCTGCTGCTGCTGCTGCTGCTGCTGCTGATTTGCTGTTGCTGCTGCTGCTGTCGGTGCTGCTGCTTGTGCTGCTCGTGCAGCTGCTGCAGCTGCTGACAGCTGCTGCTGCTTGTGCTGCTGCAGTTGCTGACGATGTCACGGATGCTGTTGAGAGATGCTGCTGCTTGTGCTGCTGCTGCTGCTGACAATGTCACGGATGCCGCTGACAGATGCTACTGCTTGTGCTGCTCGTGCAGCTGCTGCAGCAGCTGCTGCTTGTGCTGCTCGTGCAGCTGCTGCAGCTGCTGACGATGTCACGGATGCTGTAGACAGATGCTGCTGCTTGTGCTGCTTGTGCAGCTGCTGCTGCTGCTGACGATGTCACGGATGCTGCTGACAGATGCTGCTGCTTGTGCTGCACGAGACCGAGTAGCCGCTATTACTAATGCTACTAATACTAGTATGAGAAAATACATTTAGTCAGTTGATTAAATCAAGGAGGTTTTCTGACTTCAGTGGATCGTTTAGCCATCGGCCACGGGCAAAACTTGAAACCATTTTATACATGGGACAATTAGCAGAGTCGAAACGTGTTGGTACGATGGGGTCGATCATGTTCATCATCAGTTCAGGCAAAGGAAGTGTGTCGACAGCACGCGAAAACTTCATGTCTGGATGTTTCAACACAAGACCTTTTATCACACTCACACAGCTGCTTTGAAGAGTGAATCCTTGACCAAACTTGAGCTTTTCCAACACAGCTTTGGCCTCTTTCTGTGCAATAAGGGATCTCTCTTTCGGGTTCATCTCAGAACTGTCTAGCATGTCCTCAAAGTCTTTAACATAATGTTCCAACGGGCTACAAATGATGCACTCCAGATCAACGTCCGTATATGTCGTCTCCTCGCACCATATTGTGTCTTCTCCTGTTTCGAATTCCGTCATCTTCTGAACAATCTCCTCCTGAGTGCCTTGCATATATCGAAGCTCCTTCAAGGACCTGATAACTTGTATGGTGAAGACTGAACAAATACCTGAAGGGTTTTATCATGAGTCAGGCCAAGTATACGGAGCTAAGAAAAATAGCTCCAACAAAATCTTCTCCCTCTGTCCAAATGAAACTACTTCCGTTCCGATGAAGTTGAAGCATGCTTCTATCCATTGCTCCTTGGTGACGTCCTTCCAATGTTTCTTTACCTCACATGCATCATAGGGCACTGTTTCTCTTCCTGCTTCAAGTGGGAGTTGCTTTTTCTTTCTTGGACTCATTTGGAGAGAGTTCAATGCTCTGTAGCGTCAACACTTTGATAAGTAAAGAAAATAGCAGAACTAACCATCATAACATGCTGAGCGAGGGTAGAGTGGACGATGCTACGATGATGAAGGGCGGGTCGAGAAAGTGTGATGGGTGAGAGCGGCGTTTCACTCCTTATGTACCCTGTCCTAGATAATCCTCTTAAACGGCTGAAAAGACTCTCTCAGTACAGAGCCTCTACTCAATTAAGAGATCTGTTAAGTAAGTTTTCACATGCTACCTGACTACTGCAGGTGGGTTTAGACTCAAGCAGCTTAGTGCACACATGTGTCTGTTAGAAAAGCTACTTGCACACCTGCCTTCCTTTTTCACTAGTATTTACCCCCTGCCGACTAATAAGGCGCCTATACACGTGTCAGCCTCCTTATATACGCCTTCTTGCCTCTAGAGCTAAGCTACTTACCGTTGTTTTCAGCTGCCGCAGGCTGACTGGCAGCTATTTAAAAGAGAATACCTGTTACCTGTAAAACGGATCAGGGGGTTATGAGATTAGAGTGTGTATACAAAAAAAAAAGCTACAGGGGGCGTGAAGCAAGCGAGAGTGTGTCTGTCTGTGAGGTAGAGACGAGTACATGTGGTAAGCGACTTAAGTGTAAAACAAAAGCACCTCCTCTTGCCACGGTGAGTGGAGCGGACGGCGGCTGGCTAGTTGAATAAGCGTCAGCTTAGAAGATAATCCGTCCACGGGCTGGCGCGTCACACCTGTCGTTAATCACCTCCTGTAGTCTTTGTATACACAGTTGACCTGGCTTTATCTCTTCACCAGCTATAATCCCATATACATGTAGCGCACGTTACACTTGTTATCTCTCTTTTCATGCTGATGGATTAGGGGTGGAAGGGTCCAGGTGAAAAGCAATTTGATTCCTCTCTGGAAGAGGGTGGGGCTCTAGGTGAAAACAAGCTTAGAACATCAGGATTAGCCGCTCTCTCAGCTATATGAAGAGCCTCAATTTTTATCTCTGCCCACTTCGTCTTGTTGTACACTATCAGTCACGAGGCAGACGCTCTAAGTAGCAGATGTTTGCAGTATGGTTTATACAGAGGTTACCTGCTGATAGGATTTTGTCTAAAAAAAAAGAAATGGGGTGAGTAGATCGCTTTTTTTTCTAAAAAAACCCACTTAGAACTCGGGTATGAATATGTAGCACTGTAAATAGTTAGTGTGAGTACACAGTAGAATCTACGGTACTATAGTCTTAACTGTCTAAAGACTGTGGAGCGCGTTAATGTGCAGTCTCCTTACTAATTTCACTTGACCAGGCTGGCAGGGTCAACTAGTCTAGGTAATTACAACCACAAGGGCGGCTACTCAACATCCAAGTAGACCTACTACTACGAGATTGTCTTTTGACCACTCTGCTGCCGCCTGGTGATTACATGCTCTAGTATAGTTCTCCGCTCTTTTCGTCAGATGGCGCCACAATAGGATTTTTGTACATTTCCACGATACTCGCGAACATTTTAACACATAATGAGCTATATAAAGCAACAAAGTGTGCTTCTAATATATTAAATATAAAAAACAAGTCAATGTTGTGTATTTCTGATAGAATGAGTCAGTTTCTTTAAATATCAACTAAACTATAGCGAGATGAAAATACTACACCATATCTAAGGCGATATAAAAGCTATACATAGTCAGAACCTCTCACGGATCGGTATTCTGTCTGCAACGGATCACTCCAACTGGTCCTCGTATGCCACACACGGCTCTGCCCAACAGGGCTTTGAGCTTTGAGGCTTTGAGGCTTGATCCATGCTGCCCAACATGAGGTGTAATTAATTACGCTGATGTTGCGCAGCAGCGGCAGCATCTAACTCTCATCGGAGTTAGTCGGCCCCTCTTTAGGGGCCACACAATAAACAAAGAATATACTGAATCTGGGACCTGCTGGCGAGGCCCCCAACTGTGAGGTCATTATTGTCCACATTGGTAATATCAATTAAACTTTAGACAACACCCACCTTAAGTATCATTAACAGGCAATATCTATAAACTTAGCATCCTCCTGGTTACCACATTTAGCACCAATTTTACAACTCACAGTGGACACCCTTGAAGATAACACCAGCCCCACCCCACTTTTTATTGCCCTGCTGATTTCTCCAAAACATTGGGTATCTAGTCCAGCTGTGAGCTCATTAGGCAAGCCCTTTGTCGGCCTCGCCAGCAGGTCCCGGATTCAGTATAGAAAGACTAAGGGGGCATTCACAAACGACACTCCTTTTTCTACGGGGGGTAGGTCTTTAGGTTTAGTACTATCTGTGTCATTAGGCCATTTAAGTGACATGTGACATGGCCATTCTTAAAATCGACATGTGACATGGGGCTTAGTGACATGAATAAAAAATTCTCAATTACTGTAAAGTAGGCTACCCAACTCTTCCTTCAAATTCCGTCCTTGTGGGTAGTCAAATTTTCAAAAAATTCCTGGGGTCTATGGTCCCAAGAGTCCAATTGTATCAATTACGGTGCCCCTACATTTTCCCCTTAGTGACACTAGTGACATGACTTTTTCCTTAGTGTCATGTGACATGGTCATTTCTTAAAAATCGACATGTGACATGGGGACCCCCCATCTACTGTAAACATACTTTATTTCGCGCTGTACATATTTTCGCGATTTTCGCGGATCCCCCTTGTCTTGTTGCTATAACAACATAGATGAGGTTAAACAAAAAATAAGTGGTGTCCAAAAAAAGCACCCCCCATGACGTCCACGTTCAGACCCCCGCAAAGGGTTACATAACAATAAGTACAAAGACCCTCTTTTCATGACAATACACGTTCATCTCAAACCCCCAGCACCCCTATAAATAGGGCTAAGTACCTGTCCCGACTCCCCTGCCACTGCTGCTGCTGCTGCTGCTGGAGGGGTACCGAGAACTACGCCCTTTTAAAAAACTAAGTAAAAATATCCTTCTTCATGTCCAGTTACATACAATGTCGATCAATTTGACACTATAGCAGCATGTCTCCATATCTGTATGCTGCATAAATGCACAATACACGGTTTTGCACACACTTAAACTAAGGCTAACATGGGTGACCTATATAGATATGGTACTCTCGTTTTCGGGGCTAGTAGAAATTAGGCCTCTAATATGGACGTTCCGGGTTTGAACCCTCACTAAGTTTTAGTCAAAACGTCTGGCCACGTCGCCTAAGGCGACGAAAGCGCGTCAGGGTGTTTATAGGGTTCGAACCCGTGAGCTTCTCCTTGGGGCCACAAAAAAACGCTTCAGGCTTGGAATCCCATAGGAAAGAAATTTTGGGGTTTTGGACTTTGGGCCTTAATTTGGGGGTGATCCCGGGCTGATAGAAAAATAATTCTTGGACGAGCGGATAGCTCTGGATCTCTTTTTATCTAAAACAGCAAAAAATTGATTATGGTTCCGCCGCAATTCCTCCGACGAGGGGTAATCAGCCCCCCCTCTTGCCAATTAAGGCAGTGAATTTTGACAGCGCGTAATCGCTCGCAGCTATCGCGGACAGACCTCTTGGCTATGTCGGCATCTTAGTATGGTTCGTGTGACCTACTTAGAGGCTCACACTGTGGGGGTGTGTCCGGCGTTCGGCGCGCTGATTGGCTACTAGTGGGAGGTGCCGTGCTGTGTTAGGAACTTTGCATATTTGGGAGGGGTGTTAAGCAAGAGCACGAGCAGAAGCGAGCACACCATTTGCACAATCCGGCCGTCGCGTTGGTAGCCCTACTACCCGTCGCGCATTCAACTGGAGTCTTAAGTGTGACAAATGACGATTCTTTGTCGACGCGACTATTAACATCAGCAGCATCAGCAGCATCAGCAGCATCAGCAGCAGCGGCAGCAGCATCGGCAGCAGCTATAAGGTGAAAACATGTTCAGACACGGTCGGCGTGTGAGGCCTGTCCAGTCACGTCCGAGCAGGTTCGAACAAGTTCGAACGTGTCTGAACATGTTCCCGAGTGCAAGACGCGTGCACACACACACATACACACACACAGACACACACAGACACACACACACACAGACACACACACAGACACACACAGACACACACACACAGACACCCCCACACACACCCACACACCCACACACCCACACACCCACACACCCACACCCAAACACACACCCACACATTTTCTGTATGAGAATTCAGACCTGAAGCTGCTCAGTGTACGGGACTAGGTTTTGTCATATGCCCTACGGACGCTACTCGAGGGGGAATAAGAGAGCTGTCTCACCATGGCATGGGCTGGCTGTAGTTTATGTTTCGGTACCTACAACCAAACAGCCAGTACCCACCCCAGGGCTTCATGTCGCACGCGGGAAAAGTATAAAGATTCGAACAGTGGCGCCAACTGTCGGAATAGCGGGTACACTACGTCAGTAGTTCTTTTGTTCTCCACTGAGTGACTGGGCGAAATGTAGTCGGTAGCGCTATTTTCTGTGTGCTGTTCTGTTCATTTTCTACACTTAACGCTTAAATAGAACATGTGTTTGTACAAGCTAGCCGTTTTTATCAGTACAAAAATTAAATAAGCATCGGATAGAACAATAAAAAATGAGAAAGTAATCCAGCACTTAGTATAACGCGTCAGTTTTATCATGAGACACCGAAAGTCTGGTTCTTTCGGGTGCATAAGACAGTCGGCCGAGAGCTCCAAACCAACCAAAATGTACCAGAGTGCAATCTATCTCAGAACGTACCCGACAGGGCAGGGGCCCTCTACACCCCAGCTCTGATGAGCAAGCGACATTGTTACAGAGTCCTATTCCTTTTTTGAGGTGGGACCAAATTTGAAAAAAAGAATGAACTCAAAAAAAAAAAGCCTTAAGATTGAAAGAGTTGTAGATGACAAATTTAATGAGGAATTCGTATTCATTAGTTTACAAATAGCCAGTGTAAGTACACCTATGTATAGGAGAGAGACCTTGCTTATTTCTTATAGGGTTGTAGGATAGTCACATCATGATGCACATCATCATAAACGCATCATGATACATTTCAATCTTTTGGTCGTGTAGCAAGAGTCCTAACACTCAGTATACTCATCATGTAGTCCCGCTCAACCTAGAGCAAGAGTTCTCTCTCTTCTAGACGTTATTGCCCTAAGTAAGTCGCGTTTTTTTTCCTTGTGCAAACTCAGTTTGCCCAAAAACAAAACAAAAAAAATGTTGACATTGTAAGTAGACGAACCAGTAGACTCTCCTCTCTGCCCTCTAAAAGAGAGGGCAGAGAGCGAGTCTTACTCTTAAAAACCCCTCCCCCCCCTCCCCCCCTATGCATCTTAAAGAGTGCCCCCCAGAGTGCTCCCCCCCCCCTAAAAAAAAAGAGCCACATTTTTAAAATATTTTTTAGCAAGCTTTCAGCTTGCTTTTTCTTTTTAAAATTTATTTATCTATAAAAATCTCAAGTGACTTATTTGAAATTCGCGCCAACATAGTAGTCACGTGACCCCCTTAAGAAGGTCACTTCCAGTCACGTGACCTATTTGAATTTCCCGCCAAAATGGTGGTCACGTGACCCTCTTAAGTAGGTCACTTCCGGTCACGTGACCTATTTGAATTTCCCGCCCAAAGGTCATGTGACCGGAAGTAGGTCACTTCCGGTCACGTGACCTATTTGAATTTCCCGCCAAAAGGGAGGCCTCTCATTGGCTGCTTTTGAATTTCCCGCCAAAAGGGAGGCCTCTGATTGGCTGCATATCGATTGACTAATAAACAGTACTTAAGCATAGTCCCGTTCCGATACATACTATACTACTGGCCTGTCCCAATTTACCAACCAGGGCTTCAGGTCTTCCTGCTTTAATAAGTGCAAGCCCAGATCTGATGGCTATCTTTATGAGTCATGATAAGGTCTATTATTGGAGAAGATTACTTGTGTGAGTGTCTTGTTACAAGTAGCGGGTTTTACTTATAGATATCACAGAGATATCAGGCACTACCTCTGGGAACTGCCAATCATACAATGTTGCCTTCCTTGTCATCTACTCTAATTAAAGGTCTTAAAGTAAATGGGACTTTTCCTTTCGAAAAGGCTGCTCACGTGTTAAAAAAGCTTTCCTGGTCGTCAAACTGTCAATGTTTTCAGTAAGTAAAATACTGCACTATAGTCTGCGGCACCAAGAAAGGGACTATTGAACTAGGCTTGTTTTCTATGTGAAATAACATGTAGAAACAACTCAAATGGGCACAAAATATTTCCCGATGAAGAGCTAAACACATACACATGAATATGATTATTTACAATCAGGAAAATTGTTCATTCTCTTGCTCGTAAAGTGCAGTTTCATGACAATACTGGGAAACACTCTTTATTTCACACTAGAAGTATAGGGAATATCATCAAAATTTCCCCCAAGTGCTGATTTTAAGCAATTTTTAAATATTTCGATCTCACTTTGTGGAAAGGCTCACATTTGCATTTCTTTAACCAGAATGTTCTAAATGGTACCATTGTGAAGAAAAAATTGTTCCCTCATTTATTTGATGACTAATTCCATCTCTGACAGTGTATTTCAATTTCTATAGGTGCTAATGCAAATCAAAGTCAACAAAAATACAACATTTCAGAAATGTTTCTAGGGTATTTACAAATTTCACAATTACCCACATTTCTCAAGAGAAACATGACATTGTCATTACCTTAAACTACAGAGTCTCGGCTAACAAGAAAAATGTGGCTTTGACCACGGTCGGGTTTGCTGGCAAACCCGACCGTGGTCAAAGCCACATTTTTCTTGCATCCGCCACGTCGCAAAATAATGTTGTGAGATGGTGTGTTGTGTAATGATTAAGTGATATGCAAACACATGCAATCAGGTTCCCCTGGACTAGACTGGTTCTATGGAAGTACAATTACTTCAAGTCTATCAGCTGACCATGTAATTACACTGCAGCCATATTTCTATTCCCAGATAAAAACAACAGTGTCCCCTTGGAATTTTGATTACTATTTGGATTCAGAACTTCCAGGTACATGCAGCACCACAGAGACAGCCTGTACCGGTACTGTGAGGCCCAGGGGTGCTGCATGTCCCTAGGGACCCCCTGTACCGGTACTGTGTGGCCCAGGGGTGCTGCATGTCCCTGGGGACCCCCTGTACCGGTACTGTGTGGCCCAGGGGTGCTGCATGTCCCTGGGGACCCCCTGTACCGGTACTGTGTGGCCCAGGGGTGCTGCATGTCCCTAGGGACCCCCTGTACCGGTACTGTGTGGCCAAGGGGTGCTGCATGTCCCTGGGGACCCCCTGTACCGGTACTGTCACGGACCAGAAGGGAGTAGTTACTTCTCCATTTATTAGTACTGAAACACTACTGATTTATATATTGAGCTTCATCCATCCACTACTTTCCCAAACAGTAGTCTACTCTATGTATACTGAAATTACTTTGATACTTGGAAAAGTCGTAGTGCATTGAAATACCCCCTTGAATTTTTTGGAGAAAGTCCACTTTTCAAGGTTGGGCCTATGGGACCAAAATAAGCGCTATCATTGATTTCTCGGAAAGTACTGCATGGAATTGTCCAAAATTTAGGACAGCAACCCTGATATGCTATGGAAAAGTCGTAGTGCATTGAAATGTCCCCTTGAATTTTTTGGAGAAAGTCCACTTTTCAAGGTTGGGCCTATATATGGGACCAAAATTAGCACTATCATTGATTTCTCGGAAAGTACTGCATGGAATTGTCCAAGAATTTAGGACAGCAACCCTGATATGCTATGGAAAAGTCGTAGTGCATTGAAATACCCCCTTGAATTTTTTGGAGAGAGTCCACTTTTCAAGGTTGGGCCTATGGGACCAAAGTTAGCGCTATCATTGATTTCTCGGAAAGTACTGCATGGAATTGTCCAAGAATTTAGGACAGCAACCCTGATATGCTATGGAAAAGTCGTAGTGCATTGAAATACCCCCTTGAATTTTTTGGAGAAAGTCCACTTTTCAAGGTTGGGCCTATGGGACCAAAATTAGCGCTATCATTGATTTCTCGGAAAGTACTGCATGGAATTGTCCAAGAATTTAGGACAGCAACCCTGATATGCTATGGAAAGGTCGTAGTGCATTGAAATACCCCCTTGAGTTTTTTGGAGAGAGTCCATTTTTCAAGGTTGGGCCTATGGGACCAAAATTAGCGCTATCATTGATTTCTCGGAAAGTACTGCATGGAATTGTCCAAGAATTTATGACAGCAACCCTGATATGCTATGGAAAAGTCGTAGTGCATTGAAATACCCCCTTGAATTTTTTGGAAAAAGTCCATTTTCAAGCTTGGGCCTATGGGACCAAAGTTAGCGCTATCATTGATTTCTCGGAAACTACTGCATGGAATTGTCCAAGAATTTAGGACAGCAACCCTGATATGCTATGGAAAAGTCGTAGTGCATTGAAATAACCCCTTGAATTTTTTGGAAAAAGTCCGTTTTTCAAGCTTGGGCCTATGGCAAGAAGCACTTAGCACCTCGCCTATGGGCATAGTGTGACAAGCCTCCCCCCTCTAGCCCCATCTACCCCCCCATGAAAGTGGGCGACCTTGTGTGCTCACTATTGAAAACTATGGAGAATAGGGAGTTTTATGTGGTTCTTTTGAGTCTTTATTAGAGTGATACCAAATGAAAGGAAGGGGTTTTCTAGACCAAAAAATCCTGCTGAATCCAAATTTTGTGGTCTTGATTCCCAAAAACTGAGCAAATACACTCAAAAATGAAGTTTAATGATGTAAAGTATTAAGAAAATGTACAAAATAATGTTGAAAATGTTTGGGACATTAACTATATATAAACCTGTCAATCAAAATCAGTACCTCAATCTACCTATTCAAAATTGGCCTATCCCTCAATCTGACAGGCATTCTTCCTATGTATCACTCTACCTATCCTGCACACTGCCTATCCCTCAGCCTACCTATCCCTCAAGTTACCTATCCTTTGAATTAGAACCTTCTCTTGGATTAGCTCATCCCTCCAAAAGCCTAAAGGATAAAGCCTATCCCTCTCCTTGCTACTCCTGCCCACTTTCTGTGCCTACCTATCACTGAGTCTACCTATCCCCAATATGCCTATCACCCAACCTACCTATCCCTCATTGTGACTATCCCTCACTCTGCCTATTTGCCATGTTTTATCAGCCTTATCCATATTATATTTTTAACTTTGCCCATCTGCTAAACATAACATTCCTCACCATGTCCACTATGATTTGTACCTATCCTCAATTTTCCTATCACCCAGCCTACCTATCCCTCATTGTGACAATCTCTCACTCTGCCTATCCCTCATGTTTAACTTGCATTATTTTTCTGTTTAATTGATCCTATCTACTAAAGTTAACAGGCCTACAATTTTTATGGATAAGTTAATTTTCCTATCACCCAGTATACCTCTCCTTCATTATGCCTATGCTGGCATATCCCTCATGTCTAAACTACACATTCCTCAGACTCCCTAGCCCCATGGCTTTTACATATCCCCACCTTGAAAGATGCTCTCCATACCTATCTCTCAAACTACTTATTAGACACATACTACCTATTCTTTTCACACTTGATCTTCCTGAATACCTATCCCTCATGCCCTCTATGACTGTCCCTCATTTTGCCTCTCCCTCATGCTCCCTATAACTTTTTACTGTTACCTATGGTGACCATTCCTTAATCAACATACCCCTAAGGTATCTATCCCACAGTTTACTTGCACATATACCTCCATCTAGCTATCATTCAAGTTTCATATCATTCAGCCTACCTATCCCTCATGATGCCTATCCTTCATGCTGTTGCGGTATATCCCTCAGTGTGTCTAACCTGTCGTATACATATCCCTCACCTTGTGTTCTGTTCTCTCTTTCTATTTCTCAGTCTGCCTCTTATAAAGTATGCCTGTCCCCCTCTGTGCCTATCCTTCAGCCTGCATATCTCTCATGTCTCTGTGCACAGCCCTTAGCCCCTTAAATGTTCGTGCTTGTCCAGATCTATGCCTGACATTGCCTGCCCTGAAGATGCCTAGCTTTCTCTTTATCTATCCTACTTGCTCACTCTAGCTCTCTCTCTATCTTCCTATCCCCCATGCTGCATATCACACATTCTGTATATTCTTCATTTAACCCATTTCTCTATTTACCCATCAGCAGATATTGGCCATGGGTGATAGGAGGACAGGGGAAATGTCAGGGGCAGGGATATGCAACATGTAGTATAGATGGATACATTAAAGGCTTCACATAAAAACATGAAGGGGATGAAGGATAGGCACTCTGAGGATATAGGTAGACTCAATTATATGAAGCATGAGTGATAGGTAGATGAAGGTACATGTGTATGTACACTGTGGGATAGGTACCTTAGGTGTATGTTTACTAAGGAATAGTGTATGTAGATTGGGAAAAAGGAAGGCTGGGAGACCTTAGATAGGTAAAAGATTATAGGGAGTATTAGGGATAGGCAGAATAAGGGCTAGTCATAACATGAGGGATTGGTATTCGGCAAAATGAAGTCTGAGAGGGATAGGTAGTGTGGGTAATAAGCAGTGTGAGAGATAGATATGGAGGGTATCTTGCAAGGTGGGGATATGTAAATGCCATGGGGGCTAGGGAGTCTGAGGGATGTGTAGGTTAAGCATGAGGGATATGCCAGGATAGGCTCAATGAAGGATAGGTTGACTAGATGATAGCAAAATTAACTTATACATAGAAATAGTAGACATGTTATGTTGAGCTCCATGTGGGATTAGATAAATTGAATGTAGATGAAACATGAGGGATAGGCAGAGTGAGGGATAGTCACAATGAGGGATAGGTAGGCTGGGTGATAGGAAAATCGAGGATAGGTAAAAATCATAGTGGACATGGTGGGGAATGTTATGTTTAGCAGATGGGCATAGTTAAAATATGGATAAAGCTGATAAAACATGACAAATAGGCAGAGTGAGGGATAGTCACAATGAGGGATAGGTAGGCTAGAAGATAGGAAGATTGGGGATAGGTAGACTCAGTGATAGGTAGGCACAGAAAGTGGACAGGAGTAGCAAGGAGAGGGATAGGCTTTAGCCTTTAAGCTTTTGGAGGGATGAGCTAATCCAAGAGAAGGTTCTAATTCAAAGGATAGGTAACTTGAGGGATAGGTAGGCTGAGGGATAGGCAGTGTGCAGGATAGGTAGAGTGATACATAGGAAGAATGCCTGTCAGATTGAGGGATAGGCCAATTTTGAATAGGTAGATTGAGGTACTGATTTTGATTGACAGGTTTATATATAGGTAATGTCCCAAACATTTTCAACATTATTTTGTACATTTTCTTAATACTTTACATCATCAAACATCATTTTTGAGTGTATTTGGTCAGTTTTTGGGAATCAAGACCACAAAATTTGGATTCAGCAGGATTTTTTGGTCTAGAAAATCCCTTCTTTTCATTTGATATCACTCTAATAAAGTCTCAAAAGAACCACATAAAACTCCCTATTCTCCATAGTTTTCAATAGTGAGCACACATAGTCGCCCACTTTCATGGGGGGGTAGAGGGGGGGGGGGCTATAACATGGGAATCTACCGAGTCGGACATCCTACCCTATATAATCCTTGCCTATGGGACCAAAGTTAGCGTTATCATTGATTTCTCGGAAACTACTGCATGGAATTGTCTAAGAATTTAGGACAGCAACCCTGATATGCTATGGAAAAGTCGTAATGCATTATAATAACCCCTTGAATTTTTTGGAAAAAGTCCATTTTTCAAGCTTGACTCGAATCATCATAGCAATACTCATGTCGTACCATTGTTTTGTTGGTCTCGGCCGTCGCTGACCAAAAGTGTCCGTGGATACCGCGGAATGCAAGTAATCTTTTCTATTGGCAATGATCAGGGACAAATACATTGGGTTTCTGACATTGGAATTAAAAGGGTCACCAGGAAGGTAATTGCAGAAGTAATTGTTCGTGACCTGCACCCAATAAATTATTTTCTGATCACAAGCGGCCCTAGCTCGTGATGCCTTTGTTCAGGCTCAGGCAGAAGTAAAACATGTGTTTACCGGCTGCAACGATGTGGCAATAGCCTAATATCGGGATAGGCTTGAAGGGGCAACTATCAACATAAGTTTCCATGAGTGATTGCTGTTTATTGTAATCCGCACAATATTATTTTCATTGTCATAATCCGCCCTGTGACGTCATAATGCCCCAGGCGGCGCCGTCTCAAACCGAAAGCATTAATAGGGTTTGCCGGCGCCGCCCAAAGGCCGCGCCACCAGTCGCTTCGCTCCCGGGCCGCTGGCGCGGCTGGCAAACCCGAAAAAAACGTTTTTTACATGAAGATGATGCGACTACTAGTGCCAAAGTAGTGGATCATAACATGAAATGCAAAAGGGCAAACATAGTTTTGCAGTCCCTTTCTTGGTGCCACGGACTATAGTATAACATTCTTTCCAGCATCTGAAGCAACTATCACCTTTCCTAGTAAGTCAATGGAATTAGAAGAACAATGTCACATGGTTGATGCAACCCTGAAGGTAAGCATGAAGCATGATTGTAGCCCTCCGAACATGACTTTGACCATTATGAAAAAAGGGTACAGCAGATAAAAGTACTTTACAACCCTTACCGGGTTGAACCACTCTTACTTTTTGATGAATCTCTTATCAAGCAGAAGATAGGAACCAGTTAGACTGGATATGCTAGCACCAAGCTGCATAAGTGTAGCTTATGTTTGGTTGTATTAACATAATACTCAATAATCTCTCCTCCCAAATTCAAAAATAACAGGGGTCCACTGGTACCAACCAGGCTGCTCGTACAGACCACCAGCAACACTCCTATCTACCACGTCCTCAACTCTCCTTGCATCTATCACTACAAAGCCGTAAATTGAGGTAGAATTCAGCTAGAACCCTCGTTTTCCCCATAGTTGACTCTGCTTTGTGCGCTGACTTCAAATATGATATTGTACCAACATTTGAAAGGAGGATTTGAAATAAGTGTTTAGAACTTGGGCAATGTCAATTTAACAATGCTGTTTGAGGAGAGGGGTAGCCGGTGAATTTAGTCAAGATATGAAGAAAAGAAAAACAAGCTGTGAGAAGTGTCCAATATTCATTAGTTCCCTCAGACTATGAATATGTGTTGATGAGTCTGCCTAGGGTTGAACCAAAAAGGGCAGCATAATGCATTAAAGCATGATGCCCTTTGTTTCAACAATGCATGAATATATGAGTGGCCAGTAACTTGCTATTGCTACATTCAAGCATCATTCCAATCCTGAGGATCATGCAACATGTGGTCCTTAAAGGGCTTATTATTAGCCTACAAGGTGAGAAATGTAGAGCCATATTAAGAATTGAAATTGTGTTTTAATATCAGTTATTTGGAGCAATGTGAAGATAACCTTTGCCAATCATAAACTCCTACAGTATCACCTACATATTGGGCAATGCAGAAATGCCAAGACACATTGAAATAGAATGATTCATTTTAATATAAGTTTCTTGAAAGGATCTAAAGGATGACCCTGCAATTTGTTAAATGGCTAATGAAAAAATCCAAAGGTCATTTGATAGGGGAAAGTTCCATTTCAATATTGGTTTTAGGAAGTATCTGAAAAAATCAACTACATCTACTATAGATATGCTATGGTGAGTAATCTATGTCTTATATGACAAGAGAAGGCATACTATATTGTAACATTGAATGCATCAAGCTTTGTATCAGATCAAAACCAAAACACATTCTTAAATCAAAAAGATTCATTGATATCAGCGAAAGAAAAACGTCCTACATTCTAGATGTCCCTCCCAGTCAGATAGTCCTTAGGATCAAACATCACTGCACTGGGAGAGTAAGGCCAACAACGTTAGTTTTTGGTAACATTGTGGGGCAAACTAGACCTGACCAGCCCATTTAAAAAAGAAAAATTATTATTTCATGCTCCTCAGTCACCAGTGATTAACCAGCACTGACCAGCTCATCTTACTCTTTCCATTTCAATTAGTATGAGACTTTATAAGTAAGGTATTAGTCATATTTTGTATGATAATTTTTGAATATCAGTTTGTCAATACTGACCAATACACCCAGGGTTAACCTGAGATGGCCACTAGAGACTAAGGCTCAGGGCATTTTCATTATTAGTGTAGCCATCATTAACCACTGGTGGATGATATATCTTAATTGAATTTAAGTCTGCACTAATCATCTTTTAAGTAAGTTATGCCTATATCTAGATCCCCCCCCCCGAGGTCACATAGAGGCCATCTGTTGGTGTTTACGTTAAGGTCATGCCCACAGGAGGTAGCTTAGATCCTGCTCATAAACCACCCTGCCCCTGGTGGTAAAGGGATTAACTAATGCTGCGGACCCTGGGTAGCTCCCTCTGTAGGCAGACACATCATTAATTAACATTGTTTACAGGATTGTGCTCAGGGTCTGTGTAACTATAGGGGAGGATGGATGAGACAGAGGCTGAAGACAGATGGGCTGCTCATGTAGTTATATGCATCAAAGCACTAATGGAGTGTATTTCCCTTGAGGGGTTAAGTCCTTGCCTTGTGTTTCCCTCACTCAGACTATCCCAAAAACAACTGCTTAGTAGGTGCCCGGCGGAGGTAGCCTAGATCCAGGTAATAAAACAGTCAGACGCCCTGGCTGCACCGGCTGGTAAAGGGATTATCTAATCCTACAAAACCCAGCATAGCTCCTCTGGAGATTTGTTGTTCATTCATGAATGAGATTTAGGGGTTTAGGGTCAGGCTCTGTGTACAAATTGGCAGTAGAGGGGCAGGATTTTGCCTGTATAATTGGGTTTGTAGGCAGTGGCACAAAAGGTTATGTCAATAGACAATCCTGGTTCCCTTCCAGCTCATTAGCTGTATCTCTATGTCAATAGTAATAGGCCATAAGAATAAAAGGTATGTTTCAGGTAACAAAGACTACGGTCGTTTTGTCTGATTTAAAAAAAAAGAAAATTTTCAACATAAATGTACCAACCATCTTCTGTGTAAAGCCAAAAATGACCCAAAAAGTGTAAAAATATGAAATTTTTGTCAAAATTGTACAAAAAAAGTAAGTCGGCCCTGTTTTTTCTTGGGTCAGTCGGGTGACCTAAAACAAATCTCTATTTTCATTTGGCCTTATAATGCTGAAGGTTTGAGGCATAATCAGCAGTTGGGCACTGCTTGATATCATTGTTTCAAGTTTGAGTTTTTTCTTTTTGAGTTTTTTGATTATTTTTTATGCCGAAGTGGTGGCGTAGCCACCTGGTGGTGCCCCCAGGCACCACCAGAACGAGATATGGTCTTGGATTGTGCCGCCATCTTGGATTGAGGAGTCACAACACAAATTTATGCCTGAGATTGATTATAATTATACCTACTGTAGGGGCACGAATAATACGTGTACATATAAGGTCCGTGGAGTCAGAGCGGTAAGTGCCTCCAACGGACACTAGGTGGCAACACCTAAGCCATGTCCTTTCGGTTATCCGGTAGCGGAGCCAGGCAGGGCACTCCAGACGGCGCTACGGAGGAGTGCCACGTCGACTCTGCTTGGTCCGCGCTCAGGGTATATAAGAGGCCGAGGTTGGCTACCTCAGGGAGTTCGTCCCAGGACGAGCTCTGACCCACACCTTTCGTACCTTCGCTTTGATAGGGGCACCTACACCCCTCCCACATTATGGCTCCTGCACCAGCCATGCTGGCTCAGGGCTTGACTGTCCGGTATTGCTAAGACTTCGAACTACCGATAGAATCCTGTGTGTCTTCGAATGGTTGAAAGACCAAGTGAACCGAGTAAAAACCTTTGTGTACTTTTGAGGCTGTGATCGAATAAAAACCTGTTGCATTCAAACCGAATTTGGAACCTGTGTTTGCGTTATACGCATATGAAACCCCTACATTGGTGCCGTGACCAGTTTGGGAGAAACACAGAATAGCACAGTCGGTTAGGGTGAACATGGCTGAACAGGCAAAGGGTGGAGCGTCCCTTCATCCTATTTCGAGTCCCGATCCGGAGGTGGTAGCAGCCCTTAGAAAACACTATGGGACGAGCCGTTCGAGTTCGACACCAGAACCAAGGAGAGGCAATCCTGATTCTATTCGGAAAGATCTGGGGTCAAACCTAGAGGATTCTTTGTTTGAAACTGGCGGTTCGAAGAGGCACATTGCTCCTATGCCAACACAGGGCATGAGCATGCTGCATGCTGAACGACACCAGCGGCAAGAAGTGACACGTCGTCACTTCGCCGAAGAGAAGAGTCGATTCGAGGAAGCAGGGATTGCAGAGATGGACAGGATGAATGCAGAGTTTGAAGCTTTGAGTCATCGGTTTGTACAGCTCCGGAACAAGAATGAAGAGTTAGACGGGGCGACAATGGAGAAGCAGAACTGCTTAGACACAACGAAGGCGGAACTGGAACATATGGAAGACCAGTTCTCTCATCAGCAGAATGTCTTGCGGCGACGTACTGAGGCTCTTGAACAGCGTCAAGATAAGACCGTACAAGAATCAGACGAACTCCAGGATACGATCCGAGAGGCAACCAAGGCGATGATGGAAGAAAAAGATCGTCTGATCAGGGAAGTGAAAGATTTACAAATGAAACGAGAGGAGGAGTCAACTCGAAGTGGCCATTCGGGGTTCGATCATGTCAATGGTGGCATCTACAACTCGGCGTCTGGTGGGGGTGGTGCTACTGCCTCATCCGGAGGGAGACCGAAGCGAGTGACTATTGATACAGGTGATTCTGATGGAAGATCTTCACGGCGTGACCAACGCCCAACGTCATATGATGACGACTATTCGAATCCTCCCAGCCGTTCGAGCTCTCTCGAGAGACCAAGCCGTTCCGGTTCGAATGATAGATCTTCAAGATCTGATCCGAACGAGCGTTCGAGTGGCCCCTCAAAGGAGGTCAGGGAGATCTCCTACAAATGCAGGTAGACGAGTCTCTCGACGCGAATCAATGTCCCCTGGGATGAAATTGATTTACGATTCGAACCCCTGCATTACTGAAATGGGAGTTGACTGTGTTAGCAGACAAGCTGATAATGCTGATATCGTTGACTGGAGCATTGAGCAGTCTTTTCTGTTGCACAGAGACAACCACAACGCTGCTAGACGCACTGCAAGCACTCCGGTTCCGTTCACAGGCAGACAGCCATGGCAGGACTGGTTTGCAGACTTCATGGACGATATGAGGTATAATCGGTGGTCAGAGCAGGAATCGTTGGATGAGCTTCTTCGGGCATTGAGAAATGGCCCCGGCAAGCTAGCTGTTTCGAGATGGAGAACGATGCATGGTGCCGGATCGTTTACCCAATTGGTGGAATGCGCCAGTTATCTGATCGGTAATGTGGGTAATGAGGATCCGCTCCGATTGTTTCGGAAACGGACTCAAAAACCAAATGAGTCGCACCGTGTGTTCGGACTAGAATTGCAAGCTCTCTTGCAAAGGGCTAGACCAAGATGGCAGTTAGATGACCCACAGTTCCTAGATGATTTGTTTTCGCAATTCATTGAGGGATTAAGGGATTCTGATGAACGGACCGCAGCATGTGATAGTTGGAAAGCTGGAACTTCTCTCACTGATTTGTTCATGGCCATAGAAGACTATGACAGAAAACGGCATCTGCTATCTTCGAGAGTACTTTCGAGAACTTCCAGTATGGTACAAGACCCACCAGCCTCTGATACAGAGAAAGGTGATTCTGGAAGGGAGGAGGAGATTGGCGCAGTTGCTCAAAAGAACAGCGGCAAATCTTATTCCAATTCGAATTGGAAGCACTATCCGAAGGCTGACAGGAAAACACCACCTGTGACCCCAGGAGCTACAAGCGCACCTTCGACTACATCCTCAACTCCCAGTTCTATGGAAGAACTTTTGTTAAGGTTGACTGACTTGATGTCTGGAAACCAGCAATCAACAGGGAGGAATTCGAAGCCGAGAGTGGACAAGACCACTAGGAAGTGTTACAGGTGTCAGGCCCTGGGACACTTTGCTGCAGAATGCCCAGCTGAGAAGCCGGTACCAAAGCCTGAGGAGAAGAAAACGGAAAACTAGAGGGGGTTGCTCGGGATGGCAATGTAGTGACCCCTAAGGTGAATGAAAGCCAGCTTATCACCAGCGGTGCAAGCGAGGAAGTCCGAGGTGCAGTAGAGATTGGAAGCTTAGAGGAGGGGCATGATCAGTCCCTTCTAAGTATGTCCAATGAACCCAGAGAAGTAGACATCCGAGGAGGAAGTACTGGGGAAGCGGCAAATTGGATACATGAGCTGGAGGTAGTCAGCAGTGCCCGATTGTCCCTGGATCATCCCTGTTTGAAGCACTTGAAACGACGGGGGGTAGATCTTGGTGTCACTAAGAATTTTGAACGCTTCACCGTCAACCCATCACCACTGGATGGGAAGAGGTGGTATTTGACTGTAGCAGTGAATGGAAGGTCTGCGGAATTCCTAGTGGATACTGGAGCTAGTCACTCCATGATCTCTAAGAGATTCCATGACCTTGTAGCCGATGAACCAGATAACTTCACAACGAGGGTAAAAGCTCATTCGGCCGACGGTAGCTGCATGCAGACGTTTGGTAAAGCGTTTATCGAAGTCAATATAGGTGGACAGGATTATCTCCTGTCACCTACTATTGCTGATCTGAGTGATGATGGCATCATCGGATTAGATTTCGCTGCGTTGTACGGGGCGGTGTTGGAACCTTGTGGGGGGATGTTAAAGATAGAACATCCGTACAAGGTGGCCGTGCAATGCGAGTTGAGGAAGGTATCTTCTGTAGCCTCGGTGGTACAGACGGTTAAGATACCCCCAGGACAGACATGTGATGTGCTGTTTTCGAGTGACAGTATCTTCCGAGATCAGATGGCGGTGGTTGAACCCGATGTGGTGAGACTTGCATCGACTGCAGATACTTTTGTAGGCAGTGGCAGCAGGAATTTAATTCCTATTTCGAATCCTGGTGGTGAAGTCTGTTATCTGATGAAAGGTACTCCCGTGGGGCAGGTGATCGTTGCACAGTATACTCTCAGAAGTTACCAAACAGAACCTGGAAGGGATGTTCGATTTGCGTCCGGAACTCCAGAAGTTGGTGGACGATTCGAGCCTGGTGACGGGGGACCAGAAAGATCAGTTGAGATGGGTATCGGGTACTGGTTTTGGGCGAACTGATATGGTGCTACATTCCATCACTACAGAGGAAGCTGTACCTTTCAAAATCCCTTACAGACGCCTACCTTTGAAGAAGAAATTGATGGCCGAGAAGGAAATCGCTGATCAGCTGAGATTAGGGGTAATTGTTCCCAGCACTAGCCCCTGGTCCAGTCCTGTTCAGATGGTGACTAAGAAAGACGGCAGAATTCGCTTCTGCATCGATTATCAAAAATTGAATGGTTGTACTAAGAAAAACTCCTATCCTCTCCCCCGTATAGACGAGACTATTGATTCCCTGGGTGGAAACCAATGGTTCTGTACGCTGGATTTGCAATCCGGATACTGGCAGGTTGGAATGAAGGAAGAGGATCAGGAAAAGACAGCCTTTTCGAGCCATGTCGGTCTTTTCAAGTACAATGTGATGCCGTTCGGATTGTGTAACGCCCCTGCAACATTCGAAGCCATGATGGAATCTCTGTTGAGTGATCTGTTGTGGAAGGAGTGTTTGGTGTACCTGGACGACGTAATTGTCTTTGGGAAGACCTTCGAATCGTGCCTGGCTACTCTAGTCAAAATTTTCGAGAGGTTGATAACCAATGGTTTGAAATTGAAACCAAAGAAGTGTCACCTATTAAGGACTTCAATTAACTATCTCGGTCGGATAATATCCACTGAGGGAGTTAAGGCAGATCCTGAGAAACTAGATGTTGTGTCGGAATGGGAAAAGCCAGAGGGACCTAAAGACATACGGTCCTTTCTGGGCTTCTGTAGTTACTACAGGGACTTCCTACCAGGGTATGCCAGAATAGCTCAGCCTATGCAGGCCCTAGCTCACTGGACTCCGGGTAGAAGGAAGGAGCCTTTCCCATGGGGTCCGGAACAAGATCTAGCATTCGAAGCCATGAAGAACCTATTTCGAACCACCCCAGTTTTGAAATATCCAACAGCTGATGGACATTTCATACTGGACACAGACGCCAGTAACGACAGTATAGGTGCTGCTCTGTCCCAGATGCAAGGGGGGATAGAAGTGCCACTGGCTTTCGCCAGTAATACCCTCAATAAGGCCCAGAGGAATTACTGTACCACTAAGCGGGAATTGTTGGCGGTAGTGGTATATACGAAGAAGTTTAAGCACTTCCTTTGGGGAGGTGACTTTACTTTGCGGACAGATCACTCCTCCTTAAGGTGGCTGTTGAACTTTAAGGAAGCAGAGGGAATGATCGGTCGATGGCTGACCCATTTGTCCGAGTTCGGGTTGGAAAATAGCCAAATCCAACATAGAGCAGGGAGCAAGCATGTCAATGCTGACGCCCTTTCGAGAAGACCCATACGGAAATGTTCTAGAATGGATTGTGATGATTGTGGAGCCCATAACGCTGTAATAGCTGGAGTTTGAATGCCGTATGATGTAGGACATTCTAAAGCAATGGAATGGTCCACGGAAACTATCAGGCAATTCCAGAAGGGTGATGCTGTCATGTCAAAACTAATAGAACAGGTCTCCAGTGGTGCCCAACCACAAAGACCAGCCATTTTGATTTAGAACCGAGAAATGAGACAGCTACTTGTTCAATGGTCTGAGCTAACTGTTGTTGACGGTATCTTATGTAGGTGGAAGATAACACCGTACAAGACCAAAATTCGGCAAATCGTGATACCCACAGCTATGCGAAGGGATATCATGTATTTCGTACACGGACACCAGACCAGTGGGCATTTTGGAAAGAAGCGCTCCCTTGCGCGACTCTCCAGAAGGTATTACTGGCCTGGCATGAGTAAAGATCTGCTTAGGTGGATCTCTACTTGTCCAGATTGTTGTCTGAGCAAACCAGGTGAAGGCCTGGGGAAATTGCCACTAACTCAAGAGCTTTGGGGAGTTAGATTTGCACGCATAGCGGTTGATATCATTAGTGGCCTTAAAACCACTCCTGATGGAAACACGTGCATGATGGTGATCTCTGACTACTATTCGAAGTACACTAGAGTGTTTCCTCTGAAAGATCATAAGGCTCATACATGTGCTCGTGCATTTGTAAAGGGCTGCGTGCTTCATCTAGGCGTCCCCTTGATGTTGCATAGTGATCAAGGCAGAGAATTCGAATCCGAGTTATGGGCAGCAATGTGCCATAACCTTGCTATATGCAAAACCAGAACGAATCTGTACAGGCCTCAGTCTGATGGTCAAGTAGAAAGGTTCAACAGAACCTTGATACAAGTCCTGAAGCCTCTGGTCAACAGTCAGATGGATGATTGGGACGAGCAATGCGAGTTTGTGGTACATGCTTATAATAGTATGGTGCATGCTTCCACCGGTTGTTCCCCCAATCTGTTAGTATTCGGAGAGGATTCGATTATGCCTGCTGACTTGGTGTTTGGCGTAGCTGGGATAAACGCTGAAACACCCTGTCAGGTGATGTTCGTGGAGGCATTGAGGGATCAATTCAAGTCCGCATACGAGATGGTTCGAAGTGAGCTAAGCAAATCTGCTTCATGGCAAAAAGTGGGCTATGACGTGGGTTTGAAACTTAGGTCCTTTCGAGTAGGGGATGAAGTAGTTAGGCTACATGACCCCCTACAGCAGCTGAAGCTGTCACCCAACTGGGATGGTCCATTTACTGTGGTTCGGATTGTTTTAGAATCTACAGTGGTGATCAAATCCTTGTTGGGACACTTGTATAAATCCAATGTAGCTCGTCTACGTCGGTGGCAGGGTGATGCTTCAGCGCATTCGAGGTCAGGAGAGCATTCGAAGTCAGGTGACACTGAGCGGAGAGCGACCACCCCGGAACGACGTGGTCCTGGTAGACCTAGGAAACTAGTTATACCCTCAGATGAGAAGAAACCTATGCCTCCTGGTATTGGTAAATTAAAGAGGGGCCGGGGTAGGCCTAAAAAAAATTTACCAATTCGAGCTTCTAGCAGGAAGGATAAAAAATGCGTAAAAAAAGTCTCGGCAAATGAAGGTCGGAAGGGGAGGAAGGCTGTCCAATTGACTACTGGACATCCTGTCGAATCTTCCCGGATGACCAGGTCTAAAGAACCCAAGGTAGGGTTAAGGCGCAGTCCACGGCATAACCGGGGGACTGCTGTGACCTAACTTATATACACAACAAGAAGTTTCGATCCCATGATGGTAGTACAGACCTAATTGCTGTCGAGTGAGCAGAACTAGGGCGGGTGTTGATCATGAACGTCCCTGAGGGTGGCAGACGGATCTATCCGGCGGGTATTTTTATGTTACCCGTAATGACATTTGCCTACACTCCTGAAGAATTCATGATTAGTGGTACCCCTAGTTCTGTGGAACTGACTCAATAAGGATTACACTCCGGTGAGCTACCCATTCGATTAGTGGGGGGAAACGCGAGCGTCTCCCGCCGCGTTATCCGTTAGAAAAGGGCTATCCGGTGAGGCGTGAACGCTGATTGGTTGACCTTCGCTCCCGCGGCGGGCGTGGCATCACGAGACAAGAAGGGCGGTCCCCATATTGGATCAGTGCCAAGAAGATGCGCGGACGCTGCAGGGCAAAGGAGGAGGAAGAGGGGTCTTGTTATCGACCAAAAGTCTCCAAAACCACATCATAACACGCGCCAACCTGGTTAGTTCCCGCTCATAGTGTCATTTGGACACGCGGAGCTTCGTACTCCGCAATATCTTCGATTTTAAACTTCGTTTTCGTAGAAAACATTCGACTTCGATGGAGGAGCAGTACATCCCCTGTGAGGGCCTCCAGTCCGACGAGCTAGACCTGTTCGGGATGGATGATGGCCAACTCGATAATGCTCAGGAATCGGATTATGAATCCGCCTCCGAATCCACCGGGATTGCAGTTACCGTCCGTGTGGCGGGGATCGGCTCCTATTCGACGGCTGAGCAGGATAGCGTGGCCATGCCAGCCCCAGCGACAGTCAACCTGGGGCCGTTGCCGTGGGGCAATACCCCAAAACGTGTTGCTTCGAAGGACATTGACAATTCCACATCAACCCGGCTCAACGCAGCAGGCGATGTGGAGGAAGACGAGATGCCGGAGCTAGAGGAGGTAAGTCAGAAATTGCCCATTCAAGCAGTGTCTGACAAGGAGATGGAAGACTTCGTACGAGTTTCGCTGGCCCAGCAACAACTTATGGAAGTGCTGGAGTGCGATCCGCCATTCGACACCTCGCTGCAGCTCCATCCCACACTCATGGCGATGGTGCTGGACAAGCTGGAAGAACACGAGTTCTACCACCACGAGGGGAGTTGGCTAGAGAGCTACGAGGGAGCCATCCGGGGTGCCTACAAAAACGAGATCTTTGGACCGATCCTACTGAGATGTGGTACGAACTTTCGAAATCTCCAACGAGCCAAACAAATGGAGGAATCAGTGCCCTCAAGTGATGGGAGCACCACAAGTACGAAGGGGAAGAAAAAGAAACTCACCAAAACCAGAGGTAGTTGAAAACTTCCAAAACTAGTACTCCTCCACCTACTCCGTCCATGTCTGAAGTATCCGAACCTGCCCTAGCTCAGTCCGAGTGCTCTTCGAGTACTCCCCATACAACGTCATTCGAAGAACCAACTACTACAACTGGGACTACTGAGTCTCAATCCGAATCTCTTCCGAAAGCCCCGGGACCTTCACCAGTCCCATTCGAAAAGGCTCCAGCTGTCGTAGCGTTGACTCTGATGGAAATCAACTCGGATACCTCAGAATCAGTTGAGCAGGAAGCTCGGTATGCTCAGGTGGTCAGAGAGTCCGATGAACTCCGGGCAGCCAATGAACAGTTACGGTTAACTCTGGAAGCTATGCAAGCTGCCCCCAGAGCTCCACTAACACGAGCCCAGTCCCGGAAGAACCCCAATCCACAGCAGAAGGGACGGTCCGTGTCCGACGCTTCGGATGTGGAGGAGGTCCCATTCGAACTTCCTAGGAGCCAGAAAGGGGAGGCAAAGAAGAGTGAGGCACGACAGCCCTGTGTCCCTCATTCTTTGCCTCCCCAAACTACTGCGATAAACATGTCCCCAACTGTGAGGTTGGTGGATGTGGTATCCAGTACGGCTTCCACTCCTTCGACGCCTCCTAGGGCACCAGCCAAGACGCTTTCGACCCCTCCAACAACCCCGACCAAGACTCCGGTGCAGGTTGCCTTACCCGTATCCCCATCCACGTCCTCCGAATCGGGACATTCGAACACGTCACCTGTGGTTTCTTCGCCCCCTCCAGCTGCTGGGGCAAACGCCTCAGTAGATGTTCCTAGTTCTCGGGCGGAAGAAATGATCTGGCGCAATGCCACCGGGGGCTTCAAGAAATTTAGGCCCGAATGCATGGAACATTGCAAACGATCCAGGGATATGTATTCCTGTCCCAAAGCAACGGACTATGAGGGGCTGTCTGATGACGAGGAATGGATGAGGTCCAATATGACTTCACCCAGTACCTTCGCATGGACAGAAAACTGGTTCAATCGGCTGCAGGATCGAAAATAGTTCCCCGAGTCCTACTACAACCATGAGGGACGCCCCAAAATTTGATGGGCTATGGCCCGGTACCAGGCAGGGGTAAGGGAGGATTGTCCGTTCGATTCCTGTCGCACCTACTTCAAGCACGAGAACCGCCCCATGCCTACTCGTCTTCGATTTATGCGGCATCTGGTTGAATGCCACATGCACCACCGTGCGATGTACATCTGCGCTGACACTGGCAAAGCAAACAAGAAGTGTTCGGGACTGTGGACCCTCCGAAGAGGCAGAATGATCGAACACCTGATACAATGTCATGGCCAAGCCATGATGTTGGCCAGGAAGAACGTAGGAGATCTCCATGCAACACTGGTGGCAGGCCTAGACAAAGTAAAATTCGACAGCATCACGATTGAGACCTTCCAATTCGGAAAGGTCCAGGTGACCAGGAATTCGAAGCAGTCAGCTGTCTTCCAGCATACAGATCGACGTGGTCGACTAGACCTGAACAGCACCTTGTACAAGGAGTTGTACGACTGGAGAGCGGCCAACCCCCTTACGGGGAAACGAAGTGAAACCAGGAGTCCAGCCACTTCCGAACCTTACTGTAAAAAGGTCAAATCGGAGGTTCCGGCTCCGAGAGCTCCAACTGCAGCACGAGGGCGCGCGACAACGATTGAGCACCGGTCCCCACTGCAGGACTTGCTTCCTGACTATGGTCCAGACTTCTCGGCCCCCAAGGGTCGTTCTCAACTACAAACCCTTCGTCCTCTGACTCCTGGTAACGTGGCTAGCAGGGCTGAGTACCCTTCGATGGACTCCCCTGGTCCGGAAGTACAGACTGAGAGGGATCCGTACAAAAATCTCCCAACGGGTATCTCTGTAGAGGATGCCCTTCGACTCCCGGAACGTGGAGATGGGGGATTCGGATCACTTTGTGCTGCCTGGGAAAAAGGACTTGGTGGTGACGACCACCATCCTCACTCCTCAGGCAGTAGAAGAGGTGAAACCGAAGGCTGACAGCTCTACAAAGTCGGTGGGGCGTAAAACCCCTGCCACTAGTGCGAATTCATCATTCATGAAAACTGAGCCTGTGGTGGACCCGGTTCCAGTGACCACTTTGAACCCAGTTACCACCACACCAACGACAACTACTAGAGAAGGGAAAGCAGCAACTGTCGCTGACACCGTGCTCACCACTACTACCCCCACAGCCACCGTGCCTTTCAGGCCCAACGTTCGTGAAGAACCGGCAGTTGATCCGGATAGGTGGTATGACCTAATGATAAGTGGTGAGAACATTCGTCCGAGGGTACAGTTTCCAAAGGACTACTTCGAGCCTGTGAAGGCTCCTGATGCAGTGTTGCATAAGGAGCTATATGAATGATGGCTGCATGAACACCAAGCTGGCATGCAGCGACATGCCGCCTGTGTGGCAAGGGCATCAGCCGACTATGCCATCACCATGCAGGGCAAAGAGGTCGAGAGACTAAGGCAGATCTTCGAACAACAACGGATTGACGAACAGGCGGAGCCAGATAAGGAGATCGAACTCACCAGGCAGCTGGAACAATCGAAGAGGGAACTCACAACGGCCCGTGCCTTCCAAAAAGCTGCGGAGGACACATTGGACAATCAGGCCAAAACTTTGAAGGCGCTGAACGTTAAGTTCATTCGAGTATTCGGGATAGGACTCACCCAATGGAGTGGGTCCCTCGAAGAGCTCCAGGGCTTGGTGAAGGACTTATAAGATAATTTGAGTGTTCGTTTGTTCAGTTGTGTTTTTGATGACTTGTGCATATGATGTTTCGATGATATCTTAATAATTGTGTTCGTAATTATAAAACGTCCATGATTGAGGTCATGATTCGAGGAAAAAAACATAAACCAGGTGTGAAATGCATAATTGTCAAGAAATGTCTTCGTTGTCTAAAGGAAAAAAAAAAAAAAAAAAAGGTGTTCATACTTTAAGGAGTATAACTTATACTGTATACTATGATTCGAACCAAAACTCTACATAGTGTTCGATACCTACCTTTACCTCCAAAAATTTTCTTTTTGGACATAACAACTGGTATTCGGATTTCGAGAGTATATCTATTTTTAGGATATAGAGTCATATAGCGGTTGCCTCATGTGGAGGCTAATATTACTACATTCCTTGGTTATAAGAGTTAATGTCACACCTATGTTGGTTCCATGTATTTTTGTAATTTTAATAGTTCACGTAATTACCTCTCCAGGGACGGTTCGCCCACATAAATATTTTCGAGCCATTACTTCTGTGTCATTCCGTCCTAAAAAGTCACATATCGTGCACTCTTAACCTACCTTAATATGATTAATGTAGTAATCAATATTGTATCTCAACAAAAACCATACAGATCTGTGATCACTGTAGTTAGAAATAGTATAGAACATATATATTCGTATATATTCATATCTTTATTAAAGATGGATACTCACGTATCTATCTTGTCGTTATGGTGTTGGATCTGTAAGATCCCTGTTATGTACATAGAAATGTAAGTGTTGTTTGGTGTAACAGGTCAGTCTAAATCAAAGTTGTACTTTCTACATGTATGTATAAAACGTATGTTATACCTTTGAATGTACCCCGGTATTGTCATCATGTACACTGATATTATTCTCCTATATTCGAGTATATTATATTATATCAGATGTATTTCGACCCTTGTTATAATCTGGTGGGGGTGATGTAGGGGCACGAATAATACGTGTACATATAAGGTCAGTGGAGTCAGAGCGGTAAGTGCCTCCAACGGACACTAGGTGGCAACACCTAAGCCATGTCCTTTCGGTTATCCGGTAGCGGAGCCAGGCAGGGCACTCCAGACGGCGCTACGGAGGAGTGCCACGTCGACACTGCTTGGTCCGCGCTCAGGGTATATAAGAGGCCGAGGTTGGCTACCTCAGGGAGTTCGTCCCAGGACGAGCTCTGACCCACACCTTTCGTACCTTCGCTTTGATAGGGGCACCTACACCCCTCCCACATTATGGCTCCTGCACCAGCCATGCTGGCTCAGGGCTTGACTGTCCGGTATTGCTAAGACTTCGAACTATCGATAGAATCCTGTGTGTCTTCGAATGGTTGAAAGACCAAGTGAACCGAGTAAAAACCTTCGTGTACTTTTGAGGCTGTGATCGAATAAAAACCTGTTGCATTCAAACCGAATTTGGAACCTGTGTTCGCGTTATACGCATATGAAACCCCTACACCTACCGCCCCTAATATGGACCCAAGGAATTCAATGGTTCTATTGGTTTGTTGCTAATACAGCTGGTTGCCTAGCAACTGCTATTCTAAATGTTTATCTGCCTAGCAACACACATTTCCATGGTCCTGAGGTTGTTTATAATCATACCTACCCCCCTAATATGGACCCAAGGAATTCAATGGTTCTATTGGTTTGTTGCTAATACAGCTGGTTGCCTAGCAACATGGACCCAAGGAATTCATAGGAACTGCCATATTTGAAGTAATATCATCCTTCCCCCTGATAACCCCTTCCTAGCCCTGCTTATTTGGTGTCTTGAATGGGTTCCCTTCAAACATACCAACATACCATACCAACCATGTAGACATTATGTTTCTTCAAATGCAAGAATTTAGTTTTAAGGGGTGCCGCCATTTTGTTTTAAGGTGTCACAACACAAATTTATGCATATAATGATAAAATTAATATTTATCAACCTTTGATCCTGAGGTTGATCATAAGCAAACCTATACCCCCTAACATGGACCCAAGGAATTCAATGGTTCTATTGGTTTGTTGCTCAGACAGCTGGTTGCCTAGCAACAGCTATTCTAATTGTTTATCTGCCTAGCAACACCCATTTCCATGCTCCTGAGGTTGAATATAATCTTACCTACCCCCCAACATGGACCCAAGGAATTCAATGGTTCTATCATTTTGTTGCTAAGACAGCTGGTTGCCTAGCAACAGCTATTCTAATTGTTTATCTGCCTAGCAACACATATTTCCATGTTCCTGAGGTTGATTATAATCGTACCTCCCCCCTTCCATGGACCCAAGGAATTCAATGGTTCTATTATTTGTTGCTAAGACAGCTGGTTGCCTAGCAAGAGCAATTCTAATTGTTTATCTGCCTAGCAACACCCATTTCCATGCTCGTGAGGTTGATTATAATTCTACCTATCCTCCTAACATGGACCCGAGGAATTCAATGGTTTTATTGGTTTGTTGCCAAGACAGCTGGCTGCCTAGCAACACCTTTTCTAATTGTTTATCTGCCTAGCAACACACATTTCCATGCTCCTGAGGTTGATTTTAATCCTACCTACCCCCCTTACATGGACTAAAGGAATTCAATGGTTCTATTAGTGCTGCTGCACGGGTGGCCACCTAGCGGCTGTATTTTACACTAAATCCCTGTAATGGCACGTTTTCCCCTGTTTTGTCACATCTGTCAGTTATATCATCCTCCCGCCCTGTTTATATGGTGTCTTGAATGGGTCCCCTACAAATATACCAACCATGTAGACATTATGTTCCTTCAAATGCAAGAATTGCGGTTGTTGGCGCGTATAAAATTGCCTGAGGCATTTTTTTACGCGGCAACAACCACAATTCTTGTTTACATTTAATGCATTTATGTGACATATACCTGAGTACAGGAAAATTGGTGAAGCAAGAGGGGAAAGAAAATGCTGAAGTGCATATATGAATGAAAATATGGTAATGGTAGAGGGGGGATATATTTACCCTGATGTCCACGGATGTCTCACACAAGATTACAGAGAGGACGATAGTCCCGACACAGCGCACTACTGGTAGCCACCAGTCCCTATGGTTCAAGCAGCCAGCGTGCAGGAAACCAGCTAGGTCTGATCCGCCAACACTCATCTAACTCCCCCTCACTCCCCAAGCACATCCATCACCACTGAACCCTGATGCTGAGGCATACAACCTGGTATCTGCTTGGAGAGTAGGGTAGCTAGATGGTCCGCTGGCAGCGAGTAGCGGGTAGAGGAACATCCCGGGGGAACCTCTAATGGCCGCTACAACCTCTAACCCTTTAAGGATGGTATCATGCCTCAGTGTAGCCCTCTCCATCAACCCAATGGTGCTGCATTCAAGCATCATGCCGACCCATGAGGCTGAGACACTCTACAAGGGTGGGCATGATGCATCAATGCAGCACTGGCGAGTTACATGTCTGGGCTGCATTGCATCGTGACAACAAATGTCACCTTCTAGTGACACAGTCCATAAAGGGTTAGTGGCAGCTACATGCAGATACTGCACCCACATCGTCCAGGCGCAGGACACCATCCCCTTAAAGTGCTGCAGCGCTCTTTGGACGACCATTTCTAGGGGCACTTTAACGAGACAGGGCTTTTTTGAAGATTCATTTCCAGTGCATAAAAGATGTTTCAAAACTGGAGCTTTTATAGACACGTTTTGAGAATCAGCACACAAACATAGCAGTATAGGAGAGCTGTACTATCTTGCTGCATCCTGGGATCAATAGTCACCAAAGATAATCCAGCTTATCTAGAATTAAGAATCGATTGTCAACTGCCTCCATAAAAATATATTGACATTTTCTTAAAATTCATATTATATCCTGATATCTGCACTTTCTCATTATTGAACCAATCATTCATTTATACTCCAACATAATACATCTGAATTATAAAGTTCATCAAGGAAAGTATAGGCTGAGGTGAAATATGAATATAGATGGCGGATAGATATGTTTATTTCGATGTTAATAGATATTTCTTTGTTAATAGAACAAATGAATTAGACATGACACGCATGTTTGGCCATCCGGTGTAGGTCCTGCATGTTAGCACCATGTTGCTACGTGCAGTGCTGTGTAAACAGTCATTTATTACACGACCTAACGTTATTAATATGATCCTGTGTTTGTTTAACCATTAAAAACGTACCAGCCCTAGTTGTGGTACGCTTTTTGGTGCTCTAGACCAATCAGAAGCCAGCATGATGGTCACGTGACACAACAATGACGGCGATGTTAACAAAGCAGACAACGATGTGAACGATGCAAATTAACGATATAAACAACAAAAGTTGTGAGGTAAGCAATATCTTAAAGGTAGGGGGTATGGAAAATTGTCAACTGGTCATGTAATAAAGCTGGTATTTCATGATAAGGTTACGCATGGGGTGCACCAGCCCTCGGTGCATCTGCCTTATAAAGCCAGATGCACCTCTGGCTGGTACGCCCCATACATGACCTCATCATGCAATACTAGCTATCTACCTTATACATATACCTTCACTGTCTGCAATAAGTATGCAGGTTACTTTATACAGAATCATGTTATCATGACCATCATGTTATAACGATAGGGTGGCAGGTGTGGTGCTGAGTCATTATGTCAGTATAAACACGGAGATATGGTGACTGATGGTGACAGACCATGTACAGCCACCATACGGGCCCCCTGTGAGGTACACCACTGCTACATACCACAGGTAATAACACGCCCACAGAGAACAATACGCCTTTATTAGTTAAATAATTAACCGATGAACTTTGATAATGAATTTCTGGGACACAGATCTCCAACAGATCTCCAAATGCAAAGCATCAACATCTACATATCATACAACTTACCCAGTAAACAAAATAGAAGAGGTAAATACAACATTGTATAACGCTATGTAACGTTTCTCTAGGGCTTCTCACTATTGCAAAATATTAGATAACGTTTACAACGTTTTTTTTACGAAAAAATAACGTTTTTTGTTAGCTAGGTAGGCCTTCTCTGTATATTGAATAAGCGCAGGTTTTCTCTATGCACAGAGTAAATCGTACCATGACAATCTATCAGCACATGTGACTACTGGCTGGGTGGTGCGTCCTGGGGCAAGGGTGTGGGGCAGACAGGGTATGTGCTTGGTGAGTGTAACTTTACTGCCCACGTGTGGAGAGTGCAGCTGCCACTGTCCTGCAGCGCCACACCAGCAGCAGCGGCAGGTTGAGGTACTAACCCAGCCCACACCTCTGTGAGCTGGCCCCCTGACTGCTCCCACATGCAGCTACCCCCCCCACCCCCCACCACCCCCCCCCCCCACGCCCCCACCCCCACCACCACCCCCACACACACCACCCCCACAGACAGGCTCCCAGTGCAGGGAGCCCTCTCATTGGTCCACAGTCCACCCAGTCAGTCCCAATTGGTGCCCGCCCCTCAGTCTCAGTTCCCACAGTTTGCCGACGACCAAAGACAGACGACATTCAGCCTCTAAGGGGCTTCCCTCTCACTCCCACAGCGTCTCTGCTCCCTGTGATTGGACCATTGGAGTCCCCAGGACACGCTGTGTCGTCCACCCCTGCCGTGTGATTGGGGGAGTCAGCAACCATTCCAACTTGGTTTTACTCACATTCTGCCTTTTTGAGGCGTGGATATTACACTTAAAGAGGCGGGGAGGAGCTCGTGAATGGCTCAGCTCACATGGAGTGAGTTAGTGACGGAGGGGGGAACTTCAAAGTGGTGCCGCAGGCGGTGCCTTATTAAGAATTTGTAAAGCTTTGTGGAATTCATAGCACTTTATGGATCGTAAAAAGGGGATCTGAGAGCCACATCTGGATTTTACCCCAAGGCTATCCCTATTTCCGAAGTGTGGCTAGAAATAGAACTGCAGTCAAAGTCACAAATAGCCGTTTTACTTTTCATTTGAAAAACGCTTCTGGACTTTGACACAGATTGTGCTTTGATCTACTAATGGTAGCTGTTCGGCCTTGAAGACCTCCTGCTGGATTTTAACATTACTGAAGTCATTTATCATAATTGTTATGTCATAACTTTCTAGGTCGCTCTGGAAATATTTGATCCGTGAAAAGTGGCTCAACTAGAAGGATTTCCTTGACTGAAAGAATTCATCTCATTGCAAGGACCCGGGGCCCAGGAGTTTCTGCGAGGAACACAGTTGTGAATGTACAGTGGGTATATGGGCGATACTTGCTGTAGCATAAGGAGGACCTGACTTGGACATAAACTACAACAACAGATACCTCCCTATACCTAAACAGGCCCTGAGGTTCCACACCACCTGAAGCTACCTACAGAAAACAGGGTAAATATTGAATATGATTTATTTGTCAAACTTAGTTTAAAACTATGGTAAATTACCGTGTGTAAGCCTTACTTGTGTGTAGACTGCATCTTAAACAGTAAAGCTGTCAGGGGTTTGTCGAACTTTGACTTGAGTAGTGTGGTATACATGTAAAGTAATGCATCAGCTGCACCCTATTGAGATACGTTTAGTATTACATGAATGCCAAGGTTGATTCACGAGGATTTATAGTAATTCCATCCACTTTCAAGATATTCGATATACTTCTCATGATGTGCACTTTCCAAGGCATAGAAACGAGTAGAAATGGCATAATATGCAATAGAGATATCCATAGAATACAGATAGACGAAATCATATTCACAAAATCTTTTGTCAAAGTAGACTTTTCTGTTTGAGACACATATATATGTCTTTAACCCTTTGTGGAGAGTATGATGCCTTAATGGTTAATGCCCTTGGTCGTCACGATGCATAAATGCTTCTCTGGTGAGTAACTCGCCAGTGCTGCACTCAAGCATGATGCCACCCTTATTAGGTTGGAACACTCCCGAAAGGTCGGTATAATGCACCAATGTAGCACTGATGGATTACTGCTTGATGACGACACATGTATGTCATCTTTTAATGACAATCAGGTATAACTCCTCATTTACCATTTGAGTTGCTGTACCTACTGGTACTTATTTTGATTCATACATCTTCAGGTACCAGAGTGCTTGTGTGTATACGGCGGATGTAACAGCGGACACGGACCCACTTCCCACAGCATCGTCTTTGATATCAAACAGCCCATTCAGGTGTGTGTGAGGCCAATAACCGACTGCAAGGTCAATATTAGGACTAATATTGATCCCATCACGTTTCCTCTGGTGGAGTTACCTGGGCCTCTGTGTGAGTCAGAGTGACAAAAGAGCAGACTGGAGCAGAGTACCCTATCTTCCAATCCTGCTGCACGGATATTATAACCTTCTCCTGCGATCTTGTTATACACTGCGGTGCTACCTCTGTTTATCAGAAGGAGAGAATAGTTGGAGCAGAAAGGATAAATTTTACCAGCCCTGTAAATCACTTATCTAACTCTTCTGCCAGACAGTCTGAAAATTGGATGAAAATTGGATTCGGTATCAATCCAATTGACTCACTACCTGAGTTACTCAAAATATTCCCATGTTAATAAGTCACAAATTACCTGTGGATTACACTGGTAATTGTCACGGAGTGAAACAGTGCTAAATACCCCACATCCCAAGTTCCTCACTCTGCCTGCACGCTGAGGGGAGGGAGCAACTCAATGCAGCAACTCACAGCGGATTAGCATAGGCATTAACATAGACCAATCCAGCACCAATCTGCAATATAAAGCACCTTAGGAATTCAATGATAATTGACGCTGTGTGAACCGGTATTAAATCTCCTCCCTGCCTCATGCTTCAAGCTGGGGGGACTGAGAAGCCTCTTACATTGGATTAACATAGGCATTAACATAGAGCAATCCAGCACCAATCTAGGATAAAAAGCACCTGTGGAATTCAATGATAATTGACGCAGCGTGAACCAGTGCTAAAATCTCCCGGCATTCCTCAAGCTGGGGCAGACTGAGCAGCCTCTCACGGTGGATTAACTCGGCGGCAATCTGGTTCCTCAGGAAGGGATTAACTCATAACCTGCTCCATGTGTCGGGGAGCTGCTCCTGAGCTGCTAACTGCGGGTACAGCTACTTGTGTGAGCTGCTAACTGCGGGTACAGCTACTTGTGTGAGCTGCTCAATGTGGGTACAGTGACTTGTGTGAGCTGCTCAATGCGGGTACAGCTACTTGTGTGAGCTGCTCAATGTGGGTACAGTGACTTGTGTGAGCTGCTCAATGTGGGTACAGTGACTTGTGTGAGCTGCTAACTGTGGGTACAGTGACTTGTGTGAGCTGCTCAATGCGGGTACAGCTACTTGTGTGAGCTGCTCAATGCGGGTACAGCTACTTGTGTGAGCTGCTCAATGTGGGTACAGTGACTTGTGTGAGCTGCTCAATGTGGGTACAGTGACTTGTGTGAGCTGCTCAATGTGGGTACAGTGACTTGTGTGAGCTGCTCAATGCGGGTACAGCTACTTGTGTGAGCTGCTCAATGTGGGTACAGTGACTTGTGTGAGCTGCTCAATGTGGGTACAGTGACTTGTGTGAGCTGCTCAATGCGGGTACAGCTACTTGTGTGAGCTGCTCAATGCGGGTACAGCTACTTGTGTGAGCTGCTCAATGCGGGTACAGTGACTTGTGTGAGCTGCTAACTGCGGGTACAGCTACTTGTGTGAGCTGCTCAATGCGGGTACAGTTACTTGTGTGAGCTGCTCCGTGCCTTACTGGGTACAGAGTGTGTGGATATAGACTCATGGCATAACAGGAGCACTATAAACCACTGCACACTGTATTACTAACAGTATATCGCTTGGATTGCTTAAAGTACGCTACCTGCCTATAAAGGTAGAGTCCTATGGATAAGTGCACAATCGGTTAAAGCTGGATTATCGCCCTATGGAGAGGATTGTGAAAAGCTCCTTTATTGGCTGCTGATGGTTATACAGGGATTACAGTGAGCTTCCCTGAAGTAAACGTTTTTTGGATACAATTTGTGCTTATCATCTACTGCCGGGGATTATACCTATCTGCTTGATTTTGCCAACTCGCATATTGTGGATTAACATTTGTGGGAATTAACAGATAACTTATAGCTGTTCGTTGTACATTACATTAATACAGGATTTCCAATAGGCTGTAGAAAATAGTATTGGACGGGAAAACACTATGTTATGTGCTGGTACCTATAGCAGGTGTTGTAAAAGAATCCCTACACAGAGTTTCTCCTTACTGTGTGGTCACACGTTATTAGAAGGTACACTATTAGTATTTGAAGCCAATCAGAACTGTCAGGACCTTATTACTTGGATCTAAAGTGTGTTGATATCTTCCCAGTGGATAAACCCTAATATATAACAGAATCAATTTGCTACAGCCTGTACATAGCTTCACAAAGTCATGAAGAAAAACTTCACCGCAAGTGCAGCCTGAATCTTAACGGTGTTTGATACCTCCTCTACTTTATAAACTGAAAGTTGAACTTTCTCCGTAACCAGTTTAAGAAGGTGACTGTCCTGTTGTGTCCTCAGACTCCCAGTGCCCAGGTCAGGCCCGTGTTGGGGGATAGCCTTACTGTACCAGGTCTAATGGGATATTCCCTGTAGTGCTGTGAGGCCTGGACGCTGTACGTGCAGCCATCCCGGGGGGGAGACCAGCATTACACCACCCGGCAGGTACCTCAGCCTCATTAAGGCCTGATACCTGTGGGAGAGGAGAGCCGCTATAGGGTTACAACCCAGGAGGAGGCATTGTTTGTAGAAGGCTGATACTACCTCGGATCTAATTATCACGTACCGAGAGTTTTGATTAAATCTGATAAAGTTTATTACTCGGCAAGGACATAATTACTTTAATATGCGTGGGATATTGGCTACCGAGGGTTCTGATTGAAATCTGATATTGGCCTGGATTTGATATCAACAGTCCTTCTTTTATACACCATTGTTTAGGGTTACCTTTTTTGGGAATGGTTTGTGAAGGCAATATATATTACAGCAGGAGACAGCAGCAATAAGCCCTCACTACAGCATCCCACACACACACACACTCAGTGATTTGAAATTGGTGATCAACCCCCACACCCCCTCTGCTGTGCTGCATATGTGTATCTAGAGCCCAATATCTGCCTGTACTAGCTGTGACCATTCAGACAGAGGCACTACCCTACTACTAGGGGACATTGAGGAGGCACTGAGACCATAACCACAGGGGTTAACAGCTACATGATTATATAGGAGCTGCAGGGTAAGGTAACGCTGTCTGTGTCCCTACTACTACTAGTACATCATTAACACGGTGACACCTTACTACACCCCTCCTACACCCCCATCAGCTGCAGTAATTGGCCACATGCTGACATTACAAAGGACCCTACTGCTAACACTACTGGTACCTATACAGCACCTATCCCGTGCGGCTCCTTCCTGTAACCGGGCCCATCTCCCTGCCTATAGCTGCAGCTGTTAGCGCGTGGTCCCATCTACTGCAGTAACTGTAGGGCCTGGTTCCGACACCTACCTACACAGGGTACCTACTAGGGGTGGTAATGACCGGGTTGATGTTACAAAGGGGGCTGCCTCCATACATGTTCCTGCCGCGCTGTGATTAGTCACACCTACCTGCTGGTTACAGACGCAGACAGAGACACCATCAGGGTTGTAGTACTTACAGATGGGCATCACAGAGGAGCTATACCGAGAGTGTGAGAGCATCGTCCATTAGGTGTTAAGGCAGGGCTCTTAGATTGACTGACAACCTACTAACACAGTACAAGGATAGGCATAAGGAGACGGTCCATGAGTGTGATGCTTTAACATAGAATAGGATGCGCCCATAGATCTATACATACTAACAAACGTTTATGCCTTGCTCATTGATTAGAACAGTACAGTGCAATCAATTAAAGTGTCCCTTTAGCATTGAAGGGGACTCACCGACGGAGGCAGACAGACACCACCAGTGTAATAGCATTTCCAGATTAGCATCAGAGAGGGGATTTACTGAGACCAAACTCCACCCAGGTTTTACATTAACAGAAATTAGCCGACTGGAATAGTGCAAGGAGAGGTGTGTGCAGAGTGGCTATTTAACATTGACATGAACCCACCCATAGATCCAGGCATACTAATGTACCTATCTGCCCAGTTTGTTGACTAAAACAGTAGAGAACCACCCATGATAGTGTCCCTTTAACATCGCAGGGAACTCACCTTAACATCAATACTTCAACCAACATATTTTTGTTGATTATAACAATATAGAACCAGCAACGGGAGGGTGCCTTTTAGATTGAGTTGAACACACCCATACCTTTACCTGTACCAGTACCTGTAAACAGACCCAGGTGGACTTTCACAGAGCGGCGTGTGTAACTAGCGTTATCAGCTCCTGCCTGCAGCCCTCAGTGTGACAGAGTGGAGGCTACTGGAGGAGATTACAGCCCTCAGTGTGACAGAGTGGAGGCTACTGGAGGAGATTACAGCCCTCAGTGTGACAGAGTGGAGGCTACTGGAGGACATTACGGCCCTCACTGTGACAGAGTGGAGGCTACTGGAGGACATTACGGCCCTCACTGTGACAGAGTGGAGGCTACTGGAGGACATTACGGCCCTCACTGTGACAGAGTGGAGGCTACTGGAGGACATTACGGCCCTCACTGTGACAGAGTGGAGGCTACTGGAGGACATTAAGGCCCTCAGTGTGACAGAGTGGAGGCTACTGGAGGACATTAAGGCCCTCAGTGTGACAGAGTGGAGGCTACTGGAGGAGATTACAGCCCTGAGTGGCGGCTACACACAGAGAACAGAGACCTGAGGGTGCCACCTGTTGGACAAACAGCGGTTGTTAATGATACCGGGAATCAGCAGCCGGCGCTGAGTGTTTGAGGAACCAGTCAGGGCACTAATTGGAGTAGTGTTTATCAGCCGCGCCACTCAAGACGCCCGACTGCAGGATTGTTACTTGGATACATCCTGCTCAACTCCAGCCACATATTGATGTGGTTAAACCTGGTGTGGATAGAAACAAACCGATACATGGTGTCTGGTTCTTCTGATTAATAAACTTCTCATTTCGATTTATTTGGACTTGGATTAGTCTTGAGAAGTACACACGGAGGAGCAGAACAAAACTCATCCCAACAGTGTAAGGTCCTGTAGTGTCATTGTATATGGGACTTTGATTTTTTATTGGATGATATCAACTTTACGCCTGACCACTAGGGAGTATCAATACAATAAACTGGCCTTGACCTTGGATTAGTGTTGTGCAGCCTTGAGCTCATTCCCTGACCTTGGATTGCTTCTATAACCTAATATAACATCAAAAATGGAGAACCCGAACCAAGAGGTGACTATCAAAGGTCATGGGTCACCACCTGGTGGTTTTGACCTTGACCTGATGACCTTAGCCTTGACCTCTCCAAGGTCGCCAACATGGAGTGAAGGCTTCACCAGTCTGGATGGATATGATGATTCTGGAAACTTCTCCACAGCGAAAACCAATGGAACTGGGATGAATATGTATGCCTTCCATCAGGTATGTGATGTTACTTTAATGTTCTCAATGTTCTACCTCAGTTTCAGATTTTTGAGTGGGTGGACACTTTTAGCAAAGTAGTATGACCTTATCTGTCTTTTCAGGGTTTGATTAATTGAAGGTTAGCTAATGTACTAGATGTGAGCATCACCCTGTAGAAATGTCAACAAAGTGACATTCTTTCCAGGACCAGGCATTTAAACTTATCAGAATGCTTATGCGTCTGAAAATCCTTTCATGTGTTAACAGGGTGCAACTTTTAACTAACATTCTTTATTTCAAATATGTCCCTTAGTATTTCCCTACAAAGCAGTGATTTGACTACAACTCGGCTGGCAATTGGGAAAACACATGGTAGATTGAGTTTGCTGGTGCTATGGCTCATCAATAATAATCATTTTAATCGTAAAATAATTGAATTTACTATATTATAATTCTGACCACATTGCCTTGTGACAGTGTGAGAAATGTATAGCTATAATGATAGGCACCGCGCTGCAGTAACATCCACACATCAGTAGGGAACGTGTGATATGTGCAACCACATAAATACCATGAGAAGAGCCTTCAATGCAGCCACCTGGCCAAACACAGTGCTGTTACATTTCTCAGTGAGGTGAAAGCCTTCCACCAGCTCCACCTAATTACCTTTACATTTTTAATCAAAACCACTTAAACACAATCAAGTCACCTTGTGACCCGTGTCAAAGGGCAGCCTCATCTGTTTAATACTTCATCAAGGCAGGGTAAACACTGTGGTTTCACTTGAGTGGGGGCCTCTTTTTTTGCCACATTACGGCATTTCTTTCTTGGGTCATCCAAGTATGACGTCAACACCTTTCAGGCATTTTCCAAGAGCCACAACTCCCGAGTCCCCCTTTTTGTGCTATTAGTTACTGAAGTGCAGAAATGTCACATTCCTCATATACTCCTGTACCCCATACCAGTGACTCCATACCTGAAGAGTCCCTTGTACCAACAGAAGGTCATTCCTCTTAAAGGGGCAATCTCACCACTCACACTTAACCACATAGTACACTCTAAGAACAGTGTGTTGCATTTACACACTTATCAACACGCTTTTCTGCAGCCACTTTTAACACACGATCTGGTGTAACACACTACACACTACATGCTCTTTGCCAAAAGTGTGTTGATCTCAAAGGTGTGTTGCAAAAATGTGTGTGTAAATCCCTATGCATGTTCCCGCAAGACACTGTTCTTAGAGTGTAGATTAGAACAGTACTATAATTGTGAGTGGTATTCGCTTGGTGATTATGCCACTTTAATGTATTAATACACTTCAAGCAGCAGTGTTGTACTTTTATATTACCCTCAGTGTTATTATAACTCTGATGACTAGGAATACTTCACACCTCTGGTATACTGCATACAGCTAGTGGTATAAATCAGTTAAAGCCTATAAGGCTCTCTTCACAGTATTTTGTGTACAGCTGGGTACTCGTCCTGTAACTACTGCGTAAATAATGCACGTTAAAATCATGCAGTTTGTATCCTCATTTGATCAAGAGCATTGAGAGAGTAAATGTTACCTTTCTAGACTTGAACCCCTCAGAAGGCAGTTACTCTCCGAGTGCAATCTCAAACAAGGTTCTGCCGAAAGGCTTAGAATGCCAAATGCTTCTGTTGAAGAAAGGAGATAAATAGTGCTGAAATTTGAACTAAACATTTGAATCAAATCATTCTTGTCTTAATGGTTATTTAAACCCTTGGCGTAGGTACATTTTTGCTGTGCTCTGCCGCATTTTGGCACAGGGAGGAAGTGGTGCTTAAACAGAGGATGATAAAGAGGCCGGGGACAATGGAAGGCTGTTTGATCACTCCCCTGTTTTACAAAGGAAACACTGCCAGACATAAGACTTTACAGACTAAACAAAGTTAGGACTGCCAGAGTTCTCTTAATGGACACATGTTAAGCGCAATATCTGAATTTGTGCAATATAGGAACTTTTACATCTTAATAATGAGTCTATGAAATATGTCACTATACACCTAAAACAGGGAGATTGGGTAAGAAATATATATTCCGATGCGTTTTAATGTATTAGCCCTGCCCTTGTTGGGCCCCAGGCAGCCAGAGACCCATTGTTTTAACATACCAGAAGTATTATTGCCACACATTATTCACACCTACTGTTAGGTATGGTGATAACATTACCCACTTAAAGTTATCACACCTCTGAGTTGTGGCAAAGCATACTCAAACAATATAAAACTATATTATTATATTCTAAGCTACAGTAAGAACAGGTTGGAATTCTAAAACTGTACAATGTAAATTGGGAGAATTGCCCTGCACAGTTCCGCGATTGTGTAAGGACAATTCTTGAATTCTTCCGGAATGATTCTGATTTTGCGTCTGACATATACCCTGGGCCATCCATTCATTATATCATGATGGGATCTATTGGAATATATATGGCATTTATACAAAAAGATACAAAAGACTGTCCTAGGTCTGCAGACCATATGGCGGCACCAATTCCAGCACAGACACCTACACCAGGAGTTTTTCTGCCTTTATCTGACATAGACGCATGCACTTTACATAGACTTGTATCGAGCTGTCGTCCTTACAACAGGACCCATATAACAGCAGTGGTGCCTTCCCTTGTCTGCTGGTAGGAGACATATTGGTTGCAGTCTGATGTGGGAATCTTGTTTTATCACTAAAGGCCGCTCGTCATGTTCAGTATGCCGGCCGGGTGCTTTGTACTGTTCGGTGATGCAGGAGAGGCGCTATCTAGTTGCTGAAATGTGTGATAGAAATGTTTAATGCTTTCCTTATTACATTCTTGAAATGAAATCGAGCAGTAGCTAGATTAAGATATAGCTCTTTGAGCTTTAATACCACCTCATATATTTGGGATGCACCAGATTCTCATTGATATTATGTTAGTCATGGATTTTGTATGATTATATTGCACATCAAGTTGAGCACATTATTACTTTTGTTGATTGAGAAAAAGTCCATATTTAGCTCTATATCTATAACAATCAACTTATATTTTGATAACATTTTCAGTATCTATTACAATGGGCATTTTGGTGCGAAATTACAAGTCCATTGTGTGTGACAACGTCTAAATTGCCTTTTGACTAGGGACAAGCCTGAATAATTAACAGCATTTGTACAATGTGGTTTGCTCTTGTACAAGTCACAAAGCGTGCCCAGTATCGTGTTACCTTTATCAGGTAACAAGTAGAAGCTGTACCTACATTACGTACACACCTGACATCCTGTGTCATTACCTGGCTATTGATTATGACATGTACCCATTCACGCTTTAAGGACTGCATAATGCATTACTGCATCATGCCCTTAGTTGTCATGATGCATGAATGCAGCCATGGTCGGTAACTCTCCAAGGCTGTATTCAAGCATCATGACCCATAGGGGTTGTAACACTCCAGAAGGGTTGGCATGATGCACCTATACAGCAGTGAGTTACTTGCTGGGCTGCATTGATGTTAAAATGACAAATACAATGCGTAAGATACATGCCATCCTTAGAAGGTCAAGCAGATAGGGGTAGGGTTAGAGTAGAGGATACTCTATGCTGGCGGTCGGTATCATCTGGTGATACGTGTACACATGAAACTATGTCAACATTTGATATATACATTTCATATTATTTACATATCTTTCAGAATATTTATGAGAATTAGGATATCAGCAATGTACAAATGCTTGCTCTGCAACAAAATAGGTATTTCGTTAAAAAGAATAATTACAATTCTTAGAATTGTCCTTTAAAGGATGGTAATTTACATCTGGTAAAAGATGAAACAACAAATGTCATCCTGATTTTGACTTTTGACAATACTGAATTCTGCTAATTCTGCCTTAAACTCTACCTACACTTTGGACCTAAGCTCTACTCAATGAGACGCAGTGGTGGCAGAAGCTGTTACCAGTTAGTTCAGTGTAAGTAGCCAATCAAAACACAGGTAGACCTTCACTGCAGGTACACTTTGTGTTACTTCACCCCTGGTGGGTGCTAACAGAAACACTCTCACACAAATAAACAGGTCACTCAGACACAAGTGGTGGCAAAATTGGCATTAAGCAGGGGCAACAGAACTGTAGGGAACAGGTCAAACCTAATACTCTGTATTACTAATAGCAATACAGATCTCCTTCAAGTGACTCCATTTTTACATAGCATTGTGGTACATGTCTGTTCTGGTATCAGACATATTGTAACCACTATGAAGCAAAATGCTTCCCAGTGAAACTAAAACACCCTCTCGAGTTCAACCCTCACCTGTGACTGTTGACTACATTCTGCTCGCGTTATTGTAACATGATGTATTAGAAGGCCCTGAGGCAATTATGTGTCCATATCCTCAACTACAAACTACCTACAAGACTACCATAAGTGGGTACTCAATCATCCTTGGAATGTTAATGTGCCTTTCATGGCTGAAAGCTTTAAAAAGCTTTAAGAGAACTAGGCCCTGTATCTAATCAAAAGAATATATCATGTGCATTAGGAAATAATACTATCACCATAGACTCCAAAAATCTGCTGGCTTCTTTTTAATTAAACAAAATGCCAATAATATTGACATCTCATTTTGTGATTATGATTACACAAACCTTTAATTAGTCTCTAAAGATTATAAAAAGAAGAAATTTCAAATCATTTTCATCAGATCTGTCACTTGATCTCAGTCAGATTTAATTTGATTTGCTTTAATGAACAATTAGTCTTTGTTTTACCCGGCTTGCCGTTTTCATTCCTTTTAAATACCATCTTTTCTCAAAGCTTAAATTGATTTTTGTTAAGCATTTGGGCAGAATCCAAAAGGATACAATGCGGCACATTTCTTTAACAAACAATGTGGAGATAATTTAAATATTCTGACTAATAGTTCCAAGTCACATACACAGAATACATGTTAATCCTATAGGATATGTCTACACCATTATACTAGCCGACAACTGTCATTGCTATGTAGTGTCCACAGGGACTCATGCAGAGACCTTTTAACTGATGGAAAATGAAGCCCCAAAGCGACCACTTACCAAAACATTTTCTGTTCCTAAGACAAAATATGGCAGCTCTGCATTGACGCTCGAGCATGAAAGACCCCCTTTTCCTTGTAGCTATGGCTGAGGCAGTTGATTGTGAGCTGGAGATATAAACTGCCGACTAGTTGTGCAGGGGAGAATATGTTTTTATCACGGATAAGATTACCTCGTAGAATGATTCTTACACCACCATTTGCTGCCCCATTACTCTTTTAAGGTATATATGCCAAAGTTAAGGCAGTATTCAAAATTGACATGCAATTACTTGATATCAGCATGATTGTGAGAGAATAGGCGGCGACATTCATACCTCCCGTGCCCGCTCCCATGCCATGTGTATAGTAACGTGCTGCATAGTCCAAACCAGTAATTAGTCCAACCCTCGTTACCCATACTCCACTAGTAGCACTTATTGCTGTTTCTAAACCGAATGCAGTTTCAAAATACTGAGAGCAAAGTCTTAATACCAGCATCAGCGTGAGAAGATATAAGAAACTTTTTATCTAGTGTAATGGCCACATGTAAATACTGGTTTGGTGCATTTTGAAACTTCCCACCTGGCAATCAGTCCAACCCTCATTACTATAAGTTTTCACCATTAGCCCACATTGCTGTACCAAAATAACATGTGATTATCTTATATTAGCGTCCACAGTCCTTCCTGTACAGCTCAGTACTCGTCCTGTAACTACTGCGTTAATAATGCACGTTAATATCATGCATTTCGTATCCTCATTTGATCAAGAGCATTAAGAGAGTAAATGTTACCTTTCTAGACTTGAACCCCTCAGAAGGCAGCCACTCTCCAAGTGCAATCTCAAACAAGGTTCTGCCGAAAGGCTTAGAATGCCAAATGCTTCTGTTGAAGAAAGGAGATAAATAGTGCTGAGATTTGAACTAAAATTTGAATCAAATTATTCTTGTTATAATGGTTATTTGAATCCTTGGTGTGGGTAGATTTTTGCTGTGCTCTGCCGCATGTTGGCACAGGGAGGAAGTGGTGCTTAAACAGAGGATGATAAAGAGGCCGGGGACAATGGAAGGCTGTTTGATCACTCCACTGTTTTACAAAGGAAACATTGCCAGACATAAGACTTTACAGACTAAACAAAGTTAGGACTTGCAGAGTTCTATAAATGAACACATGTCAAGCGCAATATCGGAATTTGTGCAATATAGGAACTTTTACATCTTAATAATGAGTCTATGAAATATGTCACTATACTCCTAAAACAGGGAGATGGGGTAAGAAATGTACATTCCAATGTGTTTTAATGTACTAGCCCTGCCCTTGTTGGGCCCCAGGCAGCCAGAGGCCCATTGTTTTATCATACCAGAAGTATTAAAATATGTAATCATATTGTAAGCCACAGTAACAGGTTGAAATTCTAAAACTAAGCAATCTAAATGGGGAGCAATTCCAGAATTGTGTAAGCGCAATTGCCAAATTGTGTAAGGGCAGTTCTGGAATTGTTCTGATTCTGATTCAGCGTCTGACATATACATTGGGCTGCCTCCCCCCCCCCAGGTCTGCATCTGCTTTATATCATGATGGAATCTAGTTTGAACATATATATGGCATTTTTACAAAAATACAAAAGGCTGTCCTTGGTCTGCAGACCGTATGGCGGCACCAATTCCAGCACAGACATCTACACCAGGAGTTTTTCTGCCTTTATCTGACATAGAGGCATGCACTTTACATAGACTTGTATCGAGCTGTCGTCCTGATAACAGGACCCATATAACAGCAGTGGTGCCTTCCCTTGTCTGCCGGTAGGGGACGTATCTGTTGCAGTCTGATGTGGGTATCTTGTTCTACCACTAAAGGCCGCTTAGCATGTTCAGTATGCCGGCCGGGTGCTTTGTACTGTTCGGTGATACAAGAGCGGCGCTATCTAGTTTCTGACATGTTTAGTGTTTTGCTTATTACATTCATGAAATGGCATTGAGGTATAAATGCTACTTCAAATATATGGGGATGCAACATATTCTTTTTGATGTTAGTCATCAACTTGTATGATTATATGGTACATCAAATTGAGCACATTATTACTTTTGTTGATAGTCCATATTTAGCTCTATCTATAACAATCAACTAATATTTTGATAACATTTTCAGTATCTATTACAATGGGCATTTTGGTGCAAAATTACAGGTCCATTGTGTGTGACAATGTCTAGATTGCCTATCGACTAGGGACAAGCCTGAATAATTAACAGCATTTGTACAACATGGTTTGCTCTTGTACAAGTCACAAGGTGTGCCCAGTATTGTGTTACCTTTATCAGGTAACACGTATACGCTGTACCTACATTACACACACACACCTTATATCCTGTGTCATTATCTGGCTATTGATTATGATATAGACCCATTCACCCTTTAAGGAAGGCATAATGCATTACTGGATTATACTCTTCGTTGTCATGATGCATGAATGCAGCCATGATGGGTAACTCGCCAAGGCTGTATTCAAGCATCATAATGACCCAAAGTGGTTGTAACACCCCCGAAGGGTTGGCATGATGCACCTGTGCAGCAGTGAGTTACTCGCTGCATTGATGTTAAAATGACAAATACAATGCATAAGATACATGCCATCCTTGGAAGGTTAAGCAGATAGGGGTAGGGTTAGAGTAGAGCATACTCTATGCTGGAGGTTGGTATCATCTGGTGATATGTGTACACATGAAACTATGTCAATATTTGCTATACATTTTGTATTATTTACAGTTGTACGCTCTTTCTATCAGAATATTTACGAGAAAGCCTCAAATATCACAAGGTGATACAGAAGAGGTATCGTGTTAGAAAGAGGGATTACAATTCTTAGAATTGTCCTTGAAAAAATGGGGATTTACATTTAGTAAAATATGAATCAAAAATAATAAATTATTTTGACTTTTTACAATAATTAATTCTGCTAATTCTTCCTGAGACTAAACTCTACCTACACCCTGGACCTAAGCTGTACTCCATGAGACGCAGTGTTGGCAGACCCTGTTACCAGTTAGTCAAGTGTAAGCAGCCAATCAAAACACAGGTAGGACCTTACTGCTGCCAGCCGTTCGTGTTCCTTCACCCCTAGTGGCTGCTAACAGAAACACTCACACAAATAGAGTGGGCACTTAGACACAAATTGTGGGGATATTGGCACTAAGCAGGGGCAACAGAACTGTGCAGAACAGGTCAAACCTAATAGTCTGTATTACTAATAGCAATACGGGTCTCTTCAAGTGACTCCATTTCTACATAGCATTGTGGTCCATGTCTGCTCTGGTATCAGACATATTGTAACCATTATAAAGCAAAATGCTTCCCAGTGAAACTAGAACACCCTCTCGAGTTCAACCCTCACCTGTGACTGGTGACTACATTCTGCTCGCGTTATTGTAACATGATGTATTAGAAGGCCCTGAGGCAGTTATGTGTCCATATCCCCAACTATAAACTACCTACAAGACCACCATAAGTGGGTACTCAATCATCCTAGGAATGTTAATGTGCCTTTCATGGCTGAAAGCTTTAAAAACCTTTCAGGAGAACTAGGCCCTGTATCTAATCAAAAAATATTTCATGTGCATTAAAAAATAACATTTTCACCGCAGACTCCTAAAATCTGTGGGCTTCTTTTTAATGAAACAATCTGCCAATAATATTGACGTCTCATTTTGTGATCATGATTACACAAATCATTAATTAGTCTCTAAAGATTATAAAAAGAAGAAATTTTAAATTATTTTCATCAGATCTGTCAATTGATCTCAGTCAGATTTAATTTGATTTGCTTTAATGAACAATTAGTCTTTGTTTTACCCGGCTTGCCGTTTTCATTCCTTTTAAATACTATCTTTTCTCAAAGCTTAAATTGATTTTTGTTAAGCATTTGGGCAGAATCCAAAAGGATGCAATGGGCCACATTTCTTAAACAAACAATGGGGAGAAAATTCAAATATTCTGACTAATAGCTCCAAGTCACATACACAGAATACATGTCAATCCTATAGGATATGTCTACACCATTATACTAGCGGACAACTCTCGTCTCTATGTAGTGTGCGGAGACCTTTTAACTGATGGAAAATGAAGCCCCAAAGCAACCACTTGCCAAAACATTTTCTGTTCCTGAAACATAAGATATCTAAGCTCTGCATTGACACATGACATTGAAAGACCCCCTATTGATGGTAACTATGGCTGAGGCAGTTGCCTGTGAGCTTGAGATACAAACTGGTGACTAGTCCTGCAAGGCAGAATATGTTTAGATAAGATAGCCTCGTACAATGATTCTTACACCACCATTTGCTGCCCCATTACTCCTTTAAGGTATGTGTGCCAAAGTTAAGGCAGTATTCAAAATGTATATGCAATTACTTGATAGCAGCATGATTGTGAGAGAATAGGGGGCCACATTCATACCTCCCATGCCATGTGTATAGTAATGTGCTGCATAGTCCAAACCAGTAATTAGTCCAACCCTCGTTACCCATACTCCACTAGTATCACTCATTGCTGTTTCTAAATGGCATGCAATTATCTGATATCAGCATCACTGTGGGAAACTACTCATGTAAATGACCCAAGCGTGCAATAATGTATAATAATGTGGTGCATATTGATTTCCCCCACCTGGCAATCAGCCCCACCCTCATTACTCCACACCTTCATTACCTGTGTCCCACCCTGACCACTCCATTATGTAGGTAAGGGTCCTCATGGTGTTGGTTTCAATTTGTCTCAACAACTCTGCCATAGAAATACCTGCATGGTGCTTATATAAGGACTAAGAACACTGTGTTAAACACTTTAAGCACGGCAGAACGCTTAACAAAGACATTTTTCATCACAATGCACGAATGTAGCCCAGGCGAGTAACCCACCAGTACTACTCTGGTGTGACATGGGTTGAAGCAAACCTGTAGGATCTGCATAATACTTGAATGAAACCCTGACAAATTACTTACCATTACCACATTAATGCGTTCCTACTCAAAGGTTTCAGGCAGTCCCTACTCATGCAGTCGGTAAAGGTTTAATGCAGCTAGTCTCTACTCATGCAGATACAATGGTCTGCCTAACCAACTTCCTTCATCAACCACTCTCACCCTGGTGACGCATAAAAGGGGCCATTGTATCCCACTATAGGTGTCCTACATGGTCAGTGCCCGATATGGAAACCAGGTACCCGGCGTGTTAACACAGCAATGGGCTGTGTCTCACAAATTTGGGCCAATGTTTTTGTCTCTGACCTGGTGCCAGCTCTGACCTGGTGCCAGCTCTGACCGGCCTGAATAAAAACGGGTTATTTAAGGCAGATGATGATCAAAATGGGCAACTAATTACTAGTTTAAAGGGTTATAACATCCAATAACCTTTTCAGCCAAATCGTATCTACATCTGCCCTAAGTAACTCGTTTTTGTTCAGGCCGGTCAGAGCTGCACCCGGTCAAAGCTGGCACCTGGTCAGAGCTGGCACTAGGTCAGAGATGAAAACATTGGCCCAAGTTCGTGAGACACAGCCAATGGTGGTCATTGAATGCTTGTATTGTGTCAGGAAACACTTTTGTTCAGTCATCAATATAGATCTACTGACCAGAGTTCAGAATGCGTCTTGTACAAAGAGAAGTAATCAAGATCCCTTGCACTGTTCCTACATTCACGTAATGACCTTTTATAGATCTATGTTTAGTCACCCGAACATTGATAGGTATTGCACTGATGCAAGTAGATACAATTAAAATATAGAGTGTGTGAAACCTCATCAGTAAAAACTGTATGTAATTTGTTTAAGCCTTATTGACTGTAACATTGTCCCAAGTTTGGATCTTGACTGGGAGAGTATGTCAGGGCATGAGGAGATTGCATTCAGTAGCTCTGATCAGGCCATCCCAAGTGGTAAAACTAGGCATCCCTCATTCACAGAAATACATGGACATCCAAAGACAGATTTACATACTACTCCTACACTGGCCTTGGTCTCGGTTCTGGAAAATGTACTGACATTAATGTTATTGATTTAGTAGGCTCAGCCTTTTCGGCAATGGGTATTATTGAATAAGCTCCATGTTTTAACCATTGCTTATCCTGTGTATTGTGTATTAGAGAACATTTGCAGACATCCTGTCATCACTGTTGCTGTGTAAATAGAGGTAAAGTAGGTCATAATTCACAATTAGTTCTCCTGATGAAGCTAATGCATGGATGTGCAGTTATTCATAGGACTATCACTTACCATTTAAATAGCAAAGAAAGAGGAATGTTGCTTATGGAAGTGTAGATGCAGTAAAAACGGGTGGCCTGTGGTGAGTGTTCTATACCTAAAACACTGACTACTGGAAGGAGGGAGCTATGAAATTTAATAACATTTGCCGCTTGATAATATCATCATCATTTCCTAAATGTTCAGACATTACAATAGGGGCTCCTCACAGAAGCAAGCAAGTCAAAGTGCCAATTCTATAATGAGCTTCTGAGGCTGATACTGCTACTATAGCCATCCCCCCTGCCTTACAGACACCAACACCTTAGAGCTTAACAATCAGTTTGTGAGTGGCCGAATTGGCCAGATGCTGTTACCAGTTAGCTCCCAGTATGTGGCCAGTCAAGACTTAACTGGTCACACCTCTTCCTTAGAGCAACATGAGACTATTGCAGTGATCCCAGTGGGATGGTGATGGTTCCAACCAGGATGCTACGTGGCAACACCAAGATAAGATTAAAGATACCAAGGTTAAAGAAAAGCCATCTTCACAGAAAGCCCCCTCTACAGAGGAGACATCGCCTGGAATGCCCTGGAGGATGAAGTGCAGAACCTAGTGACGAAAAAGAGTGCTATCTAATTAACACGGATCTAGAGACCTATGCGAGTAATTACGCTAATTTAGGCCATATAATCTTGCATACCCATGACTTCGAAATCTGAACTTTGATTGGGACATCACCATCAGTAAAGCAGTAAACTAGTATAAGACTCTATCACATTGATGGCTCGATTGTATGTACTCTTTTGACCAAGTGCTTTGTGGTCGGTATGAAGCAGCTTTGGCTGGGTTTAGTTTTACCCAGTGAAGGTAGCCTGCTCTAACCGTTGTGGACTAACATATCACAAGGTGGTGCGAGTGTTATGTCTCCACTTAAGCAATTTATTCCTACCAACATGGTTGCCTATGACACACCATCAGGATATAAACTCTAATGGACCATGTCCTTTAAACACAAATTGATGTTCTCGATCTAATAAATAAAGAGTAAAGCAATTGGTAAGTAATAAATGCATTTCATACAATGACTAGCAGGATCATATCATAAAAAATCTTGATCTGGTATTATATTTATGACTCTTTAGACTAACTAAATAACAGTTAGCAACATCATTTGTCAAGAATATGCCTAAAATGCGGGTGGGTGGTTTTTGTGATAACGGTTACACAAACCTATAAGTATTCTCCTGACGTCAATCAAATGAATTAAATTTGCTTAAAAAACAGTAGTTTACTTTCAGTTTGTCTTTCAGCTCTACTGGGTAATCATTTTTCTCAATGCTTAGTTGTGTTTGTCAATCAAGGGAAAAAGGAGGATTTTCAAAAACAGTGTTTTCAAACAAAATGGGCAACCATTGTGCGACAGATATGCATGTGGTATCTCATTGGTCTACTGGGCTCCTGTTATAACCATATATTTAATATAGAGGCTTAAAAATGTAGGAGTCAATACTGCCACATAATAAAAAAACACTGGGTTTATTATTCCTACAGGATATCTATCAATAGGTTAGATGTAACAATGCCAGCAGACAACTGCATCTTCACACCTAAAGTGTCTCTCCATAGGGCCTCATGCCTGGTCCATTAAGCTGCTGATAGATGAGGCCCTGCGGCTATTCACCCTTCCCGTACCTTTTTCTGTACCTGAAAAATATCTCAGCTCTGCGTTGATAAATGGGCATGGAAGACACATTTGTCACGGTACCTATCCCCGAGTGAGCTGGCTGTGAGTAAAGGATGAGATCTGCTGACTAGAGCTACAGGGGGAGGTGTTTATAGCTGAACAAAACATGAAGATTGAGTCTTAGACTAAAGGCTTTAATCATACAGCCCAGTCAATATGGTAGGGCTTTAGCTTAACTTAGACAAGTTTAACATTATGTGTAAAACCAACAAGAAACTTGTTATCTAGTGTAATGGCCCCATGTATATAATGGTTTGGCGCTAATTGAAACTTCTAACCCAGCAATCAGTCCAACCTCATTATAACATATCCTGCCCATTAGGCCACATCGCTGTACCAAAATGACATGCAATTATTTGATATCAGGTTTGACTATAAGAAAATACTCAGGCACTTTCAGATAATGGCCCAATGTATACAATAATGTCGCACATATTGATACTTCCCACCTGGGGCAATCAGTCCCACTCTCATTAAGTACACTGTCTTACCTTTAACCCACATTGGTGTTCCAAAATGACATGCAATTATCTGATATCAGCATCACTCTGAGAAAGTACTCAGGCACTTTTATGATTTTTGTAATGGCCCTACATGTGTACAATAATGTGGTGCATATTGATACTTCCCACCTGGCAATCAGTCCAACCCTCATTACTACACCTCATTAGCTGGCACCACCCAGACCTCGCTCACATCCAGGGGAGGGTCCTGATGGTGTTAGTGCCAGTTCTGTCTTCTGTCATAGAAAAGTCTGCATTGTGAAGGCAATTACAAAACCATGCTTGAGGCAGGTCTCCACTCATGAATGAATATAGATGTCATGAGCTGATTGTGGCCAGCATCACCCTAGCAACACATAAAGTAACCCTTGTACTCTAACAGCATCAGATGGAGTCAAAAACAGCAGCACGTACACAGCAGTTTTAGAGCAGTAATGGAGGGGATTGGTGGTTGGAAGTGCTTTATTTAAAAGTTGAGTTGTCTATTGGCATAACTTCCAGATGTGTTCTGTATTAAGAGAGGTGAGCATACATAGTGTTCCTCAAGACCCATAATCTGTTCACTACTATCTTTTTGTCAACAAACACAAGAAGTGAGATTACTATTTTGGATCAGGCCATAAGCTGTGGTTATTACACTGATAATGCTCAGATGCTTAGGCAGCTGTAATAGCCTTCCCATGTTAGTCATAAGGAAATTGATCAGAATATCAGAGTACATGCATTTGTCATCATCCCAAATCTGCAGTAGGATATTTGTTTGACATCTAAGGATACATCTCACTCTGGCCTTGGCATGTAGGTCATTTAATACATTAGACAAAAGATTCATGGCTTCATATCTAATCAGCATTTGTGGTTGCATTTCAGGCAAGAAACATATATTCATGGATGATGGGCTTAGATTGGTGCATATATTGTCATCACTTCAGCAGTGCTCCCATACAAAAAGAAGTCAGGCAGGCCGGTCTATATTTCACATTGACTTCTCTTAATGTCAACATCATACGGATGATGTTTTCATTTATAAATATTAAAAGCAACTACTTTTTGAAAATCATGCAGTGGCTGTCATTATTTTGGAATAAGGCATCATGTTTCTTGAAATGTTACTTGAATTGCTGAAAAAATATATTTAAGGAGACAATGGTAGAGTGAAGATGTAGGTGCATTAAAGTAGAATTGACATGTGGTGGGTATTCTATACCCAACATTACCTTAACATTGGAGCCTGGTTATGCAAGAGAGAGCTTTGGCCAGATGCTGCTACTAGTTTGGGTGGGGAATCATATTGCGTTGAATGATGAATCAACAATATATAATATGATATATCATCTTATTTCTTTTGTTGATATGCCAAAGAAGAAATGGAGTACCAATGTTGGCACATGCATGACGTAAACAACTACTTGGCTACCTGCACAAGGCCTCCCAACAAGATGAAAACATTGTGGTACCAACAAGGGAGCTCCGAGCCAACGTGAAAGTTAAGCTGAAAACCATGAGATCCCTGAGGGATGTGTACGACAAGAGCCCCCTACTGCGAGGCATAGAAGAGTGGAACAAGCTCTCCACAGAAACTCAAAAATTGAGAGACAGTCAGAAATTTCTCAGTGCTGTATAAGTATCTGAGATGATCTTCTCATGTATTTGTTTTCAAATACAGTAACATTACTTCCAAGATATGAACTCTGTCGATTGACCCTAAATGATAAGGACACTATTTAATTCGGATCCTTCTCTGCAGGAGGTGACTTGGCTTTCAAATGAAAAACTCTATTTCCCAGGGGATTTTCAGCCAATAAAAATATCAATCAATCAATCAATCAATTAGGCTAATTCTGCAGTAACTTACACCTTGGGCCAGAGCTGTACTCTATGAGTAGAAGCATTGGCAGGCACTGTTCCAGGTTAGCTCTGGGTGAGCAGCCAATCAAAACACAGGTAGACTTTCACTGCTGCCACACTTTGTGTTACTTCACCCCTGGTGGCTGCTAGCAGAAACACTCTCACACAAAGACGCAGGGCATTTAGACACAAAGTGGAGCAATAAAGATGCCAAGCATGAGGAATGGAACTATAGGGAGCTGGGCAGACATAATGCCCAGTATTACTTATAGTGACAAAAGTCGGTTCAAGGGAGTTTTGTTCTACATTGCATTGTAGTCCATGTCTATTACGTTATCAGAAAAAAAAGTATGAGGCAAAATGCTTCCTATAAGACCAGAAACCCCTGTAGTGTTCAATGTTAGACTGTGACTGCAGGCTTTATACTGCCCTCCTGAATGTAACATGATGTATTAGACTGTCCTGAGGCAATTATGTGTCCATATCCCCATTGTAACCTAGCTACAAGGCTACAATAAGTGGGTAATCAATCATCCTTGCAATGTTGCCTTGTATGCCCCAAGCTATTAATAAAGAAACAAAAAAAAAATTGGACCTGTTTTAAGTAGACTCAATGCCAATAATATGGATCATGATTACACAAGTTATTTGGTCTCTAAATAAAACTGTCGTTTGTAGAGATTTCAATTTTTATGAGATATGTCACTTGATTAGTTTGTCTTTGTTTTACCTAGCTTGCCCTTTTATCCCTTTTGCATGATAACTTTGTATTGTTTTTAGTAAAGTATCCGCTCAGAGTCCGATGGGTTGCAATATGGCATATTATTTGAACAAAATGTACAACCATTTATTATCTCATTATAATGCTTCACAAATTTTAAGTCAGTGAATCTGAGCTACTATAAAGTCTGTACATCGCCATTTAAGAAATTCAGATTAGGGAATCAATAGTTCCAAATCACATCCGCAGAATACATGTTAACCCTATGAGATATGGATACCTGGGGTATACACTGTAATACTAGCAGAGAACTCCCATCTCTTTAACAATACAGTGTCCATAGTGACCCATGCAGAGCCCCTTGAACTGATGAAAAATGAGGCCCAAAAGCTACCATTCACCATACCTTTTTCTGTTCCTGAAACATAAAATATGGAAGCTCTGCATTGACGCTCAAGCATGAAAGACCCGACAGTGTTGGTACCTGGCAGAGGCAGTTGACTCTCAGCTAGAGATAAAAACTGCGGCCTAGCCCTGCAGGGGAGAAGATGTTTATAGCTTAAAGCATAGAATGATTTTTACTCCAAATGCTTCTATCATTTGCTGCCTTATTACATTTTACCTTATTTTCCTCTAGGCATTTGTACAGGTCCTGAAGTGAACTCAGCCATTGAAGATGACAGGCACTTCCTTAATATCGGCAACAATCTGTTTCTGACCTTATGACTTCCATACTCAGTTAAGGGTGCTCATTGTCTCAGTTTCAATTTCCATTAGGACAGCACTGCAATGGAAAAGCCTGTGTATAACCCCAATGCTTGGGTGGTAGTCTAGGACTAGGGACTGTCAGGGAACCAGCCAAGTATGAGACTGCTGTAAATGTCTAGGACTGCCAGCAACTCCCCCAAAGAATGGCCACAGTTGTACCATGACTGTACCAATAAAGAGCCATCTTTATTCAGATGTTGTGATGTGACAGGTACAGTTGATTACAGCCGCACTCAGTGTATTCAGACTTTTACAGATATTCCGGCAGAACCTGAACCTGCTGCATTGTTTTTGTGATAATGGTTACACAAAGCAATGATTATTCTTCTGACGTCAATCAGATGAATTTTATTTGCCTTGATAAGCAGTTAGTCTTTCACTTTTGGGTTGTCTTTTCAGCTCTACCAGGTCATCACTTTTCTCATAGCTTAATTGTGTTTGTCAATCAAGGATCACATAGGATTTTCAAAAAGAGTTTTTCAAACAAAATGGACAATAATCTCAGCAGACAACTAACATCGATACACCGAAAGTGCAGTATCCACTGTGCCTCATGCCTGGTCCATTAAGCTGCTGATAAATGAGGGCTTGAAGCTCTTCACACTTCCCATACCTTTTTCTGTGCAACAAAAAAATCTCAGCTCTGCGTTGACAAATGAGCATGGGTGACACATTTATCACGGTACCCATCACTGAGGGAGATGGCTGTGAGTAAAGGATGAGATCTTTTGACTAGTGCTGTAGGGTTAGGTGTCTATAGCTGAAAGAAGATAGCCTTGAAGATTGATTCTTACTCAAAACACTTCCATCATATTTACATATTTAGCATGCTCGACTGAATGATTATGCACCAAATGGACAGCACAGTCAATATTGTTAATACTTAGCTTAATTTAGATGAGATTAAAGTGTATGTGTTAGTCTAAAAACTTGATGCAGTTTCTAGATAAAAGAGCAAATTCTTGATATCAACATCAGCGTTAGAAAATATAAGAAACTTTTTATCTAGTATAATGGCTCCATGTATGTAATGGTTTGATGCATATTGAAACTTCCCACCTGGCAATCAGTCCAACCCTCATTATCATACCTTATTACCATTAGCCCACATCGCTGTGCCAAAATGACATGTGATTATCTTATATCAGCCTCCGCCGTGAGAAAATACTCAGACACTTTCGGATAATGGCCCAATGTATACAATAATGCGACATACATTGAAACTTCCCACCCGGCAATCAGTCCAACCCTCATTAATATACCATCTTACCATTAGCCTACATCGCTGTACCAAAATGACATGCAATTATCTGATATCACTGTGAGAAAACACTCAGGCACTTTAACAATGTGTGTGATGGCCACACATGTACAATAATGTGATGCATATTAAAACTTCCCACCCAGCAATCAGTCCAGCCCTCAATACTACACCCTATTAGCTGGAACCACTCCGACCTCTCTCACATCCAGGAGAGGGTCGTGCTGGTGTTAGTGCCAGTTCTGTCTTCTGTCATAGAAAAGCCTGCATTGTGCACATGTCAGCACTTACAAGGCCATGCTCTAAGCAGGTCTTAGGCTGTAGTTGCTATACCAAGTTAATTATAGGTTCATTGGTCAGAATGACAAACTGATATTCAAAAAGAAACTAATATTCAGAAATGAACAAGACATAGGAGCCGTTGGAGTTGTTTACTGATGTTGAATGCAGTGTTGATGAACCCTTCCTCTGCTTAAGACTCCCTATATACCTTAGTGCTTATTCTGAAAGTGTGAACATTCGCAGGATACTGTTCCAGGTTAGCTCTGGCTGAGCAGCCAATCATAACACAGCTAGCCCTTCACTGCTCCAACACTTTGTGTTACTTCACCCTGGTTGAGCCTAACCAAACCACTCTCACATAGACATGCAGGTCACTTTGACACAAGTGGTGGGAATGTGAGGGAAAGGGACTGTAGTTAACCTACCGGACCTGACTCTAGCACTAACATGAGGCTGTTGCATAGAGCTCATGTTCACACTGTTTAATGGTGGACATGAAATCTGGATATATTGTGGTAGCCATGAGTCAAGATATGGTCCAAGAAGACATACACTGTAAACTTACGCATATTCAAGCTAGTAGTCCTCAAAGAGGTAGAGAGCAGTTAAAATACTGTACTACTTCATGCCCTTGGCTGTCATGATGCATGAACGCAACTCTGACAAGGAACTCACCAGTGCTGCATTCAAGCATCATGCCACCCTTTAAATGCAATTCAGATATAGAATGTGTGCACACCTCATCATCAAAAAAAATGCAACAAGTATGCAACTCGCAATTTGTTTCAATGTTATAGAGTAGGCCTTTTACAGTGTCCAAAGTATGGACCTAAGCTTGGAGAGTAGATCAGGACTGTACATTCAGTAGTTAAGAAGAGGCCATCCCCAGTGATAAAACTATGAATCCCTCATTTACAAAAATACATGGACATCCAAAGACACATAATATGTACTAATCTTACACTCGTCTTAGTCTTGGGTCTGGATAATGTGATGACATTAATGTTATTGATTAATCTCTAAAAAGCTCAGTGTTTCAGCAATGGGTATTATTGAACAAGCTCCATGCTACAGCCATTGTTTTTCTGTTGTAATGTGTATGGGAAAGCATCGGCAGACATCATGTCATCATTGTTACTGTGTAATAGAGATAACGTAGGTCCTAATTCACAATTACTTCCCCTCACTGAACTTAATGCATCGATATGCTACAGTTATTCATGCGAAAATCAATTACCATTTAACAGAGAAAGAGGAATGTTGCTAGTGGAAGTGTAGATGCAGTAAAAGGCGAGAGTCTTGTGGTGAGTGTTCTATACCCAAAACACTGATAACTGGAAGGAGGGAGCTATGGCATTTAAACACTTTTGCCGCTTGATAAAATCATCATTATTTCCTATTTGTCCCCATATTACAATGGGGGCTCCTCACAGTAGCAGGGAAGTCAACACCCCAAGGCTCCAATGAGCTGTTGAAGCTGCTACTGCTGCTGTAGCACTGCCTTCTTCCTTACGTATGTAACCAACACCTTATAGCTTGATGTACACTTTGGGAGTGGCTGAGTTGGCCAGGCACTGTAACCTCTGGTGAGTAGCCAAAATGTAGGCAAACCTTCACTGCAGGCACCTCTTTATGTTACTTAACTGACCACACCTCTTCCTTATGATAACATGACACTGTTCCAGTAAGCCCATTGATACATTGGATTATTGTAGATAAATGGCCAGTTTCCAAATGTCTAATGGTAGCTATGATACAGCTTGAGCAGGGTATAAATTTACCTCGTGAATGTGGCCTGTTCTCACTGTGGTAGAGTAACATAATACAAGGTTGTGAAAGTATCATGTCCTAAAAACAGAGTCTATTATTCCTACAGGATATTGAAAAATAGTGTAGATATGATAATGTCCGCAGACAACTCCAACTTTACACCTAAAGTGTAGTCTCCATAGTGCCTCATGCCTGGGCCATTAAGCTGCTGATAAATGAGGCCCTGCAGCTATTCACACTTCCCATACTTTTTTCAGCGCCTTAAAAATATCTCAGCTCTCCATCGACAAACGAGCATGGAGACACATTTGTCATGGTACCTATCACCAAGGGAGTTGATGTGAGTAAAGGATGAGATCTTCTGACTAGTGCTGCAGGGTTAGGTGTTTATAGCTGAAAGAAGATAGTCTTGAAGATTGATTCGTCTCTCAAAACACTTCCATCATATTTACATATTTAGCATGCTCTATTGAATCATGTTGCACCCAGTGGACAGCCGGTCCAATATTGTTAGGCCTTAGCTTAGCTTAGGCGTGCTTAGGGCATCATGTGTAAGTCCCCAAACTGAATGCAGTTTCAAAATAACAAGAGCAAATTCTTAATACCAGTATCAGCCTGAGGAGATATAAGAAACTTTTTAGCTAGTGTAATGGTCCCATGTATATACTGGTTTGGTGCATATTGAAACTTCCCACCCGGCAATCAGTCCAACCCTCATTACTATAAGTCTTTACCATTAGCCCACACCGCTCAACCAAAATGACATGTAATTATTTCATATTAGAGTCCACAATGAGAAAATACTAAGACACTTTTGGATAATGGCCCAATGCATACAATAATGTGGCACATATTGAAACTTCCCACCTGGCTATCATCATTATTATACCTTGTACCATTAGTCCACATTGTTGTCTCAAAATGACATGCAATTATTATCTGATATCACTCTGAGAAAACACTCAGGCACTTTTATGATGTGTGTGATGGCCCCATGTGTACAATAATGTGGCACATATTGATACTTCCCACCTGGCAATCAGTCCAACCCTCATTACTACACTCCATTAGCTGGCACCACTCCGACCTCTCTCACATCCAGGGAATGGTCCTGATGGTGCTAGTGGCAAGGAAAATATATTTATGAATGATGGGCTTTCTCATGACCATGGAGTGCATTGTTTTATACTCAATGATATCAGATTAGTGCATATCTTGTCATCAGACCATACAAAAAGAGGTCAGGCAGGTCACTCCTTAGTTCATAATAAGTTCTCCTTATGAAGTCAATACATGAATGATGTGTTTTTTCATAAATATTACAATTATTTGCTCTTCCAACAACTTGCAGTGACTGCTGTTGTTTGGAAAGAGCCATGACGCTTCATGGAATGGTACTCACAAATAAGTTTTCTTCATTTAATTGAAAGCGAGAGAACATAGGTAGATAGAGGATGACGGAGTAGAGATGTAGATACAGTAAAGCTATATTGGCCTATGGTGAGTGTTTTTACCTCGCACAATGATTGCTGGCATGATGGTGACATTGTATTCAACAATATGATAATACATATATACATTTAGCAATTTTTATACTAGCATATAACTAAGCACACCAATGCTCCAAGGGGCCGTTGATGCTTTTCATTGTTATGGAATGCAGTGTTGATGAATCGTCCCTCTGCCTTAGACTCCCTATACCTTAGTGCTTAACTCTGAAAGTGTGAGCATTGGCCAAATACTGTTCCACGTTAGCTCTGGCTGAGCAGCCAATCATAACACAGCTAGCCCTTCACTGCTGCCAGCACGTTGTGTTACTTCACCTCTGGTTGAGGCTAACCAAACCACTCTCACATAGATATGCAGGTCAATTTGACACAAGTGGTAAGGATGTGAGGGAACGGTACTGTAGTTAACTTACCCGACCTCTAGGGCTAAACATTAGGCTGTTCCATAGAGCTCATGTCGACACTGTTTCATGGTGGACACATTGTGGTAGCAATGAGCCAAGATATGTTCCACGAAGACATATACAGTAAACGTATGCATATTCCAATGGCAGGTGCAGGGGGTTAATATGGAATTATGGGGAGTGACACCTCGCTGTACAGAGAAATATATGACATGAAAATATTCATAGATGATCCAAAAAAGTAATCACCCTTGATCATTGTTCCCTACATGTACATGAAGCAAAAACAGGTCAGCTGCGAGGGGAATCGAACCCCCGCCCCTCCACTCTAGACTTGAAAATGCTACCGCTACACCACAGGGCTAGCTGCTTTTCTACTGCTCTGCTACGGTACTTGAGCTACCACAGGCTGGCTTTGCGCTCTCCACGCACGCCTGGGCTGCCCCGAGCAATATGTGCCCGCAAGACCTTCATAGAGTTTAGTGTAGCAGATTTAGCGGAGTAATGAATGTTGTTTTCAGGCATTTTACAAGGTCCTGAAGCTGTTGTTTCTCAACATCAGAGATTGTAAACTACCTACATAATCACACCAAGTTGGCAGTTCAGCATCCTGATATACTCTAATGCCTTAAGGCATAAGGCAACTAATAATTCCTTTACCTGACATACATGTAGTTCAATAGTATTTTCAGTTAATTATATTGTAAGTTAAGTGGGTTAGAAATTGCTTATAAACTGATGACTACCTTTCCTCCCAAGATGTAGAGGACAAGATCACAGACAATCTGAATTCCCCACTTCATCCAAGATTCCGTCAATTGCCTAAATTGACAATTACTAAATCCTGGCCTATTTTATGTCCAGAAATGCCAATTACATTAGGAACTAATTCTGTAATCATGTTTACACTAACCATTAATTCACCACTATTGTCAAAAAACTAATTTAAGTAGGTTTTGTAAGAGATCTGTCACCTGACTTTAATCAGATAGATTTGATTTGCCTTAATGTGCAATTACTCTCTGTTTAAGGATTTAGTCTGTTGCATCTCTCCCAAGTAATCACTTTCACAACGCTTAAATGGATTTGTCAATCTCCGGGTGAGGATGTCCAGTAGTCCGAGACCAACACTGCTCCAGGGTGCTCTGCTGTGTATGGTGGGGGAGCAGACCTTCATCTCACTTGATACTTATTTGCGCCAGTTTGGTGGTCCAAATCGGCGTTTATTGGTCAATACAGTCTTTGAACAGTGTTCCATTTCATCCATATGGTACTTGGAATCTTCTTGCAATATTGCAAACTTGATAACAGTAACTGTACTTGACTGGTCTAGTATCTCTTAACATAGCATTTAGGTTTAAGGCGTCAGTAATTCCATTTCACATGAAAGAAACTATTATCCCTAGAGGATATGGATGAAGAGAGAAGATAGCAGAATACTAGCAGACAAGTCCCATGTCTGTAGGGACTCGGGCCCTATCAAATGATAAAAAAAATAAGTCCCAAAGCTATTCACACTCGCTATACCCTCTTCTGTCCCTGAAACATAAAATGACAAGTTCTGTATCGACACATGGGTATAAAATACCTACTATTTAGGGTAACTATGGCTGAGGCAGTTGACTGCGAGAAAAAGATAAAGAATTCGCCGCTAGTCTCACGGGGTAGGAGAGGTTTTTAGGTAAACAAAGGTAGCTTGTTACAGGATTCTAAACTGAGAAAACTCCAAACACGTCTACACCTAGCCTAACACACAAAACGGTGGTTATGACTCTGCTTGTGGCTTAGTCCGATACGGCTCCAGGCTCCAGTCATGAAAGCCGTCCAAGACAGTATCAATACAGTTAGCATTTGTCTATGTATAGCGATCAGGTTTGGGCCGGGACCATGTTGCTAGGATGTACTAAATACATAGTACACCCTTTCCATTGGGTCTGTTCCAAGATCATGGTACTGTGCATCATCTTGGGTTTTACCATAATCTTGGTACATATCAAACATCTTAATTTAAAACAAAAGCGTCACTTTGTGGGCCTTTGTCTATGATTTCATCCATGGGTTCATTTACATTAGCAGATTTAACAAGAAATTAGCAAACTGATTTTACTAAACATTTAATGAAGTTAAAATTGTAGATAAAGTCATTTTTTAAATAACATTCTGATTTTAGTTATGAAAAAGGCTGTATACATCAATTATAGACCTCTGCTTCCTATGGTGGCATCAGAATTATGCATTTTGGCATGGAAATATGAGAAAAGTGACAATAAATGAGTGTTCCAAGTTCTGGGTACACCCTGTGTTCTGGGGACTGTCAATCTTAGGGCGTACTAAGAAACTGGTCAGTCTCCAACCTGGCAATAGCTCCCCCGCAGCTGTCCCAACTCTCCTTTATTGATCACACCTCCCTTAACCTGGTCCAGCCCTAACATCAACACCTAGTACAGTTCCTACTTCTAGTTAATGTGTGTGTAGCCATAGGCCATCCCATGCTCCAGGCAGGAAGTATAAACCATGCCATGACATCACTTTTCACTTTGCAAATATTGGTCGTGTCATTCCTTAGCCTTACCAATGAGGGCCCGAGATTTGTTCTACACTAGATGCCGCTTCAAGTGGTCCAGGTTAACGCAATCCCAGTTTTCATACATGTTTTCTCACCTGTGGAAAACATGTATGAAAACTGGGATCTCGTTTACCTGGACAACTTGAAGCCCCATCTAGTGTAGAACAAACCTCGGGCCCTCATTGGCTCATTGAAAAGCCTCTTAACGAACATGCCCATGATATGTGCTATGTGATATGATTTCAATGCACATGATATTGTCCATTTACATATATACATCTGATTGGCTGCGTACTGCAGTCACAGTAGTAGCACAAGAAGGGACTGTTGTACCCTAAATGCGTCCAGTATTTGCACAGTCCCATATGGCCCCCAGGTACACTGCCGTTTTACTGCAGTTATTGAGTGCATTGATTTCTTGAAGTGCTTCAATTTTGTAGTTCTGTTCAGTGGTACATTTGTATGAACATGACTTCAGAATACTTATTTATTGCATTAACGGAGATGTTTATACAGCTTTCTAGCATGTATTTGAAACTAACATATTTTTGTCTGTCTAAACGTTGTCACCAGCAAATGGGTCCCATTAATGACTAGATCTAAAACACTTTCATCAAAAAGGAAGTAGCCTTGTCATAATCATTGTGTCTGCTGTTAGATGTAAACATGCAATGTGTCTGATCTATAAACTTGTTCCTGCTGCATTATTAATAGGAACCATTAGAAATCAGTGATGTCACCTTCAGACCCAATCTTGACTGACTATCAATTGAATATTTTACAAAGCAACATGTTAACCCTTTTTCAGCCTGAGTGGGAGGAAGAGGTCTTGCCAAGGCATTTACATTGCCTCATTCTTATATTCAATATATCAAACTACAGTCATTACTTTTAAATATATATAAACAGGAAGGAGTCTCTCCTAAAGCAGACAGCAGCAGTGTAAGAAGTGTCTGCTTCTATCTAAAATACCTTTATCTAATGTACTTTTATCTGATGCCCTAAAGTCTAAAAATGCTCTCTGCCCTTAGAAGCGTACATTGACTACTGAGAAGGTTGCATCTTATGTCGAATACAAAGCCCTTTGTTCACCACTCAAAAATGTGTCAGGATGAAAATTGGAATATACATGACATTCCAAAAACAACTCTAAAGCAATTCCACTACTCTGTAGACCGTATGCCGGCACCAATTCCAGTGTAGACACCAACACCACAATGCCCTGTATTGCTGTGTGAGTGGAATGGATGGTCCTGGTTAGAAGCCACAGTGACTCCATTACACTTGTACCACATGCCATTCTGCCACATAATGGCACTTTCAACACTACTATGACCTTCAACTTGAGCTTTTTCTAGATTTAGGCAATTGAGGTTAGCTTAGACCAAGCAGACAGGAGCTAGAACTTAAAGAAAAAAAAAAGTGAGCTTCATATTGGAATTTATATCATGTTCCAAACACAACTGTGAAGCATTCCCCCTGCTCTCTAGACTGTATGCCGGCGACAATTCTAGGAAAGAGACCTACACCACAATGCTCCTTATTGGTGTCTGACCAGGATGGATGATCTTGGTTAAGAGCCACCAAAACTCCATGGGAACCCAGCATAGAAGCTGGACATGCACTGTACACACTGATACGGTGTATTTAGTCCCTAGGTGATAGTCTTTCTTAATAAATTTGTGAGCTTTTGTGATCAAATACTGCAGTTGCGTGGGTAGGGTGACCTAAGGTTGGGTTTCCTTTTTGCCAGTAAAAACCCAAATAGTGACTAAGAAAGGCCAGGAAATTGGATGAGACCATGATGAGGACTTTCTCTATTCTGACGCAATGTTTTGGCATGTGTAAGCTGTGGATGGCCTGCCACAAACTGGGTGTGCTTGGGGGAACCCTGGTAGGAGCGGGGTGAGGGGCATAAGGTTAAATATGTTTCCTTGATTGATCCTGAGTGAAGTCTCCAGGGTACAGTGAGATTTGGGTGGAGAACCACTGCTGGTGACTTAAGGTAAACGCTGAGCTAGCCAAATCTAGTGTATTTAGAATAAGGGAGTATTCCACTTTCATTGGTCGGCGGTGATTCAATCATCTGATGAAAGTCAATAATATTATTCTGAATTATCTGATTCGCTCCGTTGGTAATACGTTTTATGAGAGCCTTCCTCAATGAAACTATAATGTTCAATGCCTGATGAAGGATCGTTAATGATCCAAAACGTAGCAACATAAGATCATTCAACAAAAAACCTCCAGAAATGTCTGCAAAATTATAGACTTCAAATGAAAACTGAAAAATAAGATTACTTGTGTTGGGTTTTGTGTGATAAATACTTTTATTATATGATGTTTAACTTATGGGCAAATCTAGTCTGACTGACATAATCATGGCTGAGTCGGTCAATGGAACACTCCCTCTAGGAACATTCAAACATGTCACTACTATATAATCTGGGCCCTAACTATGCACAAGTTCACATTAATTTGCTGGGTAGAGGGGCAAAAGCAGGAATAGACTGTGATTGAGTTCCCCCTTAGACCAACTATCTACTTAACACAGGCAGCTAGACATCCACTTAGCAAGTGGCTGAGTCAGCCAGATGCTGTTACTAGTAAGCTCTGGGTGAGCAGCCAATCAAAACACATTCACCGCTCCCACACTTTGTGTTACTTCACCCCTGGTGGCTGCTAACAGAAACACTCTCACGCAAATATACAGGACATTTAGACACACATGGTGGGAATAAAGGCCCCAGGTCTTACAGTATGTTTGGGGGACCTTCTCTTAAGACATAACAATGATGTTCCATGCACACATTGTAATATGGTAGACAAATAGTCTAGTTTTTACCACTACAACATTCTATACATATCTAGAACCTTGAAATATCTAGGGTGTAGATTATTCAAGTTATATATCAAGGACATCAATAATTACGTTTCAGGACTTTGCTATTCCTGTCTCCAGTCTTTCCATTGAGCCTTACCTGTAATCTTGCAACACTGCAAACTTTAGAAAATTATATTTCAGCTGCAGATCAGGTTATTGATAGGCAGAAGGGGTGTCATTTCAACCCCCTAGTACACCCATCTACTACTCATCATGTCCATAGGGATTTACACAGGATTTACACAGCGTTACTTTAACTACTGAATAAAGAGCTGTCAAACCTACTCATGCTCACCATTTATCTAAAAAAGATACAAAGCCATAGTTGGTACATGGGCACGGCAGCCTCATTGCTCATGGTTTATTATCGCTGAGGGAGTTGCCCAAGGCTAAGTGATAGCAGCTGTCAAATGAAGTGACTATGGCCATTGGTTTGAAATTGTGTTTTTAATCTATTTTGAGAAAAGAATAGCTTGAGAAAAGAATAGCTCACTTTAAAAACCATTAGGCTATATCAGCTGGTACTTCAGTTTTACCTTATCAATCCTATGTGTACAACAATAATTTCCATCCGACAAGTCCAACCCCCATTAAATGTGTCCCATCCAGACTACTTTCCCATCCAAGTAAGGGTGCTGATGGTATTGGTGCAAGGACTCATGGAATCTGGAGTCAGGCATTGGTTACATTTCACTATTAAAAGAAACATAGATAAACAGAGCTGCATGCTAAAGTGGCTGAGTTAGTGGTTATTGCACAAGTGGTGCTTTTGCTGTATCACATGCTGGCCGAGTGCAATAATCACTAAAGAGGGCACTTTTAAGTGACACTCTCCATATATTTCAGGGTTTTTAATGAAAAATAGAGAGAAATAACCTATAATAAAATGAAAAAACATGAAATTAAACTTTCCCGGGGGTCATGTTGCTCTGACCATGACCATCCGTTTTCACCATGAAATTAATTTTCTGATTTCACACGATCGGTTATGTATGATATGTGACTTCTAAGGTCAACATTTTGTTAATGCTTATTTATGCCACAGTATGTCTAGGGTATGCAGCAGTTTCTTTAGGCATGGCCCAATCAGAGCATACAATAAACATCAACCTATGTGGTACCACACAAAGGGGCATGAACCACACGCACCCTGGTCACAAATAAAGCAACCATTGTACTATACTAGCATCCAATATTGTCACAGTCTAATACTTGGCCAGGTACACTGCAAGTATTAGGGTAGAGCGCCATGAGATGACTAGCTGGTCTGTTGGAACCTTGAGTAGACCACTACAGGGATCAGGAGCCCGTAACAATAGGTCCTATGGCGATTGGCCCTGAGAACAATCTGCCAAATGTCCACAATATCCCTGTGAATAGTTTTGGCCGAATGATGAATTGCACCCTGATTAGACATACTGTTTTACACATGGTACCAACAGCTAGTCATCTCATGGGCGGTCTACCCTAGTGCAGTACTGGTGGCATTGATTCCTCCATTCAGCATTTGTGTGGCCAGTGTATGGACCTGAGGCTGTTAATACACCCTGACAAGGTTCTGCCCTCATTCTGACCACTTCATTCTACATATATGGGACGGTTCCTAACCCTCAGTAGGGCTTACATATGGCACCTAGACTATCCCTGACCCTGGATAGGGCCTGATCAGGTGGTTCTTGGCAGAGCCAACAATGACTTTAAGTAGTTTAAATAGAATGAAATCCTCATAATGTTCTCTTATTATAACATTCTAAGCCAGGGTTACCCAATGGGCACAGACCCGGTCTTAAAAGGCTCAGCTTCAATTACTTTATTAATTAATACAAACCCTAGGGAAATAATGCAGCATGCCTTGGCTGTCATGATGCATAAATAAAGACCCTACAGGGTTGAGCCATCCCCGAAGGGTCTGCATGATGCACCAATGTAGTACCAGCAAGTTACTCACTGGGGCTGTGTTAGTGCATCATGACGACAAATGTAATCTTTTCACGAACATCTGTCCTTAAAGGGTTAACTGTAATAAGTTCACCTTTCGACCTGGTCTTAAAAGGGCTCTGCTTGATTTACTTTATTAGTTAATATTAAGTGACCTTGCTTTTACTAAGAGGAAATCTGATCTCTTACTAAAGTAAATATCAAAGCATATAACGTGGGGGGAAGAGCTAACTACATCAGTATCTAAACTTTAACCAGAAGGATTATAGTGTTTTATTTCAAAGAAACAGTATTAATGAACAAATTATAGACCTATAAGTGTACTACCTGCCCCCGGAAAAATATTGGAACGGCTCATACACACCTCAATGTCAGATCACCTGGAATTAAATGAGATTTTGACAGAAAGACAGGGAGGGTACCAAAAGGGCAAATCAACTTTAGACTCGATTTCAAAATTTGTAGACGACATATTAGAAAATAGAAATAAGGGAAATATTAGCCTAGCAGCATTTATTGACATTAAAAAAGCTTTCGATTCCGTAAATTATGATATCTTACTACAGAAATTAGAAGAATATGGGGTAAGAAATAGAAATTTTCGACTTATTCAAAATTATTTATTAAATAGAAAACAATGTACTGTAGCTAATAATATTAAATCATCCACACTTCCATTGAGGTGTGGTGTTCCACAGGGCTCGATTTTAGGCCCCCTATTTTTTCTTTTATATATAAATGATTGCATTTCTCCTAATGATACTCATAAAACTGTCCTGTACGCAGATGATTCTGTACTGTATGTCACCGGTAAGGATCATGATGTCCTATCAGAGAGACTAGAAAATGCTCTAACCTCTTTTGTCAGATGGACCAAAATTAACAAGCTTACTATTAATGAGTCAAAGACTAAGGTAATGACTTTTGCGTCAAATAAGAAAATTAATAAGCTACGTAAGCCTAAGATATTGATGAACGAGGTAGAACTCAAATCTGTAATTTTGCAAATATTTTTTTATTAATGATATAGCCCCTTTAAGAAAAGTCCCCCCTCTGTCTTGCACAGACCTTGCTGCAGGACTGACCTCTATAGCCACAGCATTGTGGGGGAGCAAAATATAACAGAGAACCAAACACAGGTCACCAGTGTAGAGTGCCTAGTGACAGACCCTTCTACTATATAATAAGTGGGTCAGGGGAATGCTATAAATAGCTTGAGTTGCGGCCCGTGAATGGGAGGATCCCCTCAACAGGAACCTTTAGAAATGTTCAGTTTCAGTTGGAGAGAAGTGGTGAATACATAGCTCTGTAGACAGGTTTAGACCATTGACCATCAGGGCCAAAGGTCTGAGGGTTAGGAAGCAAAGCATGTAGGTGCTTGGATTGCAATACATATATACATTAGACGATACCAATAAAAATCAATCTTCTTTGTTTTTGTTTAAGGCCATTGCACCTGTTCATTAAAACACAATATCTTAAACCAACATTGATTTGGAACAAACTGTTCAGTTGTTTGAAATATTTCAGTTTTTTCAGAACGATAATTTCAATGTGTAGGAATTAACAAATGGATTGATTACTAATTATACAAACAATTTTGTGGTCTCCCTTGAAATTTAAGAAACATCAAGCTAAAGAAAAAACGTTTTAATGGGATTCCCTGCTTGACTTTAATCAAATCAAATTGAGCTGGCTTAATAAGCATTTAGTTTTTGTTTTCACAGTTTGTCTTTTTCCCCCCCAATCACAACTTTCTAATTGCTGAATGCACAAAGCTGTTTAAACACAGTTCAGAGCTTTATCCGCCTTCCCCTTTATGTGTGACTTGTTTACGCTCTTTAAAATGGATTAACAAACATTGCACGATCTCAAAATGTGAAAAGCAGAGATGTTATAACAGTCTAGTGGGAGTCTACACCAAAATAAATGTATTTTTGTCTTGGACAAAAAGGGTAATTTTAAAAGGGTTTATAGGACCCGGAATATGGGTATATCAGTACACAGTTTGCGAGGAATACGGGATATTTCTATTGGGATTAGGGGTTTTAGGTCACTTCTGTGGGATAAAGGCCATTTATTATCCCTAATGAATGGTACTTTTTTAGGGAATGAGAATAATTTTTGAATTAGTAAATTTAGTAAACAACATACAAAATTGCTAAATTACTAAAATGCATAGTACTAAAAGGTATATTATTAAAAGGGATATTACTAAATGGTATAGTTCTAGGAGGTATATTAATGAAAGCTATAGTTCTAAAAGGTATAGTACGGTAAGGTGGTTGAGAAATCAGGTCATAGTGCTACCCGAACCCCTATGTCCATTCCTCTGTCCATGATAAATACCTCAGCCCTGAGTAGGCACATTGCTCATGGCAGTCTGCTGTACACGGTAACTGTCACCACAGCAGCTGACTGTGGGGGAGTAATGGTGGCTGCAACATGACATGACTACACCTGTATGCATCAAGAGCTTCATTATAGAAAGAAGAATGGCAGAAACAAAGGCTTGTTACTGACTCCAAAGCCTTTCAGAGATTCTTACTGCATTTCTCTTTCTTAAGAACTGATGTGCACATCTTCTACAGTGTTGAGTTTCAGCATTTAATAAACGGACATACTTGCGGTGGTAGGCTAGGAATAGGGACTATTGGGGAACCGTCCAAGTATCTAACTACTGGTAAATGTAAGGATTGTATGACTTCTAGCTACTCTCCTATGGAAGGGACACAGGTGGTTGTACAGATAAAAAAACATCTTTATTCAAGTGTGGTGAAGTAACAGGTACAGTCAGTCACGGCCACACTCAGTGTATCTTCAGACTTCTACAGACGGTGTGTCAGGACCTGAACCAGTTGCTTTTACCCAAAGGGTGGATGATCCATGTAGGGAGCAGGGCTGGTCCTAGGTTCTGTCAGTGGGAGTCTTGTACAGCAGCAAGAGCACAAGGCCCTGAGTGAGTACCCTTTAGGTCTGAGCTCCCAGTGGGAACTGCCAGTGACCAACAGGTGACCTCTGGTTGTCGGGGCCAGATGGGGTTCATCCAGGCTGGGCAATAAGGGGAAAATGCGCAGTTAGAATTGCAGCCCAGGCCGAGTAGGTAACAAGGGGCTGGGTAACTTAAAGTGGCATAGTCCGATGATTAGGGTTCAAAAATAGATTTTGCTAAAATTGAGTCAGAATGTTCAATATGGTCACACTTTATGTCCTGTCTACTTTATCAAACATTATTCCCCAGAATTCAGCTCAGATTTCAGCTAATAATCAGTTTTTTGCTCAATTTAAGACTTTTGGAGTGCACGCTATAATTCCACCCATTGAAAATACACTGTAAAAGGCTATACCTGTGTTCATGGGACCATTTTAATTGCCTCTTATTGCCCATGAATGATATTTTATTGTATCTCATCCTCCAAATATGATATTGTACTGCCATTTTGAACATATTTAAATAAAAAATAAAAATATGGAAAAAATCGGACCATGCCACTTTAACCCATTTATTACCTTAGTTTCGGTTAACATTATTTACATGTATAAAGGCCAAACAGAATGCATCTTAGATGTTTACTTTACATAACTCAGCACAACTTGTTCCTTCCCAGAGGTTCCTGTATGCTACCTGATAGACAGGTGTAGAATCTGCTGCTACCATGATGGTAGGTCACAAGGTAAACAAGTACATTTGTCGTCATTATACACTAGTGCAAGTAACTCACCAGGGCTGCAATGATGCATCAGGAGTGTATCATTCACATAGGGTTTAGATGATGGTTGAATGCACCACTTGCGAGATACTCACAAGGGCTGCTGTCATGCACCATGACTACCAAGGACATGACCTATTAACGTATCAACACCCACCAACCACACTACTTTGATGATCCGACCACTTCCAGACTCAACCCAAATCGACCGTTCTTGTCATCTCACCGTTAGTTCAGCTTGTCAAGTATGTTATGTTATGGATTTTTTAAATAATCCTGATCACACAGACCATTTTTCAGGCTCGCTTAAGAATGCACAGAGAGACCAATTTAAAAGACTTATCGAGTGAGATCTCTCGCTTGACTTTAACCTGATTAATTTGATTTGCATTAATTGGCTTTTAGTCATTGTTTTTACGGTTTGCCGTTTTCATTGCTCCAAGTTATCCTTTCATACAAACTGGTGTTGTCCAGCTCCAGGGCTGGAATGTGGAAGGTAAACAAGACTGCAGTTTCTAAAACACTATTTGTACCATTGAATAACCTCAACTTTAACACTCTAAATGTATTGATACCTGTGATCGCAAATTTGAAAATACAAAGTCAGATTCAAAACATGAGTAGGGCAGCCTCCTTTCTTAATGGTAACTATTGCTGAGCCACGTGGGAGACACAGTTGACACCCGAACCTTTCTCTGTTAAGGTGTATGAGTCAGCTGACTAGGGGTAAGAAGTAACAGAGCTCCTCCACACAATGTGACTAGCCCTGCATGAAGGGCCCTGTGTACAATACAATGTGGTGCATATCAAACATTGAACCCTACAATCACTCTGAACCCTCATTACTACATGTACACCCTATTATCACTCATTGATGTTTCTAAATGACATGCAATATCTGATATCAGCACCACTATGAGAAAGCACTCAGGTACGTTTACAATGTTTGCAATGGTCCCAGGTCTACAATAGTATGGTGCATATTGATACTTCCCTGCCCACAATCAGCCCCACCCTCATTACTACACATTCACCTTCATTAACTGTGGCCACCCTAACCACTCCCATATACAGGAAAGGGGTTTATGATGTCTGTGCAATTTTCAACTGCCTGTATACTGTTTATATATATATAGAGAGACTAGTTCATTCACCTTTCACTTTGGAAATATTGACCATCGTCATGTTTCACCATTGGCTTGGTATTACTTGTGACTGTATGACTCTCAATATACAACCATCCATTAGAGGTCAACATTAGTAGTAGATATGAGTTGGATATGACCACCATTACCCTGGTGACAAATGAAGGGACCTTTGTACACTAATAGTTGCCCAATATTGACAGTGTCCAATAATGCAGACAGACGCACAGCCTTTTGTTGCAGTAATCAATAAAGGGGAGGGGTGGGGCAATGATTGCTCAATATATGTATGTCAATAAAATGGTGTTACTGGAATCATCACGGTAGTTTGATGTCACCTTGACAGAATAAGCCTGGCAACATTGTGTTAAACCTGGGTTGGACAAAGGGAGTAATAGCTTGCCGAAAAATAGGGGTTAAAAAGGTCACTGTTTCATTGATCTCAACCAGGTGCTGTATGCATAAACTGGCTCCTTTCACTAAAACTCAGTGAAGTCACTTTTTGACCCAGTCTTTAAAGGGAACCTCTTCATCTACTTAGTTAAGCTGGCTTTTCCTGGGTAGAAATCTAATATCATGCCCAAGTAGTAATCTTATTTGTATCAACATAGCTAACAGCACAGGTTGGGGGGGGGGATAGCTGCCTTTTTACATTTCCTTTTATTTTTATTTTTAAATGTATGATTTTGATCACTAACTAACAACAAACGATGAAGAGATAAAATGTTCTCCTGTGATTGGTACATGCTGACACATATGATAACCACCTTTGAGTAGCCTAATGACCACGTAACCAAGCAAACCTATTTAGGTCTCAGACGTAGAGGCCCACTGAACTTGTCCAATGTCATCCACTGCAGGTTGACACTTTGATTACCATTCATTAAACTGCCTCACTTTTGATTTGTTTTACTTCAAAGAGATTGATGGCATTTTTTGTAAATCTGCAGGTATTTCTCAGTCTTCCTTAAATTTGCAAAAAGGGTTGAAATTACTCATTCAATGAGGTCTGTCGCCTGACTTTAATATGGTTAATTTAATTTTCCTTAAAAGGCTTTTAGACTGTGATTTTATGGTCTGCCATGGTCAATGCTCCAAACTGTCACTTTGTCAAATAAATTTTTTAAGGTTCCAGCAGGATACAGTTTCCTAAACAGAACGTGTAACATTTGATTTTTTTGAACCTGGTAATTTGTACGTTTTAACATTGTTACTGTACTGACTTGTTTTAAACGTCCCTATTTCTCACCTAAAACAATTAGTCCAATAAATACACATTTAGGTTTTAGTAGTTTAAGTTAACCCTAAATCTTGAAGAAGAGAGGTCAGGAGTGTTTTGATAAATATAGTAATAGAAACCCCTGTCTATGGGCGGAAGCAAACTTTGATAAAGTAACAAGCCCTGCTGGGTAAGAGTTATGGATAGATACAATGATACTCACTCATACAACTCTCATCAACTATGTGTTATTATAAAGCCTCCATAGGGAGTTACGTCCAGCCGCTTTGACTAATGAAAACAAAGAGATTTTCTCTGCATATGAATAGCTCGTCTTTTTTTGTGTGCTAGCTACTGCAAATTAAAATCAGAGTTGACATATGAGCATGGCTATCTCCTTATCCATAGTAGCTACCATGAAGGGAGGGAGTAAGGGGTAGATGAGTGATACCGGCTTCAACAAGACTTGCCATGCAGAGCTAAAAGAAAATTGCATTGTAGAAAAGTATTTACTTCAAAAATGTCTATTGAACACTGCAACAATAATGTGTACTTAAATCATCAGGCATCTTTTAATGAAGATAAGGCCATGGTTGGTGCCAACGCTTACTTTAAATGATAGCCCCACATGTAGTAAAAATGAGGTTAGTTAAGCCTCACTTCACAAATACCCTAGGTTTTTGTGGCTTGCCTATCAACTTAAAACTATATTATAAGGGTATGTATAAATCCCAAACTGTATGGACTGATTATTTCCCACAGACACCAGTGGGCAACATAGACAGAGGTCCAATTCAATACATCCACTTTTTAAGAATGGCCCTTCCAGTACTTCAGTGTAGTAATGATTTTTCTTTACATTAAGGAAATACCCAGTAGCCATTTATGTTGTGCAATGTAATACAATAAGCTGCATATGGATACTGGGCACCCATCAACCACAGTTCAGTACCCATAACATAATGACCATTAAAATATCCAATATGTGTCAATATGAGATGCACAGCTCTAGTTAGCCATGAACCAACATCACCCTGGTGACAAATAACGGAACTATTGTAATCCAATATCACTGGTGCACAACATGGCAACCATTTTAGTGGGGAGCATTGATTGCTTCATTCAACAGGTCAGTTGGTCAGTGGTTGGTATGTAACCATGACTTAGGGCAGTTATGGCTAATAGTGTGCCCACCATGCAGTAGAGTAAGGTCAACACTATCCTAAAGTCAGAGAGGTTCTTACCAGCACAACATTTGGGAATCACCATAGCAGTTCAATGAGACGTTAACAAACAAAGCCTGGCAGTGTGTTGTCACCCTTAAATGTGTTAACCCCGATATTAATGGTTGTAAAAGGGAGTTATAGCTCCATAGGGCTGGAAATGTCATAATTTCATTGACCCCAATCAAGTGCTGTGTGCATAGACTGGTTTCTCATTTCGTCATTAGGCATATACAATCAAACACAGTATTCTGGTGTTAAAAGGGCATCTATGAATCCACTTTTTAGCTAATATCAAATAACCTGGCTTTTCCTGGTTGTGAATCTTATATCATGCCCAAGAAGTAGTTCTATTTGTAATAATTCTGCCAACAACATAGGTTGCCTACATTTCAATTGAATCAGAGATGTTTCTCAGGCAGCAGATGCGGATGTCTATTTGTCAACATGGATAACAATATGTTCATTTGACATCAAATTGAACAGTGGGCCAATTATGAAGGACCATTGCAGTCATTCATTCAAACCCAATATATTCAACAACACATTTGGAACACTGATCATTGATTCGATCTTATCACTAAGTTGAACAAGTTTTTATGTTTGAGAAGATAGAAAAAGTGATTCAATGTGCCTGAGCTAACAACAGGATTAATTACTTTGTTTGAATTGTAATTACACAAACAAATTTGTGGTCTCGCTTAACATTTTTTAGACATGAAGTTAGAATTTTTGTCAAATGACTTTTATAGCCACCATTGTTGGTGAGTCAGGGACAACATAGCTTGGGTTTGCCCAAGTCTGTATTATATCTGTTCACTAACCATTCCTCTAAACCTGACTAACTTTTACAGACTGACCCAATCCAAAAACATTGATATACAGGGTCATATAGCATGTACACACTGCGATTACTTGGACTTATATTCTCAGTACTAATGCCTCCATTTAGATCAGCAGAGGAATACCCTTTTCAAGAGCATCTTGATATGGTGGAGTGGCCATAGATGTACATTTTACAATGCAACGCGTAATTTTCCTACTCAGCAATCACAGCCCGCCACTCATTATACTGATATGCCGCCTATGTTCCCTTCCCACCAAGACTCCATCCACTTCTAGCCTAAGGTCCTGATTATATCACAGATCATATTCTAACCAGACCAACTCTAGCAAGACCAACTCTCCTTTTTTTACTTTCACTCTGACTCTCTTTCTGACTCTCTGTACCTTACACCTTTTATAAATGTGATTCAGTTAGGTAAACTGTACAATTCCCCGCTTTTGTAGCCACCATTGTTGGTGAGTCAGGGACAACATAGCTTGGGTTTGCCCAAGTCTGTATTATATCTGTTCACTAACCATTCCTCTAAACCGTCCCGACACAATAAAGGCAGTGTTTTAAACATTCAGTAATGTACAGAGACGGTAATCCCCTTACTACATAGGCAGTAGCTTATAGACACCTGGTACATTGCTGAAAGCAGGGGGCTGTCTCAATGAAAGTCCCCAACTTTGTCCATAAGATAATCACTTATTACATTAAGAATGTTGCTAAATGGCAGATTCATTACAACTTCTACAATACAGCAATGCACCCAAGTAGAGGAAAACTTGCCAAGACTGAGGCTCTGGCAAGAGGAGAACTTCAACTTTAATCCTTAAATCAAATATTATTCAACATAACCGTCCAAATGGTGTTTTATCCTATGCTTCATCTCCTTTTCTGGTCACAACCTGTGTTAACACTTTCTACGATACCATATCTATACTGAAAACCAGAGCTGCCTAATCAGGGTTTCCGAGGGGTGATGTGGAATATTTAGTTGTGGGATGTGACCTTGATTGAATATGCATGCAGTACCAGAATCTATAGATAACCATGACACCATACCTGCTGGTATGACATCATAGAAGATAAAACAAAGAACACTTAACAATGTGAGCACAGAAGTACATACAATACACAACACATGAAACAGTGATCAAATCCTGTTTTTACTGAATGAGTTGTGCCGTATGGACCAATTGAGATCATACCAGTTCATGCTGCAGCATGTGATACACCCTCATACAATGCTTTAACAATGTACCCCTGTTATACCAGAACAATGCTACATTGTGTCTATTAGCCATGGCACAGTGCATCCTTTATCTGATGGCATAATGCCATGTAGGGGCTGATTGAGGTGAGGGGGTTGAATTGTAGCTGTACAGTAGCAGAAGTAGATGACAGATGCTGGTGTGACTTAAGGGTGTAGACGTGAGGATGTAATGTACATTCATGTAGCCGACCCTCTACAAGGCATTTATTACTAGACATTAAGGTCTGATTTAGCTAACTAAATTCACTTTTCTGTAAGATATGGCCAACCTTTTATCATGAACCACTACCCAAACACAATTTCCGATGCAGTTTGTCTGACATAAGTCATACTCATCAGTCAATAAATCTAATGGTTAATGATCTATAAATGATTACTTTACATTAGCGTATTTGTCACGGTATCAGATTACATTTACCTTACCTGTTTGACATCTTATGCTGTGTTGTTCTGACAAACAGTGGTATTGACTATTTCCCCTGTATATAGGAATACTGTACAAATACAATTCCCTACGGACTAACTAAGTTTTGCACACACATCCCACTTACTTCCTTGTGTTTAGAGCGTTTTCCATATGCTATCAGGAGGTGTATGATATGTCGAGGGACATTTTGTTATATATATATACACTGACTACTGAATTCTATACATTCCCCCCCCCCCCCCCCCAATGACTTACTAGTCTTGGCACAGACAGAGAATAGCAAGTCAAATGCCCTCTTGGGAACTCCTCCAGATGCATCTTAGTTGTGCATAATGTAGGTCCCTGGTCGGACACAGTCATCTCCTGGGAACCCATCCACAGGCCATTAAATAACAGCAGATGTTGGTCTCTAGAGAATTGACTCTAGCTCACTGAGTGCAGACTAAAGAATTAAGGAATGACTAATATAAATACCCATAGCTACATGTGCCTATCTAAGTTTGTAAGTACAAATAGTTCAGTAAATGACCGGCAATCAAATATTGAATAATTGTGTGCACTCTCTCATAGATCTACACATACCCTAACACTGCTGAGTGCTTGATGAGGGGCTAAATGGTATAATTGCAGTCATGACTAATTATGTTTATTTAACCCTCAGGAGCATAGAGTGGGTGGGGATAGAAAAGAGTTACCCTTATTTTAACCACTATAGATGTCTCTGGGTTGACATAGGGTTGACCTAATCTAGTTCATTATGAGAGCTTGCCCATGCTATGCACAAGTTCGCACTGATATGCTTGGTAGAGGTGCAGAAGCAGGAATAGAATTTAGTTATCCCTTAGACTAACCATCCACTTAGAACAGGGTGCTAGACATCCACTTAGTGAGAGGCTGAGTTGGCCAGCCGCTGTTACAAGTTAGCTCTGGGTGAATAGCCAATCAAAACACAGCTAGCCCTTCACTGCAGGCAGCACTTTGTGTTACTTTACCCCTGGTGGCTGCTAACAAGACACTCTCACACAAATACACACCAATTGAGGAAATATTGGCGCTAAGTGCCATAGTGATCCCGCCAAACCTCTCTCCATAGTTTAACTAGACTCTTCCAGGCAGTTAAGTTTTAGCTTATATATATTATATTAGATATATAATCACTTATCAGATACATGGTGACCACAGGAAGCAAATGCAGTTTTATATTCATACAAAGCTAACTAAGGTCATAAAAGCATATAAATATGACCTATATAGATAATTATGTACCAACTGTACTACCATACTGACCGGCCATGGAATTCGTTTAGAATGAAGACATATGAATTCTTATAATCCAAATACATTGCCCATAAATGTAAAACAGCAGTACCAAGAGTAAGTCCTGATAGTTGCTGATGTAGCGGGCACGTATCGCTCGGGGCAGCCCGAGCATGCGTGGAGAGCGCATTGCCCGCCTGTGGTAGCTCAAGTACCGTAGCAGAGCAGTGAGAAGCAGCTGGCCCTGTGGTGTAGCGGTAGCATTCTCAACTCCGGAGCGGAGGGGCCGGGGTTCGATTCCCCGTGGGGCTTGACGTTTTCGCTGACCTGTTACACTGGTGCCGTGACCAGGATGGGACCCCCTGGGTTGGGTACTTGAGCGTGTTCAGCTTCGGCTAGGAGGTCCGTGGGACCTGCATTGACCTGGCAGAAGTCTGAGCGGTTTCAGCTTGTGCTATGTGTGCGTCCAAAGACACATGTTCAGGGCAGGTGACTGGCTTCGCCGGCTAATTCTAAGTAAGGGATTAGCTTTGATCACAGATTGCTGAGTAACATGTCTGTCCGCGGACCTAGCAAAAGTCTGAAGGGGAGTAATGTAGCGGGCACGTATCGCTCGGGGCAGCCCGAGCATGCGTGGAGAGCGCATTGCCCGCCTGTGGTAGCTCAAGTACCGTAGCAGAGCAGTGAGAAGCAGCTGGCCCTGTGGTGTAGCGGTAGCATTCTCAACTCCGGAGCGGAGGGACCGGGGTTCGATTCCCCGTGGGGCTCGACGTTTTCACTGACCTGTTACACTGGTGCCGTGACCAGGATGGGACCCCCTGGGTTGGGTACTTGAGCGTGTTCAGCTTCGGCTAGGAGGTCCGTGGGACCTGCATTGACCTGGCAGAAGTCTGAGCGGTTTCAGCTTGTGCTATGTGTGCGTCCAAAGACACATGTTCAGGGCAGGTGACTGGCTTCGCCGGCTAATTCTAAGTAAGGGATTAGCTTTGATCACAGATTGCTGAGTAACATGTCTGTCCGCGGACCTAGCAAAAGTCTGAAGGGGAGTAATGTAGCGGGCACGTATCGCTCGGGGCAGCCCGAGCATGCGTGGAGAGCGCATTGCCCGCCTGTGGTAGCTCAAGTACCATAGCAGAGCAGTGAGAAGCAGCTGGCCCTGTGGTGTAGCGGTAGCATTCTCAACTCCAGAGCGGAGGGACCGGGGTTCGATTCCCCGTGGGGCTCGACGTTTTCACTGACCTGTTACACTGGTGCCGTGACCAGGATGGGACCCCCTGGGTTGGGTACTTGAGCGTGTTCAGCTTCGGCTAGGAGGTCCGTGGGACCTGCATTGACCTGGCAGAAGTCTGAGCGGTTTCAGCTTGTGCTATGTGTGCGTCCAAAGACACATGTTCAGGGCAGGTGACTGGCTTCGCCGGCTAATTCTAAGTAAGGGATTAGCTTTGATCACAGATTGCTGAGTAACATGTCTGTCCGCGGACCTAGCAAAAGTCTGAAGGGGAGTAATGTAGCGGGCACGTATCGCTCGGGGCAGCCCGAGCATGCGTGGAGAGCGCATTGCCCGCCTGTGGTAGCTCAAGTACCGTAGCAGAGCAGTGAGAAGCAGCTGGCCCTGTGGTGTAGCGGTAGCATTCTCAACTCCGGAGCGGAGGGGCCGGGGTTCGATTCCCCGTGGGGCTTGACGTTTTCGCTGACCTGTTACACTGACAATGATATAGAATGCAGCTGCTCTAGTTGAGTAATACTGTAAGTAGCTGTGCATCTATCAATGAAAAGTGTTGCTGGTATGTAAACAAGGATTTCTTACCAATGAATGTTAGTGGTAGAGTTCCACTAAACATGTCCCATGTTAACCCTATTGGTTTAACATATGATCCACCATTCATTTATTGCCTAAGATTAACATCTCAAAGCTGCCATTGTTATGGTCAGCAAATACCAATATTGATGGATTTTTTTAGTAATCCTGATTAAACAGATCTTTTTTCAGCCTCCCTTGCACAGAGAGACCAATTTAAAGGACTTATCGAATGAGATCTCTTGCTTGACTTTAATCTGATTAATTTGATTTGCCTTAATTGGCTTTTAGTCATTGTTTTTACGGTTTGCCATTTTCGTTGCTCCAATAATCATTTCCTACAAATTAGTGTTATCGTGATCCAGGGCTGGAAGCAGGAAGACAAACAGGACTGCAATTTCTTATACAATATGTTCAACCTTCCATAACCTCAATGGGCGACCATATATATTCTAAAACTTTCAGTGTACTGATCAACGTTTAGGTCCCTGTCGTTATACAGAAGTGAAACGATTCTTATAAGCTTTACAACCATTTACAACACTTATACAACTCCAATAAACAATGGGAAAGAATATAAGATTTACAGAAAATGGTTTGAATAAGGGTCTTAAAAATATTTACGCTCTTGTTATTTTTACCTGTGATTGCAAATTTGAAAATATAAAGTCATATGATTATGGCAGCCTCCTTTTCTCATGGTAACTCTTGCTGAGTAAGCCGACTGGGAATAAGAGGTCAGTCTGCGGCAGAGTAGTCTCTGCACATCTCAAGTCTCCAACGTAGCCTTCACTCTCCAGCAGAGGTTTGGTAATGACTTAATATGGGTGGCTGCCATTATCCACCAGTGGATATTGGAGAGTGATGGAGAGCTGAACCTCACAGAGATATAATTCAGTCCCACGGGTGGAGACATCTAACGTCAATATCTCACGATAGATTGGTAGGAGGTAACAGAGCACAATGTGACTAGCCCCGCATTAATAGCCCTGCGTACCCTACAATGTGGTGCTTCTTGATACTTCCCACCCTGCAGTCCAACCCTCATTACTACACATACACCCTATTATTAATCATTGATGCTTCTAGGTGACATCCAACATTTGGTATCAGCACAACTATGAGAAAGTACTCAGGCTCTTGTACAATATTTATAATGTATACAAGGTATACAATAGCATTGTGCATATATTGATACTTCCCACTCGGCAATCAGTCCAACAGTCATTACTCCACATACATCCCCCATTAACAGAGTCCGATCCTGACCAATCCAACAAACAGGTAAGGACTCGCATGGTGTTGGTGTCATTTTCAACTATGTGTAAGCTGCCGATATATAAATACCGTAAAACCTTGCGTAGAAGGCGTGGCTAGTACGCGAGTCAGATCGCCGATGTGGCTTATAGGATCGGCCCAAAGTCAGGGTGCGGCTTATACGCGAGATTTTCTAAAGTATAATTTACAAAATCACCATAGAACAACCATAATCTGACCATCCAGGGACTGCTGGGTGTATGTGTGTGTTGGGGGGGGGAGCGGGGGTAATAATCACACCTCAACGCAACCACCGCTAATCCCTACCAGCATCCAGTAACAGTAACAATGTGCCACACACGGCACACATACTACATGGGGTGTGGGGTGGGGGGGGGGGGGCGGCTAAGAAAGCTGTGAGCACTCACGGAGGCCTACACCTAGAATACTATCACACAGCAACAAGCCATACACACCTACAGCCTCCCTCCTCAGAGAAAGTTGAAGGCCAGTGCTCCTCTGAACTAATGGTCAATCACATGGGATGTTACACTACACAAACCTGTCTAGAAGGGGGGGGGGCTTCTCCTAAGTTAGGGGTGCTGCTAATACGCGAGTTTTTCCCATGGGTAGTACAGGAGGCCTATGCTGCTTATATGATTAGGGCAAAGTCGGGGTGCGGCTTATACGCGAGTTAGGCTTATACACAAGGTTTTACGGTATATATAAAGAGATAGAAGCTTATTTTTGAAGAAGGAAGTCTGAACTAATGCATTAGACATGGTCAGATTCCACTCTTCACTTTGGAAAGCTTGACCATTGTTATGTTTCACCATTGGTTTGGTATTACATGTGACTGCATGCCTCTCTATGACTAGGCAATAAAAGAGCACCCACTAGAGGTCAACATTGGTAGTGTAAATAAGTTGGCTATGACCACAGTTACCCTGGTGACAAATGTAGGGGTCATTGTACAATAATAGTTGTCCAATATTGACAATGTCCAATAATACAGACAGACACACAGCCTTTTAGTGCTGTAATGGTCAAAGCGGCGAAGGGACATTGATTGCTTATTTTATATATGTGAATAAAATGGTGTTACTTGAGAGTGTGTCATATTGAGGAATAATCACGGTAGTTTGATGACACCTTGACGGACAAAGCCTGGCACATTTTGTCACCTCTAAATGTTGTAACCCTGGGTAAATATAGCATGCAGAAAAAAGGGTGTTGTAAAGTTTATTGTTTCTTTGATTCCATTTTCCTATTTGTATCAGGATAGCCACCAACTAAGGGGAAATAGCCTCCTTCATTACCATTACTTTTAGTAAGTAATAAAAAAAAATGAAGAGGTGAATTTTTCTCCTCTCCTTTTTGTCTCTTAACCCAATGTCATCATAATCAATGGAATCAGTACATGCTTACACAAAAGATAACCACCTTTGACTGCCACATCACCGAGCAAAAACTCATTTCAGTCTCAGATGTTGTGGCTCACCGAACCTGTCCAAAATCAGCCATTGAGGGTTCAACATGACACATTGATAACCATTTATTTAATTGCCTAAGATGAAGACCACAAGTATTTCCCCTTCTTCCTGAAAATTGCGAAAAAGGACCCATTTAAATTCGATGAGATCTGTCGCCTGATTTTAATATGATTAATTCAATTTACCCTAAAAGGCTGTTAGTCTTTGCTTTCATGGTCTGCCATTGCCAAAGCTTCAAATTGTCACTTTGTCCAATTAGTTTCTCAAGGTTCCGGCAGGATGTAGGGGTTACAATTTCCTAAACAGAATGTGCATTTGATTTTTCTTGATCTGGTAGTTTGTGTAATTTAACATTGTTAATGTGCTGATCTGTCCCTATTTCCTCTTAGACTTGCGTCCAATAAATGCACATTTATGTTTAACTTAAGGAATAAAGGTATATTATAAACCATGAAAAATCTAGATCAAGAGCTTTTTTATATCCAGAGTACTATTATGAAAAGATTACTGTAAACAGCTGTGTATGAGCAAAGCAAACTTTGACAAAGTAACAAACAGTGCTGGAGGATGGTTATGGATAGAAACAATTATACTCACTCATACAACTCTTATCTACTGTATCTTATTATAAAGCCGCCATAGGGAGTTACTTCTCCTTCCTTTGACTGATGAAAAAAAGAGATCATTTTCTCTGCATATCAATGGCTCGTCTTTTTTTTGTGTGAGGTTCTGAAAATTAGAATATGAATGAGCATTGCAGTCTCCTTATCCATAGTAACCACAAAGGGAGTGGTAAATGAGTGAAAAGAGTAGAAAACCTCTTACTTTAGATATGGCCATTGTACACTGCCTGATTAATTTCAAATCAGACTGTGGGGCCATTCTGGTATTTCAGAATGGTAGTGTTGTTTCTGGACATTAAGGAAATACCCATTAGCCATTAAATGTTGTGCAATGTAGTACAATAACACACTGTATAGAAAGCCGCATTATACAATCCAATATGTGTCAATATCAGTTACACAGCTCTAGTTCACCATTAACCACCATCGCCCTGCTAACAAATGAAGAAATTATTGTATTTCAATATTCCTGATGTGCAATATGGCAGCCATAGCCATTTTAGTGCAGCAATGGGGGCATTGATTATCTCCGTCAGCATGCATGTTCAGTGGTCAGTGTGTGATAGGTATAAATGTCGTTGTTTAATTGATCCCAACCAAGTGTTGCGCACACAGACCGGTTCCTTGCTTTATTATCAGGCAGAGCCACCTAAACTCAGTGACCTGGGGGTCGATTCATAACAATATTCAACTGGTGAGTAATGTTACGACAGAGCAATTCCATTTCTTGTACAAATAAAGAGGTGCAGTTCATTTGCATAGGCAGAAGCAAACAACATGTTCCTTTCTCAGTTGTATGGTAATTTCTAGTGCATTTTACAATGTGGTAGTAACAATAAACTGTGTTAGCAAAATAAGGATAAGGGGTGGTCAAAAGTATGTTAAATCTCATTGCACAATGGATAGCTAAAACAGGTGCAAAACTCATCTCCGCCAATGCAACTTTTGCTGTAACCATGTCTGGAGCTTAGAATCCCAGACCAAATTAAAGTAATGGTGGTAAAAGAGGTCTTCATTATATCATTTAAAATGAATCAACCTTTAAGTAGGTAAACCTATTTCAAAGCTTTTAATAGTTGTTGAGAGATATCCTTATGCATTTGCATTTAGCAAATATGCAGTTGTAAATTTGTCTACCATTCAATCCAACATATTCTTGACCTCTTGTCCCTTTACCTATTACTCTTCCTGTTCACCCCCACCTTATTTGAAAAAAAAATTAATGACCTGTCTTGTATGACTAGTGGGATCAGGGCCCAACAATACTGCTCTGATGCTACTTCTTTGGGCGACATTTGGAAAAATACTTTTAAAGACAAGCTGGGAACTCCTTCCTGGTTGGAAAACCCCCAAATATTGCAATAAATACCTTTTAGGGGGATTTATGACTTGAGAAATACTTGAAGACTGCATATGTTCCTAATCGTAACTCAATTTACTTTAAGCTGTTGTTCAGCAATATATGACTACCTCTTGTGAAATGGGTTAGCAATCGTAATTTCAAACTATAGCTCATTGGCTTTTGATTGTCATAAATTGGGTAAGAGTCATATAAACTTACAGATCGGGACCCTGGTGTTAAAAGGGCACATATTATTCATTTCATTCGTTAATTGATATCATATAGCCTGGCTTATCCTGGTTTGGAAGCTAATATCATGTCAAAGTAGTAGTTATACTTGTAATAAGACAGCCAACAACATGGGCTGCCTACATCCCTATTGAATCAGAAAAATTAAATGCTTAAAACAAGACAGTGGGCAAATTGTGAAGGACCATTGCAATCATTCATTCTAACCCAATATATGAAAGAAATACTACTTCTGATCACTAACTTGAAATAGTTTTTGTTGTTTGAGAAAGATAGTAAAAGCGTTTCAATGTGCCTGAGCTGACAACAGGATTGATCACTTTGTTTGACTTGTAATTACACAAAGAATGTTGTGGTCTCAGACATGAAGTCAACAATTTTTATCAAATGAGATTTGCCGCTTGACTTTAATTAGATTAAATTGATTGAATTGGTTTCGTTTAATGAGCAGTTAGTATTTGTTTTAGCAGTTTCCCTTTTCCATGTCTCCCAAATCATCACTTTCTGCTTGCAGAATGTGCAAAGTTATTTTTGTCATGGTTCATATTGGTATAGGTAATCATCTCTTCATCAAAATCTGACTAACTTCCACACACAGACCCTTATCTATAAACATTGATAATTAGTGTTATATAACTTGTAGATAAAGCTATCATATAACAGAGATCCATATTCTCAGTAATGATGCTTCCATAAAGATCAGAATGAGGAATACCCCTTTCCAGAACGTCTTGATATGGTGGCATGGCCCAAGGTGTACATTAAACACTGCAAACCGATATTTTCACAGCCGTCCACTTATCATACAGATATGCCTCCTTTGTCCGCATCCCGCGGAGGCTCCATCCACTTCAAGGCTAAGGTCCTGATGATATCACAGATCATACTCTACGTGTACTATTGCACATTACACTGTTGTACTTTTGTAAATACACAGAGAGAAAAAAACAGAGTCAGAAGAGAGTTCTGGCTAGCCGCCAACTTGCAAGAGACCAACTCTCTTTTCTGACTTTCTTTCTGACAGTCATTCTGTCTCTCGCTGTACCTTAATCTGTTTAAAAATAAGATTATGTGTTTTCCTTAAAGGTGGTATATCAGCTAATAGACTTCCCAAATATTTTCTTCAAAATGGATATAATATTAATGTCAAGGGTTTTGTTATTATTTTAGCTGATATGCAGTGCTCAATGTTAAATATATTTGTGTATAAATGCATGATTTGAGATAGAAAATAACGTTGCTTATTCACCTCACTGACTCAGTCACTCCCCCAGGTGAGAACAGGGGAAACTATAGCCTGGTAGAAAAAGCACTGAGCCATGCAGTACCACAACATAGCCAGTTTTAGTGTCGACCTACAGTAAAAGATATTGCACTGAATGTGCTCATATCATAGACTAAGACACTGCCAATCATTTTAAAAGTTAGGGAAGATGTATGGGATAGGATATACAATAGTAATATGATAAAACTAAAAAATCTCTAAATATTTAGCTGATACACCATCTTTAAGTGAAGTGTAGAATTGCCTTCAGATTCCCCCCTTTTTGCAATCCCAATATGTGGAGTGAGAGACAAAATGGCTTTCTTCCTTAGGCTCAAGTCTGTCCCCTCTCCAAATGGTGTCCATACGTCCATTGAATAGCAACCACTGCAGTGCGCTCCCACAGTCTCCATAGTGACGCAATAAATTAACCCTAAATCATGGAGAATTTACTGACTGTTTGTTTCAAAGTCCCCTGCATAGTGGAAACAGGCACCCTGTGTCTCCAATGGGCTGTCATAATAAAGGCATTACCCTATTTATCCACCGTAAGTCCCTTAATATAACCATTTTGTTCCATGGGGCCAATACATGAAATATTCACTGAGAGTTTACGGCAAAGTGCATTGTTCCTTCACTGTCCATAACCTGTCACTGTCCCCTACAAAAGAGTGCCTGTACATGGGTACTCACATTTTTGAGTGCGCCACCGTGTGTCACCGTGTCATTTATAAATAAAAATGTACTTCCTGATATGGCAAGGCATTTTGCAAAACACTCTACCTAAACACAAGTTATTCATAGAGTCAATTTTTACCCATGTAGAGGCACAATGTAGGCACTGCTTTAAATATTCAGTTCAGTGCAGGAATGGTAGCACCCTAATGGGTACTTACTTACAAACTGCAGACCACACTACACACTGGGTCTATTCCTACAAGAAGGTAGCTATCAAAATGAAGGTCCTCCACATTTTCCTTCAAATAATCACCCATTACATTAAGAGTTGCTACATTCAGATTCAATGAGTTCCTATACACACTACAGCAATAGACTCAAGTAGAGCAGTATTTTACTTTATATGAAGACAACTAAAAACCCTTCAATCACATATTATCTAACCAAACCATCTGACTGGGGTTTTATTCTGAAGCTCCTACTATCCCATGCCACTTACACCTATGCTCCATGTCCCATTCTGGTCACAAACTGTGTTAACACTATCTACACTGTCACAGCTATGCTGAATACCAGAGCTGCCTAATCAGGGTTTCTGAGGGGTGGTGCGGAATATTTAGCCGTGGGATGTGACCTTGGTTGAATGTGCATGCATTACCAAGATCCATAGATAACCATGACAACACACCCACAGGTATGACATCACAGCAGGACATTAGGTCTCAAACCCTTACAAATCTGAGCACTGAGGTCCAAACAATACATAACACATGGAACAGTGATTATGTGATTATGTGATTACAAATTATGTAATAAGTTGATTCAGTGTTATAAGCTCTGGGAGGCGATTCATAAGTTTCTACGACATAGAGGGCCATTTTGCTGCTACGACTATTGCTGATCGTCCAGGGGTCATTTTATGCTATGCCTACGACACCTGGTGAACAGTTGTTAGGGTGGAGAAAAATAAGCACACATACGACCAGCTTATCTCATACGACCAGCAAAATCGTAGAATGCTGTCGTACAAAAAAAGGGGTGCATTTCACAAGAAAATTGTAGCAAATTTCTCATCTACCTAATTGTACAGAATACCTGTATAACATGGTTTTAAGGGCAAAAATGCCCATTGCACAATAGATGGCTGAGACAGCCTCTTAAGTCATCTCAGCCATCCAAAAAATCTTTAATAATGGTTTATTTTGTACCAAACCAAGATGTAATAAATGATAATGACATGTATACTAACCTGTAAGAATGAGTGGCTAAGAAATTCATACATATTTTGAAAACCATGATTCAACTATTTCCTCCTAAATCGTAGTGTGGGTAATATTCTAATGTACTTTGTAATACAAAGTAAAATTTTTAGCTTTTTACTTTACAACAACTTTCTAATGCAAGTGATACAATTGAGTTAAGGAAATATGTCCTATGGTTTATAATTGTGAAATGCACCACATTTTTCTGTACGACTGCCTTGTAGTACTCAAGGACTACTACCTGTAAAAAAAAATGATTTGCCCTCTTTTCCCTACAAACATGTTATTGAGTGGTCGTAGCCTTTCTGAGCTGTCGTACATTGTTATGAATCGAGCCCCTGTGATACAAAGACCCACTGGGCAGCATTCATACATTGCAGTCTTAGATGACTAGGAGTGCCATATGGTCCAACTTAGATCATATCAGTTCATGTGACACTGTACCCCTAGTATACCATAACAATGCCACATTGTGTCTGATATTCATGGCACAGTGCATCCTTTATCTTGCATCCTGATAACTGAATGCCATGTAGGGGCTGATACAGGTGAGGGGGCTTATATTGTAGCTGTACAGTACAGAAGTAGATGACAGATGCTGGTGTCACTTGTGGGTGTAGCCATAAGGATATATACATTCATGTAGCTGACCCTGTACAAGGCATTTATTACTAGACATTTTAGGTTTCCCCCCTAAATTTACACCTAAGGGTCTATTTGCTTTTGTACCATATGATTTGTAAACAAGCTATTTAAACTGATTAATACTGTGAATCATAACAATATTGATAGATTTTTTATAATCTTGAGCACACAGATTATTTTTCAGTCTCGCTTAAGAATGCAAAAAGACTGATTAAAAGGACTTATTGAATGAGATCTCTTGCTTGACTATAATCTGATTAATTTGATATGCATTAATTGGCTTTTAGTCATTGTTTTTACAGTTTCTACAGCAATTTCCGTTGCTCCAAATAAACACTTCCTACGAATTAGTGTTATCCAGATCCAGGGCTGGAAGCAGGAAGATAAACAGGACTGCAAAAAACAGTTTAATAAGGGTCTCAAAAATATTTACTCTCCTTTTATTTTTAACTGTGATCTTAAAATTTGGAATTACAAAGCCAGACTCAAAACATGAGTATTGCAGCCTCCTTTCTTATGGTAACTATTGCTGAGTGCTAACTGTGGGTAACAGATCACAAAGCTTTTCAACACAATGTGAGTAGCCCTGCATGAAGGGCCCTGCGTACATAGTGATGTGGTGCATATCAATATTTACAACCCTGCAATCAGCCTGAACCCTCATTACTACACATACATCCTTTTGTCACTCATTGATGTATACCACTGTGAGAAAGCAATCAGGGACTTTTACAATGTTTGTAATGGTCCCAGGCTGCAATTGTATGGTACAGATATTGATACTTCCCACCCAGCAATCAGTCCAGCCACATACAGCATCAGGCTGTGTCTCACGACCTTGGGCCAATTTTTCCGTCTCTGACTGGGTGCCAGCTCTGACCGGGTGCCAGCTCTGACCGGGTGCCAGTTCTGACCGGCCTGAATAAAAACGGATTATTTAGGGCAGATGTAGATAGAATGTGGCTGAAAAGGTTAATGGATGTTAACTCTTTAAACTAGTAATTAGTTGTCCATGTTTATCATCATCTGCTCTAGATAACCCGTTTTTATTCAGGCCGGTCAGAGCTGGCACCCGGTCAGAGCTGGCACCCGGTCAGAGTTGGCACCCGGTCAGAGACGAACACATTGGCCCAAGGTCGTGAGACACAGCCATCATTAACTGTATCCCACCCTGTCCAGTCCAACATCCAAGTAAGATGAGGCAAGAGAGACAAGCTCACTCTCAAAGCAGGAAGCCTGAGCTCATGCAATTACCATGGCCGAATATTACCTTTCACTTCGGAAATCTTGACCATTGTTACATTCCACCATTGGTTTGGTATTACATGTAACTTTACACCTCTCTTTATGACTAGGCAATATAAGACCACCCATTAGACATCAACATAAGCAGTGCAACTGAAGTCGGATATGACCATCGTTACCCTGGTGACAAATGTAGGGGTCATTGTACACTAAAAGGTGTCCAATATTGGCAATGTCCGTAGTCGTCCAATATGGCAGAAAGGACAAACCAACTTTAAGTGCAGTAATGCAGAAGGTGGGAACTTTGATTGCTCAATCTATGTATGTCAATATGGTGGTATCACACGAGTGTGTGCTACATTAAGGGTGGTATTAAAACCTCTGTTTCACTTCTACTATAACTTTAACGGCATCTTGACATATCACTTCCTTTGTAGTTAAATTTTCAGTTAAATAAGTTTTTTGATCACAAAGTAATAAAAAAGATGAAGAGATAAATCTCTTTCCTATACTATTTATCTCTTAACCTGGTGGGATAGTTGTCTGTGGAATCAGTTTATGTTGACATGAATGATAATCACCTTTTAATAGCCCGACAGCCACATCATGGACGCATTCCAGTCGAAGATGTAGAGGCTCACTGAGCTTGTTGGTTGTTACTTTGATCACCATTTATTTATCTGCCTAATATGAAGGCCTCCATTTTTTTTGTTTCACTTCCAAGAAAAATTGTGGCCTTTTTGTAAATCTGAGTACACAAATGTTCATCAGATTTACTTAAAAGTGCAAAAAGACCAGGTTAACTTTCTTATTCAATGAGATCTGTCGCCTGAATATATAATATGATTGATTTAATTTACCTTAAGTGGCTATAAGTCTTTGCTTTTAGGGTCCGCCATTTTGATACTCCAAACAGTCACTTTGTCCAATTAGTTTTTTATAGGTTACAGCAGGATGGAAGGGCTGCACTTTCGTGAACAGAAAACGTAACTTTTTTTTTAATCAGGTAATTTGTTTATGTTAACACTGGGAGCGACTGATTTGTTGTAAAGGTCCCTATTACTGAGCTAAAGACTTGAGTCTAATAAATACACATTCAGGTTTTAGAAATATAAATTAACCCTAAATCATGAAGAACCCAGATCAGGAGTTTGTTATATCCAGAATATTATTGATAAATAGAGTTCTATAAACTCTTGCTATGAGCAGAAGCAAACTTTGACAGTAACAGGCTGTACAGAGGAATGGTTATGGATAGATACAACATTACTCACTCATACAACTCTTACCGACTACATCTTATTATAAAGCCTCCATAGGCAGTTACATCATGCCCCCTTGACTGATGATTTTTTTTAAATATTTTCTCTGTATATGAATTGCCCGTCTTTTTTGTGTCAGGTACTGCAAATTAAAACCAGAGTTGACAAATGAGTATGGCTGTCCCCTCATCCATGGTAACTACAATGGGAGTGGTAAATTAGTGAAAGCGACTTCAGCAAGACTTGCCATGCAAAACCTCCACCGTACACTGTCACATGTAATATCAAATTACAATGTATTTTCATACAATAATTAGGTAATGGGTAGTGCTAACCCTTTCATGAGTAAGCCAGACATGTAGGAAAAATATGTCTTAATCAAGCTGCACTTTACAAATACCCTAGTTTATTGTGTCTTGCCAAAAACCTAACTAAACTATGAGCCTATGTATAAATCCCAAGCTGTAAGAATCTATCATTTCCCACAGACACCAACATAGGCAGACAAATATAGACAAGGGTCCACTTCAATCTGTCCACAATGGAGAAGAGGTCATAAAGAATAAGTCTGCTGTCACTCCACCTTTCAAGAATGGCCATTCTGGTATTTCACAGTATATAATAGTAATATTGATTCTTGACATAAAGGAAATACCCAGTAGCCATTTATGATGTGCAGTGTAGTACATGTACAATAATAGGCTGCATGTGGATTATTGACACCAAGCAATCACAGTTCAGCACTCACAACGTAATGACCTAGCAGCATTAGAACATCCGATATGTGTCAATATCAGTTACTCAGGTCTAGTTGGCCATGAACCACCATCACTCTGGTGACAAATGAAGGAACTATTGTATTTCAATATTCCTTGTGTGCAATATGGCAGCCATAGCCAGTTAAATGCAGCAGTGGGGGCATTGATTGCTTCAGTCAGCATGCATGTTCAGTAGTCAGTGTGTTATACGTGTAAATGTCGTTGTTTCATTGATCACAACCAGGTGCTGTTTACACAGACCGGTTTCTTGCTTCATCATCAGGCAGAGCTACATAAACTAAGTGACCTGGTGCAAAAAAGGCACAAATTATTCATTTAATTTGTTAATTGATATCAAATAACCTGGCTTTTCCTGGTTTGGAATCTAATATCATGTCAAAGTACTAGTTATACTTGTAAGACAGCCAACAACATAGGCTGCCTAGATCTCAACTGAATCAGAAAAATCAAATGCTTAAAACTAGACAGTGGGCAAATTGTGAAGGACCATTGCAAAAATTCATTCTAACCCAATATATTAAAGAAATACTACTTCTGATCACTAATTTGAAATAGTTTTTGATGTTTGAGAAGGATAGAAAAAGTGTTTCAATGTGCCTGAGCTAACTACAGGATTGATCACGTTGTTTGAATTGTAATTACACAAACCATTTTGTGGTCTCCCTTAGAATTTCTCAGACATGAAGTCAAAAATGTTATCAAATGAGATTTGCCGCTTGACTTCAATCAGATTGAATTGATTGAATTGGTTTCGTTCAATGAGCAGTTAGTCTTTGTTTTTATAGTTTGCTTTTTTCATGTCTCCCCAATCACGACATTCTGATTGCAGAACAAACAAAGTAATTTAGTCAAGGTTCAAATAGGTATCTCACATATCTTCATCAAAATCAAACTTCTACATACAGACCCTTATCTATAAACATTGATAATCAGGGTTATATAACATGTAGTTAAAGCTGTTATATGACAAAGATCTATATTCTCAGTAATGATGCTTCCATAAATATCAGAATATCCCTTTCCAGAACTTCTTGATATGGTGGTGTGGCCCGAGGTGCACATAAAACACTGCAAACTGATATTTTCAAACTCACCATTCACAGCCGTCCACTTATCATACAGATAGGCCTCCTTTGTCCGCATCCCACGGAGGCTCCATCCATTTCTAGGCTAAGGTCCTGATGATATCACAGATCATACTCTACTTGTACTATTGCACATTACGCTGTTGTACTTTTGTAAATATACAGAAAGAAAAAAACAGAGTCAGAAGAGAGTTCTGGCTTGCAGCCAACTTGCAAGACCAACTCTTTTCTGACTTTCTTACTGACAGTCGTTCTGTCTCTCGCTGTACCTTAATCTGTTTAAAAATAAGATTATGGGTTTCCCTTAAGTGAACTGTAGAATTTGCTTTAAACTCCCCGCTTTTTGCAATCCCAATATGTCGAATGAGAGACAAAATGGCTTTCTTTCTTAGGCCCAAGTCTGTCCCCTGTCCAAATTGTGTCCATGCGTCAATTGAATAGCAGCCACTCCAGTGTGCACCCACAGTCTCCATAGTGACAAATGAACCATTGTATGCTAATAGCCATCCCATATCACCAATGTGCAATATGGCACCCAGAATATTAGTGTAGTAATGGCAGACATTGATTGCTGCAAGCACTTCCTGCAGTAGTTCCAGTCAGTGTAGAATGTGTATGAACACAACTTGTAGGAGGACAATGTCCTATTGTTCTTTTGCATTACAAGCTGGCTAAAATATACAGTCACACTAATGTAACTCCACTGCACAAAACATTCAGACATGCAGACCCTAATGTGGAAAGTTCCATTCAAGGGACACATAGTTACTCTTTGTGTCTAATACAGTTCTACTGCCTTCTTAACTGGGTGGCCGCACATGCTGTATTTAATGTCATTTCCTAGAACAAAGCGCTATTTTCTGCTTGTGTGAAACCACAAGTAATCTTATGATGTAGTCCAAATGCTTTTCCTTTCATATCATAAACAAATACAGTCTATATAGCGGGGGTAGATAAGGTTAGAACCTTTCCATGGTTGATATTTATATAGGTTGCTAAGGAATTTCATTATAAAACTGCTGTTGCTAGGCAACCACTTACCATAGCAACAGAATGATTACATCATTGGTTTTCCTGAGGCCTATATCTGGCACTTTGGTTTTTGGGGGGTTCTCTGCCTGACTCCTGTATATAAGGCAGACTTCAATAAACATTTGTAATCACCAAGTTATAAAACTATGTAGGTATGGTTATGCTCAGGCAAACATTATCCACATTTTAGTAACTGCCAATGGACATCATTTACAGGTTAATGCATCATTAGCATTACTTTGCTAATAATGTCCACATCTGTTCACTTTTCATTGTGTTTCTCACGAAAAAAGAAGAAGAAATGATGTACTTTTGGGATATCTTTTCTGTATTACATCTTGTTTGGCTTGAAGGTCAGAAAGGTCTCCATCAAGCATTCTAAAATGCTTCACTTCCCCCATTTATCTCTGTCTTAACCATTTATTTTATAGGGGGCAATACATGGACTTTTCCTTTCAAAGCCCCCTGCTTAGCAGAGGACAGGCACTCATGACTGTCATAATGAAGGCATTCACCTATTTATCCACCCCCGGTGTCTTTGCCTCATTGAACCATTTTGTTCCAGGGGGCCAATACATGAACTATTCACTGAGAGTTTACAGCAGTGTACCTTGCCCATTCATTGACCACTGCCCCTGAACAGGCGCCCACAATAAAGGCAATGTTTTGAATATTTAATAAAGTGCAGGTATGGTAGCACCCAGGTAGCACCCTACATCACAGTAGGACCCAGATAAACTGCAGAGCGCACTAGACTCTGGGTTTAGTCCTCACAAAGAGAGTTGTCGATAGGAAGGTCCTCTACATTTTCCATGAAATAATCACCCATTACATTAAGAATGTTGCTAAATTCAGATTCAATGAATATACACACTACATCAATACACTAAAGTAGAGCAGTATTTTACCTGACATGAAGACAACTAAAACTCCTTTAATCACATATTATATTACCAAACGATCTTTATGGGGTTTTATTCTGAAGCTCCTGGTATTCCATGCCACTTTAACCCATGCTTCATCTCCCATTCTGGTCACAACCTGTGTTAACACTATCTACAATGTCATCTATACTGAATACCAGAGCTGCCTAATCAGGGTTTCTGAGGGGTGGTGTAGAATATTTAGGTGTGGGATGTGACCTTGGCTGAATATGCATGACATACCAGGATCCATAGATAACCATGACACCATACCTGCAGGTATGACATCACAGTAGGACATTGAATCTCATAAAATATAGAGCAGGAAACACTGAAAATCTGAGCACAAAGGTACAAGACGCGAGACATTGAACAGTGATCAAATTATGGGCTAAGCTGATTTAGTGCTCCAGGTTCGGTGATACAATGACCGACTGGGCAGCATTTATAAATTGCACACAGTAGCATGCAGTCTTAACTGACTATGTGTGCCATATGGTCCAATTTAGATCATATCAGTTCATGCTGCGGCATGTGATACACCCTCATACAATGCTTTAACAATGTAGCCCTGGTATACCAGAACAATGCTACATTGTGTGTGTTAGTCATGGCACAGTGCATCCTTTATCTGGTGACAGAATGCCACGTAGGAAACCTATATAGAAGTGAAGGGGCTTGGACTGTAGCTGTACAGTGGATGGCAGATGCTGGTGTGACTTATAGCTGTAGCCATGAGGATGGAGTGTACATTTATGTATCCGACCCTCTACATTACACATTTATGTCTGATTTAGCAAACTGAATTTACTTCCCATGTTCCTGATATGGCCAGGCAATTTGCCTAACCGTAGAGATCCCCTCTACCCAAACACAAGTTTTCCATAGAGTTTGACTACAACAAGTCCTAAGCATGAGTCAATGAATCTAATGTTTAATGGTCTATCAATAATTACTTTACATTAGTATATATATTTGTCATGGGTATCAGATTGCATATACCTCACCTGCTTGACATCTTATGTTGTGTTACTCTGACAAACAGTGGTATTGACTATTGCTCCTGTATACAGGAATACCATACAAATAAGATTCCCAGGTACCAACTAAGTTTTGTACACACACCCTACTTACTGCCTTGTGTTTACAGGATACTTGATATGCTATCAGGAGGTGTATGATAGTCTATGTCGAGGGACATTATGTCAAATGTATACTGACTTCTGTGTTATATATACATACCCCTGTGACTTACTAGTCTTGGCATAGACCGAGAATAGCAAGTCTAACGTCCTCTTGGGAACTCCTCCAGATGCATCTTAGTTGTGCATAATGTAGGTCCCTGGTCAGACACAGTCATGTCCTGGGAACCCATCCACAGGCCATTAAATAACAGCAGATGTTGGTCTCTAGAGACTCCACCTCCCTGCTGAGTTTAGGTCAAAGTGTAGTATATAAACACTCGTAGCTACTGTGCCTATCTGGATTCTTATGTGTCAATGTTTCAGTGAATGATCAGTAAAGCCACTGAAAGGTACTTTCAAACTTTTACAAGTTCATGAATATAACTCTCCTGAATTCCCAATAGAAATAGACGCCTCGTGGGTTTTATAAGATTCTGTGTATTGAGAAAAAGGTTTTTAGACTGCTTGATTATATCTGTAGCCCGATAGGTAATCGTTTTGTTAAATGGAAATGGATGACCCCTGTCAAAATCAAGCAAATCTATGATTTTGACACCTGAGCCATTGGGGGCCCCACCAACAACCTTATTTTGAGGCCTTCGCTCCCCTACTAATAGGACCATCAGTTAGATCTGCAGCAGTAGGCCTGAAGGGGGTGCACTGACAGCTAATCAACCGTTGAGGAATGAGGAATCCATGCCTTGCAGATGGAAGGGAACTTCTAATCAGAGAACCTCCATTTGGTTCCCTGCATGTGTGTTTCTATCAGCATCTCCAATCTGCATTGTTTAATTTACGATTCTCTGTAAACTAATTACACAACTGTCATTAATAGAAATTTGAGCAGTTATTTCCCCACCTCCTGTGATTTTTGATAATCTTCGAACTAGTATTAAGCGTAAATAGAGTTCTAATATGTATATACCACATTCAACGTAATAAGCGAACACCCCCTAATAAGCGCACACACACCCTTTTTGGCCGAATTCTAGATGTTAAATAACCAAAAATATATCAATTTTTTACCACAATTGAACTTTTAACTACTACAAGGTGTCCACAATCATTTTTGAAGGGCACTGTGCACTTATTGCTTCCTCGGTACCTGGTACCACTCAGGGGAGGTCAGACATTAGGCTTGGGAGAGTGAGAAATTTTCACCAAAAGATGATTCCCACTTGTGGTAAATGAAATTGCTTATTCCCACGACGTGGTAATTTTGTAGAAGAACATCTGATTTGAAATCCTCAATATTTTGCCAAATATGTCTGTATCTGTTCTCTCTTCACTGTGTATCTCGTTTAAATTAAAATTGAGGAAGTACCAGGAAATCTAATCCCCAAAATGTCTTTAACATACACAGCATTCACTGACACAGCTACCTGGTATAACTCTCTGTATCCCTTCTCCTGTGGTAAGCTGGAAAGAAAGATGACTATAAGACCCTCCTTTTTATTCACTGTCCAATTCTCAAGCTTAACCATTTGTTATATGCGAGAAATACATTAGAAATTCACTGACGATTTGGTTTTAAGGCCTCCACACAGCAGGGAAGCAGGCTTATTTCAGGTGGAGAAACAAAAAAGTCACTATGCTTGAGGACTAAAAAAGCCGTTCTCCATACCACTGTTGCGGAAGTAATGCTCATTCTCAATGGGCTGTTTCTCCATGATGCTATCACAACTCGTGGAGAAACTTGTCGTTTAGATAATCATGGACCTCTGTCCATATATCTCGTTGTGGGATGTGACTTGGGTTGCACTCACACATCCTGTACACTGATCCATCAATAACCCTTACCACATACCCGCAGGTATCACATGGTGCACTGAGTCGTACAGACCATAGACCAGGGGACCCTTTTAACCTGACCACAAAGCTGCATACAGTCCATTATACATGGTACAGTGAACACTTTATGTGAATTTAGTGTGACATAAACTATGATACAATGGCACACTGGGCATCATCTCACTGTTATATGTGACCTTTACTGACTGTGTACCATATGGTCTCATTCAAATCATACCAGTTCATGCCTCGGTATGTCATGTATACACCCTCATATAGAGATTTAACCATGTACCCTTAGTATACCGGTACAATGCTACATTGTGTCTATTACTCATGGCACAGTGGACTCCTTATCTAATGCCTGAATGCCATGGAGGGGGCCTATATATAGAGATGAGGGGGCTCTCTTCTGCAGGACAGGGGTCGCTGTGACGCATGGGAGTCACAGTGAGGAGTTGTTGAGCATAAAGATAGTGGGCCCTGAATAAGCTATGCATTATTTATAATGTCATGTCTTTAGCACCAACTGAGTGTAATTCCCTTTAAGAGGTCTTGTGCAAGAGTTCAATGTATATCACCAGATATTTATCATATGCCCCCTTCCCAACTAAGTTTGACTTGATCAAGCCATAAGCTGGAGTCAATAAGCTTTGACATTAATGGTATAAAAATAATTACTTTCCATTAGTGTATTGACTCTTAAGGTATGGGATTGGAATTGCCTCACCGATTGCATATCTTATGTTGTGTTCTTCTGACAAACAGTGATATTGATTATTTCCCCTGTATTTATGTATATACTCACTAAGTTACGGCATTGGATTGATGATATTGCAATACACGTATCGCCCTCCATAAGATAAACTAACTGTTTATGTTAACATTGATATGTTTTCAGCAGCTGAATCATTTTGGCAAAATGTTGGATATCCTGTTCATGTGTTATGATATATATAAGTCACTCATTTAATTTCATCTTACACCCACTCATAATGTTGGTCCCTAGTCTGACAGTGGGGTGTGAAGGGAACACTTCCGTTAGCTGCTGAACATGATGGTCCCTTTAAACAGTGGCAATATACAACTGCTGATCATGAACTAACAACAATACACAGGGAACTGTGAACTAGCTTCAAAGTTGCACAAATTACTATATCAATAGGCAGTTTGGATGTATCCTCACCTCCCACAGACCATATATGTTACTTGTGTTAACAATGCAACCAACATATCATTATAGTTTATATAATAGGACGAGGGATATTATTTTAGATATATACCAACTACTGCATTTTATACAACCCCCTATGACTTACTAGTCCTAGGAAAGACCAATTGTAGCAAGCCAAATGCCCTTTTGGGAACTCATCCAGATGCATCTTAGCTGGGCATTATGTAGGTCCCTGGTCAGACACAGTTGTCTCCTGGGAACTCATGAGGACGCCTCTAAAGACCAGCAGATTTTGGTGTCTAGAGACTGCACCTCCCTTAGTGGCAAACTGATGAATAGAGAGTAATACAAACACCATTGGCTGTGGGTGCCTATATAGACCAGATACTACAGCTGTGTTGAAATTAATTTGCTTTTGTACCAGATGATTTGTAAACGAGGTATTAAAGCTGATGAATACTTTGAATAATGACAAAATACTTCCTAACTGTTGAGAGACAGTTATCGTTATACCTCAAACCAAATAGTTATGACCTGGTGATTGTACTATAGGAGTACACAACGTTGTTATGATGGTACAGTCGATGTTAGACTGGAGGTTATCTATTGACCATAGCTTTCCCCTGGAAGCCTCGTCTTGCACTGTCAAGATAAAAGGTCAGCGGGGTACGAGTCTGCTCCTCCAGGGCTTATCTAAAGCACCACATTATGGGCTAGGGGGGGCCTATAACAACAAAATAGTTTTCCTCGGTGACATGAGCAGTTCTTCCTGAGAACCAACTGACACATTCTTCAGACAAAGTATGATGAGTTTCCACCGAACAGCCATGTAACTGTGAACAGAGACATCTTAAAGCGATGGTATTTTTCCTTACTTTTTTATAAGTACCATTATAGGTTCTCTCAGGCGAGGGACACCATTAATTTAATGGTTAGCGTGGGGAAAAAAACTCAGAGACATCTTAAAGGTGCCACGGTCATCAGTACGCTCGCCGTGTGGTGCATGTGATATAGCTGTGTAACGGCTCCTGACTAGCATTGTGAGGGCATGAATCATGCAGGACCAGATGCAGGAGCAGACTTGGAGAATCATTTCAATGCAAATAAAATTCAGTCAGGTTAACTTAATGGCTGTGGCATGTCTACTGCTCCTTTCTGCTATCCCAGCCCCTTACTTTGTGATATCTGTCTGGTGGTGGTGGAGAATTCTCTCGTGTATCCACCCTCAGAGTTTCTTCCTTAATACATATAGTCATTAAGAGTTCACAGCAGAGTGCCTTGTTCCCTCACTGACCACCCCCCTCCCCCCTTAACAGGCCCCTGCGATAAATACAGTGTCCCATTATATACACGATACACGTAGGACAGAAAGTTTGTCAATATACATTTATGTTAACAGCTCTTTGTATAGCACCATTTATATTCATGAGCAGGCTTTAAGAATGGTTAGAATGTAAAGTCAACATGGTCAGTAAAATATTTTCTGGTGAATGCCTTCTAATGCAATTGACATTTGGATGTTATTCTTGTAGCAAGGGTCCCTAGAGGCCAACATATACACCATACGATTCCTTGCATATTCCGCTTCTTCCATACACATATATTTAAGAGGTAGCTACAATAAGAAGAAATAGTAATTTATACATCATGGAATCTAACTAGGAGAATTGCAGAGAGGCAGCTCCGGAATTGTACAATTTCCAGTTTTGCGAGCTCATACCATAACATACCTCGACATGCAGTGCTGGTTCACTTGATTGTGCACTGTGAATTATTTGTAAACTTATTGGTTCATATTTTGAATATTGGCTGATGTATTTGCCCCTTTATATATTTTCAGAGGGAGCAGATAGTGTTCATCATCGTGCTGTTCATCTTTATTTTGGTCGGTAATCTCTCTGTGCTCATCGCCATCGGACTCTCAAAGAGAGGCCAGCGCTCACGGATGAACTTCTTCATTATGCACCTGGCCATTGCAGGTAAAACCTGTCTTTTTAAAATCAGATTATTGTTGCTATTTATTCGTTTTATCCTGCTGTGAAAGAGCATACAAACTAATGGGGATCAAAATAGGAAATTGAACCATTTTACCTTTCAACCATTGAGAAAGTTAAATTGCATCTTGTGGGGGTTTATGTAATTCCAAACCTAACCTTTAAAGTTGTACAAATCCTCATCCAATCCGTTGCCCTGGAGACGGGACGGGGATTTCCATGAAGGACATTTCTGTTGGCAATGATTTACGTATTTCCACATGTGTTTTGGAAGGTTAGATTTCCCAACCAACCCCTTAGGCCTCTGGAGGATGCAGGCGGATCTACCACCACAAATAGATGTGTAATATCGGTTCTAGTAAATTCAAATTTACATTATAAATCTACCTGCATGACATCAAAATCATATGTCAATGCCCTATAAATGAATATGAAATCGTTCCATGTAGTTTACTAAGTCGGCCCCTATAGTTTCTGTGAGGTCATGTCCATGACCTTGCAATCTTGTTTCACAATACAATATTACTTTACAAGTTGACATGCAATGATAATGGCACAGCGGGATGTTGGTCCTCTGTCCAATACAACAAATGTTGTTGGTCCATTGCCACTGATGAGAATTGCTCAGCAGACCATATTAGAAGTCCAGACTCAATATATTCAATGAATATTACCTTAGGATGATCCCTGCTGGCTACATAATAGCTTTCACACAATGTGCTGATTGTTTGGTACTTCTGCATGTTAGGTATGTCAGCATGTCAGAAAATGAAACAAAGAACATGTTTATTTCTCTGCAGACTTGTCGTGCGGGTTGTTCAGCGTTATGACAGACATGGTGTGGAAGATAACATTACAGTGGTACGCGGGCAACGTCGTCTGTAAGATAGCCAAGTATCTACAGGTAAGTAGACCAGGGCTATAGCATGTCATGTGGCAAATAGCCAAGTATCTGCAGGTAAGTAGACAAGGGCTACAGCATGTCATGTGGCAAATAGCCAAGTATCTACAGGTAAGTAGACAAGGGCTACAGCATGTCATGTGGCAAATAGCCAAGTATCTACAGGTAAGTAGACAAGGGCTACAGCATGTCATGTGGCAAATAGCCAAGTATCTACAGGTAAGTAGACAAGGGCTACAGCATGTGGCAAATAGCCAAGTATCTACAGGTGAGTAGACCTAACAGTTACGGTATGGCATATGTCAAATAGCTAAGTATCTACAAGTAAGTATACAAGTGCTACAGTATGTTATTTCTCGAAGGAGCTATAGCTAAGGAGATTTTCAGTTAAACTTAAGGCACCAGCAGTGGATGCCAACTATTTTACATTTTTCAATTAAAATATTTTTTTTACCATTGAACTGTAGACATTTAATATACAAGAAAAAGAGCGTAGATAGTACTTCAAAAGTTGAACAAAGAGTATATATATAAATCATGTAGAGTTCGTCTTTATGTAATTCGATTAAATAAGGACTCGAACTGCAGTTTTCATGTAGAGATGCAAGCAAAAGGGTTTATTAAGGCGTTACCCTGTACAGTAATTCTAATCCTTGATATATGTGGTTCGTTCAGAGGTATATGTTTCTTTCAGTATCTTTCAGTATAGTATAACACAGTCAGAGACCTGAGAAGGTCTGCCAGAGCAAGGGGGTGAGGACAGCTTATATACTGTCCGCCTCCGATAGGGGTGCCCCCTGGCTCTGGCTGCCCGAACTACTCTGTAGGCGTTCGATTAACTTTATGATATTAGTGTCCCTACACCACCTCCCCCAGACAATACATACGCTTATTCTTTTAAATATATATACAATTTAATATAAACTCATACAACTGAGTTTATTTATTAAAGCGTTATGTTCGTCTTGAACACAGTAGGGTCTATAAGAATATACAAAACTAATATTATGTACACAGGTGGTATTACATTCGAACGGCTCGACTCATTTTGAATTATAAGGACACATATATAATATACATACAAACATATCCAGAATAGTGACTAGTACAACTTGACATCTCTCATGATTACAAAAAAACAGGAAACAAAAGTTTGAAGATCCGGCCAGGCATCCTAACCTTTTTGACATTAGTTAGGCACGAAGTTCCCTCCTTTCGGAGGAACTCGGGTTTTTGGCGCTCTCCTCTTCAAAAGCCGCCCTGTCCCAAACTGGACAGGCACGTTCATTCGAACGGGTTAGTGGCGCTCTCCTCTTCATCTTTCGGACTGCTATCTCTGTTCTGACTGAACAGACACATTCTTACGAACGGGTGATTGGTGCTCTCCTCTTCATATGTCTGGTCACCCGATTTCCTCCTGCGTATTCCTGTTACTGCTGTTCGATGGTTCAGTAGACATTCATACCCCACCAACTCATTCTCTTTCGAATATCACTTCAATCATATGCTACCACTCTCGGGGTATGGTGCTCACCCTTCATCACCCTGGTTCTTTAGAAGTTCCAGGGCAGATTCTCGGGTGCCATCCCAATCATCCATGAACACCCCGAACACCTGCTGAAACTTGACATTCATTGCCTCGTTTCGGTCGGTGCACTCCTGCAATCTCTTATGAGCTAATGCAGTCTTCGCCGCGGCTAACTTGGCCTCATTCCGAATTTTAGCAGTTTCGGCTGCCAATAACACCTCATTCTCCTTTTCTAAAGCCGTTCGGTATGAGGCTTTCTGTTCTACCAGAGTGCGGGCGAATAGGTTCGCTACCCCCTGGTTATACCGGACAGCCAATTCTCTCTGTGCGCCCTGGAAAGTATCCACCGCCGCTTGGGCTTGGGCACAGACCACTCTGTCAGCTGGATCGAAGTACAGATCCACCGGTCGTGTGCTCAGTCGGGGCCTATTGTCCGGAATCTGAGTCATCTCAGGTTCGACACGCTGAGATACATTCGGCCCGCCTAGTTCCGGGAAGTCGTCTGATCCCTGCGTAGGTGCCTTTCGCAAAGATGGCGCAGGAAACGCATTCGAGTTGGATACATCCTGCCCGTTCCTTTCTCTTCAATACAAATGGTGAAAGGGCAATACTGCTCACCGTCTTTCATATACCAACGCAGGTATGCCCAGCGTAATTTTGACTTCTGGTCTCTGATATAATAGCTCTCTGGATATTTCAGGATCTGTCCAAACCACTCGTCATAAAATTCGGATGGCAAAGGATCATCTTCGGTTTCCCGAAGCAAATCTTCATCATCACTCTCATCGTTCTTGTTGCGAGGCTCGGGGCAACCGTAGGCTTTCTTGCCCTTCGCACACTCTTCAAACGAACCTGGAATGAAGTGCGCAAACTTTGCTTCACTGTTCTTCCAAATTCGCTGCAATCGATCGTTATCCTCCTCATCTTTCCCTTCACCCTTCTCCTCCTCCTTCCCCTTCTCCTCTTCCTCCTCCGGCACCTCCTCATTCGGTATTTCCATCTTTTCCTCCGGATCATTTTTGTTTGGATCCGGATCAGTCTCTGGAGGTTCCAACCCGAGTCTGGTCCAGACTCATCGTCCGGACTGTCCTCGGATTCGGTCACCCTACTGGCTTTCTTGGCACTTGCTTTGCCAATTATACTGCCTACTCTAGCAGCAGCAGCAGTCTGAACAGCAGCCATTCATCCTTTCAGTGGATCGTCACTCGAAGGATCTTTCTTGCCCACTGCCTCAGTGACTTTGGTAATCACCTTCTTCGGCACAGTCATTTTAGTGTCCTTCTTTGATTCTTATAACTTCTTTTTCTCCTTCACCGACAGGACCGTGGAAAACACCCTGGTCACTGTCGGATTCGGTGTCGGTCAGAGTCTTTTTTCTTCCCCTACCCTTCACACTTTTCCCTTTTGTTTTCTTTGAACTACCCTCCCCATCGGTTTTACTCTCCGTCGAAAGGCTGCCTTTTTGCTTGGCGGCCTTCAGGATAGCTTTCCCCTTCCGGATAGAAGCTAAACGTTCTTTATGCTGAGCCGCAGTCATTTCTTCCTCCCGCCCGGGTACGTACGCCCGATTGGCGTAGGTTCCTTCCCGAATCATCGTGGAGATGATCTCATTCAATTTCTCCTCCGGATCTGCACACTCCTTCAGAAGACGAAGTAATTCGTCCCCATCCAGAGTGTAAAGCCTCGGGACCTTCGGATTATTAGCTCGTTCGACCCAGTCTTCCTCATTCCTGGGTTCTTTCTTGGTGTCTGGTTCCCCGTATAGGACATCTCCTACGATATCCATTCCGGTAACCCCCATCCCCGCATGATCAGTCAGTACATACAGGACGTTCGGAAGACGATGTTGCCGATATGCGATTTCGCAATCGAACATAGCCCTCCGGAACGACTGGCTCACTTGCAGGCCAGCCTCAGTCTGAGTATATTAAAGCAGCCATGTTGATGGCAGGGCTGTGTATTCGGTCGGCGATAAGCAGTGCCGAACACAGTCTCTGGTTGCTGCGTTCCAACACTTTCGGTCCCCTTTTAGAATTCGGGCATGGATATGAATTTCTCGGCCGTCATACCGAGACTTGAACCCGTCCAGATTCGGTTCGAGCAGCCGCTCTTCCGATCGTTTCAATATTTCTTCAATCTCCATTCCCATATTGGTGTCCTCTTCTTCGGAATTATCCTCATTCAACACGCTTTCTTCAGTCTTTGTTACCGGCGACATCGCCTCGGTCTCCATAAACATTTCGGACACCTCGGTGAGGGCCGATCTTTCCGAATGAGAGCCAGACGCCGAAGCCATCGTGACACTCACTTTCTTTCAAAATATCGATATATAAACTGAATGACAGGTACCAGGACCCTCTCTACGGGCTCCTGGCTACTTCACCCACCTTCTATACACCGATATCTCTTGATACAGTCTTTATAACCTCGCTTTTGTGTGATCTGATACGCCTCCCTTGCTCTCTCCGGCGAACCGTAAACAAATATGGCGGATCGTTGACCCGCGTCGACCTTTGCGCACGCGCGCCGGTCTTGCGAGATACCGAGCATTCCGCGAGACTTCATTGTTTTCCCGCGCTTGCCAAACATAAACAATCATTCACTTCTCCCGCGCGTCACGCATTACGATCAGGTAATTATAGCACTGATATCCTCACCGCCCTGTCGAATTCATCTCGAGTCATTATGGATCAAAATACGGATAGCAACTACTAATCCGCCGGATTACCCGTCCATTACCCACTGCCACATTCAGAGGTGAGTTTGTTGGATTTCTGGCTTTTGTCGTGATCATTCCTACATATAAGACGAATTACCAGGTTACCCCGATAATTATGACAACATTTAACTGATTACATCGTTGTGTTTTCAGGTTAGGTAACAGCACCCCTCACCCTCAACCTAGGGCTGCGACGAACCCCCACCGGATTCTCTTTACACCTGACATTCGGAGAGGTTTTCTTCCGTTCCCTCTTAGCCACAGAGGGGACAGTCCTTCTCTTCCTGTCTACACCTGCCGAGACATTCTTTGCTTTCTCCGAACTTTTTGGAGATTGTTTAATTTGCACCGTTTCCTTCTTCACTTTCCTGGGCCTACCCGGACCCCTCTTCTCGATTACTCTATCTAACTCCCTTTTTATTTCCTCTTTCTCCTCTTGTCCCATCTTGAACATTTCAGTGGAGTACTCTCTCCCCTTCCATGGTTTCAACCAGGCCACATTCGATTTCTGATTCCTCCAGAAGGTATCTCTCATCAGGACTGTATCATCACTTATTCTCTGGGTAATCCTCCACGGACCATCCCAATTGTCTCTCAGCTTGATGCCAACTAGAGGTTCGTGGTATCTCGCTACTAAGTCCCCTACCGCAAACCGCCGAACCTTTAGATTAGTATCATAGCCCACTTTCTGCCATTTAGCTGTCTTTCCCAACTCTTTTCTTACTAATTCATAAGCCTTCCGGAATTGTTCTTTCAACGCTTCCACAAACATGATCTGACACGGGACATCTGGGTTCATCCCAACTACTCCGAACACTAGGTCCGCTGGCATAATCAGATCCTCTCCGAATACTAACAGATTCGGAGAGCAGTTCGTACTCGCGTGTACCGTGCTATTATAAGCATGGCAAACAAAGTCACACTGCTCAACCAATCATCCATTTCCTGATTTATCAAACTCTTCAGGACCTGTATCAGGGTACGATTGAATCTTTCCACCTGACCATCACTCTGTGGTCGATACGGATTGGTTCGGGTCTTGCAAATGGCCAATTGATGACACATTTCCTGCCATAGATTCAATTTGAACTCTCTCCCTCGGTCGCTATGCAACATCAGAGGCACTCCCAAGTACAGGATCCATCCTTTTACCAACATTCTCGCAAAAGTTGCTGCTTTGTGATCCTTCATCGGAAATACCTTCGTATATTTCGTATAGTAATCCGTTACTACCATCATACATGTATTTCCTTCCGGAGTTGTCACAAATCCTGTAATTATATCCACTGCCACCCTTGCGAACCATACTCCAAACAATTCCTGGGTTAAGGGCATTTTACCCAGCCCAGGCCCTGGCTTGCTCGTACAACATTTCGGACAAGTGTCTATCCATCTCAACAGATCTGTACTCATACCTGGCCAGTAATACATTCTAGCCAGCTCTTCCAGGGACCGTTTTCTACCAAAATGACCACTGGTCCGATGCCCATGACAAAAGAACATTATATCCCTTCGCATGGCAGTAGGAATAAAGATCTGTCTTGACTTATTTCCCAAAGCATTTGTCTTCCACCTATAAATCAGTCCATTTACCACCTCTAACTCCGTCCATTGAGCTATTAGTCGCCTCATCTCCCTGTTCTCCAACGATATTGCTGGCCGAGTTGGGACCCTTCCTTCTTGAAGTAACATCTTCAGACGGACACTATTCGCATCTTTCTCCTGGAAGCTCTTAATGGAGTTCTTGTCCCATTCCAGTATCACAGGTTCGAGATCTCTAAAAGGCTTTCGGATTCCTGCCAGCACGGCATTATGCTTCCCACAATCATCACATCCGTCGTTCTGACACTTCTTCACTGGGATTCGCGACAACTCATCAGCGTTCACATGCTTAGCCCCCTTTCTATGCTGAATTTGGCTGTGGTCCAATCCGAACTCAGATAGGTGTGCCAACCACCGTCCTATCATACCTTCCGCATCCTTAAGATTCAATAACCACCGTAGGGAGGAATGATCCGTCCGTAACGTGAAATCAGATCCCCACAAGAAGTACTTATATTTCTTTGTATACACTACCACTGCCAATAATTCTCTCTTTGTCGTACAATAATCTCTTTGTGCTTTACTCATTGTATTGCTTGCAAATGCTATTGGAACCTCCTTCCCCTCTTGGACTTGAGACAAAGCTGCCCCTATACTCTCATTGCTCGCATCAGTGTCTAATATAAAATGACCATCCGCAGTGGGGTATTTCAACACCGGTGTTTCCACGAACAACCGTTTAATCATTTCGAATGATTCCCCTTGTTCCTTCCCCCATGGGAACTTCTCCTTACGTCTCCCCGGGGTCCAGTGCGACAGACATTGGATTGGATAACTTATCCGGGAATATCCTGGTAAGAAATCTCTATAATAAGAACAAAATCCTAAAAAGGATCTCACTTCTTTCAGCCCCTTGGGAATGCTCCAATCCGTTACCGTCTTAACCTTCTCCGGATCAGCCTTCACCCCTTCCGTAGAGATGATCCGTCCTAGATAGTTAATACTTTTCTGAAACATACTACACTTTTTAGGCTTCAGCTTCAATACATTCGAGATTATCCGCTGCAATACCAACTTCAGGTTTCCCAGGCATTCATCAAATGTCTTTCCGAATATTATCACATCGTCATGATACACCAGACATTTCTTCCACAATAAGTCACTCAGTAAGGTCTCCATCATTGCTTCAAACGTGGCCGGAGCATTACATAGTCCGAATGGCATCACGTTATACTGGTACAACCCTACATGGCTCGAAAACCCCGTTTTCTCCTTGTCTTCTTCTTTCATTCCCACCTGCCAATAACCAGACTGCAAATCAATCGGACAAAACCATTCATTTCCTCCAAGGGAATCAATGGTCTCGTCGATCCGGGGGAGCGGATACGAATTCTTCTTAGTCAGGCCATTCAGCTTCCGGTAGTCTATACAGAATCTGATACTCCCATCCTTCTTGGTTACCATACATACAGGACTACTCCAAGGACTGGTGCTAGGGGTTATCACCCCCTCCGCCAACATTTTCGTAATCTCTTCTTCCGCTACCACTTTCTTTGCCAGCGGAAGACGTTGATATGGTATCTTTACTGGATTCGCCCCTTCCGTGTTGATCGAGTGTAGGACTTGATCCGTTTGTCCTAACGGCTCTCCGGGCCGCGCAAAGGCTGAACTACACTCGGTCAACATCTCCCTCAGGGCACTCCTCTGTCCCTCTGTCTCTACTCCGGACCTTTCTATTAACGTTGCCAATCCTTCCTCAATTCCTTCACGGTTCGGGACTAGTCCGTTTCCTTTCTCAAAGCTACTGGTGACCGCTTCCGCGGATATCACCTCTCCAACTACAGTGCGTTTTTCTAAGTAGACGGTTTTCGAACCCGGGTTCGTTATGGGGGCCACCCCCCATGCTATATTTCCTATCAGGGTGTCGGCCGATTCCATTCCCTTCTTTCCCAACACTGTCACATTAGGTTCGAAAACCCCCGGAACGCCCCTCTTCATCCTACTGGAGGCTATCAAGACATCACATGCCATTTCGGGAGGTATTTTTACCGTCTGTACTACACTCGCTACACCACTAACTTCACGTGCCAGGCATTGTATCCTGTCTTTGTAGGGATGATTTAATTTCAACACTCCAGTGAAGGGATCCAATTTTGCCCCATATAAGGAAGCGAAATCCATCCCTATGATCCCACCGTCCTCAATCCCAGCAACAGTAGGGGAAATGATATATTCCCTTCCGCCCACCAAGATGATCATACAAGTCCTACCAAACGTTCGTATCTTGCTCCTGTCAGCAGCACATGCATTTACCCTCGTTGTGAGGTCATCATCCATGCTCGACACCAGATCGAAGAATCTTTTTGACATAGTGGAGTGGCTAGCTCCGGTATCCAACAAAAATTCCCCCATTCTGCCGTTTACAGATACGGACACATACCATCTCTTTCCTCCCATCATCAAGGGATTACTTGCGAGCCGTTTGACGTCGTCTGTCATGTCAAAATCGAATCCGAATCCTTTCACATACTCCAGACACGGATGACCTTGGGGAAGGCGGACCCCCCCGATCCTGGATAGCTCCTCTATCCAACCTTCCTCTTTATTGGTGATCGGTTTCCCTTCTTTGCTCTCCCTGGCAATTGTCTCACCAATACCCCCAGCCCCACATGTTTTCGACTTATTAGCATTTCCCATGCTGCTGGGCGGATACATTACAGACTCCTCAATCGCGTTCGTATGGATTGTACCCTGGCATACCTTATTCGGGGTCGTCAGTTTGCCTTCACGGACAACCCCCTCTAATTTTCCGTCTCCTCTTTCTTTCATTCTCTCCAGACAGGTTTATCCGCCGTACATTCGGCTGCGAAATGTCCAGTCTCCTGACATCTGAAACACTTCACCGTTGCTCTATCTAGCTTCGGTCGTTTCCGATAGTCCAACAATCCTTTTATTTCTTCCATCATGGCCATCAACCGCTTTTCGTTTTCGGATAACTCCACCACCAGGGGAGTAGGGGCCGTTTTAGAGCCTACCTCTACTGGCTTCTCTTTCTCAGGTGGCTTACTAACGTTTTTCTTCCACCGATTCTTTCTATCCCTCTTGTCGCCCCCGATGGCCGCAATTCTTTCTCCATCCGAACTTTCATTCGAATCACTCTCTGGCCGCATGTGCGGACGCCACTCTTTGGTTGGGTACGAACCCGGCAAGTAATCGTTTCTTCTTCTCATGCCGATCGATAGCCAAAAAGAAGTGTACCATTGATGACCCTCGTCCCCATTCCTTCTGGACAAGTTCAGCATGGGACGGATCCCTCAGTCCTTTTATAAAGTGGGTGAATAGTTCATCTAAGAAATATTCGTCGTCACGCCTCCAATAAGGCCGGGCCTTTTGCAACGACCTTTGAAGTTCCAGACCGAACACTTTCGGAGACTCCTTTGGTTTTTGCGTCCGTACCTGGAACTCCGACCAAGGATCATTCGCTGACAACACACCAAAGATATGTGTGGCTGCTGCCACCAATTGGTCATAATTTCCGGATTCTCCATATGTCTCTCGCCAATCATCTACCGCTATTCGTCCCGGACCTTCACTCAACCATTTAATGAGGGGACCCAAGGAAGCCTCCATGTCCCACCCATGGTAACGGTTATCGTCACAGAAGTCTTGGTAGCTTTCCTTCCAATTCTCCCCATTGAAACGCCTGGGAGTACGAACAGGCTTCCGGGCACTGTTATGACTCCATACCAGCCGATCCGACTGCCTCCGGCTCCATTCCATAATCTCAGACTCATCCTCCCGGGTCAGACTACAACAGTCTATCCCCATCCCCTGTATACAAGGATCGGATTCCACTATCGCAGCAACCCTCGGGCCCATGGATGATCGTTTTGTCAACCTACGTGGGGCAGGGACTGGTCTTGGTGTCCCTCCCCTGGATTGGGCTGGGTTCGATCAGGACTGGGGGGGTAGCCTCCATATGAACCGGGGTCCGGCACAGTCCCCATTCCTCCTCCGGGGTTAGACCCTGGGTTCGGAACACCACCCGATCCCCCGCTCGGAATTGATCCACCTCCTTCATTATAGGACTGACGTCCTTCGTTCGATCCGGCTCCGGTTAAGGGTGCCCGGTACTGGTAGGTTATATTATATATTGGTGGGGGTGGTACCGTATAGTTGTGTCCTGCCAGTGTATCATCCGCGAAGGGATGCAGAGAGCCGTAGCTATGACTCATTCGTTTGGGTGGGGCCTCGCTTGTAATATCATGGGTACCAGAGATCTCTTTCTCCTCCGTTCCCCCATAAGTTACCTTACGGTCGGCCTCATTCGGGGCAGTTCTCCCTTGGTTTCGTGCATACTTACCGTCCGAAACGACCCCCCGTGTTTCGATTGGATCCACGGTGGTTAAGATCGGACTAGGGGTGGATGCGAGGTGCTTAGGTAGCTTGCCTCCCTCATTTGTCGGTTCTCGGCTACGAGCCTCTTCTCCTTTGCGGATTTCATCCATCTGCCTCTGGTAGGCCAAATAGGTGTCATTCATTTCTTCTTTCTTTTTCTGAATAATTTCGAGGTCAGCCTTCATCTCAATTCGGGCTTGCTTCAGAGCCTCTCCTTCTTGCTCGAACTGTTCCCTCAAGGCCTGGCCGGACTTTTCTTCTTTCGAATAGTCCGCCTTGATTTTCTTCACCCTCTGGGACTGTCGCTCGATATCGCTCTCATAGGTATCCCAAAGATCGCGACTTCTTCGAACCTCTTCCCTATCTTTCTGGAGTTGCGCCTGCTCCTCTGTCAGATTGTGTTGGACACACTTAACCTTTTGTTGAACCTTGGCTAACTGAGAGGTTTCGAGTGCCAACTGCTCACTGATATATTTTCTATCCGCCTGTATTCTGGCTTTCACTTCTTTCAATTCCTCTGTTTCTTTCTGGTTTTGGGCGATTACCCTCGCTTTTTCGTCGGCCAGACAGATCAAAAACCAAACTCCTCTTTCGAGAACCTTTCCTGTCTGGGGTGTGCATCCGAGATGCCACATTCCAGATTTCATTTATTTGAGCTACTGTAAGATCCAGTTCCCCATCCTCCAGTTCGGTCCCGGATCCTTCATCCCCCCCTTTCCTTGACTGAGCCTCTGCCAGGGTCAGTCCGCTATCTCCTACATAAAAATCCTGGTCATGGCACCAGTGTAGAGTTTGTCTTTATGTAATTCGATTAAATAAGGACTCGAACTGCAGTTTTCATGTAGAGATGCAAGCAAAAGGGTTTATTAAGGCGTTACCCTGTACAGTAATTCTAATCCTTGATATATGTGGTTCGTTCAGAGGTATATGTTTCTTTCAGTATCTTTCAGTATAGTATAACACAGTCAGAGACCTGAGAAGGTCTGCCAGAGCAAGGGGGTGAGGACAGCTTATATACTGTCCGCCTCCGATAGGGGTGCCCCCTGGCTCTGGCTGCCCAAACTACTCTGTAGGCGTTCGATTAACTTATTGATATTAGTGTCCCTACAATGATAACAAACATTTTATGGTTCTCTTCCCCCCCTGCAGGCGGTGGTAACGTATGGCTCTACCTACGTGCTGGTCTCCCTCAGTATTGACAGACTAGATGCCATAGCCAGACCCATGCACTTCTCAGGCAGTGGTGAGTAACTCAACATTACAATATAATGTTTTCAGTTTCAGAATTGGTATTTCAGGTTTGCATCACTTTTAATTCCAACACAAAGGGTTAAATATTGAGATGGTAGTTAACTCTTTTTTCATCTGAGAGGTTATCAGCATTATATATTTTTTAAACACTGTAGGAACATTTAATTATGTCAGCTTATCATTGTGAAAGTGGAATCGGACTAGTATGCACATGACCAAGTGATTTAAACCAAATTATGCTCAGCTAGGATGGAGAATTATTTATGTCAATCTATAACAGCCAATTCAAAATGTTATGGTCACATGATATACTAGGATTGCAATAGTGTAGGACACATCAGGGAAAAAATATACCTATAATCTTTACAAATTCCATATTGACATGAATCACGCGCTGGCTGAAATTAATTTTAGAAGATTGAGACTAAGTCACTCAGGCAGAATGAAGAGTGTCAGAAAATCGTTCATTCAAATTAAATTGTAATTGGCAATCTGTCCACGAGTGCTGCTGAAATTGTTCCTGTCCCACACAATCTCTGAAGTCGTCACATCTCTCAAGCTCTAGTCAATGGAGGCAATATCGGAAGCTATTTGAATTCACCAGCTATCATTAGAAGCAGATGGAACATTTTTCTGAAATAGTTTGCCCGAGTGTAATCTTGTTTGACGGAATGCTACTTCTCAAAAGTAATATTGGGTACCCATAATCCATCTTTAGTACATGGACTTTTATCAAATATTAGGTCTGGAAGTACCAGTTCATTCAAATGTTTCGCAAGATGGCAATATCATTAACAAAATGATCCTTGATTGCAAGATGGTCAGATTCTGTTAATATAGGGAATCCCTTAGCTGCCAATGCTTGCCATTTCAAGCTGATATTTCTTATATTTAGATGTCAGTGTAGAAGATATTTTATATTTAGCACAAATCAGAATCATTTTCATGATATTCATTCGACTTGTAAATTGAGTTACGTCTGGATACCTTGGCATAATATCATGGGGTTATATGATAAATTGTGATAAATTTAGTTATGCATTATATACATGAGTATGTAATAATAAGATATGAATTATTAATCTATATTAGAGAGTCACTTTGTAGTGTCCTCGGCCTTGCCATGTTGAATGCCTACAGGGGATGTGAGTCCCCAGCTCTGACAGTTTTATCACAGTTGTCAATAGAACTACCTTACCTCTCCATAAACCTGTCCTCTGATCACTGAGCGTGCTGTCCGTCTGCCATAACGATCATCCTAAACGTATAACTAGGGAATAACAATCAGCACAGCTGTCTCCTTGTCTCTTACATGTGTTGTGTCTGCACACCAGCGAATTGTGAAATGGGCACTCAAAGGAGACTTTGGAGCTTTGTGGAAATGTCCCATTGTCAGAGTACTGACAGTGTGACATCTACACAGTACATAGAAAGATGAGATAAGAAACGATGACATCACATGGGGAAATCTTAACATCTTTCTGAGACAAACAACGATGAAAAAAGCATAGAGATATATACAACTTGGTAGATCAGCCTTTTGCATTCTTAAATGAAATGACTTGGTTTTTATGTTGCAGGTATGCGTGCTAAGGTATTGATCGTGTTGGCGTGGAGTTTGGCCTGTGTCTTCAGTTTGCCCATGATATTCATCAACAGTGAGAAAATAATGCAGGACGGCACGACTCAATGTCACATGTACCTCCCTGAACCATGGCATTGGAAGGTGGGCTATATTACTTCATTGCTACTGAAAAGCAAACTTAAAATTCATCAAACAACTTCTAGATTCTAGAAAAATAATTGAGTATGAGTATTTTTGACAATTATAGTCTACATTAACTGGTTATAAAAAAACCCATTAATCTAGCCTTTTCTCTGCTTAAGTTGAAATAATACAATATCAAGGACATTTTGCTGAAGCTAACAATTGCAAATGGTCTCTGTATTTTTCTTGCAGTTATACTTCACGTTGATCGCGACAGTATTGTTCATCATACCAGCTTTTATCATTGCCATCTGCTACATAACCATCATCGTCATCATCTGGTCTAAGGGTAAAGTCATGACGCCCTCCCCTGCCGCCCCGGCCCGCAGCACCTTCAAACGCTTCACAACTAAACAAAACGGTAAGTGAAGATTTCACATGACTTTTCTATACATCTTGTCAGGGGTTGAATAATATCCAAAGGGAAAGCTACACACACAAAAAGTAAAGGAGTCATCTGTGACTCTGGTAAAATTGAGTGTCAAACAGCTATTGACTACGCTTATTTGAAGGGTCAACTTGAGTTGACACTGGTAGTAGAGAGTCAACTTTGGCCGACACTGATAGTAGAGTCGTTGGAAGTTTGACTCCCTATTTTACCAGAGCCACCTGGAAGACACAGTTGATCCCTTTACTTTTCAGTGTGTACCCTTTGCATGGACAAGCATGAAAGTAGTCATTTATTTATACGGTATTATTGTATTATGATTGAATTGAATTGACACTTAATATGTTAATACTATGTAAGGTAGGCCGAAGGAGTGTTTGCTACATATATTTGTGTAGATATATCTCTAATGTAGATGATATAAGACATATAATCTCTAAAGGGATATGTATCAACACAAGATGGGCTGACCCTTGTCTATAGTGAATGCCAAAACAGAGGGTTTTTCAGTAGTAATACTAATAAGTGAATAACATAAAGCAACCCCTTGCATAGACATTTATTATCAACCCATGGTTAATCTATCCAAGAACAGTTTTTTCAAGCATGATGCTGACCCTCAAATGTCCATACATAGTCTCAAAAAACATAGCACATTGAAACACTATGAAGGCCATCAATATCAATCATGTGTCCCTTGTTGTTTAGGTGTGAAGGCGGAGAACCAGTGCCTTGGCAGTAAGGACACCAACAAGTCAGGATCCAGTTCCAGAGGCGTCATCCCACAGGCCAAGATACGCACCATCAAAATGACACTTGTCATCGTTATGGGTAAGTGTTTCTTCACTTGATCAATTTATGTGCTGCCTAGAATAAGGAACACTCTTTATACTAAACTAACTATTACAGCACCCCGGTGTGGGTGGAGGGAACTAAAGCCCCACAGCCTGACAGCAGTTGGTCAGTCTGGCCAAATTGACTTTGGCCGCCGAGAGAGACAGATCGCCATGAACAAACGCAAGTTGGATTTGTTTAGTCCTTTTGGATTTGATGTTCAGATCATATTGCTACAGTTGTTACGGCATGTTGCGTTAACATTTGTTTTAGTGATGTGTCAATGCAGTATCCTGTTTGGTGTATCAAGCCAACCCTTTGAGAGTGTGGCAACACCATAAAGTTGTAATGATGTATGATGAAAGCCCTTGCATTGTAAAATATACCCTTCAGCACCACACATGTTAAAGCCATTATTTTACTACAAGGTTTAAACAAGTAGTTGTCTTCTCATCTAAACAGGCTTTCCTTAGCAAATGGCTGGGATGGCTGTTCATATAATGAATCACATTTCGACATCAAAATAAGCAAGTGAAGCTGTCCCATCTCCACACAGAAGGTGGTGAAACTAAGTCAGTGCCTCTCTACCCCAAGAGGCGATGCTGTAGAATTGACTTAGTGCCAGCTTGTTCCTCTACACTGACATCTATTGTGTGAGATGAGATCACTTCACAGAATAATTCCACCGCTATGTGTCCGGGCATGTTATCAACTTTGTTACAGGACCATTTTACATAAATGTGGAAGGAGTAGGACTGATAGGAGACAGTGAACCGTTCATAGGAACTGCTATAAGTTAACCATATTTCTGAAAGGGGATGTATTGGTTATTGGTAGGCAAAATGTACACTATATATATATATTTCATGTAAATATAGTGTACCCCTTGTTGTTTTTTTGGGTGTGTCATCTTGTGTTGACACTTGTACTGGGTGCACCCTTGACCTTATAAACTCCATGTACGCTATCTACTTAGTGTTCATGCTGTTATGGCACCTATGTTATGGCGCCTTCATTAGAAACATAATATAAAATTAATACATGTGTTATGCATATATATATGCATGTGTAACATACCTCATACAATTTTTGTGTAATATCCTTTCAGTTTTCATCCTATGCTGGAGCCCATTGTTCAAATGTCATGTATTTCATACATGTTCCTGTTATGCATGATACCTATGGTACATACATCATATACCAGGGTTAGCGCCCGGACTCCATGTGTTATATGTCAGTGCTATATACATCATACACATGTTATATACTTTCAGTGTTCATCCGCTACTGGTCGCTGTAATTCATGACTCATATAAATGTGCCATAAACCTGCAGTGTACATGGTATAGCCATCATGGTGCTACATACATTGAATGTTATGTGCTTTCAGTGTCCATCCTCTGCTGGAGCCTATACATCATATGTTATATTTATATAATGTGGTTTATATCATATGATGGCCTCATATACATCATACATGTGTTAGATACCATAATGTATTCTACCCTCAAAGTGTTTATCCTGTGCTGGTCAATGTACTCCCTTATATACATCATATACCTGCCTTGTATACATCACACATGTGTTATATAACATGATGCGTCATACACTTTCAGTCTTCATCTTGTGCTGGTCGCCGTACTTCATCCCTTATATACATCATATACCTGTCTTGTGTACATCATACATGTGTTATATACTAAATGTGTCATACACTTGCAGTGTTCATCCTGTGCTGGTCGCCGTACTTCATCTTCGACCTGCTGCAGATCTACGGCCACATCCCCCGCACACAGAACATGATGGCCTTCAGTGTGTTCGTCCAGAGCCTGGCGCCCCTTAACTCTGCCGCCAACCCCCTCATCTACGGCATCTTCTCCTCCAGGATATGCAGGAACCTCAGGTAGGAGCAATATAGTAGTTATGCTAAGCTTTAAATCAAAATAAAATGTAGAATCCTTAGTGAAGCTGAAAGTTCACTGTACTACACCTATGTTTCATTTCAAATTACCGGTTATTTTCTTTCTTAACATTTGAACTCAGGTAGGGACAATGATGTATTGGTTATACATGGCTTTCAAGTCAAGTAAAATGTAGAATCCCTGGTCTAGCTGAAAGTTATTTTCTTTCTTAACTTGAAATCACAACATTAGTAGTATAGTATGTATCGGAACGGGACTATAGTTAAGTACTGTTTATTACTCAATCGACCTGCAGCCAATCAGAGGGCTCCATTTGGTCACGTGACCGGAAGTGACCTACTTAGGGGATTAGTGGTGACGTCACGTGACCTAGTTAGCCAATCAGAGGCCGCCATTGGGTCACGTGACCGGAAGTGAGGTCATATGACCTACTAATGGACCGGAAGTGACGTCATATGACCTACTTAGGGGACCGGAAGTGACCTACTTTAGGATCACGTGACCGGAAGTGACCTGATGAGTCACGTGACCGGAAGTGACGTCACATGACCTAATGGCCAACCGGAAGTGACCTGATTGAGGATCACGTGACCGGAAGTGACCTGATTGATCACGTGACCGGAAGAAGAAGAAGAAGAAGAAGAAGTGACGTCACGCGACTTAATGAAGAGATGAGCGTCTTTAAGGGGTCACGGGCTTTAAAATGTGATATCTTTTTTTTTTGGAGGAGGAGGTGAGTCTCTTATTTTTTTTTCGGTAAACTAATAAAAAACACCACGATATAAGTTTTTTTTTCATTTTTCATTGTTTTACGAGCGACTGGAAGTGACTTATTGAACTAGGTAGAAGCGTTCTTTAGAGTGTATAAGGGGGAAGGAGGGGAGGGGGGGAGGGGGGCCCTTTTAAGATGCATGGGGAGGGGGGCGCTTTTAGGATGCATGGGGCGAGTGGTGGGGGGGGGGGAGGGGGGGAGGGGGGCACTCTAGGGGGGGGCACTCTAAGGGGCGCGTTTGTCTCTTTTAAGAAAGAAAAAGAAAAGAAAAGAAAAGAAAAAAAGATTTTCAATCGAGAGACACGCTTCTTCCTCTCGAGAGGAAGAAGCGTGTCTCTTCGTGTTTTTTTTTTGTTTATCACGTGCTTCGATGAGGCGATCAGCTGCGACTGGAGGAAGAAGTGACACTTTAAGAGATCGCGCGTCTTAATTGTTATGATATTTTTTTTTTTTTTTTTTTTTTTTTTACTTACTAATAAAGAAGACGTATGAAAATAAAACACAACAATTCACATGTCCGTCGTTCTCGTTGTTTCTTGCTTGATAAAGTCAAGTAATATCGCGATGCCGAGGCCAAACTTTCCCATGTCCTCAGTCAACACTCGAAGGAGTTCAAAAGGCGTACCGCCGGCGCCGTCAGCTTCATCTTGCCACATTTTCAACACTCGGAAGGCCCACTCAGCGGGACTTCCTCCGTATTCGCATTCTTCAGCGATCTTATCTAACCTCTCAGGCGACAATTTTAAATGGTCCCCCACCTCTTTCCACCTGCTACCCAGACGTCTGCCGAGGGTGCCCAAGTGCTTATGCATCGCGCGCGAGTCGGGGTTTTCGAAATCCAACCCCTGTCTGTGGAGAAGGGCCATCCACTGAGCCAACAGTTCCATGCGTCTAATGCGGGTGAAGACGCGACAGAGCTCGCCCCATCTATGACGATGCGGGGTTTCACCCCACCACACTCGGAACATCGCCGTACACAGCTCCTCCGGTGTCTTGACACTGCGCTCTACTAGAGCATCCATACGGGCGGCGCTGACTTTTAAGCTACTGCCCAACTCTCTCCAACAGCCGCTCAACTCTTTACCTAGTTGACGAAGCAAGGCGTCGCTATAGGCTAACCGCCGCTGTCCTACCTGTCGGGTCTCCCCATCATCGGTCTGCCTCGCGCCGCGTCTCACGTCGTCAAGCCGCATTAACTTTTTTTCAGGCGCACCGGGCGGTGAAGGCGAGCTTGAAAGTGGAATAGCTTGAGCCATCTCGTCTCGTCTTGGCGGCGGCGGCAGCGGCGGCGGCGGCGGCGGCGGCGGCGGTGGTGGTGGTGGCGGTGGTGGTGGTAGTAGCCGTTACTGGGGTCAGAGGCGATATGTTTTTTTTCCAACAGAAATCAGAGCTTTTTATACAGAGGGAGTTTAATCCCATTTCCAACAGCGCTCCAGCTGTCTAGCGCCCTGTCCGCATGACGCTTTTTCAGCCGCTCCGCTCCTTAAGAGCTTAGATGACGAGGGGGTGTGGCATCGCTATCCGTGGAGACCAGCTGAAAACGGTGTTTTTTCCTCACTCATAGCCTTACCTCCTACCCCCTACCCGAGGACGTCTCCCTCCCTCTGACATTCATTGTAACAAACGTCAGAGGTCAGGTGAAAATCGGATTTTTTTTCATGCACAGCCTTAGGCAGCTGTCGCCCCCCCCCTCCCTATTGAACTAGCCGGCCGCCCGCCCGCCTGGCCGGCCCGGTCTACTCACCACGGCAGGAGGTGGCGATTTTTGTCTTACACTTAAGTCGCTCACCACATGCACACGCCTCTACTCACAGACAGACACGTTCGTCTTAGGGGGGTCCTGCTTCACGCCACACGCCTCCTGTATTTTTTTTTTGTATACACACTGTAAGCTCATCACCGTTACCATTAATCCTTTATACAGCTAACGTGCGCTGAATGGCTGAACAGGGTGGTAAGCGGCTTAGCTCACCACAGTGGATCCCTCAAAAAGGGATCCAGCTGAAAACGTCATACCTTATGTCTTTGTGAATGGCCGCCGCCGGTCAGTCGACGGCAGGCAGCAACCGCTTAACCCTTTATACAGCTAATGCGCGTTGAATTGCTGAACAGGGTGGTAAGCGGCTTAGCTCATCATCACAGTCGATCTCTCAAAAAAAGGGGGGGGGGAAAGGGATCCAGCTGAAAACGTCATGCCTTATGTCTTTTTGTTTCTCTTTGTGAATGGCCGCCGGCCAGCCGGCGGCAGCTGAACAGGGTCGGTAAGTAGCTTAGCTCTAGAAGCGAGAAGGCGTATATAAGGGGCTTTGAAACCTCCATTCACTCACTCATTCTTTTGCTGCTCTCTACAGTCACCACCATGAGCAAAAGACAACATCTAGCGTCGTTCAAGAACAAGAAGACTACGCGGAACAGCGTTCGTTTAGCGTCAGTGCCTGCTCTTGCTACTGAACATGAGACTACCGCCGCAGCCGGTTGGTCTTATCACCCTCCTGCTGTAGCGAGCGCTCGCGGCAGTAGTAGTAGTAGTAGTAGTAGTAGTAGTAGTAGTAGCAGTAGTAGTAGTAGTGGTAGTAGTAGTAGTAGTACTACTGGTAGCAGTCGTCGTGCTAGCGACGTTGTTACACTCGCGACGGTACACGTTGCTGCTGAGCGCGCTGCCGCTGCTACCGCAGGGAGGAAACGTTCACGGCGAATTGGCCTGCGATACAAACGGGCGTCAGGATGCACGGGACTCGCGTGAGTGTAACAAACTTCAGGCTACCAACCGGCGAGTTGAGCGACGAGAAGATGCAAACTATGGAAGACTACTTGATCCACTACAACAACAAAGACGTGAAACCTTTCATAGAAGCTCTGAAAAATCACGCTAAATATTTCCAAGATCGCGGCATCGACATGTTGAAAGACGGAGTTTCTCTCGCCGGTTTGACTTTACGGTTCCTCTTCCAAAACCTAGAAGACGCGTTCACAACGTTTCCCCAGTTCGACGCCGTCCTCCACGCTCTGATCAAAGAGAATCTAGTCGGCGGTCCTTCCATCATCTTCCATAGATTTCACGAGAAGGGCACCACGCGGATAAGGGAGCACAAGTACGGCGAAGAAGCGAGACCGTGCCAACACATACTAGGACTAGACGCTAACTCTCTGTACTTGCGCTGCATGAGCGAAGCGCACTGCACGGGCTATTACGCGGTGAGACGGCCCGAGACCGAGTTCAAGCCCGAAATCAGGCAAAGAAACTCTCACAGCGCTTTGGAGTGGTTACGCTTCGTAGAGCACGACCGCGACGTGAAACTGCGCCACGCTCTGAACGGCGGCAAGATGGTGGTAGGCTGTCGGAGAATTCGCGTGGACGGATTTCACGCGGCCTCTAATACGGTTTTCCAGTTTCACGGGTGTTGGTTCCACGCTCACGAGTGCATACCGTCGCACCGATATCAGTGCGCTTCACTGAGAGAGGAGAGACGCGACAGAACGACCAGAGTAAGCGCTTACTTGAAAGCGCTAGGTTACAAGCTGGTCGTCGTGTGGGAGTGCGAATGGCAAGAGATGAAGCGTCGAGATGAGCGGGTCAAGGCCTCCCAACAACGCTGGAAGGTTGACGCTTTGAAAGTGTCTCGAAACGCAATGAGCGAGAGCGACATCCTTTCCGCTGTGAAAGAGGAGAAAATGTTCGGTTTAGTTCAAGTGGACATCACTACGCCGCCTCACCTACGAGACTACTTCGAAGAAATGACCCCCGTTTTCAAGAACGCGACCGTTTCAAAATCGGACATAGGCCCTCACATGTCAGACTTTGCGCAGGAAGAAAAGCTGTTGAACACGCCTCAGAGATGTCTGATAGGGAGTTACCACGGAAAAAATATTCTCTTGGGAACGCCGCTTCTCAAGTGGTATTTAGAGCACGGTTTGATAGTCACCAAAGTGCAGCTGGTGGTAGAATACCTACCTAAACGCTCCTTTGCCGGTTTCGCGGACGAAGTGACGGCGGCGCGAAGACGTGGCGACGTGAACGAGAACGAGAAAATTCTGTCAGACTGTTACAAGTTAATGGGAAACGCTGCGTACGGTAAAACAATCTGCAACAAAGAAAAACACACGGCGGTGAGATACACTGACAGTCGGAAGTTCGAACTATTGGCCAATTCGTGGCGCTTCAAAAAGGCGTCCGAGTTGACTTCCGATCTGTTTGAAGTCGAACTACAACCGAAAACGGTCAAGAACAACCTCCCTATTCAGATAGGGTTCATGGTGTACCAGTACGCGAAGTTGAAAATGTTAGAGTTCACATACGACTTCTTGGATAGATTCGTCGATCGGCGCGATTATGCCCTTTGTCAAATGGACACCGACAGTCTTGACATGGCTCTCAGCGGTGACACGTTGGATGACCTAGTGAAACCTCGCCTGAGAGAGACGTACTTCAGAGAGAAACGAAAGTGGCTTCCGACAGCGGTGTGCGACGAGCACTTAGAGCTTTTCGTGAAGACAAAAACGGAAAGAGTGCGAGAATGGTGTGCGCCGCCCGGCGGATGTTGTGAGAGACGGTACCTTCACGATCTGAGAACTTCGGGGCTCATGAAAGCGGAGTGGGAAGGTGACGGGATCCTAAGTCTCAACCCTAAGACTTACATTTGCTACGATCGAGTCAGCGACACCGGTGAAAGAAAATCCAAAAAATGGAGTGCAAAAGGCGTACAGAAGAAACAAAACCCCCAGGAACCAGACGCCTTCTTGGATGTTCTTCGCCAACGAAAAACTCTCATTGCTGTAAATAGAAATTTCAAAGTGGTGCGAAACAAAATGGTCACCTACACCATAGAGAAAGACGGCGTGCGCTACTTGTATTATAAGCGTCGCGTGCATTCTGACGGTGTGACAACGAGTCCTTTAGAGATATGAAAAAAAAAAAAAAAAATAAGCGTGTGCATCTTTTCAAAAATAGAGTGTTTATCAAGATTGAAAAAAAATAAATAAAAAAAAATTAAAAGAAAATATTGTTGTGTTTTTATTATCATACGTCTTCTTTTACTAGTAAGTCGCGCAGTCTCTTAAAGCGTCGCTCATGTGACGACGTCGCTTCCAGTCACGGGATCCTAAAGACCCTCACTTCCTAAACAAAAAAAAAACTTCTTCTTCTTCCGGTCACGTGATCAATCAGGTCGCTTCCGGTCACGTGATCTCACTTCCGGTTGGCCATTAAGTCGTGTGACGTCACTTCCGGTCACGTGACTCATCAGGTCACTTCCGATCACGTGATCCTAAATTAGGTCATATGACGTCACTTCCGGTCCCCTAAGTAGGTCAGTAGGTTACCCAGAATGCACCACTAATCCCCTAAGTAGGTCACTTCCGGTCACCAAATGGAGGCCTCTGATTGGCTGCAGGGTTACCCAGAATGCACCACTAATCCCCTAAGTAGGTCACTTCCGGTCACGTGACCAAATGGAGGCCTCTGATTGGCTAACTAGGTCACGTGACGTCACCACTAATCCCCTTAGTAGGTCACTTCCGGTCACGTGACCAAATGGAGGCCTCTGATTGGCTGCATATCGATTGAGTAATAAACAGTACTTAACTATAGTCCCGTTCCGATACATACTATACTACTAACATTTCTTAACATTTGAACCTCAGGGAGGGAATGGTGTATTGGTTACGTATGGCTTCAATGTCAAGTAAAAGGTAGAATCCCTGGTCAATCTGTACTCACAGTATTTAAAAGTTTCTGGTTCTTTTCTTTTCATTAACTTAAAAGTTCAGGTTATTTTCCTTAAAAATGGGAATTCCCATTTCAGTTCATGTCCGTGAGCGTTTGTAATAACAGTCATGAGCAGAGCTCAGTTAAATAGCGGATGGAATATAAAATGGTGGTTTCAAATGAGCAATGTGTAAAAGATGCATCTGATTCTGTGTTTTTAGAGTAATCAAACAGGGAAATTACAAATACATGGAACATGGCAGATAGGTTTTTCTTCTGGAAAATAGCCAATATCACTGTAAAAGCATTTTGTTGATGAATATGAATTTTTAAAAGAAGCCTGAAACATTGTATTTAGTGTTCTGTAGCTCAGCTAATATTTACTGAAAACAATAGTTTGAAAACTTTTCTATTCATATTACCTCCATAATAACGAATATGAGAAAGTACAATGGCACGGGTTCCCCTACCCATACAAGATATGAAATACTGATGTACATCATTTCCAAGATTCAGAAGTTCAGCTGTAAGTACTGTGGCTCGGTATCGGGATGTAGCCATTATACTGTCCTGAACATTTGTCCATATGATATTTGTTCACATTCATACACAGAGCAGAAAGATATACAAAGATTGTTGGAAATATCGCATAACATCTTCAAGTTAATAGATCCGATGATTGGGCACAGAATTGAGCTCCCTAAAATTAAGTTGGGTGTTCAGCGAGACCATTCTTCATATGATATACTTTTTTGTATACTAAATTGTATCTGAAGTAAAAGCTATGGGTGAGGCAATTAAGTTACAAGACATTTCACACATTAGGGAGAGCTAACCTCTTTAGGAATGAAATCAGACAGGCCTAGCTGAACTGTTAATGTCCCTTACCCTTTCCATACAGTATGTTGATAGTGTACAGAAAAGAATTGTTCATACTTCACAAAATATAATCTTTGGATGTACTAACTTAGATACTGATACTCATGTCGCCATTGACACTCACCTCCCGCTGTCTCCTACTTCTGTTTCCTCCTTGTAGAAAGGTGTCCACTAAAAACCCCCGCGGCCTTCCCCCGAACGGCTATTCATTCACATCCAAATCTTATGCCAAGGTCACTAAAGTTGATCCCAACGACTCCCCTCTCTCTGTCGCTCAACGGAAGGTCAGTCCATACATAGTGGTCACTGTCCTACACTGCATCCTGTTTGGGCTTAAAGCTTTCTTGGAATTCAATCAAATTCCTTCGCACCAAATTAATTTATATTAGTCTATTCAGTGGTCTATTCATTACTGACTTTTTCGATAATCAAGTGGTTGCTCCATTGATATCAATCGCACAAACATACAACATATTTCAGGGGAGAAATTTGCTTTGGTTGTGCAGCAAAGCTATATAACCTGCACAATTTGAGTTAATGGTCAATGCAAATGATAGTTTCACTTATTTTGAAATGACCTGTGTTTTTGGCAGAATGTTCTGACACTCTTTTTTATATTGGAATTTAACAAAGTACTTAAGTTCTTAACTTTATGCAGTGCAATGTCGTGAAATCTTTAACAGGTTCAAAGAGCAAGGCTGAATTGTGTTACAAGGGAAAAAACAAAGCAAAACATGGGTTAGAAAATCTAAACTGTCACATGCTGATTTTGTGTCGTGATTAACTGTTTTGCCATATTACTTTAAGTTAAATATGCAAACGGCTAAATGCACAATGGTGCTACACTCTTGTCCTACATTTGATAGATATAAACATTTCAGCCTTGTTCAAAATAGAAGTTCTTTTGGAAACAGTTTTCATATATATACACAGAATTATTTCTTGGTCCAAGCATTAAGTTACATTTTTGTGCTTTATAACTTAAGGACTGACTGCGAACAGAGACAACTTATAAGGGTCGATCCAACTTGAGATCAGTCGTTATAAGTTGTCAATTTAGTTGACACTGATCTTCCTATTCTTTATCTTCTTTGTCCGAATTACTGTGTCTCATTATGTAATCTTGTGGTACAATACTGTGTCTGTTACACATGTTCACATTCTTGTTTGGTGCATGTTAGCAAAACAATCCTAAGGGATATTCTCAGAGATCTTACATAATTTAAAATTCCAACAGTAACATGAATCTGTGATACAGTACAGCAACAAAGTGACTGCCAAACTGCTCCTCCATTCAATAAAAATGTTTGAGTTCAGACAAAATAATACATTACAGTTGCCTCAGAAAAACACTATGTAATGTCATTTAAGGATACACAGATTGATGACTTACACTAATCAAATGGTTTTCTGTTGACCAAAATCGAAATTTGACAACGAGTAACAGCCTTTGATCTTTGCCTTTCTGCATATAACTTGTAGCAAGGGTGGACCCTCATTGGCATAGAAAGTGTAGGGATATTTATCATTCCAAATGTTAACTATTTTCCCTTTGTATTTTTTTTTTTTAGACAACTCCGAATATGTAATTGGCTGATTAACCGCTTCTTCTGCTGTTGCCCCTGTGCTGTCAAAGTGCCGGAGCGTCCGATGCACAGTTACTCAGCCAGTATAACGTGTACCTCACTGGGCGATGCACCGGAGCGCCCCCTACATAACTACTCCGCCAGCATGTCGTGTACCTCACTCGGTGATGACATCAGCATGACGTCACACCAGGACCTGGCAGGACGTTACGGCCGTGACGCTATGAGTCCCAGAGAGAACAGTGCCCTGTTACAGTCCCTGCAGGAGGAGAAGGCCTGCTAGCGGGGGTACCCTCCACTAGGCCTGCTAGCGGCAGACCCTACACTAGCTTCTGCTGGTATGTAGGGCAGTGCTTTTTAAGGAAGCATTAGGAATGAAGTGTATCATAATCCTGCCTTTCTACATGTACATCATATGTCTCTTTAAACTATCTTATCATATAGTTTCTATGTGGGTTTACATATCTATTTTTAGTAAAATGATCGAAATTGGCATGGAACTATGTAACAAAGTTTGTGTAAAATTGCGTAAAACTGTAGTTGGAATATTATCCATGGTACTTTCTATTTGGGTCTCAAGGTGTTTATGTAAAACAAATGTTAAACCCAACCCTATGAAATCTATAGTGTAAGTTTGTTTCTAGGGTATGATGTTGAAATTGTACCAAATGAATAGGCGAAAAGTGGGAGGAATATAATGATAGATTGGTTGCCTAAAAATTATGACATATTTCCAACAGCTCGGACATATTCGTAAAGCTTTACATTGAAGTGTTTGTAAGATAACACAAGTATTGAGAACAGTGTGTGTGGGTATATGTGCAATGCTTGTGATGTAAAGAATGTATGCATAAAAAGAAGTAAATGTAATTTTAAACGAGGGAATATTGTAGACATTGTATTCATTCTATGTCGCTCTCATTCTCCAACATACATTATTTGGTAAAGGCCTTTGTACAATAATATTGGATATTAACGTGTAACAAAAGTGATAAGTATGTACCAAATATCAAACAAATCTGGTGAGTAGAATAGGGTTTCTTCTCTTGTGATTATTATACATAGGTTTTGACCGGATGTGGCAGGACTCACAATCTAAAAAACTCCAACAGAGTGTGTGCGGTGAGATTTAACCCGGTAAGGGTAGCATAGTGCAGCAGCAGTGTGCCATAACCTATGTTGACACCTGGGTAGGGATGCATCACGATGGCCCAACAGAGGGTATCAATCCCATATAACTGACAGTATGATGCAAGAATGCAGCATCTATGCTGATGCATTAATACACAGTAAACATTGGAGTATCATGTAATCATTGACATTGAATCCTGTGAGGTTATCTGTGCCTTTAAAATGTACTATAGGTGTACTGTATATGACACATTTCTCCTACATACCATACTACAAACAAGAATGCTACATAATGAAATTTAATGTCAGATTATAGATGTTTATACAACTTCGTGTAAGTATCAGAGGATGATTGCATTCTAATAATGGTGGAAAACATTTACCAAATACTAAATACACATATTTATTTTGATCTAAGTGGTTATATTTATCAAAGTTGTCGTCTCAGTCAATGATAAGAATGCAAGTGATGCAAACTATTTTCCTTACTATATATCATTCACCAACAACATCTTTCCTATGTACGAAATTATATATCATATTTTTCGAGTTAACTTGGTTTCTTTAGTCTGACATGTACATATACCTGATACTTAGTAGTCATTCAAGCCCAGACTAAAAATGTCAAACACTGGTAACTTCCTAAAAACAATTTGATTCTAGCAATTATAGTGATTGTTCTGATGATGTTATCTTCTAAAAGGAATACTATAAGCCATTTTAAAATCGTTGAGCAGTAAATTTCGGCCTTACTTACAGATTTATTGTGGTTGTATATATATATGACAAAATGGAGCATAACAATAGAACATCTTTAACATATGGTGGTTATGAATGCTAGCTCCAAGAAACTGAATCTCTCCTGTTTTAACATTTTGAATAAAATATGTTATCACTTAAAATGTATAGTTGTTCTAGTGCTTCTTAACTTTACTATTGACTAAAAAAATAAAATGTATAAAGTTAACTATTTTTAGAATGAGTTATTTTCCTTTGACGTAAACGTATCACAGAGTAACACATGCTTATAGAAAAAACAGCATGAATCGTTATGGTCATGTGAAGCTTTTTCTGTACATCTTGTTCATGAAGAAAAAAGAAAATTATTACCTCCACTACTTTGTATGCTGGGACACATTTTATCTCGTAGCAACCAATTATATACTTGAAATAAAATAAACGAATAGATAAATGGTGCTGGAAATTGGAAAAAAACGGAAATTATTGGTTTGTTCCAATTGCTTTAACTATAGTAAAATAGTTGATGTGAACCATATCTATTGAATGTGTGCAAAGGTATGGCTTCACACATGAACTCCGAGAGGTACAATATATTAGAATAAACAGAAATGCGAAGACAGCATTACCCAACAATAAAGTACCTGCTAACTTGTGTAGGGTAGTTGCTTGATGGCATTAGAAAATGCAGTGACAGGAGGCACTTGGATTCTTTGCGAAGATTCAGTAAGTGGAAGCCTTATGGTGATGAAGATTGAGTACCCTTTTCTAGTTTTAGAGTAAACACATCTCCTTAGAGTGCTCCCTGCACTAAAATCCTTATAATGCAAAGTTGTTCCTTTTTACGTTTTCAGCTCGTTGTCCTCAGCAGGGCCTGGTGGAATGATTGTGTTAATTTAAAGGTCACGCTTCTCAAGTTTCTGATAGAAATATAATCCTTTTACAGATTGCAGGATTTTACCTTTTGAAGTCTCTTTTTTGAAATGATATGTTTGCACTTGGACCTCCAGATGTTCTACATGGTTCTGCTCACCCTACTTGGAATTATCGTTTTCATAGAGGAAGTGTCTAATGTGATATATAAGCACATCCTGTATTCTACACAATGAAACATCTTATTCAAAAAGCTTATATCAACTATGAAATATAGCTGCCGCAGAATTTCCGAATCAAAATAAACCTACAAACTTCAGCGATGCATAGTGTAGTCTCACTACATCAATTCAGTTTCAGCTCCAGTCCACATTAGATACTCCAACAGTGTTGCCTGGGAAGCTTCAAAAATGGGGCATCAATTGGGCTTCAGGGACACTTGTGAATCACTCCCCTGTTTAGTACTAATATTAAGGGGCACATCCCTAGTAAAAGCCAACCAGAGTGCCTGTGTGGCTTAGCATAGCTTTATGTATAATACTCAAATGCTGTCCTTTTTCACGAGGTCACAATCTATGTGCTACTTACTTAATCCAATATCAATTACTAGCATCCACCTAGGAATTCGATAGATTAGCAGATTTTATCTGAATTAACTGCTTTTGAGGTGCACGGTATAAATCCCCCCCAAAAAATGTTAATGAGTCAAAACGTCGATATCTACATGCATTCCTGCATTTACTACCAGCATTGTTGCTTGTAGCAAAAAGGAAAATAAACGCCAACTGTGAACTTTACTCGACTGTGTCGGGTTTTATGAGATTCTAAATTCCTCAAGTTGTCTTTTTTACGTTCTCACCTCTTTGTCCTCAGCAGGGCATGATAGTTTATTTGTGTTGGTTTAAAGGTCACACTTCTAGAGATTCTGATGGAAATGTAATCCCCTTACAGAATGCAGGATCTAACCTTTCCAGTCTCTTTTCGAAACAATGAGTTTGCACTTGGGCTTCTAGATGTTCTCCATAGTTCTGCTCATCCTAACCGAAATCTAGAAGATATGTCTACTATAATGTGAGCTCATGCCGTGTTTTCCTAATGAAATATTTAATTCAAAAGGCAAACATCAACTATGAACTATAACTGCCACGCATATTAAAACTAAATGATCTTACAACCTTCAGCGATGCATGGTATAATGTCACTACGTCAAACCTACAGGTCAATTTTACAAGAAATCATGCAACAGCGTGACCTGGAAAGCTGCTGTAAACTGGACATAGATAAGGTTCTTGGGACAGAGTGTCTGTGTGGCTTAGTATGGATATATCTATATACCTCAAATATTGTTCTCTTCAATAGCGACTGTTGAAAACTTAGGTTCCAACCAAAGGGATTTAAACTTATTTATGTTGTGCATAGTGCTATTTTTTTTCTTGAGGGTTTGTAGATTAATTTGATTAATCCAAGCTGAGCTAGCATGCCTTCGCAGGAAGGACACTTAGCAGTCACTTTGTTCACCATTGAGACAACGAATATAAAGTGGTTAATCAACACTACCCCTCACTACAGACACACCTCCATCAATCCCACCCCACCTCATCCACCTTTACTGCTAGGTTTGAGTCCTCATGATATTATCATATGTTCTCATAATCTGAAAGAATAATTGTGTACTATGTTACTGTGAGTAGAGACCTGGGAAATCTCATCCGATTTTCTGACCAATTCATTCAGCTTTGTAATCCTGATATAGGTGAATCTCTCGTTGGACTTCTTATATCTTAGTTGGGTGATTCTGGTTCAGATACTATATCATACAGGCATCTATTCTCGTTGGGATATGTATGATATTCTAACAAAAGATTGTGAAGCAATTTGGCTGGTCTGCCGACCATATGGCAGGTCAATTCTAGCCCAGACACCTACAGTACAATAGGTCCTGTACCATACAGCTTACATGGTATACATGTCTGAGATATATTTCTTTTTTTTTTGGAAGGGTTTTAATCGTTTATTGACCACATCAATATACATAGTAAAACTCATGTCCATCGACGTGTTATCACAGAATCCGGAGAAATCACATTTGTTTATTTTATGGTGTGTAGTCAATGGTGCATAAATAAAAATAATTTTCCATGTCAATAACGATGAGGAAATGGCACTCAGCATGGCTGATTTTAGGTGCCAACCTTTACATGTTATCACGGTATCTGATGAGTACACTTGTTCTGTTCTTACCTCTCAGAAACCTTAAATATTTGCCAAATTTATACTGACTGAAACCAAACCTTACATTTCTGCCGTGAGGAAAGATCAGCTGTATGTACTTAGTGTATTGTATCTAGCAGAGCATTCCATTAAATGCTCGCATATAAGCCTAACTTGCATATCAGCGGCACTCTCAACTTTTAAAAATCAAATTAGCCAGACAGCTCACTACATGGATAAAAAGTAACAGTGTTTTGTTCTAAGGGATCTCTACATCGATGAAGGAGAATGGAATCTATATAGGGCATGGTGGAGTACCTTTGGGAAAGACAAACTTCAGCGCACTCAGACCCTCAGACACGTAGGTACTGATGTACATCTGACTGCACAAAAACCCTCCATGCCTAGACACGTAGTCACTAATGTGAAATGTCACACTCCAGGGACATATAACCACTCATTGTGTCTAATACAGCTGTACCTCCACCTTACACAGGGTATTTAATGTCGTTTCTCGAACCCAAATTAGAAAGCTTAAATTCTTTCTTCTGCTATAAAATCACATTTATTCCGAAGGGGGAGTTTGTTTCCGCCTCTTTTGCATCGTTCCATTCACTGCACAGCCTTATATGATGTGGTTGCATTAAACCACTAAACCACCTTTGGCTATTAGTCTCTATCGGAGGTTTGTCATGTAGATAACTTAACATGACATGGACCCCCTAGCTCTACAGAAGGTGTTACTTAGACTAAGCCTTGCACAGCTTTCACAGCTTTTGCCTCACGGACAGTTGATAAACAGTTATTTCAAATAGCTCATGAAATGCTAAGAAAGTTATCCTATCCATTCAATATTTCCAGATAGCAGCAGATGACTTTAAATAGGACAGACCAACCAATAACTAAAGATGGTTGATGGGTTACCGATTGCAACATGATAAGAGTGCAATCGATCTCCAGTGGTAGCTAGTGTGAACTGTGCACAGTAAGCACAACAATGACTGCACACATCCAACTAATACAGGCCGGTAAATGATGGTGCTAATGCCACTACCCATATATCTTGATTATGTGGAGAAGTATGGCTTAACACTTGCGCTATAAGTAGGACACTACATTAGATAACATAGAAGTGCAAAGACTGCTCTATCAAGTACCTTTCTAGATGGCAGGAGACAATAAAGTGGCAGGAGATGTGAAACGTAGGATAAGTACAATGTTGATGTAGCTCCACGATCAAACTATAGCGGAGACCGTATCTGGCAAGGCTGTTATTTTTTGGTTCTTACCTAGTTGTGGGAGAAACCTCAGCAGCTGGGTGCATTGTATTAGTTTGAAGGTCACACCTTTAGAAACTCTGACAAGAATATAATACTGATACAGATTGCAGCATTTTAACTTTCCCTTTCTTTTTTTCCATACGCTAAGTTTGCATTTCTGCTCAGACTCATTGAAAGGGACTTTTCTTATAACGGAAATCTTCAATATGATATGAGCTCTCCCAATATTTTACTCTCTGAGATATCTAATTTAAAAGGCCAACAACAACTATGAGCCAAAGCTGCAGCAGATATGTCAACTCAAATTTCAACTTAAAACCTTCAGAGACCACACTTTCAGCCTAAAGCTATCCGAGACTCTCTGACAACATTGCTGAGAAACTGAATAGTAGATTAATATGTTTGCCTGATGGGTCCAACAAACAAAAAGCTGCCGAGGGCTGAATTTGGAAAGACAAAAGAAAATGTTACAGTCACACTGCACTGACACTTAATTGTATGTTATGTTTTTTCAAACCTTTCAACCAATGACTTTATTCCGTTCCAACATGTACAAGCCAAGATGACAGTCAAGATTGTTTTGACACTTTTATGACAATGCCTTACATAAGAATACAAGAACCTCCTAGTAATTTTTATTCTAAAAAACTGCAATAACATCAACGTTTTTTAATCATAGTTTCACAAACTATTAATCAGCCATTCTTAAGATTGTAAAACAGCAGACGTTGAAAAGGAGTTTAAATCAGATCTGACCTACTTTGATCTGAATATTAAGATTTGCCTTTAATGAGCAAGAAGTCTTTTTTCAGTCAGCCTTTTCTTGTGCTGGTCGCCGTACACAAGTAATCATTCTCATCAACAATGAAATTATTTATGTACGGCCAGGGGCCCCATGCAGTAGGGTGTCCAGGGGTGCAGTACTGCAGATGTCTCATCTAGCAAATGCAAAATACCTGCATAAATCAATTTTATGCCATAATACTAGCACACAGTTTGATCTTGATTCCTATAATTAGCATTACCAAAGCCCCCAGTCCTTATTATTGGAGGACTCACACTACGGTAATCGTACCTACGCACTGGCCGTTTTTATACGTACCCCTCAAACAACATCAACTAAGGAATCCCCATGACGTCATACACCGTTGACACCATTCCAACCAATTAGAGGAGGTTTCAGCCTCAGTTGCTTCTGGTTGAGGTTTCAAAGTGATAGGAAATGTACTGTTTATGTGTTGCAAATGGTTCTAAAGATGATAATAAAAGAATAAGCTCATGAATCTATGTACATGTATGATTATCTCCAACACATACCCCAAGATAGAGGTAAAGTTCAAAAAGATTTGAAATCCCCATGCGATGGTGTATCAAATGTACCGAGACATGGAGCAATTTTCTGCATTATGATTTTCGCTTTGGAGCTCCATGCAGGCTATAGATATTTTCTCAAGGACCAAAAAAAGAACCTGCCTTACTTTGGGACCTCAGTTGAAGGGTTTTAGCTAAGTTCCCAGTCAGACATTATAGTAGCATTACCAAAGTGAAAATAATTCCAGTCCAGACACCTATCATACAAAAGGTCAAGTACCATCCACTTACATCTATCTAACTTATCTAACCTATCTAGTTTTGCATATAGGTACCCTGTTTTTTTAGGTGTCTGATCAGAAACTGGAGAAAACACACCCCAATTTGTCATAAGAAACCTTCGACCTTCAAGCAAGAAATCGATGCATAATTTATCTTTCAACCTGCAGTGATGTGTACTAAAGGCTGCTCAAGGAAAAGACTACAAATAGGATCCAATTTAAATCCTCCTAAAGGTCTGCCTGGGAAACTGCTGGTCAGCTGGCATCAACTTGGCTCTGGGGATACTTGTGAATCACTTTCCTGTACAAAAGCTGAAATCTTGGGATACAATTTCAAGGGTAAGAGCCCTAATAACAGCTAGAGTACTGTGGGGTTTTACTAGCGGGTATACAGGGGTATTGCTGGCTCTTCGGTAGTGCTGTGCCAAGTTTTTTGCAGGCAAATTGATTCAGAATAGCCATTAATAAATTCAAAGACATATTGGATAGCTCCCTGGTCTCTTCAAATGCATTTATCAAGTTTGTAGTTCAGAACATTTTCCTACAAAATGATGTTTAGGTCAAATGAAGTTATTCAAGACTTTATGCCATTACATTTTATGAACTTCTAGCAGATTCTAATGTCCTTTTAATGTCCTTTGTTTGCTAGAAAAGTCATTTTGAAAAGGATATGGATTTGGCCAGGGTTGCAGGATGCTATTAAAGTTCCCACATTTGTATATTTTTCCGTACTTCAAAACCATTTGCAACACATGGATCTTATTTTTTTAGTAGATAGACACAATGCACTTTTGACAGTAGATGGTAAATTGGAGGTTAACCATCGAAACCCTGACCATGATGTCGGCCTGTAGCTGCGTATAGCACAGTCAGATAAAAGGTTAGCAGGGCACCAGCACTTATCACAGGGCCACCGGGAGGGCTGACTTTGGCCTAACGTAACATAATCACTGCCCTGGGTCCTTCAGCATACACAGTATGATGAGTTCCCACCCAAGTGCCCTATAACTCTACACAGAACTTCTACTTTACAGCTGATGGTTGCACATAAATAGCATCAGCGTCCTCTTGTGCGCTGACCATGTCTCTCAGTTATGTGAATGTGACTGACAGCATTGTCAGGGTATCCATCATCGATTAGGAGCATCAGTAGTATAGTATGTATCGGAACGGGACTATAGTTAAGTACTGTTTATTACTCAATCGACATGCAGCCAATCAGAGGCCTCCATTTGGTCACGTGACCCGTTGCCATGGTAACGTGACATACTTAGGGCTCTCAGCCAATCAGAAGCCAGCATTCTGGGTGACCTACTGACCTACTTAGAAGCTCTCAGCCAATCAGAGGCCGGCATTCTGGTAACCATGGTAACGTGACCTACTTACGTCACGTGACCTACTTAGGCTCAGCCAATCAGAAGCTGGCATTCTGGTAACTAGGGTAACGTGACCTACTTAGGGTTTGTTTGCAAACAACACCACGTGGCTCTCTTGTTTGTAAACAACACCACGTGACACATGACTGTTTGTAAACAAACAAACAAAAAAAAAGTTATGTAACTTATATATAGAAATAAAAACACAACAAGATAATTTCTTTTCTTTTCATTTTATTCTTTATTTTCATTTCAATCAGAAAAAACACACAAGTTTATGCTTTTTTAGCTTGCTTCTTCGATTTGCAGCAACTCAACAGGCCGCAAAGTCTCACGCCGCCGTCACTCGCACCACCACACCCCGGACGACTTCTCTCCAATAGACATTGCACGACTTTGGATAAATCCAACACCATTTCGGCAAGGCAGAGAATCTTTGCCTCCATGAAACGGCCGCCATCGCAACAACCCGTCACAACAGCATCATCGATAGCTTCTGACTCACGGCCCGGTCGCTCAGCTTTGGGATTTTGCTCATGCGCATGACGCACTTCTTGGGGTTTCTTGTTCGACATGCTTCAATTAGGAAATGAACGCAATGAGGTCCACAGGTGTCAGCAGAAGTGTCTTGTAGTTGAATGCGGTTTCTTTGCCACTTGAACGGAGCAGAGCGTTCCACGAAAGACAAGAACTCCGCACTCAGCGGCGGTAAGCCGAAGGAATCAAAGTAGTACACTTCACCCGTGCTCGACACGTAAAACGCCACCCAATGCTGACCTGGTAAATGTTGCGGATCTGTGTTGCTCACGAAACAAGTGTCTTTGATAGGGTGCTTCGGAATAGTGTCACAAGAGAAAACGCCCAGGAAACGATGTTTTGTGTGAACGTTTTCCTTCAACACTCTGCTTATTTCAAGCGTGTTCATACGATACGCCGAGTACCGCCGTCTTGTCTTCAGTTCATGTGGTAGTCGGTGACGGGGTGTCGATCTCGGGTCAGCTCGACGACGTTGTCGTACACCAAGTAGAGTAGCACCGTTGTTGTCGCTTGTAGCGCCGAGCGGAAACTGACTTCCACCCTCAGCTGACCCGCTCTTATAAGGTTCACGCGACACCCGTCGTGCGATCTGTCTGGGGTTAAGTCGAGGGGGAACACCGTGTAACCGTTCAGGAATTGATCGTATGAAATACCGCAGGAGTGCGCGCCCTCGTACATCCCCGTTTCCGTGTGTAGCGCCAAGTACTCTCTCACGGCCGCTTTGGTCTTAAAGTCGGGCACGTAGGCGTCGTTCGGCACTTTCTGATCGTTCACTATCACTTGAAGCGAGCTGATGTCGTAATGCTTCATCTCGAACGGGTTCTTGGTGTAGCTACCGTTGAAGGCGTCGTGGTCAAGGAAGCAAATCATCATCGACTTGGGAAGCTGGCCTGTGTTGGAGTGCGTGTAGCTGTGATCTCTGTTACCTTGAGGGATGGCGTAGGTCGTCACCTCCACTCTGTTCACCGGGTAGTCGAAGGGCCCGTGTTCTATCACCGCTCTCTCGTGCGTTTCCGCTACAGCGTCCGCCACCAGCACGCGTCGCACGTAGAGCTTTGCTTTGTAGATCTTCAAGCTGTAGCCTCCGTCAGCGGCGCACATCAGATAGAAAGAGGGCGCCGCTTGTTTCAGAGTGAGATTGATTTCTGTCTCTCCAACGATGAGCTTCGGTTGATGAGCCAGGTCAAAGTGCAGTCGCGCCATCAGCGAAAAGCGCTTGTTGGAGATTAGCTTCTTGCGCGCTTTGTACCCCGCATTCGCGTCAGTCAACGTGTCAAACTGACCGGGCGTATCTTCATGCCACCCCTGGGCGCTCATGACGCCGTCCTTCACGTCTTTGTTGTAGTTGAGTAACCCTTCCAAGTAAGCTCGGTAAGGGTAGGTCTCGGTGTTGCCAGACACTTTGAAACCGCCGATGGAGACTTGGACGTCTTTGAAGAGCGAGTGAGCCAAGTTGTTCACCGGAGCTACCGCGTCGGTGTCCTCGATCGCCGCTCCGTCCTTTAGCACTTGACATTCCAGATGAAGGTAATTCTCGTTCAGGTCTGTGTACTCTTGCGACTTGTTGATGGTGAAATTTATGTTACCTCCATCCTCTAAAGAGTTTTTTGTTTCTATCCCCAGGAAAGACGACTTTAAGATAGTAGTCTGAGTCGGCGCTACGGTGTGCAGGTCGAGCTCAGAGAGCGCGCACTCGTTACTGCTCTCGTGTACGTAAGCCATTGTGTTCTCTCTTCATGCGGCCGACAGACTGACGCCGGCCGCCTCCAGTCTTTTTATTTATACCTGAACGCCTAGGCGCTTACCAGTCGAATACATCCCCTCTACGTCTCTTGCAAGAGCCACCGCCCGTCTGAGGAGAATGCCGGCGACGTTTCGACCCTTTCTTAGACGCGACAGACGTCTTTCCTCCCGAGAACGCCGTACTCGCCAGTCTCTTCAGAGCGCCTGCGCCTCGGTCTTTCACGCTGCTCTTTAAAGTCCGACCCGCCAGCACATCTTTAGCTACGCCCACACCGGCGCGGAGCAGCGTTTTTCCCACCGACTTCAATAGCGGGGTAGCCGAGCGCATCAGACCTAACAGAGCGCCGCCCAAACCGTGCCCGCTCTGGAAAGAGCGCCCGCTGTACACGTTGACGCCGTTGCCCAGCTGCGCGTTGTAGTAATCGCTGTACCCTCTGCCGACGGTGCGCCTGGGTGGAAAGTACGGAACGCGTTGACGCATCATTTTTCTCTCTTTCAGCGCTCAATAGGTCTCAGATGAAGTGTCACGGTCACCTCGCCTCTACCGAATGGGATGGAATGACCGGATCGGTCTCTTAAATAGATGCCGACCTCGGTAAACCTCTTGGATTTCAAGGGGAAATAATCCAAATGGGGAAAACTGATAGCTTGCACGCCACCTCGACGCTTTCCGCCTCTGTCCACCGCCACGCAGCGCAACAGCGGCACTTGCATGTCGCCCACACGTCTCTCCTGGATCATGTCGGTGTATATGTACACAGAGTGCACGTCCCCGTAAACATCCATCGAGTAGGCGCCGGTAGTCGGCGACGCGAAACACGTCTTCTCTCCGAAGCCTAGAACGCATGCGAGATGCTGACTCAGCAGGACAGCACAGTGTCTCGGCGGTTTGATGGTGACGCGTTTCGTCTTGGCGTCGTACGATAAGATCCGCATCGGTTTGAGCAAGAAGCTGTCGCCCTCTAGTCTGTCATCTCGCAACGTCTCACTCAAGCGCTCGATTAGGGTGTGGTTGCTTCCGGTGAAAATAGGAGGTATCTCGAATATGTTTGGCATGAAACTGCGCACTCCCATGTCTTTCTCCATCTTTTCGATCATTTGTCTTGCTTGATCGCTGATCGCCTTCTTCTTCACCGCCGGGGACAAGAACTGCTTGTATACGGCATTCGTCTGTCTCAAGTCGACCTCTCTCTTGAACCTTTTTGTTTCTGGTTTCAATTGCTGCTCTTCCGACGTGTCTGATATCTCTTCCACCGTTACATAGCTCGCTTCCTTCCAGCTCAGCGGGAATTTTGAGCTGAACGTTAGCTTGCTCAGACCGTTCGCGTTTTTCATTCCCCTCCAGTCTACCTGTGGTTTTTTTCCTTCGGAGAATTTAGTTTCTTTTAAAACCTGGATCGCCTCCTCTAGCGAACCTTTGGTGCGCAGAGGAACAACGATGATCAAGTCGTCGTCGTGCACGTTAGTCCATTCTGTAGGGAGGATGATCTCAGTCAGAGCCGCTTCGTACGCTTCGGGCAGAAGGAGCGGCGAGTCGAAGTGAGTTCGGAAAGACGTCAAGCTGTTGTCAGGATAATACTCCATAGAGCTGTTGCTAGGTAGAGTGATGTTCATTTTTTTTTTTTTTTTTTTCTACGTTATTTTTTTGACGGGGATCCACTCGTTGAACTTGTCGTCGTAACCTAACCAACGTACGAAAGCTAACTCTTTACCGTCGACGGTCTTGCGGCGCAACACCTCGTCTATCAGGTAGTTGTTGTCGTAACGACTCTTGTACACCTTCTGAACCTCTTCCGGGTAGAAGACCCCTTTTATCTCCTCGCCCTTGTCGTCTTTCAGCTCGAACCCTCTGCTTCCCAACGTCTTAGCAACGTCGACCACTTCCTCGCGCCCGTTTCCCTCGTACCCTTTGTCGAAGGCGCCTTTAGTTCTCAACATCCTCACTCTGTCACCCGGAGCGATGACGTCGACGGCGGACGTCTTTGTTTTTTTCTTCTTTTTCCATATTTCGTCGATTTGTTTGTTAGTTGGGAGATCTTGTCGGTAGAAAACTGTTTCGCTGTTTTCCGAGCTGACTTGAGCCGGCGCCATTTTCAACGTCTTGTGGTGAGTGCGATTGTAAGAAGACACTACATGGTGCAGTACGTCTACGTAGCGATACGTGCGCTTGTGTGTGAAATAACGCCACAGCTTCTCCTTCAGACTGCGGTTCAAGCGCTCCACTAGACTAGCTTTGATGTCGTCGTTCTCGCCAGTGAAGAACTCTATGCCCTCGCTCTTCAAGTGATCTTGAAAGATCTTGTTCAAAAACTCTTTCCCCTTGTCTGTCTGAACAGTGCGCGGTCGTCTCTCGCCAGTGCTTGTCATCTCTCGGAAGGCCTCGGTGACATCAGCGCCGCTCTTGGATTTAATGGGAACGGCCCACGCGTACCTAGAGAAAACGTCGATCGCCGTCACCACGTACCGGAAGCGGTCGTTGTGAGACGCCAAAGCTTGCATGTCCATCAGATCTATCTGCCACTGCTGATCGATTGCGCCGGTTATAGTCTTGTTCCTTGCGAATTTTCTCCGAATGGGTTTATGTTTAGTGTAGGCGTCCAGCGACACTAAAGCATCTCGGATGACGGCCGGGTTCAGGTGGCGAAAATGATGTTTCTGGAGTTTAGTCACGCTAGTGAAACTGGAGGGCGCTTTGACGTCGGTATATATAGCTACTACGCGCTTCTTTTCTTTTTCCTTCTTGGTCAGTCTCTTCACTGGTTTGCCCATGGTGGGCTTGTTGAGGGCGTGAACGACGAGCTCGCCGCTAGGCGGTTGCGCCCTTTCCTTTTCTTACGCGGCACGCTCCTATAGGAAGTCGGAGTTTGGAAAAGTTCACGGTCGTCCTCCTCGTCTTCAGAGGATTGATCGTCCACCACCTGGAGAGAAGAGTCTGCTGCTGCTACTGCTGCTGCTGCTGCTGCTGCTGCTGCTTCTCCTTCTTCCGAGTCGAAGCTCGGTCGTTTCCGACCTCTGTCAGCAAGCCGTGTGTCCAAACTTTGGCCAGGTCCGCTCGCTTTATACAGATGGTTTCCGATCAAGGAGTCTGTGGGAACTGCTTCGCGCAGCGCTTTCGTGAACGGCGAGTAGCCCGCCGGTCTGGGCGCCGTCTTCCTGAACCTGGCGGCGTCGTTCAGTAAGTCCACTATGTTGATGCGACGCTCAGGTGGTATTCTCCGACCCGACATCTCGCGCACCGCACCGTCCTCGTTCCACTTGATCACTCCGGATTTCTCCAATTGTTTGTACAGCGCCACGGTCCGGGTGCGATTCCTCTTGGGAACTTGGTTCACCAACCGCTCGAGTAGGGACGCCCTGGCCTCTTCAGCAGACTGACGGAGGTGAGCCGGGGGCGAAGAAGAGTAGGACGAAGAGATGTTGCTGTTGTGGGGATTCGCGAGAAAAAATTGCAATCTATTCAACAACCTTCGGTATTTCAACATTTTCTCGCGCGATTCCAAAGTGGGGTCGTTCAACACTAAATCCAAGTCCCTGTAGATAAACTGTAGCACCTGGTGCAAGGCCGCGTCGGGATGAAGGGACTGCTCTGCCTGCTTGTGGTAATAGGCCATGTCGGCAGGTAGGCGGGCGGCGGTGGCAGGAGCGGAACTCTCGTTCTTTTCAGTGCGCTCATCAGGAAGAGGAGGAAGGTTTGGAGCAGTAGAAGTACTAGCAGCAGCGACTGCAGTAGTAGCAGCGCTAGTAGTAGCAGCAGCAGCGGGCACATGATGAAGTAGACCTGCTCGTGATGATTTGTAGAGCGTCTCAGGATCCACGAGCGCTAAACGTTTGTAGTGTTGTTGCTGCTCTGAGTCCGTCATGGGGACGACGGTGGCAATGACGCTGGTGGTGGCGGTAGTGGTGGTGGTGGTGGTGGTGGTGCTGTCGGCGAGTAGGTGTCGAATGAGGTGTCTCATATATGGAGAATGCTCTTTATAAGCGGTAAGGCCATCCCTATGAGAGCCGGAATGAGGAAACCTCCCTCTTGTACCAAGACGCGTCTCTTTTTTTTGATGGGCGTAGATTTTTTGCCGACCTCCCTCAACACGTCAGCCGATTCTCGAAGCTTGTCCAGTTGTTTGTTGCTGAGCGGGATGTTCCCTACCAGTAAATTGTGACAGATCTCACTTAACGCTGCGATCAGATCGTCGCTTCCAGAGTCTATTAGATGCGAGCAGTCCTTTGGCGAGCACTTAGCTAAGTGCTTGAGAGTACCAAAGTGTCTTTCGAGTAGATGAGAAGACATTTTTTTTGCTACTGCTTTCTCTTGTTCTTTTTTTTGTCTAGCGGTACGAACACTAGCTGAGAGTGTATGGACGTCAAAGAGGAGCGTATTCTCAGATCGTCAGGTGTTGACTGCTTGAAGTCCAGAAGGAGGTATGAGTGAGGTCGCTTGAGTTCATGGGTAAATATACTAGAGAGGGCGGCCGCGTTGGACGGAAACACCTGGCGAGACAGACTAGCTATTTGCCCCATGTCGCGCGGGTTCTTGAAAACGATCATGTAGTGAGCGTTCAGACTCATAGTTCGAAAGTCGGGTGATTTCTGGAATAGGTTCTGAGTGATGTATATGACGCTCACGTTCCAGTGATGCGAGTATTTAGTAAAGATGTCGGCTACCACTTGCTGATTGGAACTGCTCATCAGATCGTCCAATATCAGTAGAGTGTGGGGTCGTAAAGCGTCTTCTGCTACTTCCACGTCTCCCGCTATAGACTCTTTGCTAGGAAGACCTTCTCTGAATTCCACACCGTACTGATTTTGCATTTTTTCAAACAGAGGTTGCCACTCGCCGTAATGGTAAAAAGTCTTTTCCACCGGCGGCGTGACCAAATTGTTCACGTCGCTCAGAAATTGATCCACCAAGCGCGATTTTCCACAACCCGACGGACCGCTAATGATACAACTAAAGGGTCCTTGTAGTCGAGCGTCGAAATGAATTTCTGTGAAGAGTTTGCTTTTACTACTGGACATTTTTTTTTGTTTTTTTTCAGGACGCGTCAGAGAGCGGTTGTGTGTCTGACTGTCTGCTGTGTTTCTCACTCGAACGGTCGGTAGTGAATGGTTGTGGAGAAAAGTCAGCCGACCTTTTTATTGATACCGGCCGGTGTCACAGTAGCGGCGGCAGAAGTGACTTTTTTTGCGATAAAATTCTATTTTCACTCAATAGTCATAAATGTTTGTATCAGACTCCAGAGGAGTCTGATACAAATATTTATTTTTTTTTTTAAAAAGAAGAAGAAGAGGAGGAGGAGGAGGAGGAGGAGATTAATTTTTTTTTTTTTTTTTTTTTTTTTGATCATTTAGGCAAAGCTCGTCGCTTTGCCGTTTTTTTTTCTATTTCTGTGTTGTGACACGATCGTCTCGAAAAAGCAATAAGGCGTGTGAGCGCGGCGGTGACAAATACATATTGGAGCGTATGGTTTAAAATAGTGCGTCCCTATCTTCTTCAATTCGGCTGCGTTGCAATATGAGGGATAACAAGTGACGACGTCGAAACGTTTAGAGACCGTGTTCACGTCGGCCACAACGCGCGCCCACCGAGTGGGAGCTGCAGTCGCTCCCAAGAAACCGATCGGCTTGTCGAATCGTTTCATAGCACTTATTCTCACTTTATAAGAGGAGGCAGGGTGAGGAGAGTAGCGGCGCTCTTTCTTTTCATGAAACGCCCAACGAGTGGGGGCGCTGAGAGCAGCTGTTATGCAATAGTAGAGTAAATGCTGTTCTGAGAAGACGGCTCTCGGCCATGTCGCTACGTTTTCCTTTTCCGCTCTTGTATAACGACGATGGCGCTCAGCTTTGCATTTCTCGAGAATTCGGTACGCTTCAAGAGAAGCGTGAACCTCAACTACGTGACGCTCTCTCCTTTGAGATAAAAAAATAGCCGGGCAGTTGAGGAGAGCACTTTGTTCGCGCGACCGTCTTTTAGAAACTCGCGCCCTCTGCAGCGCCATATTTCTTTCCTCCGAAACAAAAAAGACTGAGTGAAAATAAAAATTTAAGAAAACAAAAAGCTCAAAGAAAAAAAATAAGCAATAAGCAGACTCAGCTCGAAATTCCCTGCTGGCGTGATGGCGGTGACTGCAGGCGGTGGCGGCGGTCGGCTGGCCGACGGTGGCGGTGTCGGCGGCGATGGTAGAAGGGTGTGTGGAAAGAGAGACGCATCTCAGTCTTTTATAGGAGCGGCGAGTCTGACATTTTCAGCTGTCGCATGCTGACCTGCTGCTATCATAAGAGAAACAAAAGCCCTAATCACGCTTTTCAGCTGGATCCTTCCACCCCGCCAGACATGGATCCAGATGGGAAGGTGGTTTAAAATTAAATCCGTGTACCGACTGTCATACAATAGAGTAATTAGTTGAACGCGTGTTACCTGTATAAAGGATTAGCGGGTCATGGGCTCAGCGTGTGTATAGAAAAACAACTACAGGTAGCGTGAACAAAGCGACCCCCTCCCTTTCTGTCACTCTGTCTGTGACTAGAGGGTGTGCGTGTGGTAAGCGGCTTAAATCTAAAGAAAAACAAATCACCCTCTCCTGTCGTCAGCAGTCAGCCGGCCGGCGGCTGGAAAATGCGATTAGAGGGATGATGAGCCGCGTAGTAAGCGACTTAAGGCTGATCTAAAGACCTGCCGTGAGGGGGCAGCTGGCCAGTAGCTTGAAAAAAAAAGGGGGGGGGAGGGGAGTAAGAGTATATAAGGGGGAGTGAAACCGTATTCGGCATCGTCATCATCGTTCACGCTACTACTACTACTACTACTACTACTACTACCACTACTACTACTACTACCACCACCAGCACCGCGCCTCAATTTGCAGATCCCCATGATGGAAAGTTGCTACCGTGACATGAAGCGGAATGACGAAGCGGCGCGCGAATGTGAAGCTGATGCTGTAGCCTCTGCTACTGCTGCTGCTAGTGCTGCTCAGCGTGCTACTGCTGCATTTACTGCGGCTGTTAGTGACGCTGGTTGTGATGACGTTGTTGTTGTTGCCGCTGCGGCTGTGACTGCTGCTGTTGCTGCCGCCGATGCAGCTACTCATGCCACCGATGCCGACGTTGCTGCTGCTGATGCTGTTGCGGCTGCCGATGACGCCGCTGATAACGCTGCTAGTGCCCGCTCTGCCGCCCTTGCTACTGTCGCTGCTGCTGTTGTTGCTAATGCTCACGCTACTGCTGCTACAGCTGCTGCTACTGCTGCTACCGCTGCTGCCGAGGCTGCTGCCGCTGCTGCCGATGCTGCTGCCGATGCTGCTGATGCTGCTGTCGATGCTGATGTTAGCAGTCGCGTCGACAAAGAATCGTCATTTGTCACTCTTAAACCTCCAGTTGAACGCGCGACGAGTAGTAGGGCTACCAACGCGACGGCCGGATGGTGCAACTGGTGTCGTCGCTTCTGCTCGTGCGCTTGCTTTTCTTCCAGTCCTACCTGCTGCTGCTACGGTATGATAGTGTTATAGTGTTTGAATGAGAACGCGCGTAGTTACACATAGACGCTGTAACAGATGTGCTTTTTTTTTGAAAATATAATTTTAACATAACATGGAACTTGTTGTGTTTATTTTCTATATATAAGTTGTTTGTTTACAAACAGTCACGTGTCACGTGGTGTTGTTTACAAACAAGAGAGCCACGTGGTGTTGTTTACAAACAAACCCTAAGTAGGTCACGTTACCCTAGTTACCAGAATGCCGGCTTCTGATTGGCTGAGCCTAAGTAGGTCACGTGACGTAAGCAGGTCACGTTACCATGGTTACCAGAATGCCGGCCTCTGATTGGCTGAGAGCTTCTAAGTAGGTCAGTAGGTCACCCAGAATGCTGGCTTCTGATTGGCTGAGAGCCCTAAGTAGGTCACGTTACCATGGCAACGGGTCACGTGACCAAATGGAAGCCTCTGATTGGCTGCATGTCGATTGAGTAATAAACAGTACTTAACTATAGTCCCGTTCCGATACATACTATACTACTAGCATCTATATATATACATGTATGAGAGAAGACATTATAAACCAGTCTTTCAGTGCATTAACCAGGCTATAGATGGTACGTTAGTCATTACCTACTGATAGTTCTAAGATATTGGCTTAGAGACCCTTTCTTATTTTTGTCAACAAAATATCTCTTAAATTCAAAATCAATGAAGTGTGCATAATTTTATTGCCTTGGTTATTTATAGTAGTCTCCATCACAGGGTCTTTCCCAAGACCACAAAAGTAATGCAAAGTTTTCCTCACATCTTGGTTTACAAAGGTTGAACGATAACGAGTAAATAATCTAAATCAGTGCAACGAGGCTTACATGAACATACTTCTCCATTGCATTAGATCAAATTATTGAAAATTCTCAATCTTAAACTTGCTCTACATGTAGCAAATATCAGCTGGGTCCATGTATGCTGATTGATGCAGTGCTCAAATGTAATTATGTAAACTCTGCATCCCATTCAGCAATAAGGTTATGACATCTTCAGCATATAATCTATTCCACCATACACATTGTCTGTATTATGAAACATTGTGCAAATTCAAATAGTGTGAGAAACAAAGAATGACAATGCGAATGTAATTGTCACACAGATTCCAAATTTTACACTGATTGCATGCTTGCTGAAGTTCATTTGAATAATAGAATTGTGATCCCTGTCAATCAGGGAAAAAAAAGGGTTGCGAATTTAGTTAGTCTGATTAACTTGTAATTGACAACTTCTCCCATAGTGCTACGGAAGTTATTCCCATTCTACAATGTCATCATCATTCTAAATCTTTACAACCTGCGAATGGACTGCTAATTCTTAAGAGTAACAATGGTAAGCCATAATTCTTTTTCAATGTATGATATGCATATATATATTAATCAATATAGTTGGGTATAATGGAAGCAGTTTATCTAGAGCATTTTCCGGCCCAAACCCTTATCCCAAAAGTGGCATTCTAATGTAAACAGACAGAAGCCACAAGCTGTCTATGCTTGTAAATTCAAGCTGAAGTATCACGATATACGCCAACTGGTGATTGGACACCTCAACACTGACTTTTTTTTTTTTACAAATGTCAGTGGTACTACCATAGATGCCCTCAGACCTGGGCTCTAGATTGCTGCCCAATTGACCTTTAGCCATAGCTCATCATCAAAGGACAGCTGGGACATCCTGGTTACTTGCTGTTGTCATTGTGCTTCACAGTACATGTTCATATGAGATAAGAAAGGATGGCATGAGCAGGACACCATCTGAGGGGAAAACCTAGCTGTAAATATTTACAAGGATTAGCGGGATGCTTGAATAACAATTTTAGACAAAGCTCTAAATCACTTCAGCAGACCAAATGAAATGATGTAAATCACAGACAAAAGTATTCATCTTGGAAGGCAAAGTGGTCTTTCTGTTTTATTAAGTGTTGGTCAGCTGATTGTTTGCTTCTTGATGATTTGCAGGAAATGTATATACAATTTGATTGTAAATTGAATAACTCAGTGAGCCTAATCGTAACATCACAAAAGGAAACTCAGTGAGCCTAATCTTAACATCACAAAAGCGAGAAGAAGGATCACAGTGGATGGGAACAATGTCCAGCTTAGCATATGATATGAATACAAGCTTTGTCCATCAAATGATGCAGGGAAAAAACGGACCCGATTACGTTTCATTATACACAAAATGTGTTCTAGTAACTCAAGAACAATAGTGATGCTCAACGTGTGATTATGTTTTCTAAGTAACTCTTTATTATTTGGCATCTTTGGAGGAGCGTGTATGTTACATAAGACAGTGTCAATAAACCTATTTAAATTGTAAAGAATTAGATTTAGGTGCTAAAGTAAAGCAAAACCTTCTCTCCGCAGCATTACCAAACAATGTGTTAACAATTGTTACCTCCTGGTGTTGAATCAATCCTAGAACTATTTATTTATGGATACCTATGCTGGACTTTTAAGGCCCAACAGACGTTCCCCCTTACCTAGGTGTAGGTTGTGTACAAGGCACTTCAGTAAAAGATGGGCATGAGTAATGCATGCTGACACTGACAGGTCAACGTGAGGCTCTACTTCAAACTCTAACATGGCTAGCCTTTATACATCACACTGCTAGTCTGTCACCCCAAAGTGGTCTTCAGAATGCATAAATAATCATTGGGAAACAGAAAAAAGCCCAATGTACGTTCAAAAGTTTCTAGTAGAAGTTTGAAGTTGCTGCTGAGGAAAGATTCAACTGTAAGTCAATGCTTTAATGACTTTTGGTAAAGTGCAAACATCATATGCCTGGCGGCACCAACAGGTGGCTACGCCACCACTTTGACATAAAAAAGGGGCCGCAATTCTCTAGTTGCAAAGTCTCCTACATTTACTGTTGACATAAAGATGCCATTTACTCTAAGATTAATTTCAAAACCTCAGGATCAAAACTTGAGTTGGCAAATGTTGTAGATGGGTCAGCTCTCGTTTAAGGGAGTGGTCATTTGATAACAACAGGGTGGTTGGTGGATTTGGGGGAGGGGCCAAAACAAATTTGGACCCCTTGAAGGGGGGGACCAAAAAAATTGTACCCCTTTTTAGTGAAAAAGCCCATGTGTTACTATAGCTCAAAGGATCGGCCGCCCTCAATTTCAGCCGGCCTGAGGAGGGGGGACCAAAGAAATTTCGATTCGCTTGCACGGAAATCCACCGCCCACCCCTCCCCCCTGTTGATTAAAAAAGTCCACTCCCTAAGGCAAGAGAAGTGAACCCAGCTGTCAGTGGTTTAGGCTTGAGGCAGGAGTAGTAAAGTATACCCAGGTGTGGGTGTAAGTGTTTGTGTATACATATGTCTCATATATCATCCTTCTCCCTGCTAACTGCCTCCAGCTATGCATCTGGGGTACAGCAGGTAGTGCTCAAGTGCTGATACTACTAGCAGACACTAGGACATTTGGCATTACTGATATGATTATTATCCTGAAAATTAAAAGATGAGGTTCTTGCCTCGGCATGATGCTATATTGTCTTCATGAGGCATGAACACAGCACTGGCAAGTAACTTGCCACTGCTGCATTAATGCATTATGCCGACCCTATGGAGATGAGGCACTCCTGAAGGGTCAGCATGATGCACCAATGCTGTAATGGCAAGTTACTTGCCGGGGCTGCATTGGTGCATCATGACAAGAAATGTCATCTTTTGATTACATGCATCATTAAAGGGTTATTGTGCTGAGACTTTCCAAGGTGCATGGTCACTAAGTGTAGTTGTAAGCTACAGAATACAAAGAAGTGTTATTCAAAATGCTGTGTAGGATAGTGATCAGGCGACGGGGAGAGAGATGAGTCAGTTCCAAATCTGTCTAAACCTGTAGTACTTCAGCCCCCCTTAAGGCTTGGCTTTGCTGAAGCCAAGGTCCCCATATTTATATCCACTTATGGATACAATGCTGAATGGTCAGACTAAAAGAGCCGCTTAATAAGGTTTGTAGTGTACAGGGATGGAATATCCATCTGTGGGATGTCACTTATGTTTACTATGCACACACAGGAACTAGCAGTGTTCTCTCTCTATTTATTTACATTTATTTGTCCCTCCCGGATACCTGTTCAATTAGTGATAAGATTAAATCAGAGTTTACACTGAGATTTCGAAAAGTAAAAGGAATAGAACAATATTGATAAGCAGCTATGAAACGTCGTGACTGGAAGTTGCCAATTGTGAAGAAAAAAGTCTATGGTATTTTGAAGTCAATTTTATTTCATCTAGTATCAGCACATTCATTGCACCCACAGTCTCCCTAGTGACAAATGAACCATTGTATGCTGATGGTGCTGATGGGCACCCAACCTCGGCATTGTCCAGTATGGTGGCCATGCACACAGACTGTAAGTGTGGTAATGGTGGGAAGTGATTGCAGGAAGCACTACTGCAGGGAGGGCAATGTCCTGTTGTGTTTCAACATCAGCGCACTAAGAACACCCTCAGACACATGGGGACTAATGTACTTCTGACTGCAATAAAACCCTCCATGCCCAGACACTTATACATTAATGTGAAATGTCACACACCAGGGACACAAAACCACTCAGTGTGCCTAATACACCTGTACACTGGATAGCCACACATGCTGTATTTAAATGCTGTATTTAAATGCACTACTCAGATGTAAAAAAAGAGGTTAGATCCTTTCTGCTAGTATGGAGCCACATTTATTCTCGGGAGGCGGTTTGTTTCTGCCTCATCCATCTTTGTATTCACTGCACACCCTAATATGATGTAGTCACATTAAGCCACTTAAACACACAGTTTTTAACACCAGCCAGGGTTACTTCCATGTACTCTATTCTAATACAAAGTAGCTTATTGAATAGGGCTGTGTCTCACCAAATGGAGACAAGCTGAAACTATATTACCTGGTCACATCTATCACTGGCACACCTCTATGACTGGGGGAACTGATTTAGAGCAAATAGACATAGAAATGCAATCAACTCTCAGTTCATTACTCTCTAGGACATTGTAAGTAAATCATTTCATTTTTATATAAAACTGCTCCGGTTTTGGTTCAGTTATAGAGGTGTGCTGCTCATAGAGTTTCAACTAAATTTGGGTTGGTTTAAGCTACATCCCTGGCTCAGTACATTTAGTAGTTTTCAGAATATAATTCAATAAGAGATCTGTTAGGTTCATAAATATACCTGATATGTTCAAATTGGTTCACATATTGAATTTATTATTCATAAAAAAGGTATTGCACCCTACATGAATGCCTTCTTCATTCTCTGACAGAAGAAATATCTCCAGTATAAATAAATCAACTTAACAAAAAGTATGGTGGGGGCTTGAAACAGGCTACTGTAACTACCAATTATGAATCTTTCAGCATGTACAACAGCATTCTGTGTTAGATATTGGTGAATCAACAAATATTTTGTTCAGCAAAAAAAAATTTCTTATTTGATCAGTATCATCTAGACATCCACACACATCTGCTGTTCCATTTGTTTTGGCAATTTTAGGAATTTTTTATACAATAAGTTGGTGGCAATACAACTGCAAAGATGTTTATACTTTTTCAGTCACATAGACATTTTTTTTTTAGACGATGAATGTTTCTTGATGATTAATTATATTAATATGGTCTCTTTTGCTGTATATTGCATGCATTCTATTCCCAGAGGTGTTCATTATGTGTCTCACCATGCATCACTCCTGTTGTTTATCCCTAGTTGCCTCCATAACCATTCATTCTATGGGGGGCAATACATTGAATATTCACTAGAACATTGACTAACAATACCCTTCCACTGTTTATCCTGCGCTTGTTCTCCCCCTACACTTTACCTCACAATAAATGCATCTGTTGAAGTATTCAGTACCACATAGAGTTGGTAGCGCCCTGGATGGTGATACTTTGTGGACTTTCCAGTGCACTTACCAGGCTCTGCTCCCTGGACACCAATACATAAAAGGGGGTGTTAATTATGTCCAGGTCTCCAGCCTCATATACTATTCTGGACTAAATGTCTCTTGTGGACCGTTCACTCAATGTAAAACTACCAGAGCTGCCTAATGAGGGTTACTGAGGTACAGGCTAAGTGACTTGTGTCAACTCACATACTTATAGTAGCAGTGCTTCCCTTCATCTTTATGCCACTTGATTGTTAAATCATCTTGTTGTCGGTAAAGTATCTCTTTTTCACATTATGATTTGGCAATCCTTTCTGAACTGGATAAGAAGCCAGCCATGATTGGAGGGTGCTAGAAAAAAAATTCACTTTTGTTCATACTTTTAGCAACCTGTCCTATTTTTAAATTGGCAAACCTACATCAACACAAAAATATGATTTTTTTTCCCTTGTAGAATAACACTCACACTTCTGATAGTGGATGGTAGATTAGAGGTTAACTATTGATCCCCTGACCATGATTGGTCTTTAGCAGAGTACAGCACAATCAAGCGTAAAGGCCAGCAGGGTGTCAGTGTGCGCAACATGCACTTATCTAGAGTACCATATAGAGGCCAAAAGTAACATGATCACTGACCAGGGAAACATGACCAATTGTAGTAGAGACCACACTAAAGGACTTCCACACAGACATATTATGATCGAGTTTCCAGCCTAGTGCCTTATTACTCTGGCACCATAGGGGCATACCTAAATATCATCAGTGTGTTGAGCAGGGTGGAGATCATACATCATTAGAATGTAAGGCAACTTTCAGTGAACCAACAGGGCTGTGATACGTTTATCACTCCCTTCTGATAGTTATACGATTTCGGCTAAATAGCGCTTCATAATTTTTGTCAGCAAAATATTTGAGGCTACAGCCTCAAAGTCATATCATCTTACATCTAATGAAAAACCTTTATTACTCTGAATGTGGATGTAATTGTCAAAAAAATGCATATTTTATATGAATTGATTGCTTGCTGAAGCTCATTTTAATTATTAGATTGTAATTCCTAAAAATTCAAAGTGTGTGGAAATTGTTCCACCTGATTAACTTGTTATTGACAATTTGTCTTATAGTACTGCACACATTATTCCCATTCCAAACGTTTTCACATCTTTCCAAATCTAGACAATGAAGACAACATGTGAAGCCTTTTAAAATTGGACCATATACATCATTGATCTCAAATAATCTGCTGTCTTATTGGCTAATGTGAATGGACTGCTATATCTTAAAGGCAACAATCATCTCCATGAATATAGAACAGTTCCAGTTCTTTTCTGTCTGTATTTACATAATGAACCGATATTGTTAATATATAATCTGTAAATCTGTATAAATATTTACCTCATATAAGTTGCGAGTAGTATAGTATGTATCGGAACGGGACTATAGTTAACTACTGTTTATTACTCAATCGACCTGCAGCCAATCAGAGGCCTCCATTTGGTCACGTGACCCCCTCATTTGCATAATTACGTAATAGGCCACGCCCCCTCATTTGCATAATTACGTAATAGGCCACGCCCCCTTGATCACCAGCCAATCAGGGGCCACCATTTGGTCACGTGACCCCCTCATTTGCATAATAGGCCACGCCCCCTTGATCACGTGACCCCCTCATTTGCATAGTAGACTACGCCCCTTTGATCACCAGCCAATCAGTGGCTTCCATTTGGTCACGTGACTCCCTCATTTGCATAATAATGGGTCACGTGACCCCCTCATTTGCATAATAGGACCACACCCTTTTGGTCACGTGACTGGAAGCGCTCTTTATTTGGAAAATAGGCCACACCCCCTTGGTCACGTGACCTGACCCCCTCCCTCATTTGCATAATATAGACAATAGACAGACTACGCTCCCTTTTTGGTCACATGACTTGGACTAGCAAATGGGAGGCTTCTATAAGGGGGGAGGGGAGGGGAGGGGGGGCACTTTAAGATGCATGGGGAGGGGAGGGGGGGAGGGGGGGCACTATTTATGGGGTGGGCGGGCACTTGGGGGGGAGGGGGGGCCTTTGGGGTCTGCTCGGGAGAAAAAAAAAAAAATTATCTGATCTCTAGGGAATCGCTTCCTCCCTACCCCCCTTTAGGGGGGTAGGGAGGAGGCGAGTCGGAGGTGACTGTAGAGGAGTTTTTCGGTGACTTGATGACTTTCAAACGACTGTACTGATAGTTGATGAATTTGACTTTTTGACTTGAATATTTCTTGCGACTTTGCGAAAGCGACTTTGCGGCTCGTAGCCCCTTAAATAAAGAGGTGACTTTGTAACCTCAGGGGGGAGATCCTTCTACACCACCACAGAAAAAGATCTCGGTTGATTGACTGAACGCGGCGGGTATGAGTCATCATGGGGCCCTTGACGGGTGGGTCCTCCCCATGCAGCCGTATGTCGAATTTAAGAAATGCCCGTGTCACACGTCACTAAGGGAGAAAACGTTTTTTGAAAATATTTAGAACCCGAATTTGAGCATTCTGGTACATTTTTAAAGACCCAGACACCGCAAAGCCGGGTACCATCCAAGAAAAAAAAAAAAAAAAAAAAATTTGGCGAAATGCTTAGGTTTGAAATGGTACTTTTTCTGATGCACTCTTCGAACATTTTTTTTTCCTCATGTCACTATGGGCCATGTCACATGTCGGACTCAAGAAATGCCCCATGGCCCATGTCACTTAGATGTCCGTGTCCGTGTCGTCGTATCGATTTTTAAGAAAATGACCATGTCACCATATCGAATTTAGGGGTCTAGTGACATCAGCATGTCCGGCTATCCTCCACAAATTTAGCTCTAAAATGTTTACTTTTTTTTTAGGCCGATTTTTCATCATTTTAAAAAAACAATAGGCTGTTGAAATGTTTGCTGTTGTAAATAGAAACAAAAACAAAACAAAAGCGCATGGTAAGATTATGTCACATTGCAGTCGCGGGTCCGCTCGTGGCTTATCCAGCCTCTTCGTGGATCCGCGACTGTCAATGTGATCATATACTAATCACCCGGCGTTTACGGTATTATATACTAAGGTATGAGACGGGTCCTACAGAAAAGGTGTCTAAAAAGCGCTGCGACCTGATTGAAATGACGTCAGCGGCGTCTGCTCGTCAGTGCCCGGCTGTAGCCCGTAGGACATGACATTCTGCTTTTCTGGATGTTTTGAAATATTTTGATTTAACTGATAATACCTGATAACAAGCCTCTGAAGCAGTTTTTGATCGAGTACGTCTTCTCTACGTTTCCATCGATTAGCTGCTTCAGCAAAAAAAATCGCGCGCGCGCGGTCTAGTCTAGATGACGGAGTCGCTAAAGCTCTGTTTAGAGAGTGGAACTTGACCTTGACTATAGACTCAGTACTAACTGAACGCCCCGCTATGTCACTCCTCACGTGGGTATATGTACAAGCTCGGGTTCTTCACTTTACGGCTTGACTAAAACTGAGACGCGTCCATGATAAACTCTAGCCTTTTTTTCCTTTTCTAGGATCGAGAGAGATTTTAAATGGGGCGGTTATCTAAATAGCGTGGAACTAAAATCAGGCTGCGGCAGATAGTATCTCTGCGCACCTCAAGACTCAACGTAACTTTCACTCTCCAGCAGAAGTTTAGTTGTCACTAATGATGGGCAGCGACCGTCGTGCACCGGCGGATATTGGAGAGTGTTGGAGAGCTGAACCTTACAGACATATAAATCAATCGCTCTGGTGGAAATATCTCGCCATAGATTGGAACCGAATACTTATCTAATGGAATCGTTATCAGTTTTCAGTTTTCTTGCCATACAAAATTTATTTCCAACTCTTCACGTGGTGATAGCTGAAGGTCGCTCGTCGTAGGTACGTGTGACCGGAACACCCTTTTTGGTTTTGGCGCGGGTTGACATCAGATTTGTACCGTACTGTCGCGATTAAGGGCTCTGAGGGAGCGCTTTTCAATTCGGTGAAGTTCTTACTCAGGAGCTATATACAAGCCAGGCGCTGGCGCTTATTCAAAGTCACGATTTTAGTGCTTGAGAAAAAACATTTGGAGGCTCTTATACTCCGGCGCTTATACAAGACCGGCGCGCTTTTCAACACTAGTTGCTTTATCGCGACCGTACGGTATGACTTCGGTGTCACAAGGTCCCAAACTCCAAATAAGGAAGTGAAACGACGTCGTCTGTCTACCTCGTGCGCGTCATAGCGTCGTCGAAAATAGTGTGACGTCAGCATCTCTCAGGCGGCTAGGAAGTCAGTTCGAGAAAATGGCTCACGGAGTGAACTTCGTGGCCGTTTCTCGATCTATGATCGATGCGGCCGTGGAGAAGGAATTCGTAGCCGTGCTACAGAGAGAGGAGGCGGAGAGACAGAACTTCGTGGCCGTTTCTCGATCTATGATCGATGCGGCCGTGGAGAAGCAGTTCGTAGCCTCGCTACAGAGAGAGGAGAGACAGCGGACTGCTGCTGAAGCAGAGGGTGTGGTGGATGAGCTGATCGCGAACGTCGCTGATCAACTCATCCGCCAGTGCGTGGAGCGAGTCAAGCAGCAAGTCTGCATGGAGGAAGGACTACCGCCCGCCGTGCTGGAGGAGCTGCTGAAGGACCACCACGCGTTATGACCACGCCCTCCGCTTCAGCAGCAAGGTCCCTGCGACCCTCTCTCTCTACCAAACGGTCCTTTTAAGGACCAACCACTGATCACAAAAGTTGAAAATCAATCTCAATATAATATACGCATCAGAAAAACCCCGAATACGCTCTACACTGAAACCCTGTTGAGTAGGTAGATCGAGTTGGGCTTTTTGTGTTTTGTTTTTTTTAGGAAGGCCAATCAGGTCATCGTGTGGAGATCATCAGGTGTCCTGTGTGTGTGTGTGTGTGTGTGTGTGTGTGTGTGTGTTTCTGCCCATAACTGGGGACTCGAATTAGAAAAATCACCTTAGAACCGGGGACTTGAGACTTAACTGGGGACTTGACCGAGTCCCCACTTAATTGAGACCTCTTTTGGGAAGGAAATAGCTTTGTGATACCTAAAAATCGGTTTCGGCAAAAGTCCCCAGTTGCAATGAAAAATCCACCACTTTTCATACTCAGACACTGCCATACACCAGAGGATGCTGAGTACCCAGTTCCAGGTGGAATTCCCGATAGGAAATGACCTTGGAACCGGGGACTTGAACTTTAACCGGGGACTTGAGTCCCCACTTGATTGAGACATCACACACTGCCACACACAGAAGGCTGCCGAGTACCCGGTTCCAGGTCGAGTTCCCGATGCTATGCCAGACATACAAGTAACCAATATGGCCGCTCACACGAGTGATATTATGTTTTTAGAAGTCCAGACAATGCAATCAGTAGTGTTGCAGAGCTCCCAAACCCGTCCCAAGGCATGGTCCCCAGTTGCCAGCACATATCCTGAGTCCCCAGTTCCCGGCATAAACATGTATAGGTGCGTGTACCGGGTGTGTGATGGCAAAACGGTTTGCTAGTTCAAGCCCCGTCCTCGCAAAAAATTCAAGCAGGTAGCCCTCGAGACTAGCTTCGATTTGCACCCACTCCCGGGTCTCTGAGAGCCACGGTTCAGGAGATAAAATTTAACGCGTTCTAAGCGAATCAAGTTCGGGAAGAACTTTTGCCTCTTCCCGAAAATGTTCAAAATTAGATTTCTCAGCAACCGCTGGTCCGATTGACTTGATTTTCGAAGCGTTTGAAAGCTTGAGAGGAGCTCTTCTTGTCTATGCTGCCTCTGACATCAAGACACTCCATGCCCTAGTCATATCAACAGAGCCTGCCTTTGGGAATTTCATGGTCAAAGAGGCATTGGAATAATCATATGGAAATTTCAACTTTTTACCTAGCACAGCTAAATTGCCTTCCCTCTGCCCAACCACCCCCCCCCCCCGTACTATAGGCTGATAGAGGACATATTTGCAATTATATTCCATACTTGAAACATTGAATAAATGCAGGTCCCCACTTAATTGGGGTCATCCATGTGTGTGTGTGTGCATTTGCCTGTGATAGTGTGTGTGTTTCTGCCCATAACTGGGGACTCGAATTAGAAAAATCACCTTAGAACCGGGGACTTGAGACTTAACTGGGGACTTGACCGAGTCCCCACTTAATTGAGACCTCTTTTGGGAAGGATAGCTTTGTGATACCTAAAAATCGGTTTCGGCAAAAGTCCCCAGTTGCAATGAAAAATCCACCACTTTTCATACTCAGACACTGCCATACACCAGAGGATGCTGAGTACCCAGTTCCAGGTGGAATTCCCGATAGGAAATGACCTTGGAACCGGGGACTTGAACTTTAACCGGGGACTTGAGTCCCCACTTGATTGAGACATCACACACTGCCACACACAGAAGGCTGCAGAGTACCCGGTTCCAGGTCGAGTTCCCGATGCTATGCCAGACATACAAGTAACCAATATGGCCGCTCACACGAGTGATATTATGTTTTTAGAAGTCCAGACAATGCAATCAGTAGTGTTGCAGAGCTCCCAAACCCGTCCCAAGGCATGGTCCCCAGTTGCCAGCACATATCCTGAGTCCCCAGTTCCCGGCATAAACATGTATAGGTGTGTGTGTGTGTGTGTGTGTGTGTGTGTGTGTGTGTGTGTGTGTGTGTGTGTGTGTGGGTGGGTGGGCGGGTGTGTGTGTGTGTGTGTGGGTGTGTGTGTGAATTTTATACAAATACAATTATTCATTCCTTTCAGCAAGAAAATTAGCTCAATGTAATCATATGATTTGAACTGCCCTACTTATCAGAGCCTTGACGACATCTGACCGCCCCCCTTTTCAGGATCTAAATGGAAATTCACCGCCGCCGCTTTTCAGAGTCGCGCTGCAGTGGTTATCCAATACATGGCGGAGCGCCATTACCTAATTCTTTTGTATGTGAAAAAAAAACAGGACTGATAAGGGGTTTAATTAGACAGATATTGGTTCTACACTATCAAAAAATAACCCCTCAGCGCTTTAATGCTAAAGGTAGCATAGTGCTTTAATGCGCTACGCTCTTTGTCGATATGCCAGTGTATGCATGCATGCAGCCCTGGTGAGGAACTCTGAGTGCTGCATTCATGGCTTATGACGACAACGGGCACTGCACATTAAAGCGCTATGCGACTATTAAAGGGTTAGATCCAGTCTTGCTCCAGTCATCCCGAATGCTATACCCAGAGTTGGTGGTCTGGTCCAGACTGCTGTACACAGATTGTGGACGGGATGGCGGGTTGCTGCCAGACTATCCCTCTGGTACGATATGCGGCTGGCGCGGCCGAGACTGTCTTATATGATGCTGAGTCGAATTATGTATTAGATACCCTACGAGTAACTGAGAGTATGTCAAAATAATCACGGCAAACTGACTGGCGACTTCATAGGATTATAGGGCGGTTATTATTACATAACTCAGTAACCTTTGGTTATGTGTTAGATAGAGTACACTTGGACACGGTTATTCCATATACCCGCTGCCCCACAGGGTCAAGACGAGGTGATTAAATAATAAGACCCAGACGGGTAAAATAGCCAAGTCAACAATGCCCTGTTTTTTAGCCAATATGGACAAAGAGACACGGGGTGCTGTACACAGCTTGTGGACGGGGTGGCGAGTCGCTGCCAGACTATCCCCCTGCTCTGATATGCAGCCGGCGTGGCCGAGACTGTCTTATATGATGCTGAGTCTAATTATGTATTAGATGTCCTACGAGTAACTGAGAGTGTGTCAAAATAATCACGGCAAACTGACTGGCGGCCTCATAGGTCAGGTATTATTACATAACTCAGTAACCTTCGGTTATGTGTCAGATAGAGTACACCTGGACACGATTATTCCATATACCCACTGCCCCACAGGGTCAAGACGAAGTGATTAAGTAATAAGATACCCAGACGGGGGGTAAAATAGCCAAGGCAACAATGTCCTGTTTTTAGCCAATATGGACAAAGAGACACAGGGGGTGCTGGGAGTTGGCGACAAGGGGCAAGACGAGCAAGACTACTTCTCAAAATAGACAATGCCAATGGCCAAGACCTAGTTCTTAAATTCGACAAGGCCCATTGGTATCTCTTATATTCGACAAGTGACACATGTGCCCCGTCTGTGGTCCTTATATAGATTTTCTAAAAAAAAAAAAAAAAAAAAGTAAATTTTCTGCACCGTGTGACAACGACCGATCAGCTACATAGCAGAGATTTCCCCAACCTATTTTTGGTTATTTTTCTATTCAGTTTTTGATCAGCGCACTATATTATCGTGGGTTTTTAAAAAAAATATTTTTAATCATAAATAATATGTAGACTTGGAAAAAAAAAGAAAAAAAAGAGAGCTGACACGCAAACTCCTACTCACATGTCGCTGTTTTGTCACTAAACCCAAAGACCCACCCACCCCGTAGGAAGGGGAGACGCTTGTGAACGTTCCCTTAGGCCTCTATTCTTTATTTTATTGTGTGGCCCCTAAAGAGGGGCCAACCAACTGACACTGTCAGTTGGTTAGATGCTGCACAACATGGGCGTAATTAATTACGCCTAGTGTTAAGCAGCATGGATCACTGTGGTTTGACAGACTGACCTCAAAGGGCCCCCGTTGGATGGGGGCCCTTGTGGCACAACGAGTCAAAACGAGTTGATCCGTTTTTCAGATTGCCGACTCGGCGAGAGTTTCTGACTATGTATCTTTTATAAAGCCTTAGATATGGTGTGGTATTTTTCATCTCGCTATAGTTTAGTTGGTATTCAAAGAAACTGCCTCATTTCTATCAGAAATACACAATATTGAATTGTTTTTTATATTTTATTAATTCAGAAGCGCACTTTGTTGCCTATATAGCTCATTATGCGTTGAAATGTTCGCCGGCATCGTAGGAATGTACAAAACCCCTATTGTGGCGCCATCTGACGAAAGAGCGGGGAACTATACGTGACCTGAACCCCGCCCTCAGCGCGTTCGTTATTCGCATCTTTGACAGCGACTAAGAGACGCTCAAACTGTCTCTTATTTAGTTTGAACTTATCACAAATTTGTCTTTGATAGGTCGTAGATTGACTTCTGACTTTTTTTCTTTTTTAGTTAGAATAAAAAACAAGTGACGCCGACACAGACCTGCGCATTAACGCGCTCCACCGTCTTCAGAGGGTTGAGTCTATAGTACAGTAGATTCTACTGTGTACTTACACTAACAGTGCTACATATACATACCTGAGTCATAAGTGAGGAGTTTTTGTTGTTTTTTTTAGGGGAAAAAAAAGTGATCTACTCACCAAACCGCTATTAGTAGGTAACCTGTATGACCCATACCGCAAACATCTGCCTCGTGACTGATAGTGTACCGGTGGTGAAGTGCTGTTGCAAGAACAATTGAGGCTCTTTATATAGCTGAGAGAGCGAATGGTCTAATCTTGTTTTCACCTTGAGCCCCACCCTATTCCAGAGAGGGTATCAAAAATCACATGTACACGTATATGGGCTTATAGCTGGTGAATAGATAAGGCGGGGCAACTGTGTATACTAACACTACAGGGGGCGTTTTAACGACAGGTGTGACGCGCCAGCCCGTGGAGGGAGCTTTTGTTTTCACCTAGAGAGTGTATACAAAGCCTACAGGGGGTGATTAACGACAGGTGTGACGCGCCAGCCGGTGGCCGGATCACCGCATCTTCTAAGCTTTGTTTTCACCTAGAGAGGGGATCGAGAGTGTATACAAAAAACAAAAAAAACCTACAGGGGGTGTTTAACGCGGCCGGCTGCCTACATGCTATGGTCTAAGCCTGTTTTCAGCTAGAGAGGGACCTAAATCACCTAAGCCTTTTCCACCCTTAAATCGATCTGATAATTACCATAAAGAGGAGTAATGCGCGTTACATGTATATGGGCTTATAGCTGGGTAAGAGATTAAGATGCTAGTCAACTGTGTATGCAAAAAAAAAACTACAGGGGGTGTCTAAAGTCGATTGTCATGCGCCAGCGGGCGGACGGAAGTCTGCCACTCTAGCTGTGACTACAAGCGCGTGCGTGTGGTAGACAGCTTAAATCAAACACAAGTTAAGCTCCTTATAGCTTCCTACTGACTGCGGATTCGAGTGCTTGAAAGATGGTCTTTTGTTTTTTTCATCTATTTCCTCGGGGGGTCGAACAGGATTAAAGATGTAACGAACCCGCACCTACACAGGTAGACAGCTGGTCGCCTTCCTAGTGAGAGTTTTCCTCTTGAGTTAAGAAGCTTATCTCGGAGCCTAGTACATAAGCGAGAGTGAAACATGAGTCCCACACACTTCTTCTACCACCTTCAGCATGGCGTCATCAGGAATCACTCTACGTTCTACCGAATGTGAGCAATCCCAACACTACTACAGAGCCGCGACAACACCACACGAGGAGACGCCCATGTTTACTGATGAGTTAACAAGTAGCAAGGTGGAGGTTGGTTTTTATCAAGATTCGTACGGGTGGCTGGAAAGTGTGATGGCTACTTCTGCAGCTATTGCTGCTGCTCGTGCAAAACGTGAAGCTCGTATCGCTGTTCGTGCTACACATGCTGCATACGAAGTTGCCAATGCTGCTAACAACGCTGCTGTTACTCTCGCCGCTGCTGCTCGTGCTGCTAATGTTTTTGCTACTGTTTCCGCTCTTGCTACCGATGCTGCTGCTACTGATGCTGCAACGTCTGCTAAAAGTGTCGCTGTTGCGGCTGCTGCTAGGGCTAATGCTATAAATGCTTGTACAGCTGCTAAAAAAATAGCCTGTTTTGCTTATGCTAGTCGCAGTGTCGCTGTTACGGCTATGGCTGATGCACATGATGCTAAGTTACGGGCTTTTGCTTTTGCTGAAGATGCTGTTGATGCTGAAGATGTTGCTGCTGCTGCTGCTACTGCTGCTGAAGATGCTACTGCTGCTGCCGCTGCTGCTGCTGAAGATGCTGCTGCTGCTGCGGCTGCTGCTCTAGACACCTATGACGCTGCTGCTCTAGACACCTATGACGCTGCTGCTGCTGCTGAAGATGCTGCTGCCGCTGCTGCTACTGCTGCTGCTGAAGATGCTGCTGCAGCTGCTCTAGACACCTATGACGCGGCTGCTGCTGCTTTTGCTGAAGATGCTGTTGATGCTGCTACTGCTGCTGCCGCTGCTGCTGCTGAAGATGCTACTGCTGCTACTGCTGCTGCCGCTGCTGCTACTGCTGCTGCTGAAGATGCTGCTGCCGCTGCTCTAGACACCTATGACGCTGCTGCTACTGCAGCTGCTGCTCTAGACACCTATGACGCTGCTGCTGCTGCTGAAGATGCTGCTGCTGCTGCTGCACTAGTCATCTATGACGTGGCTGCTGCTCTAGACACTTATGACGCGGCTGCTGCTGCTGCTGCTGCTGCTGAAGATGCTGCTGCTGCTGCTGCTCTAGACACCTATGACTGAAAACTTAGTAAGCGTTATTTACAAACACTACTGCTACCTATGACTAAACTTAGTAGGTGTTATTTACAAACAAGAGAGCCACGTGGTGTTGTTTACAAACAAATAGAGCCACGTGGTGTTGTTTACAAACAAAGATAGCCACGTGATGTTGTTGTGGCCTATCATGCCAATGAGCATGTTTTACATTTTACATGGCATGTATAAGACTGTACTCGTGAGTTGTACATGGATATATCTAGTACAGGTAAATTGAAATCTGCTGAATTTTCTGTTTAATAACTGAATTATTATATTGACAGAATTGTAATAACTGTTGGTGATTATAATTAAGTATTATGACGTATACAAATATAATACCGGTAGACACTAGCTGACATCTCGTATGGATTTACAAGCTTGTAATAACTGCATAAGTTTACGTCCTATGTGTAGACAATTATTAATTAATTAATGACAGTACCGGTAGGGTTCCTAGTATGTAATATGTATGTATACATGAGTCTAGTACCGGTAGATTTCATCAAGGTCAGCAGGTCTTGTTACATAAGTACAAGTGCATAGTGTATTAATGAACATGTATTAATGGTAGTACCGGTAAGGTTCTAGTATGTATGTATTTTGATCTGAGTAGGAATATTCTGTATACTTCTGTATAAGTTCATATGGACATAGTACCGGTAGGATTACTAAGGAGTGATGGGGATCACTCTTTGTCTATATATTATGGTTTTATTTTGCCTGTGGGACGTTTAGACCAATCCAGCATGGTCTAGATCAACATGGGGAGCCACAAGAGCAGTAGCCTCATGGGTGGGAAGGGGGGGTTCATAAGGGTATTTTTTCTCATAATTCTATCATTTGTAAGGGAAATGTTACAATTATAGGCACAATATGAGATCCAATGCAACTTCAAATACAGGCGAAGGACTTCCTGAATTTAGCAGGGGCTTTTCAGCAGTGCATTTAAATGCTAGAAGCATCAGGAATAAAATGTCTAAATTAAGGGCTGAAATCAGCAATATTGATATTGATATAATATTGTTCAGTGAAACCTGGTTGAATGGTACTGATGAAGACAGTTTATATAGTTTTCCAAAATATAATATGTTTAGAAATGACAGGATTAGTATATACAGAGGCGGTGGTTTATGCGCTTATGTAGATGAGAATGTGTCTTGTTCTTTAAACAAGTTTGTACATTTAAACCGAAGTAATGATGATATCGAGGCCCAATGGCTTTTGTCTGTCAAAGGTAAATAAAAAAAAACACTTATTTGTAACATTTATAGACCACCTAATGGATCATTATTGAATTTCTGTGATACTATGCGTGCATTGTTATTACAAATCGAGTCCTTGGAAAGTTATGATGTATTTATTCTTGGCGACTTTAATGTTAATGCTCTTGTAAATAGCCTGGATAAAACCAAATTATTTGAACTAATGGATCAATTTAATCTCAGGCAATTGATAAATGAAATAACGACGACATCAGGGACTAACACGTGTATAGATTTAATATTTACTAACTGTGATGAAATCATTTCAAGCGGACCGCTAAACATTCACATAAGTGATCACCTGCCTGTTCATTTTCTACGTAAACATGTCCATATAAAACATGGCTACAGACAATTAAAAGGTCGCTCGTATAAAAATTATGATAAAAATGTGTATTTAGATAGTATTGAAAACTGTAATTGGACTTATTTCAATGATTGCCAGAATGCATCAGAATGTTGGGATATTTATGAAAACATGCTGAAACGCATGCTTGATGTATCATGCCCGGTAAGGGAATTCAAAGTCTTAGACAAACCGGACCCTTGGATGTCAAACTATTTAATAGAACGGATTGCTGATAAAAATAATTTATTGTTTGAAGCCAGGAGGTCAAACTGCATACTCCTATGGCATAGGGCTAGGTTGCTTAAAAATGTTGTTGGTTTAGAACTAGATCATGCTCGAAATAATTATTATAAGAATTTGTGTGAAAACAACATGAACGACTCAAAGAAATTTTGGTCAATACTTAAAGACATTTTACCTTCAAATAAGTCCAAATCTAAAAATATTAATCTTGTAGATAATGATGTACCAGTCACACTTGATGAGACTTCTAGTTTCATAAACTCTTTTTTCGCTGAAATTGGACCTAAATTAGCTGCAGAACATCATGACCAATTTGTCTTTGAAGGCGTAAGGTGCCCTGTTGATATGCCGGACATCACCTTTACAGATGATGAAATTATTCTATGTGTTAAGGATATTGATGTAACTAAGTCCTCTGCTATAGACTACCTGCCTACTAACATTTTTAGGGATGCAGTTATGCATAATCCATCCAGGTTTATAAAAATAATTAATTTGTGTATTGAAAATTCAGACATTCCTGACTCTTGGAAAATAGCCGTGGTCACCCCTTTACCCAAAGGAGGAGATCCCGCTAATGTTTCTAATTTAAGGCCCATTAGTGTTCTACCAGTTCCTTGGAAGATACTAGAGAGACTAATTCATAATAAAATGATGTTCCATATTAATACTCATAATATTTTAAATCCAAAACAGGGGGGTTATCAAAAAAACAAGTCTACGCTTGACTCTATCTCTGTGTTTGTTGATGACATCCTGGATAATAGAAATAGAGGCAATATTAGTCTTGCAGCATTTATAGACATTAAAAAAGCATTCGATTCGGTAAATTATGTAATATTATTAAACAAATTAGAACAATGTGGTGGTTCGTAGTTAACTCTAGGTTAAAGAACAACGATCACGGCAGTTTCCAGGTGCGAGAATATATCTGTCTTTATTCACAAGAATAACAACTCTAGTTCCTTTACTAGGGAACGATCAGTGTAGAATTAATACACACAGGTAGATCAGGTTTCTCTATAAATAGAGGAAACGGTCAGTATACAACTCTTAGCATACAACTCTGTCCGCACGGTTGGACATGTGAAGTCTCTCGTCAGTCGGGCCTGCACTGACTGCCGTTCCAGGTAAACACATGAGTCTTATATAACACCGGCTCTTAGATCACGTGGCCAGGTGGGTGGGTCGGCCGCCCACCTGAGAGCAGCACACGGTCACCTGAAGAAGACCTGCACCCTCTCTCGGGAACTGTGTGCACTAGCTCCAGGTGGAGAAGCCGAGTAAACAGACGTTACCCGGAAATACCGTGTATGAGATTAATATGTAATATCATGCCCCTACACTACCCCCCCTAGACAAAACTAGGTGGTAACGAACATATATACTGTTTTCCTAGTACATAGAAAACTTTTTAGAACAACGACTTTACAGTTATTGTCTATACAGTAACTAGGGGCGTAACATATTATCACGACATACTACACAAGCGAGATCATCAAACTCAATATAAATATGGCATTACACTGTAATAGCAACCATAATAGATGATTTAGGTATGTTTTATGACAAGTGAATATAATATCATACATACAATCGAACGGCTTGACACATTTCGATATGACTTCCTTATGAAGTTTCCTTACTCGGTTATTAAAAAAATGCGCCTGGGGTGTGTATATATTTAAGTTGAACAGAAAAGTTATTAAAAACCAGTCCTGATAAGGACTCACAACCACCAGCGTCTTACATTGATTTGTGATTTAATGAAAACATTCACACAATGGATAACAGTAACCACAGCCTTTGTTTTAAGCCAGGTAATCCGATTATATAACCGGAGTATTAATATCTCTCGCAACATACAACAGAGTCAACACACACGACAATACCCGGCGGTATATTTAGTATATACACATAGTCTTAACGACTTCATATAAACATTACGGGTAGCCACGTTTCCTAGCTTATCAGATCATACAATCTTCATATATAGCATATTATGAAACCCGATTCATAAGGTAAATATGAGAATACCTTATTGGAACACCTGAGGTGATATGTATCACATAATAATGATATATTTTATATATTAAAAACGTTTTAATGAGTAACCTGGCAGTGTACCCGGAAACCCTTACAATTAAATATAGCTTACTGGTGATCTAGTTGTGGTCAAGGTGCTCTCCGCTTCTAATAGACGAATGAGTGAGGTGCTCTCCTCTTCTTAATTCTGTTTCTTGGATAAATATCACCCGAAGGTAAGTTCATATGTATACAGCTCGATAAGTATCCCGTCCTCGCTCCAGTAAAGTTCATGACATATATAACTATAATCCGGCTGGAAACCACGAGTACTGTCCGTTTAACACGTAATCCTAGCTCCAGGAATGTTCATGAAATATATAAGTAGATCTGGAACCACGAGCATTGTCTGTTTGACACGTAATCCTTTGGACGGGAACAGTTTATAACTCAGCATAATAGTATCAGGAACACATCATGGTAACGTATCCCAAAAGTTAGTTTCAGGGACGTTAGTTTGGTAGCTTCCCGGTGGAGTCCTGATTCCCCATCGGTAGGCTATAGTTGAGAGTTGAGTAGTTAGGTAAGTCCAGAGCTTCCACGGAAGGTTCCCCCCGCGTTGATCCATATGCCTCTAAAAAGATGCCCCTCCCCTCAAAAGGGATACCCCGTCATAAACAATTTATGACGTCAGATTAAATGAAACAACAATTAATCTATCCGGAAACTATTATAGTTCCCTCCTCTATTCCTAAAAGAATTAGAAATAGACTCAGAACCTTCTATTAGTCTTTTTAACCTAAAGGTTCATCTCTTGCCCTCATTAAAGCAAGCGCGTGCTCAGTTGTGCCATCCCAGGTATCGATAGTCACGCCGAACACCCCGTAAAATTTTACGTTCATGTCCTGTAACCGTTTGGTTAACTTCTCGTTCTCTTGCTGAACGAACCCTGCGGCGGCCTCAGCAGTCTTTTGGCCTGAAGCAGGTTCCCTTGACTTTTTAGCCAAGTAGTCAGCATTGCCGACAGCGACCAATGCTTTCTCCTCCCGGTGGGCAATCTTTAGGCCATGCGTGAACAGGCCTAACATTTTGGTGTTATACTCCACCGCCAGCTCGCGTTGGGACTCCTGGAATTCCGTTACAATTCTCTGTCCCACTTCGCAGCTCGCTTTCTCTTCCCGAGAGAAGTAGTTGACTATCGGGACGTATTTTAACTTTACGCCACCGGTAGTTTCCGTGCGGGAGGTGCCCGCGACTGGCTGGATGACAACCGGCTCCTGGGCTGCAGGAATCACGGGTTTAACATCCGCTTGCGGCGCTTTTGCAACCGCTGCAGCCTTCGGGACAGTTATGCCCCGAGGCGTTACCACTGAGATTAGTGATTTTGGTTCAGCTTTCACGGTCAAGCCCTGCATGTCCCGAGTTGGGGTAGTGGGTGACCGGACGTCCCTGGGGGTTAGCTTTGCAGTTGTCCCCAGATGGTACGTCAAAGGCAGGGAAGCCTTTGTTCTGGTAGCCGGTTCTTTAGGCCGGGCACCTCCACAGTCAGGTTGACTGTTGGCACTGTCTGAACTGCTCAGACGTCTAGAACGGTAATCCATGTTAGTCGCCGCCGCCGCTTGACCACCGGAATCACGTTTCCGATCTTTCCGGTCTGTAAACAGCGGGTCTGGATACTCGCGATAATAGTTGCGACCTTCCGGGGCATGATAAATCCCATAGTAGGAATTATCGAGTTCCTCCAAATTGGATCCGGCATGTCTCCGTTTTGGTCCAGGTGAGACCGCAGGAGATCGAGAGCGGTCGCGGGCGGACCGGCTCTTCCCCCGGGAACTACCCCGGGTTTCCGGCTGACGGAAACTACCGCCACCTCTGCGGGAAGTACGGGTAGTGCATAACACCGTATATTCCTCGTCATTCATGGCGAACTTATGTCGTCCGTCCACTCTGGCAATCCTGGCTTTGAACTTCCCATCTGCGACCTCGCAGTAGAAGGGAGTTGCCGGCCGGATCTTAGCCTTCTGTTCCTCCGTGAGTGACTTGTACTGGTCACATACGGCATCATGTAGCGCATTCACACGATTGCGAGCTACACTGATTCCCATATTATGGCAATCCTTCATGTGGCGCATGAGCTCACCTCTCCGGGGTTCTAAACACCCGTTACACAGCTGGGACTCCCTACCTACTGTGATATCACAGTGGTACACCACACAGTGGTGCATGTGATTTTCACAGAGATGTCGCAGAAACCGTTGCTTTGTTACAAACACGGTTCTGTCTGTGCCAATCGTGTTTACACACGTAGCGAATGGGCACCAGTTTCTTTCCCGTTGGCTATACCAGCGGTTAATCGCAAAAAGAAGTTTTTCTTTCTGCTCCTTACTATAGTAAGTATCCGGCAGGATCCTGAGTTGATCTAGCCACTGCTGATAAAAAGCAGACGGAGGACGGTCCCGGGGGGTATTCCGGATCCAATCCTCATCGTCACTCTGACCTTTACAGTTGATCGCGAGTGGACATCCGAAATTGGTAGGACCAATCGGACACTGTTCCCATGAATTGGGAATAAACACGCGGAACTTATTGTTCGCGTTCTGCCAGATCCGCCTCATCACGTCATTAGGCGGGATGGGGTCCTCTGGGGCATTTCCTGGTTCCTCAGCGTTAGCCGGAACCTCTCCCTCTTCCGCATCCGAATGAGCCGGACTACTGAGAGGGCTGAGACGTGCTGGATTAAATACCAGCGCAGCCGCCACGGCGGCCGCTGCTCCCGCGGCGGCGGTCATATCTGCCACAAGGGCCGGGGTGGTGGTGGTGTTGGTGTTGGAGGGCGCCGGAGTATTGGCTTCGTTTATGTCCATAGCCTCATCCGTTTCCTCCTCAGCCCGGGGAATAACGGGCTGTCCTCCGGAAGGTTGTTCCGGTAATCCCTCTGCTAATACAGAGTCCGGCAAGTTAGCTAATCTTGCCTTCTCGTTCCGGCGAGCCTGACGTCCTCTCTCCTGGACAAACTCGTCCGACTGGTTACTGTCGGCCGAGCTTGACCGGTTTGAGGCCCCTCTCTCACCTTTACTGCCGCGCCCCCTAGGTGTGGCTTTCAGCGCTTTTATTCGCGCCTTCTCCTCCGCACTGGAAGATCTGGTTCGTACTGTACGAACCGCCTCGTCAACCAAACAAGATATGGCAATATCTCGTTTGACGTTGTGAGAATCCATGTAGTCTTCAATAGTGGCTACATCCAGGACATACGAAACTACCCCCTGCGTATTAGCGGCAGCAATCTCGTACTCCTTCCGGGTTTTCGGTTCTCGGAGTTTCCCGATTCGCGCCCGGTATCTGTTGACCCCAGTCAACAACATCCCGGCAACTCCACAATTCGGGTCCAGAGACAGAATTGGGAGTGCGGGCATTAACCGCTTTATGTCTGCGATATGCAAATCGAAGACAGCTCGTCGTAAGCAGTAGCATACGCGTAGTCCTTTCTGAAGTGCCTCCCAGTACACAAACCAGTCCGGGGGCATCTCCTCCTGCTCTTCCACTAACAGGAAGAGCAATATCGCCTGGCTCGTGAGCGGGTCTATCCGGCGGGGAGCTCCCTCCGCCGTGAGTCTTAGCACGTCCTCATGCAGTTCTACTTCACGTCCATCGTAATTGGACATGAAGCCTCCTAGTGTTGGTACTGCCGGGCGGGGTTTTTCAACGTCCGCCGGCGGTTCTCCATGGTACAATAGACCCGGATCCTGATACTCAGCTTCACCGGTATCAGCGCGACCGTCAGCAGGGCTGATGGCCTCAATGTCTAGACCTTCCAAGTAATTGGCGGCGACATTAGCAGGGCGAAGCGGTGACTGAGAGTCAGCGTAGACGTCCATTATCTCCCCTTGTCCCAGGAAATCCAGAGATTCCTGGTCCACGAGGTCAGGTTGATTAACAACCACATTTCCTCCGCTAGCGGAGTCGCCCTCTTGAAGAGGGTCCACCTGTTGGTGGTCTGTCTCGGAGGACATGTTTTTGTGTCACACTCAAGAAAAGTGTTTGTTGATGGATTTATAGGGGATCCACCTTCCCACAGCGACAATGGTCGTGTCCGAGCTCTCACGTCTGCTCTGGACCGCCTCTCAACCCCAACTGGCAATTCCCGCCGCTCCGCGGGCCTTATATAAGGCGCGCCACCGCGCATGCGCAACCCCGCGCGTCCCGTGACCCAGTTCCTTGGAACCAGGTCACCGCGCGTTCAATTGTAAACAGGTACCCTTATTCCACGTGTTAATCCTTACGCTCTGTCAACTCGTCGAGAGTATCAATGAAATATATATGAATGGCATAATAAAGCACATTCACCGGATTATCCGTCCATCACCCATGGGATCCTTGACAGGGGGACTATCACGATCGTTCCGACCGTACTTACTTTCACACATAACTGATTACAACATTTAAATATTTAACAAGATTACAGGACACCACACTCGTTGTGTACCGGCTTAGGTTATACCGTCCCTGGCTAGTAACCGGGGACTGCGTCTTATGTTTTTAGGCATAACATTAGACCTGGTTCTAGGACACGCTTTTTCCAGAGTGGATTTAGCCTTAACCACACTCTTCCGGGTCCTTTTCCCTTCAGCCAGCGAGACTTTATTAGCCGCCTTCTTCCCGGATCTTTTTGGGATGACGGGCTTCTGCACCATTAGTTTCCGGGAAACCTCCTTCCGCGGCCTCCCGCGTTTCCGGGGAGGTTCCTTCACTAATTTCCGCTGTTCACTTTCCTCTATCAAAGTATCAACTTCCAACTCATACGAGTCCAGGGACAAATCTCTCCCCTTCCACTCTCTTAGTCGAGCTACATTAGATTTATACATCTTTCCTTGTAATGAACGTATCACTACAGTACTGTCACTTACTATGCGGGTAACCACAAAGGGCCCGTCCCAATTACTAGCAAGTTTCAGAGTCGATAACGGCTCATGTAATCTTACTACCTGATCACCAACTTTGAATCGTCGTGGCTTAAGGCCTAGATCATAGCCGGTCTTCTGCCAGGTAGCATTCTTCTGCAGTTCAGTTCTCACCAATTCATAAGCATATTTGAATTGATCTCTTAATGACTCCACAAACATCACATGGCAGGGGGTTTCCGGGTTCATTCCAACCACCCCGAATACCAGATCCGCGGGCATTATCAAATCTTCCCCGAAAACTAATAGATTCGGGGAACAGGAAGTACTAGAATGGACAGTGCTATTATATGCATGGCATACATAATCACACTGCTCATCCCAGTCATCCATTCTATCATTCACCAGGGATTTCAACACCTGAATCAATGTACGATTGAATCTCTCAACCATTCCATCACTTTGTGGCCGATAGGGATTTGTTCTCGTCTTACAAATCGCCAGTCGGTGACACATTTCCTGCCAAAGATCAGATTCAAATTCCCGACCTTGGTCACTATGCATCATTAGGGGAACCCCAAGATGCAATACCCAACCTTTAACAAAAGCTTTTGCACAGGTTGCTGCTTTGTGATCCGCTAATGGAAACACTCTCGTATACTTAGTATAATAGTCAGTGACGACCATCATACAAGTATTACCCTCAGGGGTAGTTTTAAACCCACTGATAATATCTATGGCGACTCGCGCAAATCTTACACCAAACAACTCCTGGGACAAAGGCATTTTACCCATCCCAGGCCCAGGTTTGTTTTTACAACAATCCGGGCAAGTAGCAATCCATCTTAATAGATCACTACTCATCCCTGGCCAGTAATATCTCCTTTTCAGACGTTCCAGGGAACGCTTTTTTCCGAAATGTCCACTGGTCAGGTGTCCATGGCAATACTACATAACATCCCTCCTCATACCGGAAGGTATTACCACTTGCCGGACTCTCCTACCGGATGAATTAATCTTCCACCGGTAGATGATTCCGCTCTGGACCTCTAGCTCTGCCCATTGAGCTATTAGTCGTCTCATTTCCCGATTCTCCAGGGAAATCTCAGGCCGCGGGGGCCGTATCTTCCTAGGTAACAATACCAACAACCGGCTAAGGTTAGGATCCTTTTCCTGGAATTTCCGGATGGTTCCCATGGACCACTCCAGAACCCCAGTTCCCTTGATCTCAAAGGGAATCCTTGCTCCGGCTATGACAGCTTCATGCTGACCCCAGTCATCACAGTTGGTGTTTTCGCACTTCCTGATAGGACGTCGGGAAAGTGCATCAGCATTTACATGCTTTACCCCAGCTCTATGCTGGATCTGACTTTGCTCCAAACCGAACTCGGAAAGGTGTGCTAGCCAATGTCTAATCATTCCTTCCGCATCTTTGAAATTCAATAACCATCTCAAAGAGGAATGATCTGTTCTTAGCGTAAAATCGGACCCCCAAAGGAAATGTTTGAACTTTTTAGTATAAACTATCACAGCCAACAATTCCCTTTTAGTGGTACAGTAATTACGCTGGGTCTTACTCATAGTATTACTAGCAAAGGCAATGGGAACCTCCACTCCGCCTTGGACTTGACTGAGGGCGGCCCCAATACTCTCATTGCTAGCATCTGTATCCAATACAAAATGACCATCCGGGGTGGGATACTTTAACACCGGGGTCTCTACAAACAACTTTTTTATTGCTAAGAAAGCTGTGTCCTGTTCCCTCCCCCATGGGAACTCCTCCTTCCTATTTCCGGGTGTCCAGTGTGACAAACACTGGATCGGATAGGCTACCCGGGAATACCCCGGCAGGAAATCCCTATAGTATGAGCAGAATCCTAGAAAGGATCGCACATCTTTAGGACCCCTGGGGACTTCCCATTCAGTCACACTCCTGATCTTTTCCGGATCCGCCTTAACCCCCTCGGTGGAAATAATCCGCCCTAGGTAGTTAATATCCTTCTTAAACAGATTGCATTTCTTTGGTTTCAATTTGAGACCGTTAGACATGATTCGGTTTAAGACTTCTTCCAAATTACTTAAACAATCCGCAAAGGCCTTTCCAAACACGATTACGTCATCCAAGTAAACTAGACATTTCCGCCATAATAAATCACTTAACAGCGTCTCCATCATGGCTTCAAAGGTGGCCGGCGCGTTACATAACCCGAACGGCATTACCTTATATTCAAACAACCCAATATGGCTGGAAAACGCGGTTTTCTCCATATCTTCAGGCTTCATGCCTACTTGCCAATACCCGGACTGTAAATCCAGGGTACAAAACCATTCATTCCCTCCCAGGGAATCAATCGTCTCATCTATCCTAGGAAGAGGATAGGAGTTCTTTTTAGTCAACCCATTCAGTTTTCGGTAATCAATACAGAACCGTATGCTACCATCCTTCTTGGTTACCATACACACAGGGGAGGACCAAGGGCTCATGCTGGGAACAATAACATTATCCTTCAGCATTTTCGCTATCTCCTCCTCAGCTACAATCTTCTTCTTGAGGGGTAATCCCCTATAAGGAATCTTAAAAGCGGGGTTATCCCCGGTTTTAATTTCATGCAATACCTTATTGGTTCTCCCCAGGGGTTCCCCTGGGGCCGCAAAAGCTTGCCTGCATCTCTTCAGCATAGCCTTTAGGGCTTCCTGATCATTCTCATCCGTTATGGACGATCCTGTTAACAACTTAGTTAACTCTTCATGCAATTCCTCTTCCCCTCCTTCTTCTAACCTCAGGTCTTGGTGGCTACCGGTGACTGCCTCCGCAAGTATCACTTTCCCAACTTCAGTGCCTTTCTCAAGATATACTGTGGAGTTTCCGGGGTTGGAAATGGGTGTCACTGTCCATCTGGAATTCCCTACTAGGGTATCCGCAGATTCCAATCCCTTCCGGGATAATACAGCCATATCCGGCTCGATTACCGCTAATCCTCTCTGGATAAGCCTCCCTGAACTGACTAACACGTCACAGGTCATTCCCGGGGGAATCTTCACAGTCTGTGCCACACTAGCGACACTACTTATCACTCTCAACTTACAGAGTATGGTCATATCATACGGGTATTCAATTTTCAACTTCCCACTTTTCGGATTCAAAGTCGCACCGAAAAGCGCCGCAAAATCCAAACCAAGAATACCATCATCTTCAATCTCAGCTATGGTCGGGGCCCAAACAAATTCTTTCCCAGCCACAGAGATTATCAGAAAAGTCCGTCCAAATGTCCTCATTCTGGTACCATCGGCCGTACATGCGTTTACCCTCATTGTAAGGTTCTCACACATATTCGGCAATAAGCTGATGAATCTCTTAGAGACCATGGAGTGGCTAGCTCCAGTATCCATAAGAAACTCCCCAGTCTTTCCTTGTACAGAACAGGAAACGTACCACCTCTTCCCATCAGTTACTGAGGGATTCCTAGTAAACCGGTGAAGGTCACTATCAGTGCCCAGGTCGAACCCACATCCTTTCAGGTGTTCCAGACAAGGATGACCCGGGGGAAGCCTGGTTCCTCCAACCTTAACCAACTCTTTGGTTATTGACTCCTCTAAACTGGCACTAGGTTTCCCATACGCGCACCCCTGGGCGCCTGTTGTACCAGTCTCCCCAGCCTCATGGTTTCCGGGATGTACGGTCCCATCTCCCTTCTTGCTGGACGCATTCACTGCTAATGAATCTTCACCGCCAACGTCGGTGATAATCTGACATATTTCCTCAGGGGTTACCGTCCTGCCATCCCCGGTAACCCCCTCTAATTTCCCGAAACCTCACTTCTTAAAACAGGTTTCTCAGCTTTGCATTCAGATGCAAAGTGCCCTTTGACTTGACATCTGTAACACTGGACGGTGTTACGATCGACCCTAGGGCGGCGCCTGGTTTGATTATCAAACACCTCGTTCATGCGTTTAATCATGGACTCCATTAAGGTATTTAATGAGTTTCCTGACGCATTTGTTTTATCCGGAGTGGTCGTCTTCGGGGTCTGGGTTTTCTGACTGGGTTCAGTCTGAGGCTCCCGAATGTCGGGTTTCCGGGGGGTTTCCGAATAACCTTTGTTACTAGGAAGTTTCCCGGAAGCTGGGGTTGAGTTAGATTTCTGTCGACCCTTGAATTTAAGGGCGTCTACTCTCTCCTCCCCTTCAGATTCTTCCGCGGAAGAATCGTCTCCATCTAAGGAATGTTCAATTCCAGAGACGCGCTGCCCCCTATTAGCGGGTATCATACCAGCCAACAGTATCTTCTTCTTGTCATGTTGATCAATCGCCATGAACAAATCTGCTAGGGAAGACCCAGCTTCCCAAGCTCTACCACAAACTTTAGCATGTTCGGGATCACTTAATCCACTAATAAATCTTACAAATAGGGATTCTATGTAATATTCAGCATCCCTACTCCATTCTGGCCTAGCCTGCCGCAATAATCGCTGCAATTCCAGCCCAAAAATTTTAGCAGATTCCTTTGGTTTCTGCGTTCTTCTCTGAAACAGAGTCCAGTGATCTACTGTCACCATTTTCCCAAAGGTATAACAAGCTAATACTTCCAGCTGGTCGTATGTAGCTTCCGGCCCGTAAGTGTCCCTCCATTCTTCACTATCTTACCCGGCCCGTCACTCAACCATATCACAAAAGCTCCCAAGGATTCCTCCTTGTTCCAGCAATTGTACTTACAATCATCTAGAAGTGATTGATATTCTTCCTTCCAGGGTCGTAAACCCCTGTAAGGCTTAGTCACACGTGCAGTTCTTTTAGCGGCATAATTAGAATGCACTAATTGACCCGACATGCGTCTACTACAAGCCAGTAGGTCTGTACCGTCTTGACCTCGGCTAGAGCAATCTAGTCCCAAATTACCTATGGCGGGGTCTCGATTATGTAATCGGTGCTCCGCCGGGGTCATTGTGACCCGCCGGTTCAAAGGAACCTTTCTCTTGGGTACATCGTCAGATGATTTATCTGATTCAGATTCTGAACCCTCATCAAAGCGTGGGCCTTGATAGCCTGACAGTCCCTCAGTGTTTTTATGCACCGGGTTTGACCTTCCCTTTGTTCCCGGTTGGGTCCCCTTATTCATCCTATCCCTCGGCCTAATCTCAGGATCTTTATTGATTCCCGAGTGTGTTTCCGTGGCCGGAGGTGGGTACGAATAAGTTGCATCTGGGCAATACCTATAATTACCCTTGCTATCATAACCTCCCGGATTCCCATATAGAGCCGGGTCATCTCCCGCAAAGGGGTTCAATGAGCCATAACTATGGTTCACCACTTCATCTCGAAATTTATTTTTATAATGTCGAGACACTTCCTCCTCTGGAGACATTTCCCTGTTAACCGGACCATTACTGGCATGATTAACTGGTTCCCATCCAAGAGAGCGCCCGGTAACATTCACTCTCCTTGAATCTTTCTCTCTGTTTTTATACACAGAGTCTTCCACATTCCTCAATCCATTATCATTAATAAATGGATCGAATTGAGGTAATGCTTCCCCCTTACTAGTAGTAGGAGTACTATCCGGAACAGTTTCCGGCCTGACAGCTGGAACCTGTTCCTTCCCCTGTTTTTCCAATGCCTTTGATAATTCACCCCGTAGGAGCGTTTTTCTGGCTTCCAGGGAACAGACAGCTTCTACCTCAGCTTTCCGTTTCCTTTCTAACTCTTCCGTTTCCTCCAGGATTTGCATCCTGGTGGATTCGTTATCTTTGACCAGCTGGTCTCTGCCCTTCTCAAGCTCTTCTGTCCCCTTCTTCAGGGCATACCATTCTCTAGAGTATTTTTTCAACTCCCTCTCATACCTCTCCTTAAGAGATTCTGAATGGTCATTCTCCTTCTGGTTCTCAGCAATCTTTGCCTGAATCTTTTGGTATTCATGCGATTCCTGAGCAACCTTCTTTTTCATATACCGGTTGTCCTCTATCAACCGTTCTCTCTCTTCTATCAGAGTTCCTTTTACCCTCTGATTCTCAGAGAGGATCTCGTCCCTTTCTTTTACCAGGTAAGTCAATTCCTCAGTCAATGCAGCATACTGATCTTCCATTGACTGCTTGTCCAATCGGACATTTTCCCAGTAGAGGTCATCCTCTTCCCGAGCCAAACGCTCGTCATATTCCCTCTGGAATCTCTCATCCCCTACATAGGGTTCCACCCAGGAAAGATCCTGCAATTTCCTCTTCTTCTGCTCTGGCTTCAAGCCCTCCCCAGGGTCCATCCCTGGCACCTCCAGGCGAGTTGATTCCAACTCCCCTTCACTCAGCTCTGGGCCAGAGCCGCCCAGGCTACCACCGGTAGCCATTGTCCGTCCACTAAAGGACTGCCTGTCCACTCAAGGACTTCCTGTTCAGTATAACCCGAACATATTCTCGAACAACTAGCTTGTTCTGCTACCTTCACTGCTACTGGTCACGGCACCAGTGTGGTGGTTCGTAGTTAACTCTAGGTTAAAGAACAACGATCACGGCAGTTTCCAGGTGCGAGAATATATCTGTCTTTATTCACAAGAATAACAACTCTAGTTCCTTCACTAGGGAACGATCAGTGTAGAATTAATACACACAGGTAGATCAGGTTTCTCTATAAATAGAGGAAACGGTCAGTATACAACTCTTAGCATACAACTCTGTCCGCACGGTTGGACATGTGAAGTCTCTCGTCAGTCGGGCCTGCACTGACTGCCGTTCCAGGTAAACACATGAGTCTTATATAACACCGGCTCTTAGATCACGTGGCCAGGTGGGTGGGTCGGCCGCCCACCTGAGAGCGGCACACGGTCACCTGAAGAGGACCTGCGCCCTCTCCCGGGAACTGTGTGCACTAGCTCCAGGTGGAGAAGCCGAGTAAACAGACGTTACCCGGAAATACCGTGTATGAGATTAATATGTAATATCATGCCCCTACAACAATATGGAATTCGAAATAGAAATTTAACTTTAGTAGAAAATTATCTCTCTCGCAGACAACAGTGTTGTATAGCAAATAGTATCAGATCCACTAGGCTACCCTTATCCTGCGGAGTCCCCCAGGGATCCATTTTAGGCCCTTTATTTTTCTTGTTATATATTAATGATTGTATATCAACTCAAGATGACCACCAAACAATGTTATATGCGGATGACTCAGTACTATATGTCTCCGGGAAAAATTTTGACTTATTATCAGACAGATTAACAAAAGCTTTAGACAAATTTGGATCATGGACTAGGAAAAACAAGTTAACTATAAATGAGAATAAAACCAAAATAATGACTTTCGCTTCAGACATAAAATTAAAAAATCTTCCAAAACCCAAAATCAAACTTAACGACAAAATTTTAAAAACAGTTAGTTCATACAAATATTTGGGGGTCATCTTGGATGAAGAGTTAAAATTTACTAAATATGTCAAAAGTGTAATTAATAGTGTTCGCTTTAAATCAACTCTAATGTATAGAGTGACCAAAATGATGCCCTCCAAGGCCTTACTAAGAGTTTACAAAACCCACGTTTTACCTGTGATTGACTACTGTGATATTTTATACATGAATTCTAATGTAATGGCATGTGAAGAACTTCAAAGACTTCAGAATAAGTGTTTAAAAACATGTTTATTTAAACACATACTAACTCCTACGGAGGTCATACACCGGGAAACCAAGTTACCCACCCTTCATGAAAGAAGGAAATATCATTGTAAATTATATGCCTTTAAAAGAGCTCAAATGGATAGTTATTTAAAGGAACAAATTCATGTAACAAGATTTTCTTCAGCACCTGTACTAAAATACAATATTATACACTGCAAAGCTTATGAAAATAGCCCAAGAGTAGCGTTAGCACAAAGCTGGAATGCCCTGAAAACGGAATTAAGAAATGTTAATGATTTTGATGTGTTCAAATCCAAAATGTCTGAAGAATTAATCAAGACCGTGCCAATTATCCTCAATTAATTATATTTTGATTCAATGTTTCTTAAATATTTAGGGTTTAAATGGGTCTGTACATGCGCTGTTAATATTAAGATACGATGCCGCGGCTAGTTTTCCATAGAAATACAAGTAATAATTGTTTTCCATTGATATGCTATATTATTTATGGGCAATCTCTAATAACTGCTTGCAGATGGATTGTCCATGAACTTTATCTGGTCGACGAGTAAAATATATTTTTTGGAATCAATAACTGATGTAATAATCTTAGACCAAATAAAAGTTCGAATTTTGTTCAAAAAAATACCCATAAGCACCTTCTTCAAAAACCTCATTCAAAGATGATGTTTGCTAATCTCCAAAATTGTATATCATCCTCTTCGTTATGCATCTCCTGAGTCTGCTATTAGCAGTTCAATTAGCTCTCTTGGCATGAGCTCCCCTTCTGTCTACTTCGGCCTTCCTGCTACAATCTCCCATTCACGTTTTTCTGGTGTGGGGATGGTTTGCTAGGGCTGATCAGCCTAATACCAGATGCAAGCTTGATAATTTGCTCTCTTGGTATACATTCAAAAGGAAGCCCTGCTGGGGGATACAAGTCTCATGTCAATGCCACCATTTATAACATAATAATAGTGTTTCTACTGTGTTTTGGCAGTGAACCTTTCATGGAATTTCTTCTGCCAAAGCAGATTTATATCTGGTTGTAGTTCCCGAGAGACAAGCGAAGTGCTCAAGCTTCTCCAACATGGAGTTTTCAAGCACTGGTGATCTGGTATGGTCCATTGCTATCTCAAGGCACACACACCCCTGATGACAACCATTGGCCACTCTCACAATACAAGGCATGGTTGGGGAGGGGGGAGCTCCCCTGGCCAGAGACACAAGCTTTAATAACTTCATATTTCTCTTGAATACAACACAGCACCAACTTGGTGCATTCACAGACTTTTGGAAGGGATATATATATTTATCATATCATAACAGAAATTAATTTCACTAATTTCACACTTAGGAGAAGTTCCCCAACAATGTTGTAATAGAGAACTGTGCCTAGAGCGTGGCATTTATTCCAACAATGCCAGCTATCATTGCAAAACTTTGTCTATGTGGTGATTGATGATCATTCTAAAGGAAGTGCAATAGCTTTCATTTGTTGGTGCTCCGTGGCTGGTTGCTTATGCCCATGGAGCCCCAAAAGGGTAGCCTTTTCACTACAGATGTTGTAATCAAACACTTTTCTCGGCTTTGATTTCTTCTTCTGTTCTGGTACCTTAGACGATTAAACTAGATAACAACATGTTTTACCATTCTTTGTGTGCATTGGGTACTGCACCTAGTTGTCTTTGTAGGCAGTCATTCTGATACAAATTGTGTATGAACTTCTCTACCTATAGCTAGCCTACCAGCATTGACCAGATCGTTCTGAACATCTTTTGATACAGGCATGCTAGATGAGATGTGATAAAAGACTTATTTGTTATCAACATCAAGTGGGTTGATGAAGTTAATACCATATTCTACTAAATCCCCTTGGCACTGCAATATCATGTCACACACAGGCAGTGTTATACTGAGTTTCTGCTGAACCCTAGTATGCCTCCTTGATTTTTTTGCCTAAAATTTATGTTGGTGGTTTGTTCAACTGCTATTGACACAGCAATTCTAAATGCTGGTACCACTGACCCGCTTATGTTAAATCCATTACTTCTACGAAGATCTTTTGCTCCTAAAGAGTCTGCTCAAGACAGTTGCCTATTGCCTATTACTTAATGTACATCAGAAAATGTCAGAGGATCTTTGATTTCTTTAACAAAGAGCGCTCTGAATATTCACATTCCGATACTGGTCCCAATCTATCTAGACACACAAGCAAGCCCTGCTTTTTTCACCAATGAATATTCCGAGCGCTCCTTGTTAAAGAAATCAAAAGATCCTCAGACATTTCTGATGTATACATTCAGAATACCATTGGTGAAAAAAAGTGTTTAGGTAGAGAGGGAAAGTGCTTCCGATCTATCTAGACACATAAGCAAAACCAACAGATATGAATATTCAGAGCGCTCATTGTAAAAGAAATCAAAAGATCCTCTGAAATGTCTGATCCGTACATTCAGACTCCGATACATAATATACTACTCATGGTGAGGGTTTTAGAGAAAGTGTGAGTGAATGACATTTTCCTCCCCCCTTATACACACCTCTGGAGAAAAGCTGCTTAAGAGAGAGTGAGCTAATCCTGTTTTCACCTGGATCCTTCAGAGCGTATTCAAAAACTTCATACAGCAAACAGCAGGTGATAATCAGACATGTCAATTAGGTCACTTCCAGTCATCGCTAATCCCCTAAGTAGGTCACGTGACGTCACTTCCTGTCAAGTTAAGTAGGTCACGTGGCCATTTGAATCAACTTAGTTTGGGACGAGGACTACTTTTGACTTGCTGCCCTGTTACCTGGATGTTGTTACCTGGAAGTTTGTCAGGTGTTCTTAATTCTGATGAAGAAAACAATATTAATGCTCAGGTTCTAAGATAACTTTCAAAAAGTTTATGACAAGAAGTGAACTCACCATTATGGCTTGGTCGCATATGCTTCAGATACATTAGTCACAGCATTGCAACCTGCAATAGAGATCGATTACAGTCTTCTTTCAGTAGGTTGACATTTACTATTTATTGGTTGAACTAGACCTTTCAGCTCACTTTTATCTAGTTGTGTAAAATATGTTAAAGCCTAGGAACAATCAATATTTCCAGGGAAAGGGACTTACCCGAGGGACAAGTGCAGGCTTTTTGTGCAAAGTCTTTGTAAGACAACTAGAGCCTTTAGTACCACATGTGAAGTTGTTAAAGAGAGGAGGTACATTAGGAAGCCGGCATCTTAAGTGCCTGCGTGCTTAGAGCTGGAATTACAACTTGTTATTGTCTCATCTAGCCCTGCAGTCAGTGCACTGACCCCAAATCTCCAATCTACAGTCTCCTACCTTTACAGTAACAGTGCTGCAAAATCATCACTATCCACATACCGTATTTGATGTAAAAATTATCCTCCCCCTAATAAGCACAGGCCCCTTTTATGTGGTAGTTTTTTACTAGAATACAGGCTCAAATTTCAGCTTTTAGAAACGGTTAAACTTTTTAGTACTAGAATGCTATAAAGTTAATCCAGGGCGCTTATCACATTGAATACAATGTATGGCTTCTTCTCTTAGATTAATTTCAAAACCTCAGTGTGATGTGACAAACTTTACAGACTTGGCAGATGTTGTGGATGCGTTGCCTGAGGCTTGCTGGAGGAGGAGTAATGTGTAACCAGGTGTCAATGGCAATGGCTTAAGCTTGAGGCAGGAGCAGTAAAGTATACCCAGGTGTGGGTCCCAGTGTTTGTGTATGTAGGTATGTCTCCATATCCCTCTCACTGATACCAGCCTCTTGGCATGCATCTGGGGCTGCAGCAGGTAAACTCTGTACTCAGGTGTTGATACTACTAGCAGACACTTGGAAAGTAAAGATTGTCAATAACTTTTTTATCGTTAGAATTTAGAGATGAGCTTCTTACCAACACACATTTATATGTAACCCGATCTTTGAGGTAATTTGCGGATGCTGTGTGGAAAGCATATGTGTGAGGGTAGATTCACCATGAGGCCGACACAAACCCTGAGACTGACAGGATTATTTATCTACTCTACAGCTTCAAGTGTTTGTTTTCTAGAAAGAATGACCTTCAATCTTTACCATAATTCACAAATAAATTTCTTTAGATGCTTGAATAACCACAAAATAAAGTTCGGTTCAAGGTATGTGTCAGACTCCATGTGAATCTACCCTAATGTTTTGATACTTCCACAGGATCATGATCACTAAGTGTAGCTGCAGGCTACAAATATAATGCTAGTGAATCCTAAAAATGTAAGACATTGATACTAATCACGAGAAGGGGAGAGAGATGAGTGTATTCCAAATTTGGCTAAACCTGTAGGACTTTTGCCTCAAGGCCCCTTAAGGCTGCACTTTGCTGAAGCTAATATCCCAATATTTTATATCCCATCATAGGTACAATGTCTCTTGCTAAATGGTCACTTGATGCAGACTATAAGAGCTATCTTATACGATTTGTAGTGTAAAGGGATGGAATATTCAGGTGTGGTTATGGCCATGCCCACAGACATTCTGACTGTAAGTGTGGTAATGGTGGGCAGTAATTGCAGGAAGCACTACTGGAGGGAGGGCAATGTCCTGTTGTGTTTCAACATCAGTGCACTTAGACCAGCCTCAGACACGTAGTCACTAATGTACAACTGACTGCACAAAAACCCTCCCGGCCCAGACACGTAGTCATGAATGTGAAAGTCACACACCAGGGACACAAAACAACTCAGTGTGTCTAATACAGCTGTACTCCTATCTTACACTGGGTGGCCACACATGCTGTATTTAATGTCATTTTCTACTCAAATTTAAAAAAAGTTTAGATCATGTCTGCTACATTTAGTCCCGGGAGGTGGTTTATTTCTGCCTCATGCATCACCCATTTTTGAACAGCAGCCAGTGTTTCCTCTATAAACTTTATTCTGAAAGCATAAAGCTCATAGAATAAGCATAGGGCTGTGTCTCACCAAGTGGGGACAAGTTGAAACTTTATTACTTGGACACGTCTATCACTGGCACACCTCTATGACCGGGGTAAATCATTGAGATCAAATACACATAGAAATGCAATTAACTCATGACTCTCTAAGACATGGTTAGTAAATCTATTTCATTTCTATGTACCACTGCTTCAGTTTCAGTTCTGCCAGATATCAAGTTGTGCTGATCATAGAGATCTCATTGAGTTTTAACCTAAATTCATTTAGTTACACATAGCCAAGGGCTTGTTTAAGCTAAGTCCCTGGCTCAGTAACTAATATTTAGATTATTTTCAGAATACAATTCAATAATAGATCAGTAAGGTTGACATAGCCTAATATGTTCAAATTTGTGCACATTTTGAATCATTATTCATAAAAACAGATTTGTACGGTCAGCCAGAAAAGAATTAGATGTGATTAGTATCATCTAGTCAGAATCATCCACACACTTCTGTCGCTCCATTTTGTATGCAATTAGTCACAATGCACCTGCAAAGATGGTTGTACCTATTCTGTCCCAAAAGAATTATATTTTAAGACCATTAATGTTTCTTGATGATTAATTATATTAATATAATCTCTTTTGTAGTATATTGCATGCATTCTATTCCCAGAAAAGTGATTATTATGTGTCTCACCATACATCGCTCCTGTTGTTACCTCCTAGTGTCCTACATAACCATTCAGTATATGGGGCAATACATGAACTATTCAGTAGAACATTGACTAACAATACCCCTCAACTGCCCATCCTGTGCTTGTTCTCCCCCTACACTTTACCTCACAATAAATGCATCTGTTGAAATATCCAGTACCACATAGAGTTGGTAGCACCCTGGGTGGTGATACTTTGTAGACTTTCCAGTGCAACTACCAGGCTCTGCTCCCTGGACACTAATACATAAAAGGGGGTGTTAACTATGTCCAGGTCCCCAGCCTCATATACCATTCTGGACTAAATATCTCTTCTCGACTGTTCACTCAATGCAAAACCACCAGGGCTGCCTAATGAGGGTTACTGAGGTACAGGCTGCAGACTTCAGGTGTGGGATATGACTTGTGTCAACTACCCACACACTTATAGTAGCAGTGTTCCCGCTCATCATTATGCCATTTAGTTGTTATATCATCTTGTGGTCCATAAATTATCTCTTAATAAGTATTTCACATTATGATTTCTCAATCATTTCTGAACCGTATAAGAAGTCAGCCATGATTGGAGGGTGCTAGACATTTTTTTACTTTTGTTCATACTTCTAGCGACCTGTCCTATTTTCAAATTGGCAAACCTACTTCAACACAAAAATAAGATTTTTTCCCCTGTAGAATAACACTCACACTTCTGACAGTGGAGGGTAGATTAGAGGTTAACTATGGATCCGCTGACCATGATTTTGGTCTTTAGCAGAGTACAGCACAGTCAAGATGAAAGGCCAGCAGGTTGTCAGTGTGCTCCACATGCACTTATATAGAGCACCATATGGAGGGCAAAAGTGACATGATCACTGACCAGGGAAACCTGACCAATTGTAGCAGAGACCACACTAAAGGACTTCCACACAGACACAGTATGATGAGTTGCCAGCCTAGTGCCTTATTACTCTACACACTGACACCCTAGGGGCATACCTAAATATCATCAGTGTGCTGAGCAGAGTGCTGACCGTGTCTCTTGGTTTTGTGAATGGGATTGATGGCATTGTCTGGGTAGCCATCAATAATTAGGGGCCCTTTTGATAGTTCTAATATTTTGGCAAAGAAACACTTTATTATTTTTGTCAGGAAAATATCTTTAAAACTCAAGTTTTGTTAAGCCTACAGGAGTTTATTGACGTGTAACTAGCTGTTTATACATCCTGTTCACTTATTGGGATAAGGAGGCAGGTCATGTCTGCCTCATGCATTTATCTTTTGACTGCACACCCAAATATAATGTGGTTGCAATAAGCTATTGCAATCAGTATAAAATATCAACTTTTTGCTTCCTTCTTCAGTATTTTTACCTGATGGGTTGTTGCATATTGAATCAGCATAGGGCCAAATACTTACTACATTAATACAAACTCTATGACTGGCACTTTGAGCATTTTAACATACCTTAAAGGAACACCTAAGGCAGCTTTTACTTCAGTAATGCAGTGTAGATGTCCTTGAAGTTTATTACAGCATTTAAGTGGCTTTAAGTTGCATTTACTGCAATTCAATTCCTCAGATCAAAATATTCATGCAGTGTTGCAGCCCTTTATGACCCTAAAAACTGGGAAAGGCTTATTCAAAGCAGATTTACATAGAAATGCAATGAACTCTTGGCTCATTACCTTCTAGGACATGTTAGTCAAAATGCAACTGCAAACATGTTTGTTCCAGTTCAGTCACATTGGAATTGCTTCTTCTGCACCACTAATGGCTCTGTATGAATAACTATGAAAACAGAATCTCTTTTGTTGTATATTGAATGAAAGATATGGCCAGAAAGCTAACCACCATGTGTCCTACCATGCTTCACTCCTATTCCTCCCCTCCAAGTCTCCTACATAACCATTCATTCTATGAGGGTAATACATGAAATATTCACTAGAAGGTTGACTGAGAGAACCCTCCGCTGTCCATTCCGTGCCTGTTGTCCTCCTACAGATCACATTACAATAAATGCATCTGTTGAAATATTCAGTACCGCATAGAGTTGGTAGCGCCCTGGATGGTGATACTTTGTAGACTTTCCAGTGCACTTACCAGGCTCTTCACCCTGGACACCAATACATAAAAGGGGGTGTTGATTATGTCCAGGTCCCCAGCCTCATATACCATTCTGGACTAAATATCTATTCTGAGAGGTTCACTCAATGCAAAGCTACCAGAGCTGCCTGATGAGGGTAACTGAGGTACAGGCTGCAGACTTCAGGTGTGGGACGTGACTTGTGTCAACTACTCACACACTTATAGTAGCAGTGCTCAACCTCATCTTTATGCCACTCAGTTGTTTAATCATCTTGTGGTCCCTGAGGTTTCTCTTAATAAGTATTTCACATTATGATTTCGCAATCCTTTCTGAACTGGATAAGAAGTCAGCCATGATTGGAGGGTGCTAGAAAATAAAATTCACTTTTGTTCGTACTCTTAGCAACCTGTCCTATTTTTAAATTGGCAAACCTACTTCAACACAAAAATATGATGTTTTTTTCTTGTAGAATAACACTCACACTTCTGACAGTGGAGGGTAGATTGGAGGTTTACTATTGATCCCCTGGCCATGATATTGGTCTGTAGCAGAGTACAGCACAGTGAAGATGAAAGGCCAGCAGGGTGTGAGTGTGCCCCACATGCACTTATCTAGAGCACCATATGGAGGGCAACAGTAACATGATCACTGACCAGGGGAACATGACCAATTGTAGCAGAGACCACACTAAAGGACTTCCACACAGACACAGTATGATGAGGTCCCAGCCAGGTGCTTTCTTACATCATTAGCTGTGATGAGAGGAGATTTGTCGGTGGCAGACTGACTAACTAGATTTTATCGGCCAATTGTATACTGTTTCTTGTGATGGAAATTCATTTATAGTGTAGCCATGTAATTTTTAGTGACTTCAAAAGCCAAAAAAAAAGGTTAAAGCCCTAAATAAGGAACGTTGTTGTTGCCAAGCTGCCCTAACAAGGAATACCTTGTTGGTCGGTGCCACTGCTGTGCCACATTTCTGTCAACAAGAACATTGTTAGTAATGTTAGTACATTCTCTTCATGCTCTCTGTGACGCATTGGGCTGGGCAAGTCAAAATATATTCAATGATGCTGTGGGAACAAACTAAGCGGCCTATTGTTGCTACAGCTTATCCCTATAGCCAATATGCTTCGGATACATCAGTAACGGCCTGCAGCCTGCAATGGAGAATGAATTATCTTCTTCTAACCAGAGGTCTAGATTTACTATTTAGTTAAACACGCCAGATCTTTTAGCTCACTTATATCTAGTTGTGTTAAATACAACTGTACATCAGTTGAAGCCTGGGAACAATCATTATTCCCAGGGACAGGGATTTGGCCACGAGACAAGTGCAGGGTCATCATACTAAGTTGCTGAGAGACAGCTAGAGGCTTTAGTACCACATGTAAAGTGGTAAAAGAGAGGAGGTACATTAGGAAGCCAGCACCTTGAGTGCTGAGAGCTGGAATTACCACTGGGTATTCTCTGATTCAGCACTGCAGTCAGTGCACTGACCTCAAATCTTTAATCTACAGTCTCCTATCTTCACAGGGACAGTGCTGTTAAATCATCACTATCCACATATATATGGTTTCCGATCTTAGATTAATTACAAAACCTCAGTGCCATGTGATACACTTTACAGACTTGCCAGAAGTTGTAGATGGGTCGCCTGAGGCTTGCTGCAGGAACAGTAAAGTATACCCAGGTGTCCATGGCTTAAGCTTGAGGCAGGAGTAGTAAAGTGTACCCAGGTGTGGGTGTCTGTGTTTGTGTATGTAGGTGTGTCTCCTTACCAGACTCATCCCTCTCCCTGATACCCGCCTCCAGTCATGCATCTGGGACTGCAGCAGGGAAACTCATAGCCACTCTCGTAGCCCTACGTTGAAAGACAAAATTCACTCTAGTCTCATAATTATCATCCTTAGAATTTTGATATGCATCTCTTACTAATACATATAGATTCCTAGAAAATCGCACATTTGAGCCGCTTTGCATATGCTTCCAGGAAACATATGTATAAAGTATGTATTAATATACTAAGACTTCCCAAGGCTCATGATTACTTAGTGTAGCTGTAGGCTACAGAATACAATCAAGGCCCTGTTGCCCACAATACTGTGTCAGTCTCAGCTTACTAACATTATACATTTTTAGGCTTACAGTAAACATACTGGGGAGTTAATCTCTTGCAGTAAACTCTAGAAATATGACACATAGGTATTGATCCGAAGAAGAGGAGAGATTGCCTTATTCTGAATCTGTCTAAACCTGTACGACTTCAGCTGCATGGCCCCTTAAGGCTTGGCTTCGAAGAAGCCAAACTCCTGATATTCATATTCCATTATGGGTGCAATGTCTCCTGCAAATTGGTCATTCTATACCGACTAAAAGAGCTGCCTACAAGACTTGTAGTGAAAAGGGATAGAGTATTCAGTTGTTGGATGTCACTTGTGTTAACTATGCACACAATTAGACTAAAAGTGTTTTCTCTCTTCATTTTCTACCCTACCCTGATACCTGTTACACACTAGTAAGATTAAATCACGGTTTGCACTTCAATTTCCAAAAGTAAAGGTAATGGAACAATGTTCACAAGGAGTTATGAGTTGTCTTACCTGATAGTTGCCAATTGTAAAAAAAGTCTGTTCTATCCCAAAGTCTTTTTATTTTTCATGTAGTATCAGCACATTCGTTGCATGGCAACCATTCCACTTTGCTACCACAGTCTCCCTAGTGACAAATAAACCATTGTATGCTGATGGGCATCCAACCTCAGCAATGCCCAGGTTGGTGGCCATGCCTAGATACATTCTGCCTCTGAGTGTGGTAATGGTGGGCAGTGATTCCAGGAGGCACTACTGCAGGGAGGGCAATGTCCTATTGTTTTGGACATCAGCACACTAAGTCCACCCTCAGACACGCAGGTACTAATGTACATCTGACTACACTAAAACCCACCATGCCAAGACACGTAGTCACTAATGTGAAAGTCGCACTCCAGGGACACAAAAACACTGATTGTGTCTAATACAGCTGTACTCTGACCTTACACAGGGTGGCTGCACATTTTGTATTTATTGTAATTTTTTACTCAGAAATAAAAAAAAGCTTAAATCCTTTCTTCTTGTATAAAACCACATTCATTCTCTAGAAATTGGGCATTTCTGACGCATGCATGTTGCCATTGGCAGCACACCCCAATATGATGTGGTTTTAACTTATGGAATAACCAAAGGGTGATGTCTCACCAAATGGAGACAAGTTGAAACTCTATTACTTGGTCACCTCTATCACTGACACACCTATATGATTGGTGGAACTCATTTAGAGCAAATGTACATAGAAGCGCATTAAGCTCTCAGTTCATGGTAAGTAAATTTTTTTCATTTCTATGTACAACTGCTCTAGTTCCAGTTCTGCCAGTTATAAAGTTCTGCCAGTCATAGAGGTACGCCGCTCATAGCTCAACCCAAATTTATTTTTGTTACACACAATCATGGGCTGGTTCAAGCTTTATCCCTGGCTCAAGAACAAAACATTTACATGATTTTCAGAATACAGTTCAATAAAAGATCAGTAAGTTTCACATAAATGCCTGATATGTTCAAATTGGTTCACATTTCGAATTGTTTTTCATTTAAAGCTTTTTAAACACTCTTACACCCTTTATGGATGCCTTTTTCATTCTGTGACAAAATGAATGTGTCAATAGGCTTCCCTGCTCAGTTCACATCCCAAGCAGTCCCGGTGAAGGCTTGAAATAATCTACTATACTGAACATCTATGATTCTGCTAATGTGCATAACAGTATTCTCTGATTGATATATTTGGAAATCAATTTTCAGTAAAACAATTCTGTTCTGTAAATTTAGTACTGTCTAGACACCAGGGAATCATCCAGAAACTTCTGTTGTTCTATTTGTTGTGGCATTTTGTATATAACAGGTGTGTTACAATGCAATTGCAGAGATGTTTGTACCTCTTCTGTCACATATAAATCGATATTTCTGGACAATGAATAGTATTTCATAAACAATTATGATAACTGATTCTATAATTTTTGTATATTGTATGCATTCTTTGGCAAGGAAGGTGTCTCACCATGCTTCTCTTCTGCTATTTATCTCCTAGTCCCCTACATAGCCATTCACTAAATAGGGCAATATATGAAATATTCACTAGAAGGTTGCCCTGCACTGTCCATTCTGCAATTATTCTCCTCCTACACTTTACCTCACAATAAATCCACCTGTTGAAATATTCAATATCAAATATAGTTGGTAGCGCCCTGAATGGCAATACCTGGTAGACATCCCAATGCACAAAACAGTCTCTAAGCTGGACACCAATGGATAAAAGGGGCTGTTGATTATGTCCATGTCCCCAGCCTCATATACCAGTCTAGGCACAATGCCTCTTGTGGACAGTTCACGCAATGCAAAACTACCAGAACTGCCTAATGAGGGTTACTGAGGTACATGCTGCAGACTTCAGGTGTGGGACGTGACTTGTGTCAACTACTCACACACTTATAGTAGCAGTGCTCCCACTCATCTTTATGCCACTTGATTGTTAAATCATCTTGTGGTCGGTAAAGTATCTGTTAATAAGTATTTCACATTATGATTTGGCAATCCTTTCTGAACTGTATAAGAAGCCAGCCATGATTGGAGGGTGCTAGAAAACAATTCACTTTTGTTCGTACTTTTAGCAAACTGTCCTATTTTTAGATTGGCAAACCTACTTCAACAAAAAATATATGATTTTTTTTTTCTTGTAGAATAACACTCACACTTCTGACAATGGATGGTAGATTAGAGGTTAACTTTTGATCCCCTGGCCATGATATTGGTCTGTAGCAGAGTACAGCACAGTGAAGATGAAAGGCCAGCAGGGTGTCAGTGTGCTTTACATGCACTTATATAGAGCACCATATGGAGGGCAAAAGTAACATGATCACTGACCAGGGTAACATGACCAATGCTAGCAGAGACCACCCTAAAGGACTTCCACACAGACACAGTATGATGAGTTCCCAGCCTAGTGCCTTATTACTCTACAGTGACACCCGAGGGGCATACCTAAATATCATCCCTATGCTGAGCAGTGTTCTGAGCATAGAAATCATTAGAATGTAAGGCAACTTTCAGTGAACCAACAGGGCTGTGGTACGTTTTTCACTCCCTTCTGATAGTTATACGATTTTGGCTTAGAAGCACTTCATAAATTTTGTCAGCAAAATATCTCTAAAACTTAAAACGTATGAAGCCTACAGGGGTTTATCTATTTGCTTACTAGATGTTTATAAACAAGTTAAACCTCCTTACTAAGTGGGATATGGCTACATGGCATGTGGCTACAGCCTCGAAATCATATCAGCTTACATCTAATGAAAAACCTTTATTACTCTGAATCACTCTCCCCACTTCCCTGTAAGGCATCTGGTTTTATATTCGCAGCGCTATGGGTTCTTCTGCCTGCATGTGAAAGATGAACTTGTAGTGCAAATTCAAATTGTGTACAAAATAAGGGAAAACAATATGGATGTAATTGTCACACAAAATGCCCATTTTACATGGATCGCATCCTTGCTGAAGCTCACTTTAAATAATTAGATTGTGATCCCTGAAAACTTTAAGTGTCTGGAAATTGTTCCATCTGATTAACTTGTTATTGACAATTTGCTATATAGTACTGCACACATTATTCCAATTCCAAACGTTTTCACATCTTTCAGAATCTAGACAATGAAGACAACATGTGAAGCCTTTTAAATTTGGAGCATATACATCATTGATCTCAAATAATCTGTCTTATTGGCTAATGTGAATGGACTGCTATATCTTAAAGGCAACCATCTTCTCCATGAATATAGAACAGTTCCAGTTCATTTCTGTGTGTATTTACATAATGAACTGATATTGTTAATATATAATCTGTAAATCTGTACAAATATTTACCTTACATAAGTTGTGTGTTGCATATCATTGAAAATGTTCCAACAAGTAGCAATATCAATTTGTCCCCCTTCATTTAAATCTTCTTTACCCCTTAGGTCCCATATTTCATCGTAATGACTCACTTCTATACTGTCCATTGTTTGCTTTGCAATTGATCTGTTTTTGGGCATACCATAAGCCACAGATTACTGCAGTCTGTACATCCCCCTTGTGTCTTACTGGTCCGGGACGACCCAAAATGTAGACAAATAGTCTCATGGGAACACACTGAGCCATCTGTTTGAGGGATGAACTCATACAGCAGCTTCAAGGCCCTAGAGACTCTATCCTACATAGTGGAAGTATTTAAGTGTTAGCTTAAGCGCTGCATGCAAAAAAAGACTGGTATAAACGCTAGGGAAAACTCAAGACTGCAAAAAGCAAAAATAGGCAGTTTGGTTTTGTCCAGAGAAATACAGTTTTTAATCAGCCTCCTCAGGGAAAAGAAATTGATGGGGTTCTGTGTATGTAGGTGTAGGGGTTTCATATGCGTACAACACGAACACAGGTTCCAAATTCGGTTTGAATGCAACAGGTCTTTATTCGATCACAGCCTCAAAAGTACACGAAGGTTTCTCACTCGGTTCACTTGGTCTTTCAACCATTCGAAGACGCACAGGATTCTATCGATAGTTCGAAGCATTAGCGATACCAGACAGTTAAGCTCTGTGCCAGCATGGCTGGTGCAGAGTCCATAACGTGGGAGGGGTGTAGGTGCCCCTGTCAAAGCGAAGGTACGAAAGGTGCGGGTCAGAGCTCGTCCTAGGACTAACTGGTGAGGTAGCCAACCTCGGCCTCTTATATACCCTGAGCGCGGACCAAGCAGTGTCGACGTGGCACTCCTCCGTAGCGCCGTCTGGAGTGCCCTGCCTGGCTCCGCTACCGGATAACCGAAAGGACATGGCTCAGGTGTTGCCACCTAGTGTCCGTTGGAGGCACTTACCGCTCTGACTCCACGGACCTTATATGTGACCCGTTTTAACGAAATGGGTCGGAAGTCGCAGATATAAAATGTTCTGATATTGCCAGATTCGTGTACAGCTCATCAAGAGCTTTCATTTGATATATGACAAGTGGTATATTGTCCAATATTCATTCTTAGGCAATATTTTTGATACTTTTTTGTTGATTTAAATGGAAATTAATTAAAATGAGATAATTAACATTTAAATTAGATATTATATATATCATACAATACAATTGTAGATCCCATGGCCATCATTTTGGGGGAAATGGGGCTAGAAATTTGGTTTTTAACTTAGTTTGCCAGAAGATAACTATTCATATGTCAGAAAAATGTCAAAAACTCATTTTTCAAAAATAATATTTTTTTCACACTATGCTACTTAAAATGCCCATATCTAGGGTCTTAAATGTGCGACTTCCGACCCATTTCGTTAAAACAGGTCACATATGTACACGTATTATTCGTGCCCCTACATCACCCCCACCAGATTATAACTAGGGTCGAAATACATCTGATATAATATAATATACTCGAATATGGGAGAATAATATCAGTGTACATGATGACAATACCGGGGTACATTTGAAGGTACGATATACGTGTTTACACTTACATGTAGAAAGTACAAATATAGATTTTAGATTTTACCTGTTACACCAAACAACACTTACATCTCTATGTACAAAACAGGGATCTTATAGATCCAACACTATAACGACAGGATAGATACGTGAGTATCCATCTTTAATAAAGATATGAATATATACGAATATATGTTCTATACTACTTCTAACTATAGTGATCACAGTTTTGTATGGTTTTCGTTGAGATATAATAATGGTTACTACATTAATCATTTTAAGGTAAGTTGAGATTGCACAATATGTGACTTTTTAGGACGGAATGACACAGAAGTAATGGCTCGAAAATATTTAAGTGGGCGAACCGTCCCAGGAGAGGTAATTACGTGAGCTATTGGAATTATGTAAAAATACTTGGAACCAACATAATTGTGACATTAACTCTTATAACCAAGGAATGTAGTAATATTAGCCTCCATGTGAGGCAACCGATATATACCTTAATATCTTTAACAATAGATATACTTTCGAAATCCGAATACCAGTTGTTATGTCCAAAAAGAAAATTTTTGGAGATAAAGGTAGGTATCGAACATTATGTACAGTTTTGGTTCGAATCATAGTATGTAGTATCAGTTATACAACTTAAAGTATGAACACCCTTTTTTTTTTTTTTTTTTTTAGACAACGAAGACATTTCTTGACAATTATGCATTTTCCACCCGGCTTATGTTTACCTTCGAATCATGACCTTAATCATGGATGTTTTATAATAACAACACAATTATTACAGTATCATCGAAGCATCATATGCACAAGTCATCAATCACACAATCGAACAGCCGAACACTCAAGTTAGCTTATAAGTCCTTCAATACGCTCTGGAGTTCTTCGAGTGACCCACTCCATTGGGTGAGTCCTATACCGAATACCCGAATGAACTTAACGTTCAGGGCCTTCAGAGTTTTGGCCTGATCGTCAAGAGTATCATCTGCAGCTTTCTGCAGACAACGAGCTATTGAGAGTTCTTTCTTCGATTGTGCCAGCTGCTTGGTGAGTTCGATCACCTTATCTGGCTCCGATTGTTCGTCAATACGTTGCTGCTCGAAGATCTTCCTCAGCCTCTCGACCTCCTTGCCCTGCATGGTGATGGCATAGTCGGTTGATGCTCTCGCCACACCGGCTGCATATCGTTGCATGCCAGCCAGGTGTTCCTGCAACCATCGTTCGTATAGTTCTTTATGCACCACCGCATCCGGAGCCTTTGGAGGCTCGAAGTAGTCCTTCGGAATCTGTATCTGGGGCCGAATGTTTTCACCACTGATCATCAGATCATACCACTGGTTTGGATCCACTGCTGGTTCCTCACGAACACTGGGCTTATAGGGCACAGTAGCAGTAGTAGTAGTGGTGGTGAGTAGGGTGGCTGCAACAGTTGCTGCCTTCCCTCCTCCAGCAGTTGTCGTTGGTGTGGTGGTGACTGGGTTCGAAGTGGTCACTGGAACCGGGTCCACCACAGGCTCAGCTTTTATGGATGTCGAATCCGCACTAGTAGCAGGGGTTTTATGCCCCACTGACTTTGTAGAACTGTCAGCCCTATTCACCTTGTCTTCTGCCCGAGGAGTGAGGTTGGTGGTCGTCACCACCAAGTCCTTTTTCCCAGGCAGCACAAAGTGATCCGAATCCGCCATCTCCACGTCCCGTGAGTCCGGTTGGCGGATGGCATCCATCACAGAGATGCCCGTAGGGAGATTCTTGTACGGATCCTTCTCAGTTTGTACCTCCGGACCAGGGAAGTCCATTGAAGGGTACTCGGCCTTACTGGCCAAGTTACCAGGGGTCAGAGGACGAAGGGTTTGCAGCTGGGAGCGACCCTTGGGGGCTGAGAAGTCCGGACCATAGTTAGGACGCAAGTCCTTCAGCGGAGACCGGTGCTCGATCGTTGTCGCGCGCCCTCGTGCTGCAGTTGGAGCTCTTGGAGCTGGAACCTCCGACTTGACCTTTTTGCAGTCAGGTTCGGAAGTCGCTGGACTCCTGTTCTCACTTCGTTTCCCTGGAAGGGGGTTGGCCGCTCTCCAGTCGTACAATTGCTGGTACAAGGTGTCGTTCAGGTCCTGTCGACCACGTCGATCAGTACGCTGGAAGACAGCTGATTGTTTCAAATTCCGGGTTAATTGGACCTTTCCGAATTGGAAGGTCTCAATCGTAATGGTTTCGAATTTGACTTTATCCAGGCCTGCCACCAGGGATGCATGGAGATCTCCAACGTTCTTTCTGGCCAACATCATGGCTTGGCCATGACATTGTATCAGGTGCTCGATCATTCGGCCTCTTCTAGGGGTCCACATTCCCGAACACTTTTTGTTTGATTTGCCGATATCAGCGCAGACATACATCGCATGGTGGTGCATGTGCTTCTCCACGAGATGTCGCATGAATCGAAGACGAGTAGGCATGGGGCGGTTCTCGTGTGCGAAGTAGACACGGCAGGAATCGAATGGGCAGTCCTCCCTTACCCCTTCTTTGTACCGGGCCATCGCCCAACGTATTTTGGGACGGCCCTCATGGTTGTAGTAAGTCTCAGGGAACTGTTTTCGATCCAGCAGCCGACCGAACCAGTTTTCTGTCCATGACCAGGAACTGGGTGAGCCCATATTGGATCTCATCCATTCTTCGTCATCAGACAATCCTTCATGGTCCGGTTCTTTGGGACATGAATACATATCCCTCGATCGTTTGCAGTGTTCCATGCACTCGGGCCTAAATTTCTTGAAGCCCCCACTGGCATTGCGCCAAATCATGTCCTCCACCTGAGAACTTGGGACGTCTGCCGAGGCACCTGCCCCTGCAGCTGGAGCTGGATGGGGCGACGAAACCACTGGTGGTGTGTTCGATTGCCCTTACTTGGAGGACGTAGACGGAGATGCAGGTACCTTGACCTGCACTGGAGTTTTAGTCGGAGTTGCTGGAGGGGTCGAATGCGTCCGGGTGGGTGCCCTAGGAGGCGTCGAAGGTGTAGAGGCCGTACTGGATACTACGTCCACCAACCTCACGATTGGGGACATATTAATCGCAGTGGTTTGGGGAGGCGAAGGATGGGGTACACATGGCTGTCGTGCCTCATTCCTCTTTGCCTTCCGTTTCTGGCTCTTTGGAAGTTCGAAGGGGACCTCCTCCAGATCCGAAGCGTCGGATACGGACCGTCCTTTTTGTTGCGGATTGGGGTTCTTACGGGACTGGGCTCGAGTCATTGGCGTTCTGGGGGCAGTTTGCATAGCCTCCAGAGTTAGCCGTAACTGTTCATTGGCTGCCCTGAGTTCATCGGATTCTCTAACCACCTGAGCATAACAGGCTTCTTGCTCAACTGATCCTGAGGTATCCGAATGGATCTCCCGCGGAGCCAACTCCACGCTAGCTGAATCTTCTTCGAATGGGACTGGTAAAGGTCCCGGAGCTTTCGGAAGGGATTCGGATGGGGACTCAGTAGTCCCGGTGGTCGTAGTTGGTTCTTCGAATGACGTTGAAGCCGACTGGGAAGTACTCGAAGAGCATTTGGACTGGACTGGGGCAGGTTCGGACACCTCGGACTTAGGCGGAGTATTGGGAGGAGTACTGCCATTAGAAGTTTTACAACTACCTTTGGTCTTGGAGAATTTCTTTTTCTTCCCCCTCGTACTGGTCGTGCTCCCGTCGCTTGAGGGCACTGCTTCCTCTAGCTTTGGCTTGTTGGAGATGCCGAAAGTTCGTACCACATCGCAGTAGGATTTTTCCAAAGATCTCATTTTGATATGCTCCCCGGATGGCTCCTTCGTAACTCTCTAGCCAAGTACCCTCATGGTGGTCGAATCCATGTTCCTCCAGCTTGTCTAGCACCATCGCCATGAGTGTGGGATGGAGCTTCAGCGAGGTGTCGAACGGCGGGTCACACTCCAGCACCTCCATGAGTTGTTGCTGGGCCAGTGATATTCGTACGAAGTCCTCCATTTCTTCGTCAGATACTGCATGGATAGGCAATTTCTGGCTTACTTCTTCCAACTCTGGCATCTCGTCCTCCTCCTCATCACCTGCTGCGTTCAGCCGGGTTGACGTCGAATTGTCTATGTCTTTCGAAGCAACACGTTTCGGGACATTGCGCCACGGCAACGGCCCTAGGTTGACTGTAGCCGGGGGTGGCATGGTCATGCTGTCCCGATCAGCCGTCGAATAGGAGCCGATCCCCGCTACACGAACGGTAACCGCACTCCCGGTGGATTCAGAGGCGGATTCATAATCCGACTCACGAGCGTTGTCGAATTGGCCATCGTCCATCCCAAACAGATCTATCTCGTCGGACTGGAGGCCCTCACCGGGGGTGTACTGCTCCTCCATTGCAGTCGAATGTTTTCAGCGAAAACGAAGTTTAATGATCGAAGATTTGCGGAGTACGAAGCTCCGCGTGTCCTAATGACACTAGGAGTGGGAACTAACCAGGTTGGCGCGTCTTATGATGTGGTTTTGGAGACTTTTGGTCGACTACAAGTCCCTTCTTCCTCCTCCTTTGCCCTGCAGCGTCCGTGCGTCTTCTTGGCACTGATCCAATATGGCGACCGCCCTTCTTGTCTCGTGATGCCACGCCCGCCGCGGGAGCGAAGGTCAACCAATCAGCGTTCACGCTTCACCGGATAGCCCTTTTCCGACGGATAACCCGGCGGGAGACGCTCGCGTTTCCCGCCACTAATCGAACAGGTAGCTCACCGGAGTGTAATCCTTATGGAGTCAGTTCCACAGTACCAGGGATACCGCTAATCATGAATTCTTCAGGAGTGTAGGCAAATGTCATTACGGGTAGCATAAGAATACCCGCCGGATAGTTCCGTCTGCCACCCTCGGGGACGTTCATGATCAACTCTCACCCTAGCTCTGCTCACTCGACAGCAATTAGGTCTGTACTACCATCATGGCATCGAAACTTCTTGTTGTGTATACAAATTAGGTCACAGCAGTCTCCGGATTATGCCGTGGACTGCGTCTTAACCCCACCTTGGGTTCTTTAGACCTGGTCGTCCGGGAAGATTCGACAGGATGTCCAGTAGTCAATTGGACAGCCCTCCTCCCCTTCAGACCTTCATTTGCCGAGACTTTTTTTCCGCACTTTTTATCCTTCTTGCTAGAAGCTCGAATTGGTAAATTTTTTTTAGGCCTACCCCGGCCCCGCTTTAATTTACCAATACCAGGAGGCAACGTTTTTTTCTCATCTGAGGGTATCACTAGTTTCCTAGGTCTACCAGGACCACGTCCTTCCGGGGTGGTCGCTCTCCACTCAGTGTTATCTGACTTCGAATGCTCCCCTGGCTTCGAATGCGCTGAAGCATCACCCTGCCACCGGCGTAGGCGAGCTACATTGGATTTATACAGGCGTCCCAACAAGGATTTGATCACCACCGTGGATTCAGAAACAATCCGAACCACAGTAAAGGGACCATCCCAGTTGGGTGACAACTTTAGCTGCTGTAGGGGGTCGTGTAGCCTAACTACTTCATCCCCCACTCGAAAGGACCTAAGTTTCAAACCTACGTCATAGCCCACTTTTTGCCATGAAGCAGATTTGCTTAGTTCACATCGAACCATCTCGTATGCGGACTTGAATTGATCCCTCAATGCCTCCACAAACATCACCTGACAGGGTGTTTCAGCGTTTATCCCAGCTACGCCAAACACCAAGTCAGCAGGCATAATCAAATCCTCTCCGAATACCAACAAATTGGGGGAACAACCGGTGGAAGCATGCACCGTACTATTATAAGCATGTACCACAAACTCGCATTGCTCGTCCCAATCATCCATCTGACTGTTGACCAGAGGCTTCAGGACTTGTATCAAGGTTCTGTCTAGCCTTTCTACTTGACCATCAGACTGAGGCCGGTACGGATTCGTTCTTGTTTTGCATATAGCAAGGCTATGGCACATTGCTGCCCATAACTCAGATTCGAATTCTCTGCCTTGATCACTATGCAACATCAAGGGCACGCCTAGATGAAGCACTCAACCCTTTACAAATGCACGAGCAAATGTATGAGCCTTGTGATCTTTCAGAGGAAACACTCTAGTATACTTCGAATAGTAGTCGGAGATCACCATCATGCACGTGTTTCCATCAGGAGTGGTTTTTAGGCCACTAATGATATCAACCGCTATGCGTGCAAATCTAACTCCCCAGAGCTCTTGAGTTAGTGGCAACTTCCCCAGGCCTTCACCTGGTTTGCTCAGACAACAATCTGGACAAGTAGAGATCCACCTAAGCAGATCTTTACTCATGCCAGGCCAGTAATACGTTCTGGAGAGTCGCGCAAGGGAGCGCTTCTTTCCAAAATGTCCACTGGTCTGATGTCCATGTACGAAATACATGATATCCCTTCGCATAGCTGTGGGTATCACGATTTGTCGAATTTTGGCCTTGTACGGTGTTATCTTCCACCTACATAAGATACCGTCAACAACAGTTAGCTCAGACCATTGAGCAAGTAGCTGTCTCATTTCCCGGTTCTCAATCGAAATGGTTGGTCTTTGTGGTTGGGCACCACTGGAGACCTGTTCTATTAGTCTCGAAATGACAGCATCACCCTTCTGGAATTGCCTGATGGTTTCGGTGGACCATTCCATTGCTTTAGAATGTCCTACATCATACGGCATTCGAACTCCAGCTATTACAGCATTATGGGCTCCACAATCATCGCAATCCATTCTAGAACATTTCCGTATGGGTCTTCTCGAAAGGGCGTCAGCATTGATATGCTTGCTCCCTGCTCTGTGTTGGATTTGGCTATTTTCCAACCCGAACTCGGACAAGTGGGTCAGCCATCGACCGATCATTCCTTCTGCTTCCTTAAAGTTCAACAGCCACCTTAAGGACGAGTGATCTGTCCGTAAAGTAAAGTCACCTCCCCAAAGGAAGTGCTTAAACTTCTTCGTATACACCACTACCGCCAACAATTCGCGCTTAGTGGTACAGTAATTCCTCTGGGCCTTATTGAGGGTATTACTAGCGAAAGCCAGTGGCACTTCTATCCCCTCTTGCATCTGGGATAGAGCACCACCTATACTGTCATTACTGGCGTCTGTGTCCAGTATGAAATGTCCATCAGCTGTTGGATATTTCAAAACTGGGGTGGTTCGAAATAGGTTCTTCACGGCTTCGAATGCTAGATCTTGTTCCGGACCCCATGGAAAAGGCTCCTTCCTTCTACCCGGAGTCCAGTGAGCTAGAGCCTGCATAGGCTGAGCTATTCTGGCATACCCTGGTAGGAAGTCTCTGTAGTAGCTACAGAAGCCCAGAAAGGACCCTATGTCTTTAGGTCCCTCTGGCTTTTCCCATTCCGATACAACATCTAGTTTCTCAGGATCCGCCTTAACCCCCTCAGTGGATATTATCCGACCGAGATAGTTAATAGAAGTCCTAAACAGGTGACACTTCCTTGGTTTCAATTTCAAACCATGGGTTATCAACCTCTCGAAAATTTTGACTAAAGTAGCCAGGCACGATTCGAAGGTCTTCCCGAAGACAATTACGTCGTCCAGGTACACCAAACACTCCTTCCATAACAGGTCACTCAACAGAGATTCCATCATGGCTTCGAATGTTGCAGGGGCGTTACACAATCCGAACGGCATCACATTGTACTGGAAAAGACCGACATGGCTCGAAAATGCTGTTTTTTTCCTGATCCTCTTCCTTCATTCCAACTTGCCAGTATCCGGATTGCAAATCCAGCCTACAGAACCATTGGTTTCCGCCCAGGGAATCAATAGTCTCGTCTATACGGGGGAGAGGATAGGAGTTTTTCTTAGTACAACCATTCAATTTTCGATAATCTATGCAGAAGCGAATTGTGCCGTCTTTCTTAGTCACCATCTGAACAGGACTGGACCAGGGGCTAGTGCTGGGAACAATCACCCCTAATCTCAGCTGATCAGCGATTTCCTTCTCGGCCATCAATTTCTTCTTCAAAGGTAGGCGTCTATAAGGGATTTTGAAAGGTACAGCGTCCTCTGTAGTGATGGAATGTAGCACCTTATCAGTTTGCCCCAAACCAGTGGGCTCCCCGAAGGCTGCATCATATTTCACCAATACCCGTCTCAACTGATCTTTCTGGTCCCCCGTCACCAAGCTCGAATCGTCCAACAACTTTTGGAGTTCCGGACGTAAATCGGACATCCCTTCAAGGTTCGGTTGGGTATCTTCTGAGAGTATACTGGTGCTTGCCTGTGCAACGATCACCTGCCCCACGGGAGTACCTTTCATCAGATAACGGACTTCACCACCAGGATTCGAAATAGGAATTAGATTCCTACTGCCACTGCCTACGAAAGTATCTGCACTCTCGAGTCCAATTGATGCAAGTCTCACCACATCGGGTTCAACCACCGCCATCTGGTCTCGGAAGATACTGTCACTCGAAAACAGGACATCACATGTCTGTCCTGGGGGTATCTTAACCGTCTGTACCACCGAGGCTACAGAAGATACCTTTCTCAACACGCATTGTACGGCCACCCTATATGGATGTTCTATCTTTAACATCCCCCTACAAGGTTCCAACATTGCACCGTACAACGCAGCGAAATCTAATCCGATGATGCCATCATCACTCAGATCAGCAATAGTAGGGGACAGGAGGTAATCCTGCCCACCTATATTGATTTCAAAAAATGCTTTACCAAACGTCTGCATGCAGCTACCGTCGGCCGAATGAGCTGTTACCCTCGTTGTGAAGTTATCTGGCTCATCGACTACAAGGTCATAGAACCTCTTCGAGATCATGGAGTGACTAGCTCCAGTATCCACTAGAAATTCTGCAGACCTTCCCCTCACTGCTACAGTCAAATACCACCTCTTCCCATCCAATGGTGATGGGTTGACGGTGAAACGTTCGAAATCCTTAGTGACACCAAGATCTACTCCCCGTCGTTTCAAGTGCTTCAAACAGGGGTGATCCGGGGACAATCGGGCACTGCTGACTACTTCCAGCTCCTGTATCCAATTCGCCGCTTCCCCAGTACTTCCTCCTCGGACGTCTACTATTCTGGGTTCATTGGACATACTTAGAAGGGACTGATCAGGCCCCTCCTCTAAGTTTCCAATCTCTACTGCACCTCGGACTTCATCGCTTGCACCGCTGGCGATATGTTGGCTTTCTTTCTCCTTAGGGGTTACTACCTTGCCATCCAGAGCAACCCCGTCTAGTTTTCCGTTTTCTTCTCTTCAGGCTTGGGTACCGGCTTTTCAGCTGGGCATTCTGCAGCAAAGTGTCCCAGGACCTGACACCTGTAACACTTCCTAGTGGTCTTGTCCACTCTCGGCTTCGAATTCCTCCCTGTTGATTGCTGGTTTCCAGACATCAAGTCGGTCAACCTTAACAGAAGTTCTTCCATAGAACTGGGAGTTGAGGAAGTAGTCGAAGGTGCGCTTGTAACTCCTGGGGTCACAGGTGGTGTTTTCCTGTCGGCCTTCGGATAGCGCTTCGAATTCGAATTGGAATAAGATTTGCCGCTGTTCTTTTGAGCAACTGCGCCAATCTCCTCCTCCCTTCCAGAATCACCTTCCTCTGTATCAGAGGCTGGTGGGTCTTGCACCACACTGGAAGTTCTCGAAAGTACTCTCGAAGATAGCAGATGCTGTTTCCTGTCATAGTCTTCTATGGCCATGAACAAATCAGTGAGAGAAGTTCCAGCTTTCCAACTATCACATGCAGCGGTCCGTTCATCAGAATCCCTTAATCCCTCAATGAATTGCGAGAACAAATCATCTAGGAACTGTGGGTCATCTAACTGCCATCTTGGTCTAGCTCTTTGCAAGAGAGATTGCAATTCTAGACCGAACACACGGTGCGACTCGTTTGGCTTTTGAGTCCGTTTCCGGAACAATCGAAGCGGGTCTTCATTACCCACATTACCTATCAGGTAACTGGCGCATTCCACCAATTGGGTAAACGATCCGGCACCATGCATCGTTCTCCATCTCGAAACCGCTAGCTTGCCTGGGCCATTTCTCAATGCCCGTAAAAGTTCGTCCAACGATTCCTCTTCTGACCATCGATTATACCTCATATCGTCCATGAAGTCTGCGAACCAGTCCTGCCATGGCTGTCTTCCTGTGAACGGACTCGGAGTGCTGGCAGTGCGTCTAGCAGCGTTGTGGTTGTCCCTGTGCAACAGAAACGACTGCTCGATGCTCCAGTCGACGATATCGGCATTATCAGCTTGTCTGCTAACACAGTCCACTCCCATCTCAGCAATGCAGGGGTTCGTGTCGTAAATCAATTTCATCCCAGGGGACATCGATTCGCGGCGAGATACTCGTCTACCAGCATGTGTAGGAGATCTCCCTGGCCTCCTTGAGGGACCACTCGAACGTTCATTCGGATCAGATCTCGAAGATCTCTCATTCGAACTCGTACGGCTCGGTCTCTCTCGAGAGCTGGAACGACTGGGAGAGTTCGAATGGTCGTCATCATACGACGTTGGGCGTTGGTCACGCCGCGAAGATCTTCCATCCGGATCCCCTGTATCAATGGTCACTAGTTTTGGTCTCCCTCCGGTTGAGGTAGAGGCACTACCCCCACCAGTTGATGAGTTGTATATGCCACCACTGACATGATCGAACCCTGAACGGCTACCTCGAATTGCTTCTTCATCTCGTTTCTTCTGTAAATCTTCCACCTCCCTGATCAGACGATCCTTTTTGTCCATCATCGCCTTGGTAGCTTCTCGGATCGTATCATGGAGCTCGTCCGAATCATGTATGGTCTTATCCTGACGTTGTTCTAGAGATTCAGTACGTCGCCGCAAGACATTCTGTTGATGAGCAAACTGGTTTTCCATATGTTCCAGTTCTGCCTTCGTTGTGTCTAAGCGGTTCTGTTTCTCCATTGTTGCCCCTTCTAGATCTTCATTCTTGTTCCGAAGCTGTACCAACCGATGACTCAAAGCTTCAAACTCTTCATTCATCCTGTCCATCTCTGCGATCCTTGCTCCTTCGAACCGATTCTTCTCCTCTTCGAAATGACGACGTGTCACTTCCTGTCGCTGGTGTCGTTCAGCATGCAGTATGCTCATGCCTTGTGTTGGCATAGGAGCAATGTGTCTCTTCGAACCACCAGTTTCAAACAAAGAATCATCTAGGTTTGACCCCAGATCTTTTCGAATAGAATCAGGATTGCCTCTCCTTGGGTCTGGTGTAGAACTCGAACGGTTTGGCCCATAATGTTTCTCAAGGGCTGCTACCACCTCCGGATCTGGACTCGAAATAGGATGAAGGGACGCTCCACCCTTTGCCTGTTCAGCCATGTTAACCCACTGACTGTGCTATTCTGTGTTTCACCCGAACTGGTCACGGCACCAATGTAGGGGTTTCATATGCGTACAACACGAACACAGGTTCCAAATTCGGTTTGAATGCAACAGGTCTTTATTCGCTCACAGCCTCAAAAGTACACGAAGGTTTCTCACTCGGTTCACTTGGTCTTTCAACCATTCGAAGACGCACAGGATTCTATCGATAGTTCGAAGCATTAGCGATACCGGACAGTTAAGCTCTGTGCCAGCATGGCTGGTGCAGAGTCCATAACGTGGGAGGGGTGTAGGTGCCCCTGTCAAAGCGAAGGTACGAAAGGTGCGGGTCAGAGCTCGTCCTAGGACTAACTGGTGAGGTAGCCAACCTCGGCCTCTTATATACCCTGAGCGCGGACCAAGCAGTGTCGACGTGGCACTCCTCCGTAGCGCCGTCTGGAGTGCCCTGCCTGGCTCCGCTACCGGATAACCGAAAGGACATGGCTCAGGTGTTGCCACCTAGTGTCCGTTGGAGGCACTTACCGCTCTGACTCCACGGACCTTATATGTACACGTATTATTCGTGCCCCTACATCGGTGTGTCTCCTTACCAGACTCATCCCTCACCTTGATACCCGCCTCCAGTCATGCATCTGGGGCTGCGGTAGGTAAACTCTGTACTCAGATGTTGATGCCACTAGCAGACACTCAGAAAGTATACATTGTCAGCATAATTATTATCCTGAGAACTTAGAGATGAACTTTTTACAAACCCTTACAGATTCAGACGTAATGCGACCTTTGAGGTAATTTGCAGATGCTGTATGGGAAACATATAATTATGTGTTAATGTAGTTAAACTATCCCAGGCTCTTGATCACTAAGTGTAGCTGTAGGCTACAAAATACAAAGGAGTGTCTGTTGTTCACAATGCTGTGTAGGTCTCCACTTAGTAACACCATACATTGTAAGCATACAATACACATGATCCTAAATATATATCTCCAAAGAAAAATCCTCAAAATTTAACGTATGGATAGTGATCGGGAGATGGGGAGAGAGATGAATGTATTTCAAATCTGTCCAAATCCGTCGGACTTCAGCGATGGCCCTTTAAGGCTTAGCGTTGCAGAAGCCAAGATCCCCGTATTTGTATTCCATTGTGGGTATAATATCCCTTGCTGAATGGTCACTTTGTATTGACAATAAAAGCTGCCTGATAAGGTTTGTAGTTTTAAGGGAGGGAATATCAATTTGTGGTATGTCACCTGTGTTTACTATGCACAAACTTAGACTAACTGTGTTCTCTCTCTTTTTTCACTTTATGCCCTTACTTGATGCATGTTACAGTAGGAAGACTTAGGCATGGTTTACACTGCAATTTTTAAAAGTAAAAGGAATGGAACAATTTTAGCAAACAGTTATAGGTTGTCTCAACTGGACGCTGGCTATTATGAAAAAAAAGTCTGTTGTATCCCCAAGTCTCTTTACTTTTCATCTAGTACATTCATTGCATGGCAATAATTTTACTTTGCTACTGCAGTCTCCCTAGCGACAATTGAACCATTTAATTGTATGCTGATCTAACATAAGCACTGTTCAGTATGCCACACCCACAGACCTTCTATCTCTAAGTGTGGTAATGGTGTGCAGTGATTGCAGGAAGCACTACTGCAGGGAGGGCAATGTCCTGTTGTTTTTCTACATCAGCATACTAAGAACACTCTAAGACACGTAGGGACTAATGTTCATCTGACTTCACAAAAACTCTCCATGCCCAGACATGTAGACACTGATGTTAAATGTTACATTCCAGGTACTAAAAACCACTCATTGTATCTAATACAGCTGTATGCTGGATGACCGCAACAAAACTGCTAGAATAGAGCCACATTTATTTTCAGGGGGGCATTCATTTCTGCCACATGCTTCTTTCCATCAGCCGCACACCATAAAAAATAATGCATGACTATGTTCCCTAAGATGATGTAGTTGCATTAAAACTGTTAAAGATTCGTTTTTTGAACACACATCAGAAAAGGATGTGACAAAGGCACCTTTTGCTTTCTTCTTCTCTACATTAGCCTTATGGGTTGTAGCATTATTATTAAACAGCAAATGCTTTTGTATATAACAATGCGACTGCAAACACATCTGTACCTGTTTGCCAAATTTGAATTGCCATGAAAGCTACTCCATGAATAATTATGAGAACAGAATCTCTTTCGTTGCATGTTGCATGGATTCTATTGCAATGAAGATGACTGATCTGTGTCTTACCAGCCTGTTGTTACCATCCTCTTCTATGGGGGCAATAAATGAACTATTCACTAGCACATTGACTGAGAATACCCCTCCAATGACCCTTCTGTGCTTGTTCTCCACCTACACTTTACTTTACAATAAATGCTACTGAAATATTCAGTACCACATAGAGTTGGTAGCATCCTGGATGGTGGACCTGCCAGTGCACAAAACAGCCCTGAGCTTGACACCAATACATATAGAACATGGTCCAGATAGTGAAACCTTGCACCCGCCTGGGGATCTTGTAAGACCCTTTTTTTCTTGATACCCACGTATATAAGCTATACTAATCCACTTGTCTGCACTTGATTCATGGGTGGGTGTGACCATGAGGGTGGTAGCATGTTCAGAATTGTATCAATTTCTAAGATCCCTCCCGACAACATATTTATGGTCACTGCTTCCTAGATAATTATGTTAGTAATGTCAGACTAGAACCAAATTGAAGCCCAGAGATAGCCCCTCAACTCTAATGCCTAATATGATAATTATCTCATGTGCATATATTTAATATTTGTGAATAGCTTGATTTTTATTTGAAAAAAATCACAATATTTGACTTACACAATGACTAAACCACAAAGAAAACAAGCTGTTTGATGTACCCCTGCATTTGAAAGTCTCATGAGGAACTACTGGCAGAGCCCCCGAGTGGCCAGGTAAAGAACCTTACAGAGTTTCTGGAGATACTGTTTGTGTAGCAGAATTGCCAGCAGTTACACAGTCATAATAATATGGGTATGACTGTGATACCCATAAGCACCTTCTTCAAAAACCTCATTCAAAGATGATGTTTTCTAATCTCCCAAATTGTATATCATCCTCTTCATTATGCATCTCCTGAGTCTGCTATTAGCAGTTCAATTAGCTCTCTTGGCATGAGCTCCCCTTCTGTCTACTTCGGCCTTCCTGCTACAATCTCCCATTCATGTTTTTCTGGTGTGGGGATGGTTTGCTAGGGCTGATCAGCCTAATACAAGATGCAAGCTTGATAATTTGCTCTCTTGGTATACATTCAAAAGGAAGCCCTGCTGGGGGATACAAGTCTCATGTCAATGCCAACATTTATAACATAATAATAGTGTTTCTACTGTGTTTTGGCAGTGAACCTTTCATTGAATTTCTTCTGCCAAAGCAGATTTATATCTGGTTGTAGTTCCCGAGAGACAAGCGAAGTGCTCAAGCTTCTCCAACATGGAGTTTTCAAGCACTGGTGATCTAGCATGGTCCATTGCTATCTTAAGGCACACACACCCCTGATGACAACCATTGGCCACTCTCACAGTACAAGGCATGGTTGGGGAGGGGGGAGCTCCCCTGGCCAGAGACACAAGCTTTAATAACTTCATATTTCTCTTGAATACGACACAGCACCAACTTGGTGCATTCACAGACTTTTGGAAGGGATATATATATTTATCATATCATAACAGAAATTAATTACACTAATTCCACACTTAGGAGAAGTTCCCCAACAATATTGTAATAGAGAACTGTGCTTAGAGCGTGGCATTTATTCCAACAATGCCAGATATCATTGCAAAACTTTGTCTATGTGATGATTGATGATCATTCTAAAGGAAGTGCAATAGCTTTCATTTGTTGGTGCTCCGTGGCTGGTTGCTTATGCCCATGGAGCCCCAAAAGGGTAGCCTTTTCACTACAGATGTTGTAATCAAACACTTTTCTCGGCTTTGATTTCTTCTTCTGTTCTGGCACCTTAGCTGATTAAACTAGATAATAACATGTTTTACCATTCTCTGTTTGCATTGGGTACTGCAACTAGTTGTCTTTGCAGGCAGTCATTCTGATACAAATTGTGTATGAACTTCTCTACCTATAGCTAGCCTACAAGCATTGACCAGATCGTTCTGAACATCTTTTGATACAGGCATGCTAGATGAGATGTGATAAAAGACTTATTTGTTATCAACATCAAGTGGGTTGATGAAGTTAATACCATATTCTACTAAATCCCCTTGGCACTGCAATATCATGTCACACACAGGCAGTGTTATACTGAGTTTCTGCTGAACCCTAGTATGCCTCCTTGATTTTTTTGCCTAAAATTTATGTTGGTGGTTTGTTCAACTGCTATTGACACAGCAATTCTAAATGCTGGTACCACTGACCCGCTTATGCTGAATCCATTACTTCTACGAAGATCTTTTGCTCCTAAAGAGTCTGCTCAAGACTATTACTGAATGTACACATCAGAAAATGTCAGAGGATCTTTGATTTCTTTAACAAAGAGCGCTCTGAATATTCACATTCTGATACTGGTCTCAATCTATCTAGACACACAAGCAAGCCCTGCTTTTTTCACCAATGAATATTCAGAGCGCTCCTTGTTAAAGAAATCAAAAGATCCTCAGACATTTCTGATGTATACATTCAGAATACCATTGGTGAAAAAAAGTGTTTAGGTAGAGAGGGAAAGTGCTTCTTATCTATCTAGACACACAAGCAAAACCAACAGATGTGAATATTCAGAGCGCTCATTGTTAAAGAAATCAAAAGATCCTCTGAAATGTCTGATCCGTACATTCAGACTCCGATACATATTATACTACTCATGGTGAGGGTTGTAGAGAAAGTGTGAGTGAATGACATTTTCCTCCCCCCTTATACACACCTCTGGAGAAAAGCTGCTTAAGAGAGAGTGAGCTAATCCTGTTTTCCTGGATCCTTCAGAGCGTATACAAAAACGTCATACAGCAAACAGCAGGTGATAATCAGACATGTCAATTAGGTCACTTCCAGTCATCGCTAATCCCCTAAGTAGGTCACGTGACGTCACTTCCGGTCACGTTAAGTAGGTCACGTGGCCATTTGAATCAACTTAGTTTGGGACGAGGACTACTTTTGACTTGCTGCCCTGTTACCTGGTAGTTGTTACCTGGAAGTTTGGTAGGTGTTCTTATTTCTGATGAAGAAAACAATATTAATGCTCAGGTTCTAAGATAACTTTCAAAATGTTTATGACAAGAAGTGAACTCACCATTATGGCTTGGTCGCATATGCTTCAGATACATTAGTCACTGCATTGCAACCTGCAATAGAGATCAATTACAGTCTTCTATCAGTATGTTGAGATTTTCTATTTATTAGTTGAACTGGACCTTTCAGCTCACTTTTATCTAGTTGTGTAAAATATGTTGAAGCCTCAGAACAATCAATTTTTCCAGGGAAAGGGACTTACCCGAGGGACAAGTGCAGGCTTTTTGTGCAAAGTCTTTGTAAGACAACTAGAGCCTTTACTACCACATGTGAAGTTGTTAAAGACAAGAGGTACATTAGGAAGCCGGCATCTTAAGTGCTTGCGTGCTGAGAGCTGGAATTACAACTTGTTATTGTCTCATTCAGCCCTGCAGTCAGTGCACTGACCCCAAATCTCCAATCTACAGTCTCCTACCTTTACAGTGACAGTGCTGCAAAATCATCACCATCCACATACCGTATTTGATGTCATAATTATCCTCCCCCTAATAAGCACAGCCCCCTTTTATGTGTTTTTTTTTTACTTGAATACAGGCTCAAATTTCCAGCTTTTAGAAACGGTTACACTATTTAGTACTAGAACGCTATAAAATTAATCCAGGGCACTTATCACATTGAATACAATATATGGCTTCTTCTCTTAGATTAATTTCAAAACCTCAGTGTTATGTGACAAACTTTACAGACTTGGCAGATGTTGTGGATGTGTTGCCTGAGACTTGCTGCAGGAGCAGTAATGTGTACCCAGGTGTTGGTGTCTGTGTTTGTGTATGTAGGTATGTCTCCTTATCCCTCTCCCTGATACCCGCCTCCAGGCATGCATCTGGGGCTGCAGCAGGTAAACTCTGTACTCAGGTGTTGATACTACTAGCAGACACTTGGAAAGTAAAGATTGTCAATAACTTTTTTATCATTAGAATTTAGAGATGAGCTTCTTACCTAGACACATTTATATGTAACCCGATGTTTGAGGTAATTTGCATATGCTGTGTGGGAAACATATGTGTGAGGGTAGATTCAGAATGAGGCCGACACAAACCGCGAGACAGACTGGGATATTAAAGGTTATTTATGTACACTACAGCTGCAAGTGTTTGTTTTCTTGAAAGAATGACCTTCAAACCGTACCATAATTTACAAATAAATTGCTTTAGATGCTTGAATAACCACAAAATAAAGGTTGGTTCAAGGTATGTGTCAGACTCCATGTGAATCTACCCTAATGTTTTGAAACTTCCGCAGGATCATGATCACTAAGTGTAGCTGCAGGCTACAAATACAAATAGTGAATCCTAAAACATGGATATTAATCACAAGATGGGGAGAGATATGAGTGTATTCCAAATCTGGCTAAACCTGTAGGACTTTTTCCTTCAAGGCCCCTTAATGCTTAGCTTTGCTGAAGCTAATAACCCCATATTTTATATCCCATCATAGGTACAATGTCTCTTGCTAAATGGTCACTTGATGCAGACTATAAGAGCTATCTTGTACAATTTGTAGTGTAAAGGGATGGAATATCCAGGTGTGGTTATGGCCATGCCCACAGACATTCTGACTGTAAGTGTGGTAATGGTGTGCAGTGATTGCAGGAAGCACTACTGGAGGAAGGGCAATGTCCTGTTGTGTTTCAACATCAGTGCACTTAGGCCAGCCTCAGACACGTAGGGACTAATGTACAGCTGACTGCACAAAAACCCTCCCTGCCCAGACACGTAGTCACTAATGTGAAAGTCACACTCCAGGGACACAAAACCACTCATTGTGTCTAATACAGCTGTACTCCTATCCTACACTGGGTAGCCGCACATACTGTTTTTAAGTCATTTTCTACTTAAAGTTTAAAAAAGTTTAGATCATGTCTGCTACATACAGTCCCGGGAGGTGGTTCATTTCTGCCTCATGCATCACACATTTTAAACACCAGCCAGTGTTTCTTCTATAAACTCTTTTCTGAAAGCATATAGCTTATAGAATAAACATAGGGCTGTTGTTCACCAAGTGGAGACAAGTTAAACCTTTATTACTTGGTCACATCTATCACTGGCACACCTCTATGACCGGGGTAAATCGTTTAGATCAAATACACATAGAGATGCAATTAACTGTTAGTTCATTACTCTCTAACACATGGTAAGTAAATCTATTTCATTTCTATGTACAACTGCTACAGTTTCAGTTCTGCCAGTTATCAAGCTGTGCTGATCATAGAGGTGCACCTCTCATAGAGTTTTAACCTAAATTAATTTTGTTACACACAGCCAAGGGCTTGTTTAAGCTAAGTCCCTGGCTCAGTAACTTATGTTTAGATTATTTTCAGAATACAATTCAATAATAGATCAGTAAGGCCTAATATGTTCAAATTTGTGCACATTTTGAATTATTATTCATAAAAAAACAGATTTGCACCCTGCGTGGAGGCCCTTTTTCAATCTCTGACAGTACAGTCTCCTGGGTACTATCAAAAGGCTTTCCTGCTCAGTTCAGATCTCAAGTATAAACAAATCAACATGATACGTTTTTTTGGTAGCGACTGTACCTACCAATTATGAATCCTCTAACATGTACAACAGCATTCTGTGTCAAATATTGGTGAACCAACAAATCCATGTTCAGCCAGAAAAAATTAAATGTGATTAGTATCATCGAGACAGAATCATCCACACACTTCTGTCGCTCCATTTTGTATGCAATAAGTCACAATGCAACTGCAAAGATGGTTGTACCTTTTCTGTCCCATAAGAATTTCTACTTAAGACCATGAATGTTTCTTGATGATTAATTATATTAATAGAATCTCTTTTGTTGTATATTGCATGCATTCTATTAGTGATTATTATGTGTCTCACCATACATCACTCCTGTTGTTACCTCCTAGTATCCTACAAACCATTCAGTATGGGGTCAATAAATGGACTATTCAGTAGAACATTAACTAACAATACCCCTCCACTGTCCATCCTGCCCCTGTTCTTCCCCTACAATTTACGTCACAATAAAAGCATCTGTTGAAATATTTAGTACCACATAGACTTGTAGCACCCCGTACGGTGATACTTTTTAGACATTCCAGTGCACAAAACAGCCTCTAGCCTGGACACCAATACATAAAAGGGGTTGTTGATTATGTCCAGGTCCCCAGCCTCATATACCATTCGGGGCTAAATATCTCTTCTGGACAGTTCACTCAATGCAAAACCACCAGAGCTGCCTAATGAGGGTTACTGAGGTACAGGCTTCACACACTTATTGTAGCAGTGCTCCCGCTCATCATTACGCCACTTGATTGTTAAATCATCTTGTGGTCCGTAAAGTATCTTTTAATAAGTATTTCACATTAGAATTTCACAATCCTTTCTGAACTGGATAAGAAGTTAGCCATGATTGGAGGGTGCTAGAAAAAAATTCACTTTTGTTCATACTTCTAGCGACCTGTCCTATTTTCAAATTGGCAAACCTACTTCAACACAAAAATATGATGTTTTTTTCTTGTAGAATAACACTCATACTTCTGACAGTGGATGTTAGATTAGAGGTTAACTATTGATCCCCTGGCCATGATATTGGTCTTTAGCAGAGTAAAGCACAGTCAAGCATAAAGGCCAGCAGGGTGTGAGTGTGCTCCACATGCACTTATCTAGAGCACCATATGGAGGGCAACAGTAACATGATCACTGACCAGGGTTACATGACCAATTGTAGCAGAGACCGCACTAAAGGACTTCCACACAGACACAGTATGATGGGTTTCCAGCCTACTGCCTTATTACTCTACACAGTGACACCCTAGGGGCATACCTAAATATCATCAGTGTGCTGAGCAGAGTGCTGACCATGTCTCTTGGCTTTGTGAGTGCGATTGATGGCATTGCCTGGGTACCGGTACATCATGAATTAGGGGCATCTATATTTAGGGAAAGACATAGTAACTCATTAGAATGTAAGGTAACTTTCTGTGAACCAGCAGGGCTGTGGTAATTTTATCACTCCCTTCTGATAGTTATACAATTTAGGCAAAGAAGGACTTTATAAATTTTGTCAGCAAAATATCTCTACAATTTAAAACGTATGAAGCCTACAGGGGTTTATCTATTTGTTTACTAGATGTTTATAAACAGATTAAACCTTTTTACTAAACGGGATATGGCTACATGGAATGTGGCTACAGCCTGAAAGTCATATCATCTTACACCTAATGAAAAACTTTTATTACTCTGAATCACTCTCTCCACTTCCCTGTAATGCATCTGGTTTTATATTCGCAGCTCTTTGGGTTCTTCTGCCTGCATGTGAAAGATGAACTTGTAATGCAAGTTCAAATTGTGTAAAAAAAAAGGCAAGAAACTGCAATTGTCACACAAAATGCTCATTTAAATAATTAGATTGTGATCCCTGAAAATTTAAAGTGTCTGGAAATTGTTCCATCTGATTAACTTGTTATTGACAATTTGTCTAATAGTACTGCGCACATTATTCCGATTCCAAACTTTTTCACATCTTTCCAGATCTAGACAATAAAGACAACATTTGAAGCCTTTTAAATTTGGAGCATTTCCATTATTGATCTCAAATAATCTGCTGTCTTATTGGCTAATGTGAATGGACTGCTATATCTTAAAGGCAACCGTCTTCTCCATGAATATAGAACAGTTCCAGTTCTTTTCTGTCTGTATTTACAAAATGAACCGATATTGTTAATATATAATCTGTAAATCTGTATAATTATTTACCTTAAATAAGTTGCGTGTTGCATATTATTGAAAATGTTCCAACAAGTAACAATATCAATTTGTCCCCCTATATTCAAATCTTCTTTACATCTTAGGTTGCCAATTTCATTTTAAGAACCCACTGCTATACTGTCCATTGTTTGCTTTGAAATTCATTTGTTATTGGGCATAACATAAGCCACAGATTACTGCAGTCTATACATTCTCCCTGTGTCTTGCTGGACAAAATGGGTTCAAATATTTTTATGGGAATACACTGGGCCGCCTCTTGTTGCTACTATTCATCCCTATAGTCAAATTGTGGAAACTCATACAGCAGCTTCATGAGGCCCAAGAGACTCTGTTCTACAGAGTGGAAATATCTAAGTGTTAAATTAAGCGCTGTATGCAAAGAAGGACTGGTATACACACCGGGGAAATCTCAAGACTGCAAAAAGCAAAAATAGGCAGTTTGGTTTTGTACAGAAAAAAACAGTTTTCCATCAGCCTCCTCAGAGAAAAGACATCGATGGGATTCTGTTACCAATGCCACATGGGGGATTTTAAGGATTGAGCTAGTGTTACAAAGCCCAAGGGTTGGCGGGATTTTTTTTTATATCAAACGGAACCCTTCAATAAAAACCCACCTTTAACAAACCTGGTGCCAGGAGATGATGGAGTAATGGAAGACAACTTGGCCCTCTTTATCACATCCAGTAACTGGGAGGTCCTACTTACGTATCCTTACCTAGTTATAGAGCAAACTAAATCAATGATCTGAATAACCCTCTCTATGATAAAGTCCCGTGGATGCGAAGTCTTTGATCCTCGTCATTACCTGGTTGAGGATGAAACCATTGGGTCTACACTGCATGAGTAAGAGGTCATAGTGTGAGAAATTTTGATAGATTACGTATTGAAGCTTTCTGTTTCTACATCCTGCCCTTTGAAGTCACATGTTCACACTCAGATTTGGAATCCAAACAGTTCTGCCTCTCACAGTCTCTTTATCTTCCAGAGTCTGCCCTCCCTTCAAAATATGTTTAAGGCATTCTACAATTTTTAAAACGCCTTTACTCCACAGCATTACCAAATGTAATATCCTTCTGGTGTCAAATATATACAAGCATTATTAAGTAAAAAGTGCTGTACCTCTAAGCCCCAACAGGCATGCACAGCTCTCTCATTGTAGGCTACTGTACAAGACACTCAGTAAAAGCCTCGGAATGATAAATCCATGCTGACACTGATAGGTCAACATGGCTGCAACCAACCCAACTCTAACATGGCTCACCTTTTAGGAGCGTTACATTACACTACTAGTGAAGTCTGTGACCCAAGTAAATTTTGGTAATGGAACATGCATGAATAATTATCAGGAGACAGAAAAAGGCCAACATACATTTGAAAGTTTCTAGTAGAAATATCAAGTTGCTACACATGAAAGGTAATACAGTAAGTCAATGCCTTAATGATGCAAAATATCTATCAGACTTTTCTATCTTTAAGACAGCACCTAGGTAAAGGTAGATGGGGAATTAAGGGAAAACAGTAAGGGGATTTTGTCTGCCCCCTAGAATAAAGGCATGGAACCTGTGAGAGCCTATACACTTGTTTTTAAAACTTTTGATTTTGATTCAGTTCATTTTCCTTACGTCTAAATTTACATTATTGTACCACGTGTTATGAGACACATATCGCATCTTTATGTGAATATTATGTTTAAACTTAAGTAAATACTGCTCGCGATTATCTTATTACATTTGGCAATAGACATGCAAACAACGGAAAATTAATTATTGTCTGTAATCCTTTTTTTAATTGTGGAAGACAATAATAATATTATACTTCCAAACCACAAAAATTCTTTTCAGGACATTTGGTCACATTTTGCGCTGTAAAAACCTTAATAACTGTTCGATTTACTATCCGTAAAAAAATGGCATGTAGCCAAAAATCTCTAGAATACAGCGGACCATTTTGGCCTGCAGTAGCCCTCTTTCAGGCTTTAGACAGTGTCTGGCAGGTTTTCATGTAGACTGACTGAGGCGTTTTAGTGCCACAACAGCATTACTCAACACTCCTCCAATGGTCTGTCCTTCCTAATAAATGACATTTTTGAAAGATTTGGCTTCACACAGGGAGGATTGTTTACAGGAAGCTTGCCAGAGGAGTAGTAACCAATTTGACCTTCCGTCACAGCAATCATCCTCAAAGGGTAAATGGGAAATAGCATTGCAGACAGCTGTCCCTTTTCTTTCGCTGCTGGAGACCTTGATGGTAGCCTTTCCCAGCTTGTTATGGCATGAGTGTAAAAGTGGCTGGTTGTCAGTTATACAATGCCTGTGCATGCAGGTTCTGACATCCTTAAATGTCCCTTACAGGGAATGACTAGTGGTTTGTGGTAACTTGCTGCAGTTATCATGATGTCTTTATGGCACATATATATAGATAAAAAAATTACCGAAAATTATCCCTCATATTCAGGGTGATTTTTCAGTCCACTGGAGAGGTTAGAATCCAGCAGTGGGCTTAAAGTCGCTTGTCTGTAGGGCCAGATTTTTGCTAAGATTTATTCACCTTTATATGTGAGGCAAGCCATGATGGCATCAACAGGAAACTTTCACATCTCTTTAACAATAAGTAATGTGAAACTCTTTGCTGTAATGTATAGATGTTGACATGCATTAACTGTTCATGCAAATAATGATTTTGGACCTGATCGACTCAGCAGACCAACTGACAAAACCTAAACAATCAACTAGTTTTTGCAAACATCAAGCATTCAATATAAATATGGATGCTGTTTGTATAGAATATCCAACTTAATTACCTTGTCATACTTTATGATTATCCCCTCAGTCCCACAAATTACGCAGGTAGGAAACAGACCTTACTATGTTTTATTGAGAGGCTCCTTTGCTTTCTAACATCATTAGCAGTAATGAGAGGGGATTTGTCTGTGGCAGACTGACTAACTACATTTCAACTGTTTCTTAAAAATCATTAAAGCCCTAAATAAGGAATGCGGTTGTTGCCAGGGAATACCTTGTTGTTCGGTACAGCTACAATGCCATATTCCTATCAATTAGAACATGCCAGTACTGTAGCACTGTGCATGGTTCTGGGGAATAACATTGGCACATTAAACTAAAACATATAGTTGTGGATATGTGTCTAAGCATTGAGCAAATCAGTATGTTCGTACATTTTATTCATGCTCTATGTGGCGTTATGTTCTAGAAAAGTCAAAATATATTCAAAGATTTATGTGGGAACAAACTGAGTGGCCTATTGCTACAGCATATCTTTACAGTCAAAAAGTGGGAAGCCATACAGCAGCCCCTAAGCTGATAATAGCTGGGAATGGCTCAAAACTACAAACCCCAAAAAAGTGGTTTGGTTTCGTCTAGTAAATTACAGTTTTTTATCAGCCCTTTCTAAGAAAAAAGAGTGGTAGAAATTCATTTGCTAAGGCAACATAGAGGCCTTCCTCATGTTGCAAAGTCTAAAGGTAGGCAGGACTTTTTAAATGACAAACAGAACCATTGCACAAAAACACCAAGCTGACGCTTTAAGATTGTCTGGTGCCAGGAGACCACGTAGTCCCATGATCAATGATAAGAGTGAAACAAAAAAACATAAAACCTTTTTCAATATCCTTGCTGAAATACATTTTCCAAGGACTGAGACCAGTTTTAAAATAAAACTACTGAACCACATGTACTTTAAGGGAAACTCAAGACACAAACATGAAAAGGACAAATATTACAAATGTCACTTTCCTGACAGATTTGTTGTCTAGGCTCAAAACCTGAGACACAAATGATCCTACATAAGTTGCCAAGAAGCACACGTTTATATTGGAAGATCCTTGTTTGATTTACCCTTACAATGTTATCACGGGTGGAAATTAGTCTGCTAAGATGCAAAACAATGATCTTTGAAGCAGTTAGATTCAAGTAAAGCAGCACGATAAGGAACTGCTGAAATCAGTACTCAACTAAGCAATTTTATTAGCATTGTGACAAAATCCATCTATGTGCTGTTCAGCTTATCAGTTATACACTTTTGTCAATACTATTAGCATGTTCAATTATTACCATGTTCATTGTAAACATCTATTTTATCTATTTTAAGTTGTCTCAACATCCACCCTCCCAACCCTCCCTTAACTACTTCTTGTATCTTGAAATATTCAGTGACACATAGGGATGATAGTACCCAGGAGGCTGATACCTGTTAGACCATTCAGTGCATTAACCACCCCCGAGCCCTTGATCACCAACTCCTTAAACCATAGGGCAGCCAGAGGTTAAGGTCTTCAGTCTGCAAATCTGAGTGTAAGGTTACTAATCCTTCACTTACTCTCCAAAATTCTCTGAGGTTCTTTAAAAGTTTCATTATGGTTATCCCAGTTTTCAGTAACATGTTTCCCTTTGTTTTAAATCTCATTCTGGTCACAACAATACTAAATTGTTAAGTCAGTGCAGAGTACCAGCGCTGGGTACTTCAGGTCTGGGAGTATTCACGTGGGTGTGAATATACAGTTGTGGGACGTGAGTCATGCTGAATAAGCACCCACCCAGCCTTGAACTGAAAACACAGATCTCAAAGCCATGAAAAGAACACAACACGCTTCTACACCATTTGCTGCCCTGTAGGGCTATTGTCTATTAAATGCTTGGTCCTATATAGGTCTACTTAGTTTGACCCACGGACTACTCTTTGCCTGCTGCCCTGTCACCTTGAAGTTGTTCCGCTGAAACTCCCTGCAATTGAGTTTGTGTTCATATTACTAATGAAAAAAACCTAACATGGCTCAGCTTCTGAGATAAGTTTCAAAACGTTTATGACAAGAAGTGAACTATCTCATTTTTATGGCTGGGTATATGTACATGTATATGCTTTAGATACAATAGTCACAGAATTGTAGCTTGCAATGGAGATCAATTATCATCTTCTAACCATAGGTCTAAATTTGCTATTTAGTTGAACAAGCCTAACCTGAAGGCTGGGAACAATCAATATTCCAAGGGAATGACCGAGGGCAAAAGCAGGCTTGTCACGCAAAGTCTCTAGATAACAATAGAGGCTTTAGTTTTGAATGTGAAATTGTTAAAGAGAGGAGGTACATTAGGAAGCCAGCACCTTAAGTGCCTAAGTGCTGAGAGCTGGAATTACAACTTATTTTTGTCTGATTCAGCCCTGCAGTCAGTGCACTGACCCCAAATCTCCAATCTACAGTCTCCTACCTTTATAGTGACAGTGCTGCCAAATCATCACTATCCACACCCTGTTTTCTACGTAATAAGCACCCTCCCCCTTATAAATTCCCTACCCCCTTTTTAGGCCAATTTTTGACTAGAAGACAAGTTAAAATTTCCTGATTTTGGAAACAATTAAGTACTACATCGCTATAAATTTAATTGTATAAGCACCTGGGGTGCTTAATACCTCAAATACAGCATATGGCTTCCACTCTTTCTCTGATCAATTCCACTTTATTGCCATGAATTAAACTTTACAAAGTTGGCAGATGTTGTAGATGGGTCGCCTGAGGCTTGCTGCAGGAAAAGTAAAGTATACCCAGGTGTCCATGGCTTAAGCCTGAGGCAGGAGTAGTAAAGTGTACCCAGGTGTGGGTGTCTGTGTTTGTGTAGGTATGTCTTCTAATCAGAGTCATCCTGTTACCCGCCTCCAGTCATGCATCTGGGGCTGCAGCAGGTAAACCCAGTGCTCAGATGTTGATACCTCTAGCAGACAGTCAGAATGTATTCATTCTTAGCCCAATTATTATCTTGAGAATGTGGAGATGAGCTTCTTTAACACTTACAGATTTTTAGGTGACCCAACCTTTCAGCTACTTGCAGATGCTTCCAGAAAGCATACATCTAGCTGTAAAAAAACGTGTGTGTTACTATATCATCACCCAAGCTTACTCAAGCTGTAGGCTACAAAATACAAAGGGGTGTCTGTCTTCCACAATGCTGTGTAGGTCTCCACTTACTAATATGATACATTTTAGGCATACAAAACACATGTTCCTAAGAACATCTCCCCCAGTAAATCCTAGAAATGTAACACATCGATAGTGATCAGGACACGGGGAGAGAGATGATCGTATTCCAAATCTGTCTAAAGCTGTAGGACTTAGCCACAGTACATACCAGTCTGTGCATTAGTGTATGTAAGGTGAACACCACTACATAACATGAACACGATAGGTGCATAGGCCCACCTATATTGCCATAGCAAGGAACCTCGTGCGTTGGTTTGGCCCAGCCATTGTCAAGATGTTACTCTATAGACCTAGAGTAGAGTCTCCTGAGACCTACGGACGCCTACATGTGACGGCACATTAGGTCCCTAGAGCTCCATTCAACACATAACATGTCATCTCCTACATTGAAATATAGTCAATTATAAAGCAATAAATTGATGCATAAAAGTAACTTTCAACCTGCAGTAATATAAACTAAAGACTAAATAAAGCACAAATACAATTCCAATCCACTTTGGATCCTCCAAAAGGGTTGCCTGGGAAACTGCTGATCAGCTGGCATCAACTGTGCTCCTGGGACATCTGTGAATCACTCTCCTGTCCAATAGCTGGGTGAGTCCATCTATAATCGACCAATGGCTCCCGGATGACCATCTCGGAATTCATCCTTATTGGGTAGGATGATGGCCCAATATCTTCTGAGTAACATCTGTAAATATGGACTCCAAATTCCAAGCGGTTTGGATGTGGCAACCCATTTAGTGAAGGGTAGTGGGCTCATCAAAAGCAGATCTTAAAGCTGGTCCATTTTCACGAGTGTCTCATGTGAAAACTATGGCAACAGGGAACCCACAACTATAGCAATGAAATATTCTATATATGGACAGGGAACACAACATGCAACATTTAAGATATCTATCAACTTGTAGGGGCAGGACGACCCCAAACTCAGTCAGAAATGAGGCAAACATATGAAAAGTCCAACATTTGAAATGTCACCTAGATCAGATTACTGATCAAAACACAACTATATATTCAAAAATGGTGATAACCTATACAGTACTATTGGACATAGCAAGATATACTCTAGAAATACTACACAGAGGGCACTGGGGGTTATCAAAGTTGGGTCACTTATCAAAATGACCCAACTTTGGTGGTCTTTTCCTATGTGTGCAATAACTTGAAACAATTGGCTTTATTTTTTTCTTGAAAAATTGCATCAGTATCTTTCAATTGAGTATAGTGAAAATCTCTTTCCGGACTTTATTTCCATTGAAATCGCGTCATGAATATGAGAGAATTGCCTTATTTAAGAAAATCACCTAACTTTAGTGGCCATTTTGGCTATGTCCAACAACATTTTTACTTCGAAAATTTTTATTTCTTGATCCAAACCATCATTCCTCTTCAAATAGATATAGCAACAAAACGTTTCTGCATGCTCTTATAGTTAAAATAATTTTTTTAATTAATTAAAAAACACATTTCTGCAATGATTATGAACTTCGTACCATGCACTGTGGGTTCTTACTCCTAATTTAGCTTTCATTCCCTCACGGTCAAAGCTCAGTCTTGGCATTTGAAGGATCTTGAAGACACATTGCCCTGTAATACCGCTCTAATAGTCATGGACTTTGCTGAGAATCATTCCATCATAGTACAGGACTAAGATCAAGTATTGTACTGGGATAACTCCCAGGCAAAAAATAAACAGAATTCATTCAGAATGAGTTACTGTCTACCAGTCTTAAGGGTTAAAGCCAGTATTCACGCACTCGCCCACTGGCAGGGTTTATGGAACTAGCAAATACTCACCAAATGGTCACCATAGCCCCATCTGGTGGCTTGCTTCTGAACAACTCCAGTATCAATATTGTTTCTAATATCCATAAAGAAGCAATACTGTCTAATGAAGCTATGTCATATTCTCTTTTCAAAACATATCATAAATGCATAAATAAAGCAGAATTTTCTGCATGCTTTTGGACAAGATACATGCTAAACTAAGAGGGAAAAATGATTTCCCCCAAAGGATACCTTGGGAAGATTTGAACCAGAGACCTCTCACACTCTAGGCCAGCTCTCTATTCATGTAGCTATAGAGGCCTGACTGGTTTGGGGAGGTGCTAAACTGTAGTCCTGCATTATACCCCTACCTAGTGGTGGTGTACACTGGTGTGTACAGACTTGTCACTTGCCACCATATGTCATGTTCATGTACAATTTCTGAAGAAACGAGTGCCGGTACCCCTCCTTTCTTTTGGATAAATACAAAGCTATGGCCATAATCTTCACCATATTAAAATTACATGAGGCCTGAAACTGTTTTTCTTACTTAGATATCATGTTCGATAAGTGTTTGCCAAAGACAAAAATGTCATCTGTTACTTCAAGCATTAAGTCCAAAATAAAATCGAAAAGAACTTTTCAACAAACTTTTTTTATTCTTATCCTTGTTCCTTAGTATAGATACATCACATATCCATGGTTTTTACGAAACAATCTGGTGGATACTATATGGTTTAACTGGTTTCTTCCAGGAATGTGAAAAATTAGGAAAATATATGACCTCTTGCATCAGGCATCACAGCACAAAAGATAGTATGGGTACCCCCAATTTTTTTTTGCCCAATGGATTCTATAGCATTTAAGGAACCATCTGTAATTTTCTTAGGAGGCCTGAAACTGTATTCAATTTGGGGGTAATAGGGACTTTCACCTTTAAATGCCCCTAACCCTATTACACCACATAGGGCAGGGATAACAGCCCTAGTGGCACTCATGAACCCTTGATAGCCTGTTCAGTCCACCCATGAGTGCATTGAAGGGGCAAATTTAAGACTCAATGTGTGTACATTTAGGCCTGGGTACCTGGGTAGGCCCATGTGTTGAAATGGGCAGATTTGCCCCCTACCCACCACAGATAAGCTGAAAAGGCAGGTATTTACCCGCAATAAGGTATGTCAAGTGAAAAACAGGTAATGCAAGAGCATGTGAAAAGAGCATAACAGTGTTGTCTGCACTGTGTTAGGTGCAATACTATGAAGGCACTTTGTACTTGCTTTGTCAGTGACTGTCTCAAACATGACAAAGTGAGTGTCTATTCATTCCAGGAAATGTGTCTAGACAATGCAGACTACAATGTTAAACAAATGTGGCCAAAGGGACCATTGAATACCTTCAGATGGCCTGCTAGAGAAGACATATGGGTCACACCCCAAATCATCATTTTGTGTGCAACTGCAGCCCCAAAAACCACTGATAGAAGAACCTACAAAATTCAACAGAGGGACATCTGTGACAAGTTTACCAAGTATAACCTTAGCTAATGACAGCAAAATTAGGGGTAAGAACCCACAGTGCAATATAACAGGTAAACAATCATATTACAGAAATGGTTTAAAAAAAAATTAATCTAAATATTTATTTTAACTATAAGAACATGCGGAAACATTTAGTTTTTATATCTATTTGAAGAGGAATGATTTTTTGGATCAAGAAAAACATTTTCCAAAGTGAAAAATGTTGTTGGACATAGCCAAAATGGCCACCAAAGTTAGGTGATCTTTATAAATGAGCCAATTCTCTTATATTCATGACGCGATTTCAATGGAAATAAAGTCCGGAAAGAGATTTTCACTATACTCGATTGAAAGATAGTGATGCAATTATTCAAGAAAAAAATATAGCCAGGTGTTTCAAGTTATTGCACACATAGGAAATGACCACCAAAGTTAGGTCATTTTGATGAGTGACCCAACTTTGATCACCCCCAGTGCCCTCTGTGTAGTATTTCTAGAGTATATCTTGCTATGTCCAATAGTACTGTATAGGTTATCACCATTTTTGAACATAATAGTTGTGTTTTGATCAGTTATCTGATCTAGGTGACATTTCAAATGTTGGACTTTTCCAATGTTTGCCTCATTTCCGACTGAGTTTGGGGTCATCCTGCCCCTACAAGTTGATAGATATCTAAAATGTTGCATGTTGTGTCCCCTGTCCATATATAGAATATTTTATTGCTGTAGTTGTGGGTTCCCTGTTGCCATAGTTTTCACATGGGAAACTCGTGAAAATGGACCAGCTTTAAGATCTGCTTTTGATGAGCCCACTACCCTTCACTAAATGGGTTGCCACATCCAAACCGCTTGGAATTTGGAGTCCATATTTACAGATGTTACTCAGAAGATATTGGGCCATCATCCTACCTAGTTAGGAAGAATTCTAAGGTGGTCACCCGGGGAAATCCTCCATTTCTGGTCGATTATGAATGGACTCAGCCAGCTGAAAACTAGGGATTCAATTTCAGGGGTTAGAACCCTAGTGAAAGCTAGAGTACTATGAGGTTTTAAGAGGGTGGTGCAGGGTATTACTGGCTGTGTGGATTTATTGACAAGAAAATCCATTCTGGGCAGCAATTAAACTGCCAAGACATATCTGGAAGCTCCCCGGTCCGTTTAAATGGTTTGTAGTTTGTAGTTCAGAGCAATTTTCTACACAAATGATGTTTAGGCCTCTAAGCTCTATACCAATGTACATACAACTTTTAGCCGATTCTAATATTCTTTTAATGTTCTTTGTCTGCTAGAATAGTCATTTTGAAATGAATATCGATGCAGCCTGAGTTGCAGCATGCTAGTAAATTTACACATTTGTATATTTTTTCGTAATTCTAGCAACAGTTTTTCTTTGTAGAATGACACAATGCAATTCTGACAGGGGATGTAGATTGGACGATAACTATTGATCCTCTGACCAAAATGCTGGTCTGTAGCCGCACTGTCAAGATTAAAAGGTCAGCAGGGTGTGAGTCAGCCCCAGTAGTATTTATCACAGCACCACAGGGAGGGCTGTCAGGCTTTTAACCCTCAAAATTGCCCTTGTCCCTCAAAATGATACACTTTTGAGAGATAAAAGCTCTGTCATGGCTTTATCCCTCAGGTCACCATGGTGTGAAAGCTCAAAAGCACTCATCCCTAAAAGCCTTTGGGTTGACTGGGGTCTACAGTAACATGATCACTGACCATGGTAACATGACCAATTGTGGCAGAGACCACACAAAAGGACTTCCACAGACACAGTATGATGAGTTTTCAGCCTAGCACATTATAACTCTACACAGTGACACCTTAGGGTTGCACATAAATATGATCAGTGTTCTCTTATAATTATGCTGGCTTGGCTCTTGGCTTTGTGAATGTGATTGACGGCATTGTCTGGGTACCCATACTGATTAAGCGGCATCTATATTTAGGGGAAGACATTGTCAATCAATAGGATGTAAGGTAAGTGAACCAACAGGGCTGTGGAACATTTACCTTTCTGAAAGTTCTAAGATTTCAGGCTAAAAAGCGCTTCATGAATTTTTCCAGCAAAATATCTTCAACTCAAATCTCGTAAAGCCTATGGAGTTTATTTATTTGTTTACTGGATTTTTATAAACAGGTTGTATATATACAATCTGCTTACTAAATGGGATATGGGTATGTGGCATGGGGCTACAGCTTTAACGTCATATCATCTTATATCTAAGGGTAAATGTTGATTACTCTGAATCACTCTCTCCACTTCCCTGTAATACATTTGATTTGATATTGGCAGCTCTACTGAGCCTCTGCCTGCATGTGAAAGATGAACTTGTAGCGCAAATTCAAATTGTGTAAAAAGTAAGGGAAAACAATATGGATGTAATTGTCACACAAAATGCACATTTTATATTAATCGCATGCTTGCTGAAGCTCATTTAAAAAATTAGATTGTAATCCCTGTCACTCTGAGAAAATTAAAAGTGTCGGGAAACTATTCCATCTGATTAACTTGTTATTGACAATTTGTCGATAGTGCAAAAATTATTCCCATTCTAAATTTGCTCATATCTTTAGAATTCTAGATAATGTAGGCAACATGTGAGGTTTTTAAATTTGCCGCATATCTTTAGGAGCATTTATACATAATCTGCTGCATTATGGCTAAAGTGAATACGCAGCTAACAAGAAAACGGTATTTTACGTCCAAATAACGTTGTAAAACTTCATATAACGTTATGCCATAGCAAGGAGCCTTAGAGAAACGTTATAAAACGTTATATAACGTTATAAAATGTTGTATGACGTTTTTTGTTTACTGGATAGACTGCTATATCTTAAAAATAACAACGGTAAGCCATGAGCCTTTTAAAATCTCATACCTCATATCAAGTAACACCATTAATACGATCACCTAGGGGCTTAGCATGGCCTTTCACTAACAAAGAACATACAAAGGGCAACTAGTCGATGTATTTTTCAGTATAGAAAAATAATCATTTTCTTTGTGCTGTTATGATGACTTCACAGCACATATTCATGTGAAACAAGAAAGGCTTGTAGGAGCAGGAAACGTTGATTCTTTCAGAGACCTTTTCAGAGAGCCTTCCAACTCTAACATTGCTAGCCTGTCTTTTATGTTTGCAGTAGTAATTCTAAGCAGAGGACAGATGCTGCTGCAACTGAAATGTGAAACGTGATATACATTGCTGCAGAGAATACTCTATAAGTGAGGGAAAATTATCTGGAGAAAGCGGGACTCAAACCAATATGCTTTAGATCCATGGACCATGTAAAACCATCGTATAGTGTTGATCTCAACTGTCAACAAAATGAGCATCTCTCTAATCATATGATTAAACAAGTCCCAAGGCGATCATCTCTCATTTGTAAATGTAGATCACATTAAGTCATAAGTTTTCAACAATAAGGTCATAATATCTTTAGAAGCATATTCTATACACTTCATTTTAAAGTTTTTTTTTGTTTTCAGATAAACTCTAAATTCAGATAGTGTAAGAAAGAGAAGGAAACAAAGATGAAACAATTCTCCACTTGACATAAGTCATGTGCCGGTTGAAATTCATTTGCATAACACAATTGAGATCCATGTTATTCAGAGATAATTAAAAGTGTCAGAAAATTGTTGCATCTCATCAACTTGTAATTGACAAATAGTCCAATACTGCTGTGCAAATTATTTCCATCCCAAATAGTTTTTAAACGCTGATATCGTTCAATGTTTTGTCCATCACTGCAATGTTACATTGTAAGTTCTGCAAATATACTAGGTATATGATTCCCCTGCACTAACAGCTTTATCAGAGTTGGTATTAGTATGACGGACCTTGCCTCAGACCTGTGCTCTGACTCACTGACCAATTTGACCTTCTGCCACAGCAATCATCCTCAAACTTGGAAAAAGCATTGCAGACAGCTGTCCCTTTTCTTTCGCTGCTTGAGACCCTGATGGTAGCCTTCCATAGCTTGTTATGGCATGAGTGTCAAGTAAACCCTGCTGGTTGTCAGTTATACAACAACTGTGTTTGCAGGTTCTGACATCCTTAAATGTCCCTTACAGGAAATGATCAATGCTTCGTGGTAACTTGCTGCAGTTATTATGATGTCTGCATGGCATACATATATATGTGAGGCAAGCCACCTATACGAGGCAACAGTGGGAGATAACTACTGGAGCTGCGGGATTCCCCTCAACAAAGCCAGTGACATTGAGGCCGATAAGCTGATAGGTAGAAACAAGCTGGGGTGGATACTAGAGCGACTCAGGGATGATGAGCTGTCCAGTGATGACGATGATGATGATGAGGAGAAAGAGGATGAGGAGAAAGAGGATGAAAGTATCACAGTAAATCCCGTGAGAGAGCTGATAAACCAACTGACCCCCGACCCACCTCTGTCACAAAGGAAATCCGACAGAAACAGAGCCGGCCAGAACGACTAGATGTCAACAAAAAACATGACAAGGGTACGCGCAGAGTGGTGGCAAGTCTATGCGAGACTCATCTTCGACGCACGAGGCGGTGCGCTGTAAAAACCCGAGTTTGTGTGAAATAGAGCGATAAACTTTTTTTATTGTTTAAATGGTGACTTGGTAATCTGTGTACCAAATATAGACGTAGATAAATTCCGCATATTCGCGGTATTTAGAATTTATGAAACCATTTGTCAAATACGAAACTATTATGTCAGTACCTAAGTATATACAAATGGTCACCCAATGAAAACCAATATCCTTCTCATTTATGACGAAATTCTCAGTTAAAATTACACAAAATCACCGGCTGTATTTTTGCTACCAAGGTTATTGTAAATTCAGAATATAAACTGGGTATTGCGCATAAATACAAAAATATCGAACACACCCGGGGTATACACCACGCGACACCACCAGCTAAATACGAAACTATTATGTTAGTACTTAAGCATAAGAATGGTTATCTTATTTTTTTCCTTAGAAATGAAATCTTCCTTTAAAAATAGGCATATAATTACTAGCTGTATTTTATTGTCAAGGTTATTACGCCACTTAAGAAAAGTACCAAGTATTACGCACAAATACAAAAATAATACACATACACCAGAGTATACACCACATGTTGTTTACTCGTTCACTTCCGGAAAGACGGCTAACACGCGTCTTGCTCAAATTTTACCAATTTATTGTATAATAAGAGCGGTATATATAGTGTGCCTGCAACAGACAAATACAAGTGCAGTATTGACAAGGAGCCCAGTGAGTTGTACAACTGTAATATGGCCAGAATGGCAGCGATTGTGTGTGATAGTCGCGGTGCGCCAGCTGGATCCACCTTTTTTCAGACTGAATTGAACCGCCTGAACGACAGTGGTTATAACATCAACGTCATGCCAATGTCTGGAGCCAACTTCGAATCTGTGTGTAAGAGGGCCAATACCTACATACGCAATAACCCAGGGGACAAAACATATATAATGGCAGGTGTAAACAACATGACTACTAGACATGGTATGCCAAATACATATGGTAAAAAGTATTATACTTATGACTGGGACGATTCTGACACATTTGCCAATGACATAATAAGCATGGTAACTCGAAACATGAAATTCCTGAGTGACTTAAATCCCTCACAAAGGATTATAGTGTGTCCAATAGTAGGACTTAGACTTGACAAGACGACTGTCAATGCTACACCGGAGAGACAATCAAGTGTCAACATGGGTATTTGGAATATAAACCAGGCTATTTTCCATATCAACAGAAATAACAAGACCAGTATGCCTTGGCTTTCAAGAACAGTGCATTTGAGCCACACAGCCAATGGCAAGGAGGTGGATTACGATACTTGGTTACAAGACGGGCTACATCTAAACGAACAGCTACTGACATACTGGGCGGACTTGTTTGTAAAACATGTTAAGGCCATCAAAATTAAAATTGAAACCAAAGGGTATACACCGGTATAATACAACCAATATGATATTGTTTATTGTTTAGTACTAGATTAATATTTGTCCAGGTCCGAGGTTGAGCCAGTATATCGTTATGCACAATGAATGCTGGCAACACTGAAGACTATACAATGTGATCATCTCGGTGCCAAAACATTTGTTTACTTTGTTTATTGCTGGTTGCTTTGTTATAACCATGCAATTATAGTTAATAGTATTAATTGTTGCACATGCGAGAATATCATATTGTAACTGACAGAGGTCTTCATATTGACACATAAGTGCCAAACAAAGTACCTACACATGTCAGAGACAGGTATGTAGTTCATTGTTTTACTGATTGTTAAGTTGATAAGTCTTGGTCACGTGACACAGAAAAACTGAGATTTACTGAAATCACCTGTGACTGCTACCATCGTTATGAACAATGAGGTAGACAGCCAGGGGATATATGCACTGATGGTTTTGTCACTTGTACGTGTTAAACATACATATTTATTAACTTGAAAACCGAGGTCCACTAAAGTTATCTGTGACTGTTACCATCGTTATGAACAATGAGGTAGACAGCCAGAGAACTTTTTCATTATCTACCATACATCGACGGTATTGTTACTTGTGCGTGTTATTCATACATATTTAATAATTTGAAACATATAGGTAGCCAAAGCTGAGCCCCCTACCTGTTAATCATGACTCACACTAGTTTTTTAGCAGTTTTTTCATCATACATCATCACCTTTTTCTTTTTTGGTATCAGGCTACATACACAAGGTATGGTGCTAGGGGACGGGAGGGCAAGCAAATCCAATGACTAGAGGGTTTAGAAATGTCGGGAGTTTTGATAACGAAAAAGGCATGCATTTAGTCCATATTAACTGTAGAAGTATTAGAAATAAAATTGGAGATTGCAAGATAATGTTTGATGACTGCAACCTAGATGTAATAACAGTGTCAGAATCCTGGCTGGAGGAAAAGAATCTCACTTCTGAATTCGATTTTAGGGGATTTAATTCATTTAGATGGGATAGAACATGGTTGGAGAATGGCAAGCCAAAATCAGCGGGAGGGTTGTTGATTTATATTAAAGAGAAATATGCTGTCCTACAAGAGGATTTTTTGCCGAAAATAAGTACCAAGGATATGGAATTAACTTCTGTCATTATTAAAAGGGAGAAGACTAAAAACATATTGATTATCAACATCTATAGACCACCACAAGGCGACCTTGATGTTTTTTGGACAACAATGAAACATGTAATATCAAATATTCCGCACATCAATAGATTTGAATTGTTTATCATGGGAGATATGAACATTAATATGTTAAACTATGCATCTGAATATGTTAGCAACTTTAAGTTAGGTATGATTGGTTATGGGTTACTAAATGTAATTAATTGTCCGACACGTAGTTAAGTTATGGCAAATCTTGGTTGACAGAATCACGCATGTGATGGATTGTATCTGTCCGTTTGTCAAATATAAGGTAAAAAAAGAAAGAGACCCATGGGTGACTCCTGAAAGAATAAGTGATATTAAGGAGAAGGACAGAGCATTAAGCAAGGCCAAAAGGTCCAAGGATGCCCAGAGAATCAGGATTGCCAAGGCTGATAGAAATAGGGTGTCTAGAGAAGGATATAAGTGTAAGAGGGAATTTGTTCTACGGTTGTTAGAAGAGCACAAAAATGACCCCAAGCAATTTTGGTACGAACTCAATAAAGTAATGCCAGGCAAAAAGTCTAAAGCTATTATTAAATTAATAAACAGAGAGACAAAGAAAATGCTTGAGGATGAGGAAGTACCAAATTACATTAATGAATACTTCACTAATATTGGAGCTGAATTAGCTAGTGGCAATGATGATGTCTGGGTACCCGATTTTGATAGAAGGGAAGTTGATATTGAAAATTGGAGCACAGATGAGGAAGAGGTCATCAAACTCATAAAAAATATTAAACTACACAAAACATCTGCAGTGGATGGTCTAAGTACTAAGGTATTGAAGGACGGCTTTAACTACTTGAGTGAGCAAATTACATATATCTTTCAAATGTCGCTCGATACAGGTGTAGTTCTACAGAAGTGGAAGGAAGCTGTTATTATACCCATACCTAAGGATGGAAACTTGACGCAAGTAGAAAATTTTAGGTCTATCTCTTTATTACCACTACCCTCAAAACTACTAGAAAAAATAGCACATAGAAACATCTTGGACTTTTTGGACAAGGAACATATTTTAAGTGATAAGCAAGGAGGCTATAGAAAAAAGTGTTCAACTATTCAGACTATTGGGGAACTAACTGATGACATACTAAGGGATAGAAACGTGGGAAAGGAAACATTAGCTGTATTTATAGACCTAAAGAAAGCTTTTGACACTGTCCACCACAAAATTCTTTTAAAAAAATGTGAACGATATGGATTAAGGGGAAAAGTATTAACTTGGCTAACAAATTACTTAACAAATAGGAAGCAATGTACCCTAGCAAATAACATCAAGTCACCACCACTGGTAATTAGTTATGGAGTCCCACAAGGTTCCATTTTGGGACCCTTGCTATTTTTATTATATGTGAATGAAGTTGAGCAGATCATGCAACATGTCAAAATATTATTATATGCAGATGATACTGTGTTATACTTGTCTGGGGACTACTCTAGAGATGTAAATGAGAAAATGCAAGAAGATTTGAACAGGTACACAGACTGGTGCAAAATGAATCGACTGACATTGAATGCTAAGAAAACTAAATTTATGTGTTTTGCTAATACATACAAATGGAAAGATTGTAAATTGAATGTTAATGGGGATAAGATTTTGGGAGTATCCAGCTATAAGTATTTTGGGGTTATATTAGATGAAGCATTGACATACGAGAAATTTGTAAATAACCAGCTACGAACTACAGGTTTCAGGACGTATCAGCTAGCTAGATTAAATGCTGTAATCAACAAGCCTATCTCTATCTTGCTGTATAAGACATCAATATTGCCTATCCTTGAATATGCGGTTATATTATACGCGGGTATAAAGAAGGAGTTGAAACTAAGACTCCAAAAAGCACAAAATAGAGGTTTGAAGGTTGCTCAAATAGCCCATTACAGAACGCCTACTTATGATGTACATGCGGAGGCTAATCTCAACATGCTATGTGACAGAGTTGAATATCACCAAATGAAAGAGGCTTATAGAAGGGCGGGATTGAATAAGTATAGGGACAATAGAAACCTCAACACTAGAGCTTGGGACGGGCCAGTACTTAAAGTACACACCCCCAACAGTGCAGCCTATACACGCAGCCTAGAGCATACAATAGCAAATCTTTGGAATAGTTTGGACCCCCCAGAGCGAAATTCAGAATCTCTCGACTCATTTATGTTAACACAGAAGATTAAATTACAAATCAAAAAACCCAAGAAACTACCGTTTTAGCCAAATGTGTACCCCCCCTCTCCCCAAAACACCTCTTTTAGATTATGTGTGAGAAAATAATAAGAGTTATACCTGATACTCTTTCTTAATAATTTTTTTATGTTAAAAAGAAGTAATTTTTTTGTTAGATATTCATCTCTGTCACCAAATGTGTTTTCACCAATGGATTTCACCAACAGTATGTTTCAACGAATCTCATTATTACTATCAATGTGTTGGTTGTGGTGATATATACAACCAAATGATTAGTTTTGACAAATGTGAAATTGGTTTTTGTTTCTGGCTGTGTGAGCCTATCTACCTGTGTAAAGATAAGCATAACTAGGTAAGGCTGCTAAATATCCAAACTACTCGAGCAGAGTAAGAAGCAGCCGTTCTTTTAATGTTCATCAAACTAGTATTCGAACCATGTTATAAATTAATTAAAGGACCAAACAAGGAATTGGAAATTTATATTATATCTAGATGTATCTGTAAATTACGATGAACATGAAATAAAGATAAATCAAATCAAAAAAGCCAGGATGGCAACAACAGGAAACTTTCACATCTCTTTAACATTCAATTCAGTGAAACTCAAGGCTGTAATCTACTGCTGAGTAGATGTTTACACATACTAATTGATTGTGCAAATAAACAATTTTGGATAGAAAAAACTAATCGATTGAGCACACCAAATGACATAACCTAAAGTACCAAGTTTTTCTTTGCAAACATCAAGCCTTCAATATAAATATGGATTCTGTTTGTGTAGAATGCCCAACTCAATTACCTTGACATATTTTACAATTACCCCTGTAGTCCAACAAATGATGCAGGCAGGAAACAGACCTTAGTATGTTTAATTGAGAGGCTGCTTTGCTTTCTAGCATCATTAGCAGTAATGACAGGAGATTTGTCTGTGGCAGAGTGACTAACTACATTTCATCGGCCGATCGTATACAGTTTTTTGTTATAAAAAGTCACTTATAATGTATCCATGTAATTCTTAGTGACTTCAAAAGCCAAAAACAGGTTAAAGCCCTAAATAAGGAATGTTGTTGTTCCCAAGCTGCCCTTACCAGGAATAGCTTGTTTGTCGGTACCACTCCTGTGCTACATTCCTGTCAACAAGAACATAACAGTACTGTGGCACTGTGCATGGTTCTGCAGAATTATATTGGTGCATGCAAGCAGAACAGCAAATCAGTATGTTAGTGCATTCTATTCATGCTCTTTGTGACGCATTGGGCTGGGCAAGTCAAAATATATTCAATGATGCTGTGGGAACAAACTAAGCTGCCTATTGCTGCTGCAGCTTATCCCTATAGCCAAAAAGTAGGAAGCCATACTGCTCACGCTAAGCTGCAGTACAGACTCTATCAAACATTGTGGCAGCGTACAAGGGTTGTGTTAATATCAGTATGCAGAGAAAGACTGATATACACACTGGGAATAGCTCAAAACTACAAAACCAAAAGAAGGCAGTTTGGTTTTGTTCAGTAAATTACAGTTTTTTCAACCTTTTCAAAGAAAATAGAGTGGTAAAGATTGAGTTACCAAAGCAACTTGAGGGCTTTGAAGGAACATGCTCATATTGCAAATCCTAAAGGCAGGCAGAACTTTTTGATTTACAAACAGTGCCATTCCGCAAACACACCAGCTAACACTTAAAGATTGTCTGGTACCAGGAGTCACATAATCTATGATAAGAGTGAAACCAAAATAGCATAAAACTCCTTTCCATATTCTTACTAAAAGTTAAAAAAAACAAAAAAACAATGCAGCACATGTTATGGATGTACAATGAACATTAAATGACCCTCAAAAATACCAACATGAACAAGATAAAATATTGCAACTATATATATATATAGTAAACTAAATGCTATTTAGTTCTCACTAACTCAAAGAGTAAAAGTTACAATCACAAATCTTTAAGTTTCTCTCCAAAATACCCATTTCTATAGGTTATTTAGGTGTTTTACTACAAACATTTCAGTTTTCAATGGCATGTTTCCCTTTGTTTTTAATCCCATTCTGGTCACAACTTTCATTTACAAAATCTAAATTGTTAATTCAGTGCAGAGTACCAGCGCTGGGTTATTCAGGTTTGGGAGTATTCACATGGGTTGGAATATTCAGTTGTGGGACCTGAGTTATGCTGAATAAGCACACACCCAGCCCTAAACTGAAACACAGATCTCAACGCCATGAAAAGGGGAAAAAAACACCCTTTCTACACCATTTGCAGCCCTGTAGGGCTACTGTCTATTTCATTCTTGGTCCTATATCAACTTAGTTAGGGCCATGGACTACTTTTTGCCTGCTGTCCTGTTACCAGGAAGTTGTTACCCAGAAGTGTGGTATGTGTTTGTACTATTGATGAAGAAAACAATATTAATCACCTTCTGAGATAGGTTTCAAAACAAAAATGACAAGAGGTGAACTATCTCACCATTATGCCAGGGTCACATATGCTTCAGATACATCAGTAACAGCCTGCAGCCTGCAATGGAGAATGAATTATCTTCTTCTAACCAGAGGTCTAGATTTACTATTTAGTTAAACAAGGCAGATCGTTTAGCTCACTTATATCTAGTTGTGCTAAATACAACTAAACATCAGTTGAAGCCTGGGAACAATCATTATTCCCAGGGAAAGGGGATTTTGCCACAAGACAAGTGCAGGCTTATCATACAACGTCGCTGAGAGACAGCTAGAGGCTTTAGTACCACATGTAAAGTTGTAAAAGAGAGGAGGTACATTAGGAAGCCAGCACTTTAATGCCCAAGTGCTGAGAGCTGGAATTACCACTTGGTACCTCAAATCTCCAATCTACAGTCTCCTACCTTCACAGGGACAGTGCTGTGAAATCATCACTATCCACATATATACGGTGTCCGATCTTAGATTAATTACAAAACCTCAGTGCCATGTGATACACTTTACGGACTTGCCAGAAGTTGTAGATGGGTGGCCTGAGGCTTGCTGCAGGAACAGTAAAGTATACCCAGGTGTCCATGGCTTCAGCTTGAGGCGGTAGTATTAAAGTGTACCCAGGTGTGGGTGTCTGTGTTTGTGTAGGAATGTGTCTCCTTACCAGACTCATCCCTCTCCCTGATACCCGCCTCCAGTCATGCATCTGGGGCTGCAGCAGGGAAACTCTGTACTCAGGTGTTGATACCACTAGTAGACAGTCAGAAAGTATACATTATCAGCCCAATTATTATCTTGAGAATGTAGAGATGAGCTTCTTGAACACTTACAGATTTTTAGGTGACCCAACCTTTCAGCTACTTTGCAGATGCTTCCAGAAAGCATACATCTAGCTGTAAATAATGTGTGTGTTACTATATCATCACCCAAGCTTACTGTAGCTGTAGGCTACAAAATACAAAGGGGTGTCTGTTGTCCACAATGCTGTGTAGGTCTTTGCTAACTAATACCATACAAAAAACATGTTCCTAAGTACATCGCCCCCAGTAAATCCTAGAAATGTAACACATGGATAGTGATCAGGAGACAGGGAGAGTTATGATCGTATTCCAAATCTGTCTAAGGCTGTAGGACTAAGCCATAGTAGATACCAGTCAGTGCATTAGTGTATGTAAGGTGAACACCACTACATAACATGCACAAGATAGGTGCATGGGCCCACCTATATTGCCGTATCAAGGGACCTCGTGCGTCAGTTTGGCCCCGCCATTGTCGAGATGTTAGTCTATAGACCTAGAGTAGAGTCTCCTGAGACCTACGGACGCCTACATGTGACTGCACATTTGGTCCCTAGAGCTCCATTTAACACATAACATGTCATCTCCTATATTGAGATATAGTCAATTATAAAGCAATAATTTGATGCATAAAAGTATTTTTCAACCTATAGTAATATATACTAAAGACTGAAGAAAGCACAAATACAATGCCAATCCACTTTGGATCCTCCAAAAGGGTTGCCTAGGAAGCTGTTGATCAGCAGGCATTAACTGGGCTCTGGGGACATCTGTGAATCACATTCCTGTCCAATAGCGGAAATCCAGGGATCCAATTTCAAGTTAGAACCCTTGGAAATGTGGGGTTTTACTAGCGTGGTGCAGGGTATCACTTGCTCCCAGACAGTGCTGTGTGTATTTATTGACAGGCGAATCAATTCAGTGCAGCCAGTAAACTACAAAGACATATCGAGACGTTTCCCAGTCCCTTCAAATGCATAATCACGATTGTAGTTCAGAATATTTTCCTACAAAATGATGTTTAGGTCTCTAAGCTCTTTACCAATGTACATATAAGGTTTTCTGAATTGCAAATGAAGTTTTCAAGACTTTGAGCCATTAAATTTCATGAACTTCTAGCTGATTCTCATATACTTTCAATGTCCTTTGTCTGCTAGAATAGTCATTTTAAAATGAATATGGATGCAGCCAGAGTTGCAGGATGCTAGTAATATTCACATATTTGTATATTTTCCCGTACCTCTAAACCTGCCTTTTATTTCAAAACGTATTGCAGCACAAGAACCTGTTTTTTTGTAGAATGACACAATGCACTCATGACAGGGGATGGTAGATTGGAGGTTAACTATTGATCCCCTGACCATAATGTTGGTCTGTAGCTGTTTATGGCACTGTCTAGATTAAAGGTCGTTAGTCGGCCCCCCCGCATTTATCACAGCACCACAGGGAGGGCTTTCAGGCTTTTAACCCTCAAAATTGCCCTTATCCCTCGAAATTATACATTTTTAAGAGTTAAAAGCTCTGTCAGGGCTTTATCCTTCAGGTTTTTATTGGGTGAAAGCTCAAAAGCACTCATCCCTAAAAGCCTTTGGGTTGACTGGGGTCTACAGTAACATGATCATTGACCAGGGTAACATGACCAATTGTGGCAGAGACCACACTAAAGGACTTCCACACAGACACAGTATGATGAGTTTCCACCCCAGCTCCCATAACTCTACTCAGTGACACATCAGAGGTCCTACATAAACAGCATCAGTGTCCTCTGTGTGCTGAGCATGTCTCTTGGCTATGTGAATGTGATAGACGGCTTTGTCTAGGTACCTATCAAAAATTCGAAGCATCTATATTTAGGGGAAGACATTTCAAATCATTAGAATGTAAGGTAAATGAACCAACAGGGCTGTGGTACATTTATCACTCCCTTCTTGAAGTTCTAAGATTTCAGATAAGGAGCGCTTCATGAACTTTGCCAGCAAAATATCTTTAACTCAGAACTCATGAAGCCTACAGATTTTATTGATTTGTTTATTAGATCTTTATAAACAGGTTGTATATATACAACCTGTTTATTTAATTGGATGTGGCTAAGTTACATGTGGCTACAGCCTCAAAATTACATCATCTTACATCAAATGGTAAACTTTGATTACTCTGAATCACTCTCTCCACTTCCCTGCAATGCATCTGTTTTGATATTGGCAGCTCTATGGTTCTTCTGCCTGCATGTGAAAATGAACTTGTAGTGCAAATTCAAATTGTGTAAGAAACAAGGGAAAACTATATGGATGTAATTGTCACACAAAATGCACATTTTGCAAGGATTGCATGCTTGCTGAATCTCATTTAAATAATAAGATTGTGATCCGTGTCACTCTGAGAAAATTGAAAGTGTCAGGAAACTGTTCAATCTCATTCAGTTGTAATTGACAATATGTTTGATAGTGCTGCACAGATAATTCCCATCCAGAAAATGCTCATGTCTTTCCAAATCTAGACAATGAAGGCAACATGTGAGGGTTTTTTAATTTGCCGCATATACATTATAGTTCTGCTACATTTTTAGCTAAAGTGAATGGCTATATCTTAAAAATTACCATGATAAGCCATAGCACTCTCCAATCTATAATATTCACACATTAATCTATATAATTGGATATAATGGAAGCAATTCACTTGTATGCCAACTGTTTATACGATTCCCCAGCACTGACAGTTTCATTACAGTTGTCAGTAAAACAACCATACCTGGCCTCAGACATGGGCTCAGACTCAATTTGACCAATTTGACCTTCTGCAATAGCTTTCATCCGCAAAGAATAGCGGGAAAGTTCCAATGCAGACAGCTGTCTCTTTTGCCTTACTGCTGGAGACCTTGTCTTGACCTTTCAAAGCATGTTATGACATGAGTGTCAGGCTAAAATTACTGGTTGTCAGCTTAAAAATGACAATGTAAAATGGCATCTCAACTACAGCAATTTTTGATTAACGCCAGCATCATCCCTTCATTAAAGGAGGACAAACCCCAGTCTGTGTGTCTCCATGACAACCTCTGTCTGTGTGTCTCTATGACAACCCCTGTCTGTGTGTCTCTATGACAACCCCTGTCTGTGTGTCTCTATGACAACCTCTCTGTGTGTCTCTATGACAACCTCTGTCTGTGTGTCTCTATGACAACCTCTGTCTGTGTGTCTCTATGACAACCCCTGTCTGTGTGTCTCTATGACAACCTCTGTCTGTGTGTCTCTATGACAACCTCTGTCTGTGTGTCTCTATGACAACCTCTGTCTGTGTGTCTCTATGACAACCTCTGTCTGTGTGTCTCTATGACAACCTCCATCTGTGTGTCTCTTTGACAACCTCTGTCTTTGTGTCTCTATGACAACCTCTGTCTGTGTGTCTCCATGACAACCTCTGTCTGTGTGTCTCCATGACAACCCCTGTCTGTGTGTCTCTATGACAACCTCTGTCTGTGTGTCTCTATGACAACCCCTGTCTGTGTGTCTCTATGACAACCTCTGTCTGTGTGTCTCTATGACAACCTCTGTCTGTGTGTCTCTATGACAACCTCTGTGTGTGTGTCTCTATGACAACCTCTGTCTGTGTGTCTCTATGACAACCTCTGTCTGTGTGTCTCTATGACAACCCCTGTCTGTGTGTCTCTATGACAACCTCTGTCTGTGTGTCTCTATGACAACCCCTGTCTGTGTGTCTCTATAGTAACCTCTGTCTGTGTGTCTCTATGACAACCCCTGTCTGTGTGTCTCTATGACAACCTCTGTCTGTGTGTCTCTATGACAACCTCTGTCTGTGTGTCTCTATGAATATAGAGAGAAAGATTCCTGCTTTGTAGTAATTTGCTGCTGTCATTGTGCCATTATGATGCTTTCACAGCACATATCTATGTGAGACAATACAGGATGGCATACAAAGGAAACTTACGATTCTTTCAGAGATTTTCTGAGGTACATTGTCCAAGTTAACGTGTTAAATAAATACAAGCTTTGTCCGACAAATAATGCAGGGAGGAAACAGACCCGCTTATGGCCGTGTCTCAAGAGTTTGTAACTATTGAAACGTCTTTGACCGGGTGTCGTCTTTGACCTGTGTAGTCTTTGACGGGTGTAGTCTTTGAACAGCAAGTTTTAAAATGGCTGAAATGGGGTCTTTGTACACAGAAATGGGGAGAAAAGGTTAATGGATAGTTTTAACACTATAAAGTTTCTAGTAGAAACTTGAAGTTGCTGCTGAGGAAAAATACAACTGTAAGTCAATGCCTTATTGCCTGGATGCTAGCAGCAAAACTTACTAATGATTTCCTGAAATAAACTTTTGTTTTCTTGAAATTGTACACTGTTGTGTTTTGTATGAGATGTTATTTAAGAAGTATGGGTCATTCATGTCAAAAATATTTTACACATAATGCTCATGTCCAGCCTCTGTTTTTTACCATACTTCATAATCTCTATGGGGATAGTGCTGATGGGCACTTTACCTCAGCACTGCCTTATATGGTAGCCATGCATGAGGTTATATAAATGTGGTAATGGTGGGCAGTGATTGCAGGAAGCACTACAGGATGGAGGGCAATGTCCTGTTGTGTTTCAAAATCAGCACACTAAGAAGACCCTCAGACACGTAGGTACTAGTGTACATCTGACTGCACAAAAACCAACCATGCCCAGACACGTAGTCACTTATGTGAAATGTCACACTCCAGGGACACAAAACCACCCATTGTGTCTAATGCACTTGTATACTGGGTAGCCACACTTGCTGTATTTAATGCCATTCTCTACTCCAATATGAAAAAAAAAATCTTTTCTGCTAGTATGGAGCCACATTCATTCTCGGGAGGCGGTTTGTTTCTGCCTTAGTCATCTTTGCATTCACTGCACACCGTAAGATGATGTGGTTACATTAAGCCACTTAAACACACAGTTTCAAACACCAACCAGTGTAAAAACCATTCAGTGTAAAAAATTAAAATGTCAATGTTCGCTTCCCTCTTCTTGGTTATGGCATATGGAACTAGCATAGGGATGTGTCTCGGCAAATTGAAACTAGTTGAAACTTTATGACTGGTACATCTCTTTAACCAGCGCACCTCAATGACCGGAAAAACTGAGACCCGCTTTTTCAGAGCAGATCGTACTTGCAAAAAACCCTTGGTTCATTACATCTTTTGTACGTGGTAAATGAGTTTATCATATTTCTATATTTCAGCCTGTATTTTTTTTGTGAGACACATCCATAGGCTGGTTTAAGGTATGATCATAGCTCAGAAACTAAAATCAAGATACTTTTCAGAATACCATTTACTAACATATAATTAAGGTTCAAATTGATTAATCTAAATTGCTTTTCATTGAAATTGGCAAGAAAACTGAATAATATTGATATCAAAACCTGCTTTCTTTAACTGTTCGGTTCATATACATATATCTAACATTCATGGTGTAGACTTGACATTATCTACAAAGGAAGTGGTCATTTCTGAAAAATGGGGGGGGGATGGATTATGATGCGAGCAGGCCCAATTTTCTTTTGGTTCCCCCACCCCCGTGGGAGGGGTCCAAATTTTTTCTGTCCCCACCTAAGCAGGTTAAAATGGAGCATGGTTGACCCCTTTGAACTATAGTAACGCACAGGCTTTTTTGCTAAAAGAGGTTGCCATTTTTTGGGTCACCCCCTTCAAGGGGTCCAATTTTTTTTGGCTTCCCACCAAACCAACTAACCCCCTGCTGTTAAAAAATGACAACTCCCTAAACATACCATCAATGATTCTGCTGACATGTAAAATAGAAATTTTTCAAAATTGTTAGATATTGGTTATCCAATAATTCTATGTTTAGCAAAACAATTCTGTCCTATATATATATGCAGCACTGTCTTAACATCAGGGAATTATCCGCATGCCGCTGTTGTTACACGCTTCAAACAGATCTTGGGAACCCACCACGCCGCATGCCAGCTGTTTCCAATGCTATTCCCTACACAGATATTGGCGTCTCCTGAGACCTCATCCTGGAGCCTCTAAGCTAAAGTACATGTTGGTCCCTAGAGACGCCTTCCATACAGTGGCAATATACAACATCTGAATTAAGAGGAACACAAAGAGACAGAATTATACAAACATTCTTAGTTGTAGACACTTATATGCTAAGTGGGTGTACATTTTTTAACAACAGAGGGGGGTGGGGCCCTCACGCCACAAATTTGCCACTAACCCTCAAAAGGATAACCTTTTGAGGCATTAGGGTAAACCATCGGCCACTATACCACAAAAGTGGCATTAAAGCACAAATGGCCTAATGCCACAAATGCCCTTAGGCCACAAACGCCCTTAGATCACAAATGCCATTAGGCCACAAGTATTGGCACATTTTATAGCATTTAAGGTATAAGAGCAGATGGATATCTTGAAGTATTTAAGTACATTAGCTGACTATATAGTGCTCGATGCATGAGGACAAGTTTATATTTTGGGGCAGTTTGCAATATTGCCAACCTATGTAGCATTTAAGGCAAAGGGCAATTTGATAGTTATGGGCAGTTAAGTACATTAGCCGACTATAATTATAGTGTTTGAGGCATGAGGGCAAATTGATATTTGAGGGCAGTTTGCTATACATGTACTAAACTGCCCTCAAATATCCACCTGCCCTTCAATATACAAAATAGGCATTAGATAACAACTTGCCCTTATACCTCAAATGCTATATAGTCAGTGAATGTACTGCCCTATAATATCACCTTGCACTTATGCCTCAAACACTATACAAATAGTCAGCATGAAGATTATGTGGTCCACATGCTGGGTTTGTGGCCTAAGGGCGTTTGTGGCATAAGGGTATTTGTGCTTTAATGCCACTTTTGTGGTATAGTGGCCCGTGGTGTGCCCTTATGCGTCAAAATGTCATCTTTTTTAGGGTTAGTGGCAATTTTTTGGCATAAGGGCCCCATGGGGGCCAATTGCTGAAATTGGAGGGGGGGGGGGTCAAAACAATTTGGACCCATTGTAAATGCACCCCTTTTTAACAAAAAAGCCAGCGCCCAAAAAGCCAGCTCAATCTCAACTTACCTGAGACACCCCCTGTTGTTAAAACAATGACCACTCCCAAACGCTGCCAATAACAATTTAAGGAGGGTTGTAGCTAAAATATGACAATTAGCCTAGCAGCAGAAGTAGGCCTGGGAGAATATTTGGATTGGAAATGGACCTTTAGAGCATGGAACATGCATGTGATTTAAACTGGCTTTAGATGAAGGAAACTTACCATTTAGTAACTTACAGATAACGTTACAATGTATCTCCTTCATTGAAATATCATAACAATTAACATCTCTATTTTTCTATTGTATATTATAATTTAAGGAAGTAATTACTTATATCTTTCACCCTGCAGTTGTAGACTGACCAAGGAAGAGACCACGCGTTCAACGCAATCCCACACTGGACCCTCCACTAGCGTTGCCTGGGAAGCTGCTGATCAGTGGGCATCAATTGGGCTCTGGGGACACTTGTGAATCACTCCCCTGTCCAATAGCCGGGATCCAATTTCAAAGGGTACACAGAGGCAAATATCAGAGTCACCCAATGTCGCCAATACTACTCTCATACAAGGGTCAGGCACTGCTGGACTATAATAGATGGGTCAAGGGCCATTCTAGTGAGGGTCAGGCTAGGCTGGACATTCAATAACAGGCTGGACCTTGGCAAACTTGCTTGAAAGTCTGGCCATGCTGGATCCTCATGCCATAGTCTGACAATGCTGGGTGACTCTGATATTTGCCTCTGTGTAGAACCTTAGAGAGAGCTAGGGTACTGTGGGGTTTTAGTATGGGGTTGGAAGGGGCAGTGGTATAACTGCCACCCTGGCAGTGTTGTGTGGTTTTATTGACAGGAGAATGGCTTCAGGGTAGCCATTGAGATTTTGGAGACCTTCCCCAGTCACCTCAAATGCAAGAGAGTAGGAAAATCAGCTATGTAGATCAAAATGTTTCCCTTCAAACACATGGCACTTAAATTACAAAACTCAAAGAAGTTATTCCTTACTTTGAGCTTGACCTGTTTGACTTTCTATTACTTTCTGCAAATTTTCACGACCATTTAATAGTCATTTTCAGAACTTAAACTAATGTAGTTATTGTAGCAAGGGTACCAGTTATACCCACATATTTCTGGTGGTACTAGCTGGTGGTACTAGCACCCTGTCCTTCCCTCATCTGATCTTTCTGAGACAGAGGAATACCATGGTTAGTGAATTTTCACGCAAGCCGGTCAAAAGTTTTTCAGTCCCCCCCCCCAACCCGCGATGCTGAAATGATGTGCAGCCGACAGCAGACTGACCTGTAAAAGAGCAGATAATGCGCTCTATGTAAATTTTTCGCATCAATGCATTGCTTTTTCACTGTATCATAGATGCACGTAACACTGGTGAGTTACTCTCACTCTCTACTAGGGCTGTATCATGGTGACCACAAGGCATTCATGTAACTGGTGAGTTACTCATTAGGGTTGTATCATGGTGACCACCAGGCATTCATGTAACTGGTGAGTTACTCATTAGGGTTGTATCATGGTGACCACAAGGCATTCATGTAACTGGTGAGTTACTCATTAGGGCTGTATCATGGTGACCACAAGGCATTCATGTAACTGGTGAGTTACTCATTAGGGCTGTACCATGGTGACCACCAGGCATTCATGTAACTGGTGAGTTACTAATTAGGGCTGTACCATGGTGACCACAAGGCATCCATGTAGCTGGTGAGTTACTCATGAAGCCGAGTAGTATAGTATGTATCGGAACGGGACTATAGTTAAGTACTGTTTATTACTCAATCGACCTGCAGCCAATCAGAGGCCTCCCTTTTGGCGGGAAATTCAAATAGGTCACGTGACCGGAAGTGACCTACTTCCGGTCACGTGACCTTTGGGCGGGAAATTCAAATAGGTCACGTGACCGGAAGTGACCTACTTAAGAGGGTCACGTGACCACCATGTTGGCGGGAAATTCAAATAGGTCACGTGACTGGAAGTGACCTACTTAAGGGGGTCACGTGACTACTAGGTTGGCGCGAATTTCAAAATAAGTCACTTGAGATTTTTATGGATAAATAAATTTTAAAAAAGAAAAAAAGCAAGCTGAAAGCTTGCTAAAAAATAATTTAAAAATGTGGCTCTTTTTTTTAGGGGGGGGAGGGGCACTCTGGGGGGCACTCTTTAAGATGCATGGGGGGGGAGGGGGGGAGGGGGGGAGGGGAAGGGTTTTTTAAGAGTGAGACTCGCTTCTCTGCCCTCTCTTTTAGAGGGCAGAGAGGCGAGTCTACTGGTTCGTCTACTTACAATGAAATGTATCATGATTGCGTTTATGATGATGTGCATCATGATGTGACTATCTTACAACTTTATAAGAAATAAGCAAGGTCTCTCTCCTATACATGGGCGTACTTACACTGACTATTTGTAAACTAATGAATGGGACTTCCTCGTTAAAATCAGTATCTACAACTCTTTCAATCTTAAGGCTTTTTTTTGAGTTTATTCTTTTGTTCAATTTTGGGCTCACCTCAAAAGAGGAATAGGCCCTCGCTTGCTCATCAGAGCCGGGGTGTAGAAGGCCCCTGCCCTGTCGGGTACGTTCTCCCTCTGGTACGTTTTTGGTTAGTCTGGAGCTCTCAGTCGACTGTCTTATCCACCTTAAAAAAACCAGACTTTCGGTGTCTCATGATAAAACTGGTGCCTTATACTAAGTGCTGGATTACTTTCTCATTTTTTTATTGTTCTATCCGATGCTTATTTAATTTTTGCACTGATAAAAACGGCTAGCTTGTACAAACACGCGGTCTATTTAAGCGTTAAGTGTAGAAAATGAACAGAACAGTGCACAGAAAATAGAGCTACCGACTACATTTCGCCCAGTCACTCAGCGGAGAACAAAAGAACTACTGACGTAGTGTACCCGCTATTCCGACAGTTGGCGCCACCGTTATACTTTTCCCGCGTGCGACATGAAGCTCTGGGGTGGGTACTGGCTGTTTGGTTGTAGGTACCGAAACATAAAAAACTACAGCCAGCCCATGTCATGGTGAGACAGCTCTCTTATTCCCCCTTGAGTAGCGTCCGTAGGGCCTATGACAAAACCTAGTCCCGTACACTGAGCAGCTTCAGGTCTGAAGGCTCATACAGAAAAATGTGTGGGTGTGTGGGTGTGTGGGTGTGTGGGTTGCTTTACGCCTTAGTTAACAGCTATGGTCATTTCAAGGGCGGTGATGGTGATCGAATCTATGGTCCTTTTACCGAGACAAGGGTTTCTTTTACATCCCACACTACATAGCAGAGAGACGTCTAGCAGATTCAGAGTGGATAGAATTTATCCACTGACCACGGGAGCCCCAGACAGCCGGTGACCAGTGGTGGTGGTGGAAGGGGTCAGGGGCAGTTTGTAGTAATCTGATACATCCTGGTCAGATACCACCACTAACCTTACCCCTTCTAACTGTGCCTGCAAACCCAAAATATTTGAATACCTGATTGAATTGATGTTATTCTTTAATAAGCATGACATGCATGTCATGTGCTTCACATAGGTACTTTATTTATGATTCAACTCCTACCAGAAGCCAGTATATAAGAAAATGTTTGATACAACGTTATCATGTTATACATTTTTGTATTACTGCTTCTAGAAAGAGTTGAGGCTTAATTAATTTACCTCTGTGGAACACAGAACATGAATAATATATCTATTTTAGAATTTCATCAAATTAATGAAGCCTTTTATCATCTTTGATTGTGAGGCATACGCTTTTCTTACACACAACAGCTGTCATCTATCAAGGGGCTCTGGATGGGGGGTCCCCATTTCGAATGTCGATCTTAGAAAATGGTCATGTCACATGTCAATGTCACTTAATAATGCTCATATCCCATGTCGATTTTAAGAATTGCTCATGTCGCCTGTCACTATGATTTTTGGGCCTCATGTCACTTGCCATTAGGCCTCATGTAGTTTGTCGATTATAAGAAATGGCCATGTCGCCATGTCGAATTTGGTGGTCCACACCCATTATCAAGTGTCAGGGCATGTTGGCTGCTTGACTACATAGTCTGTCATCACCCTTGTTTCTGTGCCTTATCTAAACAGCTAATTAGTGGCCGCTAGCCGAGAGCACCTCCCTGGTCACCTCTCCCAAATCTGCTAGACGCCTCACTGATAGGGGTGTGTGGGTGTGTGGGTCTGTGTGTGTCTGTTCGGTCTGTGTGTGCACGCGTCTTGCACTCTAGTCTTGCGGACCACTGTTAAGACTGTGGTTGGAGAGCGCGACATAGCCGCCCGCTACACTCTCCAAACAGGGGTCCGCAAGACTAGGCCAGATCGCGCTCTTGCTTAAAGGTGCACCTCAACTCAGTGCGCCTTTAACAGCCGTCCCAAATAGGTGAAGTTCTTGACGCGGCACAGCTCCTCCCACCAGTAGCCAATCAGCGCGCCGAACGCCGGACACACCCCCACCGTGTGAGCCTCTAAGTAGGTCACACGAATCATACTAAGATGCCGAGGTCTTCAGTCGGTTCGTCGCGACGGCCGCGAGTGATTGCGCGGTCGTCTAGATTCACTGCCTTGATTGGCAGAGGGGGGGGCTGCTTACCCCCCGTCGGATGAATTGCGGCGAAACCATAATCAATTTTTCGCTGTTTTAGATAAAAGAGATCCAGAGCTATCCGCTCGTCCAAGAATTATTTTTCTATCAGCCCGGGATCACCCTCAAATTAAGGCCTAAAGTCCAAAAACCCAAAATTTTTTCCCTATGGGATTTCAAGGTCTAAGCGTTTTTTGTAGCCCCAAGGAGCAGCTTACGGGTTCGAACCCTGTAAACGCCTTGACGCGCTTTCGTCGCCTTCGTCGTGGCTAGACGTCTTGACTAAAACTTAGTGAGGGTTCGAACCCAGAACGTCCGTATTAGACGCCTAATTTCTACTAGCCCCGAAAACGAGAGTATCACATCTATATAGGTCAACCATGTTAGCCTTGGTTTAAGTGCGTGCAGAACCGTGTATTGTGCATTTATGCAGCATACAGATATGGAGACAGGCTGCTACAGTGTCAAATTGATCGACATTGTATGTAACTGGACATGAAGAAGGATAATTTTTACTTAGTTTTCTAAAAAAGAGGGTAGTTCTCGGTACTCTTCCAGCAGCAGTGGTAGAGGGGTCCGACAGGTATTTAACCCTATTTATAGGGGCGCTAAGGTAGGGAGTTTGATAAATTTTTGAAAAATGAGTTAAAAAATACATATTGGTTCCATTAGTATAGATCCCTATGAGAGCTTTTCAGATCTGTAAAAGATCAGGAGTTTCTATCCTGCCTAGATCCAGAAATATCATGGTGAATGCAACTGAACATATTTCCCATTTCTGTGATCTAGGCAGGAGAGGGGCACTTTCACAGCAGTTAGGGGTTCTGTAGCTCTAGCCCTCCTAGGCACCCTTCTAACTCAGACAGAACAGGTTAACTTAAAATGGCTAGGGACATCATTGGGCAGAGGCACATACATCTGGATTTCACATACGTCTTCAAGAACACAATTACCAACATCCCCATGGTAACAAGTTTTAACAACTCATATTTATTTATTACATTTTGACATGAAGAATGTCACCATAATATTGTAAGCTACAGAAAACAGAGACTCTTATCTTTCTCCACTAATGGTTCCATTCATGTTGACTGCCATGATATTGTGATTAAAATGAGGGGTTTGTGTTTTTTATAGCTCAAGAAATGAGGTCAGGGGGGCTATTTTTATGCAATGCATCAGTGGGGGTGCTATTAGGAAGGGTTCATATTGGATCACAGAAACGGGCAGACTACAGCGTTATTCACATCTTTTGACAGGGACTTGGTTGGTTGTTGGGCTGCTTTACGCCCTAATTAACAGCTGAGGTCATTTCAAGGGGGGTGATGGTGATCGAATCTATGGATGCCTGAAGGTGGAAAGCACACACCCTACACTTTTACCGAGGCAATGGTGCTGCTCAAAGGGTGTGGCGAGCTAGACTGGAGGATGTAATAACTAGGCGGCAGAGGGGCCAAAAAGACAATCACGTAGTAGTAGGTCTACTTGGATCTTGAGTAGCCGCCTTTGTGGTTATAATTACCTAGACTAGTTGGCTCTGCCAGCCTGGTCAAGTGAAAATTGGTAAGGAGACTATGAACTAAGCTAAGCTCGGATTTTAAAAATAGTCTATAAAAGTATAATAAAACTATAGCACCCTCTTAGATTTGATGATAAGACGCTGCCTACTAGGTATACGCATTTGTACAAGGATATCATTGTGTATAAAACACTCTTTTGGTACATCATCCCGACTCTACACGAGCACCATTTTCAACGACAGATAATGCTGTAGTTAGGGTGGCCGGAGGGTCGGCGTGAGGGCCCAGTGTGTATCTGATCCTATGTTAAATGACCCTTTTATGATATGCCATAATTTTCAATTCAAAGCAGATAGACACTTCTAGTAATTTGTTATCAACAGATCCTGAATGGGTCCATCCTATACAGGCTGGATAATGCATTATAAACTGTATTACATAATGTAATTCAGGGGCAATGTTGACAGACCTGAGGTTTTGAGTCTCCTTTAAGCTCATAACTGGGAAATCTCTTTAACCTGACCTTTGGGAGAATTTGCACTGGCTGATGGCAAATCCATGTATCAACGAGATTCCTTTTCTGTTTGAAGCATCTTGAATGCAGCTATCCCATGGAGGGTCCTATAACTACTTAGGATATTGTTATCTTTTTTGAGATAAGCCACCTAAATTGCGCATTTTCAGGGCTCATTTTTTTTTTATAGAAAATCTTTAATTGGTAGTTTACGGTAAATTACTGAATATAGAGATAAATCAAGTTAAAATAATGCATTTTGAATGGAAATGATACAATCTACCGCCAGCCAGCGTCAGAGCATCTGCTGGGGGTCATATGAGGACCTCAGACCCCAATCTCAAGTATTAAAATCATATAAATAACACTAGAGGACACCTTCTGTCATACAGTTAGATAGAGAAATCTTAGTTCTCCCAATAGTTACTATAGCATGGCAGAGCTATAAGTAAGCCATGGGTATGGCATGTCTTCTCTATACAGATCTTCAGATCTGTCAGAAAGGTTTGAGGAGTGAGGTATATGTAATCAGCTACAGTTAGTTACCTAGTTACTCTATCAATATAACAGTGCTAATTTGTTAAATGCGAATATTGAGACATTCTAGACATACATAATACATGTGTGTCTAGTTTATTTTCAAAAATGCTCCGGCCACCCTACTGTAGTGAATTTCCCATCTCAAGGCGAGCCCCGCGCTGGGTGGTGCTTATGTCTCGTAAGAGCTCCATCTCATAAGTATTAGTTACCATCACCTCACACCCGTTTAACAACAGATTCAGGGTCTAATTATGGAGACCCTGGAGTAGGATTAACAATATATCCCAATGTCTGTGGTGGACATTTTACGACATGCAGCCTGCCTCCTGGAGGTGATAGATCTGACCACAGGTCCGCAATATGGAGCTCCCCTCTGAGAGTATCAAGGTTTGCGTATAGTCTCCTGCAGTTTAATCTGTTATCTCCTCCTTTGTCGACCTCGCCAAAATCCTGGGAGATTCACTTTAAACCTAAGTCCTACCCTTTTTTATTCTTTGTTTATTGTGTGGCCCCTAAAGAGGGGCCGCGGTGTTGATTAATTACACCACATGTTAAGCAGCATGAGATCAAACCTCCTCAAAAGCGTCAAGGCTCAAAGTCCTGTTGGACGGGAACCCTGTGTTGCTTTCGAGGACGAATGGTTGAGTGATCCTACCGATCCGTCAGAGGTTCTGACTTTATATAGCTTTTATATCGCTTTAGATATGGTGTAGTATTTTCAATCTCACTATAGTTTAGTTGATATTTCAAAGAATCTGCCTCATTCTATCAGAAATACACAACGTTGACATGTTTCTTATATTCAATATATTAGAAGTGTGCTTTGTTGCTTATTATAGGTCATTATGCGTTTAAAATGTTCGCGAGTATCGTGGAAATGTACAAAAACCCTATTGTGGCGTCATCTGACGAAAAGAGCGGAGAACTATACTAGAGCATGTAATCGCCAGACCAGCAGGCGGCGGCAGAGTGGTCAAAAGACAATCTCGTAGTAGTAGGTCTACTTGCATGTTGAGTAGCCGCCCTTGTGGTTGTAATTACCTAGCCTAGTTGACCCTGCCGGCCTGGTCAAGTGAAATTAGTAAGGAGACCACCCATTAACGTGCTCCACAGTCTTTAGACAGTTAAGACTATAGTCAAGACTGGAGAATTTGGCGAGACGCCCCTCTAGGAGGTCATAATCCTCAATGTTAGGTGTTAGCTCATTAACATCAGATACCATATTAACAACCCATTTAAATGTTCATTTTAATAGCAACTCACCCTATTCTGACAAAATCCTATTAGCAGGTAACCTCTGTATAAACCATACTGCAAACATCTGCTACTTCCAGCGTCTGCCTCGTGACTGATAGTGTACAACAAGACGAAGTGGGCAGAGATTAGAAAAAATGAGGCTCTTTATATAGCTGAGAGAGCAGCTAATCTGGACGTTCTAAGCTTGTTTTCACCTAGAGCCCCACCCTCTTCCAGAGAGAATCAAATCGCTTTTCACCTGAACCCTTCCACCCCTAATCCATCAGCATGAAAAGAGAGATAACGAGTGTAACGTGCGCTACATGTATATGGGATTATAGCTGGTGAAGAGATAAAGCCGAGTCACCTGTGTATACAAAGACTACAGGGGGTGATTAACGCCAGGTGTGACGCGCCAGCCCGTGAACGGATTATCTTTTAAGCTGACGCTTAAATTCAACTAGCCAGCCGCCGTCCACACCACTCACTGCGGCAAGAGGAGGTGCTTTTGTTTTACACTTGAGTCGCTTACCACACGGTCTCTACCTCACAGACAGACACGCGCCCCCTGTAGCTTTTTTTTTGTTTTTTTTGTATACACACGCTAATCTCATAACCCCTTTATCCGTTATACAGGTAACGGGTATTCTCTTTTAAAATAGCTGCCAGTCAGCTTAGCTCTAGAAGCAAGAAGGTGTGTATAGGTGCCTTATAAGTCGGCAGGGGGTAAATACTAGTGAAAAAGGAAGGCAGGTGTGCAGGTAGCTTTTCTAACAGACACGTGTGTGCACTAAGCTGCTTAAGTCTAAACCCTCCCGCAGTAGTCAGGCGGCATGTGAAAACTTACTTAACAGATCTCTTACATTGAGTAGAGTCTCTGTGCTGAGAGAGTCTTTTCAGCCATTTTAAGAGGCTTATCTAGGACAGGGTACATAAGGAGTGAAACGCCGAATAGCGGCTACTCAGTCTCGTGCAGCACAAGCAGCAGCATCTAGCCGCGGCTTCAGCAGCAGCTGCACGTGCAGCACAAGCAGCTGGCAGCTGCTTTAGCAGCAGCTGCACGAGCAGCACAAGCAGCTGGCAGCGGCTTCAGCAGCAGCTGCACGAGCAGCACAAGCAGTAACATCTGTCAACAGCATCCGTGACATCGTCAGCAGCAGCAGCAGCAGCAGCAGCAGCAGCAGCAACATCTGTCAACAGCAGCCCTCATGACATCGTCAGCAGCACAAGCAGCCAGCAGCTGCTGCATGAGCAGCACAAGCAGCACAAGCAGCAGCACCGACAGCAGCAGCAGCAGCGGCAGTGTGGACCACTAAATTCGAGATGAAGCCTAGTGACATTTGACATGAAGCTTGAAAAACATAGTGACAGGTGACATGAACAATTCTTAAAATCGACATGAGATATGAGCATAATTAAGCGACATCGACATGCACCATGGCTATTTTTTAAGACAAACATCATATGTCATAGCCTCCTCATCCAAACCTCCACTAGTAGTGCTCTATAAGCGCAAGCTTTGCCTTAAGAGAGCTGTAGCTGTGAACCCTCTCCTCCCCCCGTGCACACAGGTGAATTATCAGAGTCAGCCAATGGTGCCAATACCACTCTCATACAAGGGTCAGGCGCTGCTGGACTATAATAGATGAGTCAAGGACTGTTCTACTGAGGGTCAAGCAGGCTAAGTCGGACATTCAATGACAGGTAGGTCTTTAGCAAACTTGCTTGAAAGTCTGGACAGCATTGACAGACTGGGGCATAAGGATCTCGCATGGTCAGACTTTTCGAGCAAGTTTGCTAAAGTCACGTTATTGAATGTCCGACCTAGCCTGACTCTCAGTAGAACGGTCCTTGACCCATCTATTATAGTCCAGCAGTGCCCGACCCTTGTCTGAGAGCGGTTTAGGTGCTATTGGGTGCCTCTGATATTTGCTTCTGTGTAAGATGAGAAAAGGAGCTGTTGAAAGACTATATTTCAAGCTAGAAAACTGTAATTGTATAGGAGAGAGACCTTGCTTATTTCTTATAAAGTTGTAAGCTAGTCACATCATGATGCACATCATCATAAACGCAATCATGATACATTTCATTGTAAGTAGACGAACCAGTAGACTCGCCTCTCTGCCCTCTAAAAGAGAGGGCAGAGAAGCGAGTCTCACTCTTAAAAAACCCTTCCCCTCCCCCCCTCCCCCCCTCCCCCCCCATGCATCTTAAAGAGTGCCCCCCAGAGTGCCCCTCCCCCCCCTAAAAAAAAGAGCCACATTTTTAAATTATTTTTTAGCAAGCTTTCAGCTTGCTTTTTTTCTTTTTTAAAATTTATTTATCCATAAAAATCTCAAGTGACTTATTTTGAAATTCGCGCCAACCTAGTAGTCACGTGACCCCCTTAAGTAGGTCACTTCCAGTCACGTGACCTATTTGAATTTCCCGCCAACATGGTGGTCACGTGACCCTCTTAAGTAGGTCACTTCCGGTCACGTGACCTATTTGAATTTCCCGCCCAAAGGTCACGTGACCGGAAGTAGGTCACTTCCGGTCACGTGACCTATTTGAATTTCCCGCCAAAAGGGAGGCCTCTCATTGGCTGCTTTTGAATTTCCCGCCAAAAGGGAGGCCTCTGATTGGCTGCAGGTCGATTGAGTAATAAACAGTACTTAACTATAGTCCCGTTCCGATACATACTATACTACTAAGCCGTATCATGGTGACCACAAGGCATCCATGTAGCTGGTGAGTTACTCATTAGGGCTGTATCATGGTGACCACAAGGCATCCATGTAACTGGTGAGTTACTCATTAGGGCTGTATCATGGTGACCACAAGGCATCCATGTAGCTGGTGAGTTACTCATTAGGGCTGTATCATGGTGACCACAAGGCATCCATGTAACTGGTGAGTTACTCATTAGGGCTGTATCATGGTGACCACAAGGCATCCATGTAGCTGGTGAGTTACTAATAATGCTGTTTCATGGTGACCACAAGGCATTCATGTAACTGGTGAGTTACTCATCAGGCTGTACCATGGTGACCACAAGGCATTCATGTAACTGGTGAGTTACTCATTAGGGCTGTACCATGGTGACCACAAGGCATTCATGTAACTGGTGAGTTACTCATTAGGGCTGTACCATGGTGACCACAAGGCATTCATGTAACTGGTGAGTTACTCATTAGGGCTGTATCATGGTGACCACAAGGCATGAATGCTGGGGCATGGCTATGTGGCATGTGGCTGCAGACCAAAAGTCACATCATCTTATGCCTAATGGTAAACTTCCCTTTGATCCACTCAGTGCACTCATCGTGTTAGTCATTGCCAGTTCTATGGACCCTCTGCTTTCATGTAAAACTCAGTGGTAATCTATATCTGACAACCTACATATTAGGCAATCCTCCTATTCACAGAACTGAGGAAATTGTATTGCATGCTGTAGAAGAGGTCCATGTTTTACCAGTTGAATTTAGCCTTGATAAGATACGTTGGTCCCAATCAAATAGTTGTTTACAAAACCACTAAGACTACAGTCAGGTTTCCAAAGATTCAGGGTGCAAGAAATTGTATGATCAATAGAAATAGAGGTATTCTCTACTCTTAGGACACTTCCGTATATGACCGGCCTGTGAAATGATCACACTGCTTTGACATAAATTCATGCAAATCGCTTCTTTTCTAAGATTTGCTGGATTGAATTAGATTAATATTCCCCATGGTTTGGCATGGATTACGTGGAAAACGCGTAATGGCAGAATCTCTGAATCGGCGAGATACCACTGAGGAACAGGAAGCCAGAACGGGCCTATGCCGTAACAGGTTGCAGTGTAGAAAGTGATTTTGTCGTACAATACACTGCAAATTCAAATAGTGTGAGAGGCTGAGGGAAGCCGTGTGAATTTTATGGCCTCACAAAACCCCTATTAGACATGAATCAGTTGCTTGCTGAAATTCATTTGCATAACAACATCGAGATCCATGGCACTGAGAGGAAATTGAAAGTGCCAGAAAATTGTTCCTTTACATTAGGTTGTAATTTGGCAATTTGCAGAGTGCTGCTAAAATTATTCCCGTCACAGTGGATTTCTAATCTGCCCACATCGTTCTAAATCTAGACAAGGAAGGCAACATTGGAAGCTAATTGAATTGACGGCAAACCAATAGGAGCATATTGGGCATTGTTCCCGAATGATCGGCTAAACTATTGGTTTCTGTGAGTGGAATGCTACATCTTTAAAGCAAGAAAATCCTTTTCTCATCTATAGTTCATACACTTTAACCTGAAATTGGTAAAAAGCAGTAAAATGTTTGCAAATCCAAGCTGTATCATCATCCAGAATGCCTACAGGAGATATGATTACCCTGCACTGACAGATTTATTACCGATGTCAGTAATACTACCATACCTGCCTTCAGACCTGGGTTCTGACTCACAGACCATTTGACCTTCTGCCGCAGCGATCATCCTCACAGGGTAACTGGGACATCCAAATGCAGACAGCTGTCTTCTTTCATGTTGTTGCTGGAGACCTTGATCATGACCTATCCAAGTGTGCTTTGGAGTGACTGTGAATGTAATGGGATGTGCACATCAGTGGATCATGAAATTGCCACTACAAACAAAGACTAATGCTTTGTGATGAAATGTCTACAAGAGTATGTTCCAATAAAGGATACATGCCCAGTGAGGATAGTTTCACAAATGTTGGGAGGATATCAGGATTTCTGGTTAGAGAAGTTATCACCACGTTTTAATACGTTCTCAAATAGTAATTTTCTTTTTCAAATTATATTAAGATTAGGTTTTGTGCATTATCTTAATAGTTGAGTTCAGGTCTATGGCCATAGCAAAAAACTGTTGTCTCCAGCATTACAAACGTTTTGCTGACCAATAGTTCCTTCTTGGTGAAGAATCTACCCCAGCTTTAGCCCACCATCCAGTTTGACGTCATAGCAGGTGTTGTGGGGGTTGAGGCATTGATTATCAGGGTTTGGGTGTCTTGGGATTGATTACACTTTTACCCAGCACCAGAGACCTAGGTTTTCAGTGTTTGTCACCATGATAATAATTAAAATCATGCCTCCAAAGGTTCCCGCAATAACCCCCTTTAACCTCTCTGCACATTTCTTTGAGAGATTTAGAGGCTTCACATATTGTGGAAAGAGCAAGTAGCATTCAACATCTCATTAATGTTAGGTTTCCTATGCTAAAGCTTTAGACTGCAATGGCCATGCTCGGTTATATGGCTGTATGTTTTCATACAACCTAGCGGAAGCCTGTGAATGATTAATGTATGCTGACACTGATAGGTTTCATCAAGGCTTCCTAAAGGATACTTTCATATTTTAGGATTATAATACACTAGTAGGAACTAGTAGTTTGCCCAACATACATTTGTAGTATCTGAAAGAAATTTGAGCTGTTAAAAGAGAGAAGGTGCACCTGGAAGCCAATGCCTTAAATGACTGGATAATGGGAGATCCACTTACTTATAGGGAAGGCAAATGATTTCTTTACATGACCTCTCTTAATGCTGTACAAAGTTGTATTTTTGTCCTTATGACACCATCAGATGTCATTTAAGAAGGCACTGATGGATTAAGTATGGGTCATTATCATATTGCTGGTCCTTCTGTTTTTTTGCTAAACCACCGCTTCTCTACTCTCCGTCTCCGGCAGCACATTGCTACCACAGCTAATCAGCACTGAACTATGTTAAGGATCATTTAGTCTCAAAAACGCATATAAACCCCTTGGGCTTTTCCATCATTATAATCAATGCTCAATCCAAATATGGAAGTGATTGACCGCGCCATGTTGATACTGCAGCCTTCCACAGAATAGGTATCTCTATATTGGAAACGACAGAGTTTTGTCCTAATGACATCACATTCATAAAAAAATTTGTATAGACTTAGTCAGAGTTGGGGACTTATCCATACTATAACATATCAAAATATCAGAGTGGGTTATCGTTATAATTTCTATGATAACTTAGAAAATGAATAGCCAACATATCATCCAAATGGGACATTCTAAACTGTAGTCATGAGCAATATCATCAATAGACCATGCTGGCACCTGCCTGGTGTGCTCAGTCAGTTGGGTGCCGGCCAATAAATCTGAAGGTTGAGGGTTTGAGGCTCTCTTCAGGAAACTCACTAAAAGGTTTTCAAAAATTAGCCCTGAACCAACACACACCAGGGGGGTATGTGATTTGCTAAAGATTCTGAAAGCGTCCACTAGGTGGGGGTAACTGGGGGTAACTGTAATACAGTATATAGATATTTAACCATGAAACCCTGGTGTCCCAATACAATGGACACTTTTAGTGAAACCATCAATGGTTACTGTGTGTGTTAACTGAGGTAAACAATCTAAATACGAATCAATAGTCTGTAAATATTCACCTTGTACTTCCAGTAAACAGTGAGTCCAATCTTTGATTGATTGATTTTTTTTTTTTTTAGTTTACATTGCAACCTTGGGCGCTTTTAAACAAACCCAACAGAGTAGACAATTCAAGCAAACTTGTCCAGAAAGAATATATAAAGAAATGTACAAGTCTGTGTCTTAATCCATTCTCCACATTATTAGATCTATCATACTTGTCAGGTTGTACAAACAGCATTCTGTATTGTCTGTTGCTCACTGTGCATTTAATCTGTTATCATCTCATCAATCATATCTTGAGGCTCACACCTACAGATTTCTGCATTCCATAAACCCTCCTGTGACCTAAAGTCTGAGCATTTCAATATGCATTTAAAGAGCACCTTGGGAACACATACACTAGTCTCTTGTTGCTACTGTTCAACCATAGCCAAACAGCAGGAATTGATCCAGATGTGCCTCTCAGCTTCTGCATATGTTGGTCCCCGTGAGACTCTCTTCCACAGAGTGACAACATACACATGTCTGATAAAGCTTAGTATGCAGAGAACGACTGATATAAACACTGGGACAGGTGTCCCGGCTCCACTCTTACTGTTGCTGGAGTGGTACTGAGATCTGCACCTTTAAATCCTTAAAGTGACATGGTCCGATTTTTTCGATATTTCAAATCCTACTTAAATGTGTTCCAAATGTTAGTACAATATTATATTTGGAGGATAGGGGAAAATACAATGTCATCTATGGCCAATAGGAGTCCATTAAGAGGGTCCAACGTGGCTCAGGTACAGTATTTTACAGTGTATTTTGAATAGGGGAATTATAGCATGCACTCCAAAAGTCTTAAATTGAGCATAAAACTAGCAAATGACTGAATTCTAAGCTGAATTATGGGG